>JAZDUH010000544.1:13160000-14375000 GCA_036419115.1 Scarus forsteni
CAGAGCAACAAAGGGGCGCTTACACACAGAGCCTTTCTGAGTCTCTCAGTATAAAATCTAGTCTGCAAGTCTAACATTTTAATGAAACTGTCTGGCTCCAATTAATCAGGGAATCTTTAAAAGGCCAATCAAGGCCAACAAGCATATTCTGTGTTTTTATTACTAATTCATATAATTACAGCAATGTTGAACTATTATTCATAATCATATATCTCACAAATTGCATTGACTTTGGGCTGGACCATGTCAGCACCAAAAAGCACAGACAGAGCTAAGCTGGTGTTGATTTTGGAGGATCAGATACAAAGCCCAGATGTGGGCAAGAACAGCTGGAAGCTAGAGATTAAAAGAATGTGTGTAAGATCTCTAATTTGGATTCAGGGATCCACAGGACATATCCTTTAGTAAGCCTGATGACTTCATGAGCAATAATCTTGAATAAATATAATGAATAAAGAAAAGCAGGTCAAAAAAAGGAACAGAAGAGTCAGTAAAACACCAGGGGTTTTACTCAGATTTAACCTCAAACCACAAAAGATCTGAGGCATCCAGTTATACATTTAAACCACAACACTCTAACAAACCTATACCCCACCCAGGCTATATTTGGTGTTTGGCAGCACCATGACTGTGAAAGACATTGTTTGTTTTTACTGAATTATGAGTCCTCACGTTGATGAAATTCCAGTTTCAACTCAAAAGCTGTGTTATTATAGTTTAGTGTGTTGGAGAATAAATAACTACAGCTTTGTGGTTGTTACTTTCTAAAAGTAAAGATATCTACTTTTGTACTCCTACGTCATATGGTGCAGACTAAAAATAAAGATCATATTTCCTGGTTAAAAATGTTGAAACAGTATTTTTCTAATCCAGCGATCACTCTAAAATCCTTCCAAGGTCTGTCAGCAAAAACCACAGGCCACCCTCTCTCCAACAGGCGCCTGTCTCTGGGCTTTCTGCCATCTTCGCTCACGTAAAAGGTATCATTAAAAAAGAACTAAGGACTGATGGGATACCATGTGTGTGCCTTTCAATTGAGGACTCATTCAGTCCTTCACAGTGAGCTTCACTGATCATCAAAAATCTATTCAGACTCTTATTCTGAGGACTTTTGATGGATGTATGGACAGCTACAGTAAAGTCTTAATGACTGCAAAAACCTTTAAAATGCCAAACCATTAATCTGTAGAAATCCTTACAGCAGGATAACAGCAGCACTTTTTCTTTTCAAAAATAACCAACGCTTGTTTTCTCTTTTGGATTCCAACCTGTTGCTGTCAGTCATTCAGCACTTACTTCACAAAGGACATTAGGGTTGGACAATATATTGGGATTTTAAGCTACATCATTAATCAAACCAATCAATCTTATAAAGACAAAGAGTAGAAACCAGTAAAATATTGTGTTACACACTAATGACCAGACAGAGCGCACTGGATGACAACGAAATACACTTAAGACAACTGATTACAGCAAAAACTACTGACAGGAATAGATGGCAAAATAATTTTGTCAGTCAGTCAAAGGGGGATAATCATTTCTTTGCAGAGACAGGCAAACTACTCTTGTGCGGTTTGCTGCCAAACTTACAAAGTGCTACATGCAGGTAACCAGGGCACTCTTTGGAGGAGGAACATACATTATTCTTGATGTTGAGAGCCTTCTGATCCACAATTAAACTGCAGTACTATTCCAAGGTGAAAGTCACCTATTGATGCTTTAAAAGATTTGTTAGACAGTTAGCAGCTCAGATGCTTTGTAAAATGTAACTACCAATGTCTTCATGTTACAGTAATAAGTAAGGGAGACTTTTGTGTCATTCATTTTTTTTATAAAATCAAAGTATTTTTCTTTTCTTATTTTTTTATTTCTATGAAAACAAATGAGCATCAATTCAGTATTTAAGTGATTTATTTTCCCTCTCAAAACAAAACCATTAAAAAAAAAAACTCCCAGTGACACAAAATGACATAAATTAAGTTTTTCCTTTATGTTGTCAAAATATTTTCCCAAACCAAACAGAATTAAACTAAGTGTGTGTCAAAAAATGTTGATTAAGTAGTTCAAACATCGACAGGTTTGTCAACATAAACACTAAAGGCTGGGCTATTTTCATAAACTATTAACATTAAACTCTCTGTTCAAGATTAAATCTCATATAAAAAACAAATACAAGCCTATAAAAATGCTTGTGCAAGATCTTACAGGGCCTTGTTATGAAAACTGTAAAAGTTTTCAACACTCTAACAACTTACAACGGGGCTAAGGCAAGAAAAAAAATCTCAATTTGTAAGTTTTAAAATCTTTTTTAGAAAATAATAAGATTTTTCAGAAAATAATTCAAATTTATCGATTTAATTGATATATTGCCCAGCCCTACAAGAAAGGCAACCATTCATAAACAAATACACACCCAAAGGCTAGTTAGAGTCACTAATTGACCTAACAAACATATCTTTGTCCATCAGGGAAATGAGAATGCCCAGAGGAACCTGAGCATGCACAGGAAGAAGATGTAAACTGCCCATGCAGAGGCCTCACCCAATGGAGGAATGACAAACCAACAACATTCTAACATGGAGGCTTTGGCACTACCTGTTGCGTCACTATGGAGCCTATATTAAGTGCATGCTTCTGCTATATCAAAATTTTAAACCCCTTGATAACAACTACAAGACGAAAAATTGAAATATCTATCGTTCACAGCATTAAGATACAAGTTCTGGTGAATAGCCCCCACCTCTAATGTGTATTTATAAAGTAAAATCAAAACTAGTGTTTGTAAAGCTATAGGGGTTTGTAGAGTTCGATGTAGAATAGCTGAAAAGTAAAATTTTCTGAGTGCTACTCCCAGATTTACTTAATCATGACTGCTTGAACAATGATAAAAACATGTTTGAACCATTGTCATTCAGCAGGCAAACAACTCCATTTCCAATGTTTTCAAATCATAGCGGTGCCTACTGAGACTTCTGTTACCACAAAAGATACTTTCCATGCTCTGCGCCCACATTATAATTTAGTTTCCTACTGTATCTTCTAATCAGACCAGCTTTTATTCCCACAACAGCTTCCTGTGGCACCAAAACAGAGTCCTGCCGCAGTCTGGTCCGTCGTCGTGTTCGCCATCAACTCACAAAACACTATGTTATTTACTAAATTCCTCTTTTTGATGGTCTGCTTTTTGGTGAAAAATGCACAACTGAGGCATAGATTTTTTAGCTCTCAATGAAAGGATCATTTCTCAGTAATTGCGGGTTTTCTAATGCCAAACAGTGCTGACTTCTGCTTTCTGTTCACATTTTAGCAGCTCAGAATAACCAGGACATTTGAAAGTAATTTAAGCTCTATATTTACTGTTGAAGATGCTGTTTGTGCCAAGTCGAGAGTTTGAAAAACCAAAGGGCTACCAAACAGTGAAAATAAACAAAACCATAGAAACGGAGTACAACACAAACTGTGAGAAACAAAGGCTTTTCACATATTGAAGTCTACCAATGAGCACAAATCTACCTGAGTTGGCCCAGGGATGCAAGACAGAACTCTCTCTATGTTTTCAGATGTCACATCCACGTCATCCACAGCTAACAGGACATCACCTAAAGACAGAAAAGACAAAAGACACATTAACAGAAGATAAACAATACAGGGAGGATGAAATATAGTGTAACTGAAAAACAGATGCAGAGATGCTTCACGCATAGGACAGAAACGACCCATAAAGTAGATCAAGTTGATGCAGAAGTTAGCAAAACACTATCTACATATGATGGGATGATTCATATAAAGCAATGACATAAAAAATGTCACTTTTGCAGTGTGGCAAGCAAACAGCCCTTCATTTTGGGGACGTTTTAGCAGGCTTATTGATTTATGTTTTGGTTTCCTTGAATTACTAGATGATTAAATGGGCAGAGAGAGAGAGTGGGGTATGGCATGCAGGAAAAAGCTACAGAAGCAATAAGGACTACTGCCCCTGACCATGTGGTGCATAAAATTAAATAACTAGGCTATGTCTCCCACTGTTCTTGATATTTACCTCCACCGAGGAGGTTATGTTATTGCCAGTGTCTGTTTGTTGCTCTGTTAGCAACATAACTCAAAAAGTTATCAACAGATTTCAATTAAATTTTAAGGAAATGTCCCCATTGGGACAAGAAACATTTGACCCAAATGTGAGGAGCAATACTATTTAAACTCATAATGCTGTTCAATTCAAGCACATTAGATGCTTTTTGTCCTCATTAAAGTGCCTTAAAAGAGCTTCACCTGCCTATGTGCAATGGGGCGTCCATCACCATCTCAGTAACAGAGTTATTTCAGGTATTTTACCACTTTAATTGTTTAAACATGTAGCCATGCAGCATAAAAGCTTCTCTAAACAGTAACTGATGTGGGTAGTCATTTGTGGCAGAGCACAACCAGTGTTCCTCGGTCTGCTAGTAAAAGCTGTCCAATCATTAGGGCAGATAGAGAAAATCATTTTAGATAGGCCCACAGATTGCAGACTTGACCTGTGTTGGAAGCTTTGCTCACTTTACCAAACTCTGCTGAAAGTTTTCCAAGTTGTTCAGAGTTGGCTAACAGCACCAGCTATTAAATTTCCCCACAGTTTGGGTTTTACAACAGAGCTCAACTTCAAAACTTCAAGGATGGTTTTTATTGTTTAAATGTGTCAAAGTGCAGAAACCACCTAAGTGTATCTGGAAAACATGATTCATCATCACTCCTTTACCTTGGCATGTTTGCATTGTCATCTTATACCTTTGCAAATCATCTATATACACACAGCAACGACATCCTCCTCTGTAAAATCTAAAAACTAAGATTTCTAAAGCAAAGACTGACACTGCTGTATTTACTGTAGCCGGTGCTTTAGCAGTGCATGTGTGTGGGACAGAAATGAATGAGTCAGAACTGGCCTATGACATAACACATGACTGGTACTGAAATCAAAACAGCTTCTTAGTTGCAGTAATTGTATGTGAGTAATAGATTCTTCTTGAGATATAATTTTTGCAAAAAAAAAATTACATTCACACTAACTGACAAAATGTAATAAACTGTAAATCCTGGTAAGTTTTTATCTTAAAGAGACACCACAAATGTCTGCCACAAACTGAAAAATAAGGTATTAGTCTGGAGAAAATAAATAATATTAACACAGCCAAAAAAGTCGCAGACATTCATGGTTAAACACTTTTCATTGTCAATCGAGACTCTTAATTAGATTAGCGGTGTCTAAAGTTGTGAAATGTAGCGTTCTTAAGTCATGTTTACAATAAAAATGTTTGCCCAGAGGAGAAGGAATATTGTCAAACTTGCAGAAATACACTGGCAACATTTGGAAAAACAGGTAGGATTGACAAGTAAGTTGGATCTGCAAACATGTCTGTTAATCTCGCCAATAACTGACAAAATTCTGCTAAACAAGTTGGCAGAAACTTTTGGAAATAAGACTGGTGTTTTTGTTTAAATAGTGGCAGAGTGCACTGGTGACTTTTAGTTGACTTTATAGGAGGCTGTGTTTGTTGATCTAGTTTTTAAAACTATACTTTGTAAATATGTAGCATCTAAAAAATAGATTCAGATAAGTATCGGGGTTTTTTGTTTGAAGATTTCTAAGTTGATTTTTTTTTTCAAAAATCTATTTTTCCAAATTTAAATGCTTCATTTTAGTCTGTAATATGTCACTTTTAAATGCAATCCAGGCTTTTAGAGAGAGTATACACAGCTGGTTAAAATATATTGCTAAATAAATCCTAAAACAGACTCATGTGTGATGTGTATTTTTCCTGATATAGTCTGTAGGCACAGCCATTGTTATTTTTTTCCGCTGGTGTTAAAAAAGCTAACTAAAAAGTGCAAAAATCGGCAATATCATAGAATCGTAAAAGTCGAACTGAGAGAAAAGTGTATTGTCCAAGCCCAATTGATTAGTACTTCTTTTAAAAAATCACCAAAAACATCATAATGAGGCATTCAAAAGACCATTTCTATTTCCTCTGGTGCTCCTACGATGACATCTGTCCATGCAGTTGGCTGAGCATGATCAGTTAACACAGCCGCTCATTTAATCACAACACCGACACATTAGTGATGGTGTATAGGAAAAAATATGGCATGAGACAAAAAAAGAAAAAAAAAATCAAAAACTGAGAAAGTAAGGGTGTGTTTATATCTGATAATTATAATTTCTCATTTTTTTGCAGTCTTTGCCCTTTGAATATATCATAACAAATTTAAAACACAAACCATCCTTGTAGTTTTAAATTGGGTATATGTATTACAGTATATTGTATTCTCTGTTTAAACTGCTCAGTCTGATTTAAGTAGTTTTGTTTGTGGTTTACTGCTCACACAACAGATAGTTTCACAAAGCCTGCAGTCTATGTGTGCAATGTCCCTTTCAGGGAGCTATACACACGAGAGAGTTCAAAACACTGTTGAGTGCAAACTTAACTTCATCATCTTACCGTACAAAGTCTTTACTGAGGTGGCTCTGTGTCTAACTTTTTTTATTGGTTCTTCAGCCTTGCCCTTAGCCCTTGGGAGCAGAGGTAACGCTACCTTTCATGTGAAAATTATCAATATGTATGTATGTACAAGTATGTCAAAAACTCTGCCCAGCCATATGGGAAATGTGGTGAAGTGAGTTATTTTGTAGTTTTGCATTAAGATTTAACATCAGGCTGCTGAAGTCCTTTCTTACCGATCAGGATTTGTCCACTTTTGATGGCCGGGCTGTTTGGTACTAGTCCATGAACTGTAAGTCTCTCCCCTTGTCTGACCTCTCTGAGGTCTCCAGTTCCTCTGGTCCAGGAGGGCCTGTGCACCACCCCCAGCAGTGCTTCCAGAAGTCTCCCTCTGTCAGGGAGAGCCGCTGACGTACCTCCGAGGCGTTTGGGGTTGAGGTAGACGCACACTTCTTTGAGATGCTGCTGTTGCACCGTCACACCTTGCCTTTGACAAGGCTGGTTCTTCAGAATGGATGCTGGCTGCAGACCACCCTTCTCCTCTCCCCTCTCCCGTCTCCTCACTCATGATGCGCAGCATCTGCCCATGGTCCCGCCTCTCCCCTCTACCTCCGGTGAGCAGCTAGCAGCGTTAGCTACTGAACTATCATGGGCCGGAGAAAAAGCCCCTAGCGCCCGAACCGAGAATCCGCCTCCTCTCCCAAGACAGTCTGGCTGCAGGCCACCTTCTCCTGCTTCTTTGTCACTAAAGCGGACATGATTGGTGGACACACCTTGACTGGCATTTGCTCGGGCTATCGCGGCCTCCTCCTCGCCTTCACTCAGCTCCAGGTAAAATAGCTCGCCATTCTTTTGGACCTCATCCAGCCACTCAGGTTCCAGGTCACTGAGAGAAAACAAGCAGAGATTTAGTTTGCAAAAATAAATAAAGGATACAGAAGAGGTAAGGACAACATGTTTACCACATTTACATGGGTGTTAATCCCACTTTCATTCTAGATTATTTAAGGTATGGGTTCAAAATTAGTTTAATTTTCTTTTCTAATATGCAGCAATTAGCCAGTTAAGCTGTATTTTAAGATGAAACAAAAAAGGGACCCACAACTAAACTACAACGTAAGCAAACTGAGCCATGTGCCTGACCAAGGGATGGACGTATTTTTCTTTTGGGATTTTAATTCTCTAGCTGCTTTGAAGAGTTTGCGGTTGGCAGCCAAAAATGGAAGCATATATATTCAGAGTATAGTACGAAGCATATTATTATTTATGAAGGTTAACCTCTCAAATTAAAAACACCGCCCAAAGCTATGAAAAGTGCACAGGAGGAGAGGTGGGACCCTTGGGTGGAGTGGCACACCCTCTTTGGCAGAGCTGAACCACTGCTTAACAGCTGACAGCACTTGTGTAAACATTTGTGGAAATGCTTGATTAAGAAACAAGGATCGCACAGGTATGACTTATAAAATCAAATAAAACGTGAAAGTTTTTCCATCTAATTTGTTTTAGTGTGGTGATTATAGTTTGAACATCACAAAAAAGAAAATCAGTATCTCAAAATGCTGGAATATCACAGAAGACTTACCAAAAGGGGATTAATACATGTTAAATATCAACCATTTACAAGTATGTTAATTTGTGCTCTTTATATTTGTCTAAGTCTTCTTTAGAATATTTACTGCAGCAGGATGTGACAGTGGTCATCCCCTCATGGCACCAGTCACTCTCTCTTCCTACAATCAACAGCTTATCTGTTTTATTCTGGTTCAGGTCAGGTGAGTTTGCAAGTAAACCAGCAGCATTTTACTATGGCAATGGAATTAGCTACTCATAGTTCTGGTTCTTTGGCCTGATGTTCAGTCCTGCTGAAAAAGAAATCAGAGTATGCCAGCCTACAGATGTAAGTGCTTTTACATCTCTAAGTAGATGGCTGTATTGTTTAAGTTATTTTTTTTTCCTTTTAACTAAATTACTTCTGTTTTAACTTTTTAAAAAAAGGTTGGATTTTTGTTTACTGCTACCCAAAATCTGAGATTAGAACAAACAAAAAAGGTTGAGCTATTTCACTTTAAATGCAATGAATAGCCCCAGTTCACAAGTAGTCATGAACCAGGATCCACCGTTTAATTACTGAAATAAGTAATCAACTACTTGGTTTATTTAATGAAAAGGGCAATCTGGACACAAAATTGAATAATATACACGACTGAAAAAAGATATGTGACAGAGCCAGCATATTTAAGGGCCAGACAAGATGCCCATGGATGCTGTCTATGTATATTTCTTTTTATCCAACATCAAGCTTCATTACGTAAAATAAGGTTGTTTAGCAGAGATCTTGGAAATGAACACATCACTACTCATGACAAAACAACAGAGTAAATAAGTAGTCATCTAGAGGACACCAGAAAAATGTGATTAATCTTACAGACAAGAGGGAAAAAAACAAAATAATTGGATTTACAACATGACAAGGCTTCTATGCATTACAGACATATTCTGAACAACCTGCGACCAGCTCTGCAGCCTGTTGGGACCACTTTTGGGTCCCCACCCACACCATGAGAACCACTCATCTGTAATACATTACAGCTTCAATCACTGAACAGACTTCAGGGAAATTGCACTTTCCGCAATAACCTAATTTTAGAAGATGCAGGCACAATCCACCTCTTTATTTATTTATTGTTTATTTGACATGGACACAGTAACATTGATGCTGATATTTAAATATACATAGGTCCCAAATGCACTGCTGTAAGTGTTTACAGCACAGTGCTGATTTTCAACACCAGTCCATGGGTGTTATGGATGTACAAAGAGAAATTTTAAAAGAACATAGATACCTAAGACACAATTCATTAGAAAATGCATCAGAGTATTAAACCTGTCATAACAGTCTCAGTTTACAGCATCTCCTCCTCTTCAGAACAAGAGGTATGATAGACATTGATGCAAACAATCAAGCAGCTTCAACAACTTGTATTTTTTACTTTCCCTATTCCCTTTTTGTTTTCCAAACGGATTTTGTCTCCGTAAAAGTAAAAACTATCCTCTTACTCGGAGTAGTTGGAGCTGTGGTAACTCGATGATGTAGAGTCGTTGTCACTGTCGTGCTCGGAGGCTTCGTCGACCGTTTGCCCGCTTTCAATTGTTTTGTCGATAAAATGGCGGCCATTACCGGAGGCCATCCTGCCTGTAAGGCGTTCAATCTCCCGCTCCAAATCACAAAACGCGCCCGGTCCTGTCAACTTTCAAGAAAAGAAACAGTGCAAAAACTACCGCCATGTTGGAAGCGCTGTGGAGCGTTCTGTTGTGTCACGTGACACCGAAGCGCCCGTTCTGATTGGCCGACGACACAGTTGCCCCTGACAACGCAGAAGCTTCGTGCTCCGTGGCACGAGCCTGGTGGGAAAGTGCCAGCTTTTTTTTTTTGGCAGGACGAGACTCTTCTCCCGATTAATAATGCACTAACCACACAGACAACACCGCTAACACGCCAGTAAAGTTACTTCAGATATTGACAAACTACCTGTGAGCATGTTGGGGAAAAACCGCAGCAGAGGTTAAAAAGTAAAAACATCCGCATTCAAATAACTCTGTCATGAGCCTTCAATTTTAAGGAATCATTGCTTCTGCACTGCAATTTAACAACAGCTAAAGGACCCAGGAGAAAATGGCGGAATCTCAGATGCAATCAACAAAATGCTCCATTGAAATGTGCACTTTTCAGTTATATCTACTTTCTCGTCTTTCTACCTCTGCACACTTGCACGCGGTTTTTAAATCCCCTTCGGTATTCCGCAAACCTCGGGAAAATGCCTTTGGCCAAACAAAAGCAGAGTATTTCACAAGCGTTATTTTATATCTTTGCAAAGTATATGCAGTACTGACCTGTACAAGAGAACACTGCGGATGGAGTCGAAGTCCTCCAAGTTGTTGGAGAATGAGCCTCCATCTATAGAAATATTAAACATCATTTGCGTGTCATGTTTCCAACACGGGCCGGCCAACTACGCTGCGTTATTTCCAATCGCCCAGATTAATACATCAAACTTTGAGAGGTCCAGAGAGACAGCCTCAAAAGTGGCCGTCTTCCAAAATCCTTTCCTTTCCTCCGTACGTAAAAACCCAGCATGCAGGCCGAGCAGCGCCTCCAAGACCAGAATGAATCCTCCTCCAGTTTCTCACGTCAATCTCCCACACGGAGTAATGAAAGGTTCAACGCCATCACAGAGGAGGAGAGACCCACTGGAGCTGTAAACACAAGTTTGCAGTGTTTCTCCAGGCCAGCAGAGCAGATTGTCCGAGCGGTTTTCTTGGCAGGTGGAGTAAGATACCCGCCTACTTCAACCAAAAGGCTCCACAGACAAGCCCACATTTGTGCTGAGAGGGGGAAAGAAAAAAGTGGCACCAAATCTGGGGAAACAGTGTATAAGCGTGTATCCAACGTGCTATAATCCTGATCCCAACAACAAATCACGTTGGCTGTAATGAGACTTCAACGTTTGCTTCACAACCTGCGTGTGGGTATTCTGGGAAACTTCAGGCATTAGACAGTGGTTATGGTGTGTTATTGTCAAATATAAAAGTTATCAGTCGCGTACTTGATTGCATCACAATAGAAAGTGTTTGTCTGAACAGCTGTTGTAAAGAAATGACACATGTAACACTTAAAACACTGCATGTTAAATAATAAATAACTGATCAAGCTGTTTATATTACATAACAAATACTATTCTGTGAATCCACATAAGATTTAGTTGTGATAACCTGTAGTCACTGATACCATGGCCTTGTTATTAAGGATCAATACACCAGTATAACATTTTATTGATTTTTTTATTGATAAATAATTTATGAATAGTCATTACATTGTTTGTCATGTAGTACAAAAAATCTGTGATTGAAATATCTGTTTCCCCTTCACATTCATAGAGACCATTCAGTGCATCACTGTTGCAAGGATCATGCCTTATAAAGTTACACTGATAAGAAACTAAAAACATAATGTGATAATACTGCTGTAAGCTTGCTAAATTTTCTTTATAAATTGAGATATATTGCACTGCAAGTTGTATAATTACTATAAAACTTTATATCTAACATCTCCCTTGCACCGCCCTACAACTCAAACAAACAAATCTTGCAAATACATATTCTTTGCCTTACTTTGCCTTACATTATTATCATAATTATCATTGTTTTGAATAGTGGCAATTATAATAAAAAGCAATAATAAGTGTGATATTTGTTTTTTATGTTGTTTTAGTTTGGTTGCCCATGTATTTAAGATGTGTTGATTAAACAAATCAATGGCCCTGCAATTGGATATTTTTAAAGTGTTCCTTTACAACTGTTCCCGAGAAAAAAGCCCAGTTCATTTTAAATAAAAAAAAAACAGTTTCAGAGTAAATGATTCAATGATTGCTTGAAAAGTCTCAGTTTTATGAAGGTTATGTTATTACAGTACATCTGAGGTGCATGAAACTCAGGAATAAAATTATTACTGAACAGTTAATCACAAATGGAAATAAAAATGCAATCTTTAACTTGCAGGAGGTGCATTGTTCTTTCAGGTCAAATTTCTGTCAAAACAGTATTTTGATTTAATTATCTATCTGCAGAGAAAGTTTCTTGGCCAACAGATACAGATAAAAAGACGTGTTACTATTTTGATGAGGATACTGTCACAGAATCAGTCATTGATCACAATAATATTTCAAAAGCAGTTGAATTTAATCACTTAAAATAATTTCATAATAATAATAATTTCATGATAAAAACAATCACAATTCAATATTTTTCTAACTGTTAAACCCTTAGTACAATGCCATGAACAATTTGAATTTGATTGTTGTTCTGAAGTATTATAAATTATGATTAACATTTAATAAAAACAAAAAAACTCTGCAAAAGACAACGCATATTGTTTAGATATATGAAGGTCACCAATACTACTTTAACACATACATATTCCTTTAGACACAGAATAGCTACCACTCTGATCATACTCTTTCCATCATTGTCCCCAGAGGAGACAGTGAACGGTCATCAAAAGTAGAGAGCATATGAAGTTAATCAAGTCTCTCTACCCGCTTCACGCTCAGGAAAGAGTATCACCAACTCATCATCGTGGTTAGCGAGACCAAACACTTTAGAAACACATTTCTCAAGTCAAAAACTATAGAAATGATCCCTGAAAGTATAGTCTTAACTCCACAGTGCGCTTCACTCAGTATTAGTATGGCGACCATATCCAGTACTCTCGGGGTGTGCGTTTCTGACACATCGACTGAAAAACCAACACATCCAAACACCGAAATAACCAATCGATGGAGCAAAATTAACATGTTACAGAGTGAAGCTATATGATATAAGCGGGTTTATAATAATGGCATTTAATTTGTTACAAAGTGCATTTTTTGTCATTTTAAAATACATTTCAACGCAGATGATAATCTGTAACTTGCAGGAGGTGCATTGTTCTTTAAAGTGATATTCCGGGATTGAACAAGTTGGGTCCTATCACAAGGGTTAGGGCAGAAATTACCTCTACAGCAGTGTTTCTGTGGAGAAGAAACCCAGGGCGCTAGGACCTAACTCCCTCTTCCTCCTTGGATCTGCTCGTCTGCTGAATCCGCTGTAGTCAAACGAGGCCATATTTTACTTGACCAAAAACACAAATAAGCGGACTCCCACGAAAAAGTCTGATATCGGTCTGCATTCACGCTTTATTTAGAATTTTCAGCGTGTTACTTTCACACAAAAACACGCTAAATAAAGCTCTGGATTAGCATAGCGCTTTCGGTTTTTCGCTACTGATACAGCCAGATTTTTTCGTGGCTCCGGCTGTGGTGCTGGCTGTGGCTGTGCAGCGGAGATAAAACAGTATTTTGATTAGATTATCTTTCTGCAGAGGTTTTTTGGCCAACAGATACAGATAAAAAGATTTATTTCTATTTTGATGAGGATACTGTCAAACAGTCATTGATCACTGCAATGTTTCAAAAGCTGTTGAATTTAATTGTTAAAAATCATTTCATACGATAAAAAAAAAATCCCAAGTCAATATTTTCCTAGTTGTTAAGCCCTTAGTACAATGCAATAAACAATTTGAAGTAGGGGTGGGGAATACGGTAAAAATATCATATCACGATTTTTTAAAAACAAAATCACAATCACGATTTTATCATGCTTCTTTTTTACATTGATTTTTCTGGACTAATTTGCATGATTGATCATTTTCCCCCTATGTTTAACATATAAAATATGTAAAACCCTCAAAGAAAGAAAATGACAATTAAAGCCAAAGAAACTTTCTGAACATGTTTTTATCTAAATAGTGCAGTTTTTATAAAAATGTGCAATAAATGTAAACATGAAAAGGTAATGAACAACAATATCAACATCATCTCTTAAAGTGCAACAATTTAAAACAAATGTTTTCTAACTGCAATGTCTATAGACTGAGTGAATAATACAGCTGCTTTAGAACAGAATTTTTGTTCAGACATCTTCAGGCTTTCATCTCCTTTTCTCTTTCTGCCATGGCTTCACGCTACATAACCAGGAGACCCCACATGCACTGCGCATAATGTGCTACGATTGGCTAGTCGGGTGCGCGTCAAAGTCTCTGCGCCCACACAGACGATCTGACGATCTTTCTGCTTTATGAGATCATCCCCACGTTATAATCCTGGACGATTTAATATCGTCATATCGCACACCCCTAACGTGAAATTTGATTATCTAGTTCTTTAATATGAGAAATAATGATTGATATTTCAATAAAAATAGGTGAATTCTGCAAAAGGTATGACAACACCTATTGTTTAGAATACTAAAGTAGCTGACAGGAGACAACAACATCAATCCAACTAAATATCACTACTACCACCTTATATTCAGCAGTGGGCGTCTTACAAATCTACTTTAATCAATTCAATAACTGTACTACACATTTTATTTTCTCATACTGCATAAACTCATTTCTTCAGGCATTGAACAGCTACCACTCTGATCATACTCTTCCCATCATTGTCCCCTGAGGAGACAGTGAACAGTCATCAAAAGTAGAGAGCATATGAAGTCAACCAAGTCTCTCTACCCGTTTCACGCTCAGGAAAGAGTATCACCAACTCATCATCGTGGTTAGCAAGACCAAACACTTTAGAAACACATTTCTCAAGTCAGAAACTATAGAAATGATCCCTGAAAGTATAGTCTTAACTCCACAGTGGGCTTCACTCAGTATTAGTATGGCGACCACATCCTGTAATGTCGGGGTGTGCGTTTCTGACACATGGACTGAAAAACCGACACGTCCAAACACCGAAATAACCAATCGATGGAGCAAAATTAACATGTTACAGAGCGAAGCTATATGATATAAGTGGGTGTATAATAATGGCATTTAATATGTTACAAAGTGCATTGGTTATTTAAGGTCAAATTTATATCAAAACAGTATTTTGATTAGATTATCTTTCTGCAGAGGAGTTTTTTTTGGCCAACAGATACGGATGAAAAGATTTGTTACTATTTTGATGAGGATACTGTCAAACAGTCATTGATCACAATATTTCAAAAGCTGTTAAATTATATTGCTAGAAATCATGTCATATGATAAAAAAAAAATCACAATTCAATATTTTCCTAATTGTTTAGCCCTTAGTACAATGCAATATACAGTTTGAAGTTTGATTATCTACCTCTTAAATATGAGCAACTATGATTAATATTTTACGAAAAAACACTTAAATTCTGCCAAAAGTAGGACAACACCTATTTTTCAGAAATATTAAAGTCGATGACGGGAGACAACATCACCTCAACTTAACATCACTACTACCACTTTATGTTCAGTAGTGGGCATCTTACAAACGTACTTTGATCAACACAAAAAATGTACTTAATAACCTATTCTCATACTACATAAACTCATTTCTTTAGACATCAAATAGCTACCACTCTGATCATACTCTTCCCATCATTGTCCCCTGAGGAGACAGTGAACAGTCATCAAAAGTAGAGAGCATATGAAGTCAACCAAGTCTCTCTACCCGCTTCACGCTCAGGAAAAAGTATCACCAACTCATCATCGTGGTTAGCAAGACCAAACACTTTAGAAACACATTTCTCAAGTCAGAAACTATAGAAATGATCCCTGAAAGTATAGTCTTAACTCCACAGTGGGCTTCACTCAGTATTAGTATGGCGACCATATCCAGTACTGTCAGGGTGCGCGTTTCTGACACATCGACTGAAAAACCAACACATCCAAACACCGAAATAACCAATCGATGAAGCAAACATAAAATATGTAACAGAGTGAAGCTGTATGACATAAGTGGGTGTATAATAATGGCATTTAATATGTTACAAAGTGCATTGGTTATTTAAGGTCAAAGTTATATCAAAACAGTATTTTGATTAGATTATCGTTCTGCAGAGGAGGTTTTTTGGCCAACAGATACAGATGAAAAGATTTGTTACTATTTTGATGAGGATACTGTCAGTTATTGATCACAATAATATTTCAAGAGCTGTTAAATTATATTGCTAGAAATCATTTCATATGATAAAAAAAGTCACAATTCAATATTTTCCTAATTGTTAAACCCTTAGTACAATGCAATATACAATTTGATGTTTGATTACCTAGTTCCTTAACATGGGAAACTATGATTAATATTTTAATAAAAACAAATTCTGCAAAAGGTATGACAACACCTACAGCTTAAAAATACTAAAGTCGCTCACAGGAGACAACATCACCCCAACTAAACATCACCACTACCACTTTAAACTTAGTAGTGGTCATCTTACAGATCTACTTTAGGCAATTCAAAACTTGTATTTCCTTTTTCTTCTCTCATCCTGCATAAACTCATTTCTTTTAACATAGAATAGCTACCACTCTGATCATACTCTTCCCATCATTGTCCCCAGAGGAGACAGTGAACGGTCATCAAAAGTAGAGAGCGGTGAAGTTAATCAAGTCTCTCTACCCGCTTCACGCTCAGGAAAGAGTATCACCAACTCATCATCGTGGTTAGCAAGACCAAACACTTTAGAAACACATTTCTCAAGTCAGAAACTATAGAAATGATCCCTGAAAGTATAGTCTTAACTCCACAGTGCGCTTCACTCAGTATTAGTATGGCGACCATATCCAGTACTGTCAGGGTGTGCGTTTCTGACACATCGACTGAAAAACCAACACATCCAAACACCGAAATAACCAATCGATGGAGCAAACATAACATACCATACAGAGTGACGCTGTATGACATAAGTGGGTGTATAATAATGGCATTTAATTTGTTACAAAGTGCATTTTTTGTCATTTAAAAATACATTTCAACACAGATGATAAGACGCGTCGAAAAACAGCCCATAAATGTCCACATTTCACTCCTAATCAATATAAAAACCGTCAATTTAGCTCATCTTTCATCAAAAAGACAATACCCACAATGCTCTGTTTTAGCATAAATTACTCTCCTCTGTACCTTATTGGCTAAAGTCATTCTGCATGGCAACGTGTTAGCCTCAATGCTAACAACAACACAAGGTTGTATTTAGTTTATTTAGACATGGAAGGAAGACACTACCAAGACAGGGATATGGGCTTAAAAATGTCACATGTAGAAGAGAAATAAACCTCTGCCACAAAAACAAAAGGGTCAAATTAAAGAAAATATAAGTATTTGTTACAAGTGGCTGACAAAACTGTGTGTCCCTTTAGGCACCCACAATTGAAATATCTGTCTTCCTTTCACATTCATAGAGATCAATCAGTGCATCACTGTTGCAAGGATCATGCCTTATAAAGTTAAACTGAAAAGAAACTCTATTATTTATTAACATAATGTGATAACACTGTAAGATTTCTAGAATTGTCTTAATATATTGCAGTATTTTGATTAGATTATCTTTCTGCAGAGGAGGTTTTTTAGCCAACAGATGAAAAGATTTGTTACTATTTTGATGAGGATACTGTCAGTCATTGATCACAATAATATTTCAAAAGCTGTTCAATTTCATTGCTAAATATAATTTCATATGATAAAAAAAAATCACAGTTCAATATCTTCCAATATTTTTAGCCCTTAGTAAAAATGCTATAAACAATTGGAAGTTTGATTATCTAGTTCATTAACATATCATATGATCATAACACATGATTCATATTTTAATAAGAACACTTAAATTCTGCAAAAGTTAACACAACACCTACTGTTTAGAAATATTAAAGTTGCTGACAGCAGACAACATCAACCCACCTCGACATCACTTCTGCGATTTATATTTGGTAATGTTCACCTGCCAATTCTCCTTTCATCAACTCAACATCTATATTTCACTTCCTTTCTTATGATGCTACACACACACACACGTTTCTTTAAACATAGAATAGCTACCACTCTGATCATACTCTTCCCATCATTGTCCCCAGAGGAGACAGTGAACGGTCATCAAAAGTAGAGAGCATATGAAGTTAATCAAGTCTCTCTACCCGCTTCACGCTCAGGAAAGAGTATCACCAACTCATCATCGTGGTTAGCGAGACCAAACACTTTAGAAACACATTTCTCAAGTCAGAAACTATAGAAATGATCCCTGAAAGTATAGTCTTAACTCCACAATGCGCTTCACTCAGTATTAGTATGGCGACCATATCCAGTACTCTCGGGGTGTGCGTTTCTGACACATCGACTGAAAAACCGACACGTCCAAACACCGAAATAACCAATCGATGGAGCAAACTTAACATATGTAACAAATTGAGGCTATCAGACAAACGCGGGTGAATAATAATGGCATTTAGTTTGTTACAAAGTGCATTTTTGTCATTTAAAAATACATTTCAACACCGATGATAAGACGCGTCGAAACACAGCCCATAAATGTCCGCATTTCACTCCTAATCAATATAAAAACCGTAAATAAAGCTCATCTTTCATCAAAAAGATAATACCCACAATGCTCTGTTTTAGCATAAATTACTCTCCTCTGTACCTTATTGGCTGGAGTCATTCTGCATGACAACGTGTTAGCCTCAATGCTAACAACAACACGTGGTTGTATTTAGTTTATTTAGACATGGAAGGAAGACACTACCAAGACAGGGATATGGGCTTAAAAATGTCACATGTAGAAGAGAAATACACCTCTGCAACAAAAAACAAAAGGGTCAAATTAAAGAAAATATAAGTATTTGTTACAAGTGGCTGACAAAACTGTGTGTCCCTTTAGGCACCCACAATTGAAATATCTGTCTTCCTTTCACATTCATAGAGATCAATCAGTGCATCACTGTTGCAAGGATCATGCCTTATAAAGTTAAACTGAAAAGAAACTCTATTATTTATTAACATAATGTGATAACGCTGTAAGATTTCTAGAATTGTCTTAATATATTGCAGTATTTTGATTAGATTATCTTTCTGCAGAGGAGGTTTTTTAGCCAACAGATGAAAAGATTTGTTACTATTTTGATGAGGATACTGTCAGTCATTGATCACAATAATATTTCAAAAGCTATTCAATTTCATTGCTAATTATAATTTCATATGATAAAAAAAATCACAGTTCAATATCTTCCAATATTTTTAGCCCTTAGTAAAAATGCAATAAACAATTGGAAGTTTGATTATCTAGTTCATTAATATATCATATGATCATAACACATGATTCATATTTTAATAAGAACACTTAAATTCTGCAAAAGTTAACACAACACCTACTGTTTAGAAATATTAAAGTTGCTGACAGCAGACAACATCAACCCAACTTAACATCACTTCTGCAATTTATATTTGGTAATGTTCACCTGCCAATTCTCCTTTCATCAACTCAACATTTATATTTCACTTCCTTTCTTATAATGCTACACACACACGTTTTTTTAGACATAGAATAGCTACCACTCTGATCATACTCTTCCCATCATTGTCCCCAGAGGAGACAGTGAACGGTCATCAAAAGTAGAGAGCATATGAAGTTAATCAAGTCTCTCTACCCGCTTCACGCTCAGGAAAGAGTATCACCAACTCATCATCGTGGTTAGCGAGACCAAACACTTTAGAAACACATTTCTCAAGTCAGAAACTATAGAAATGATCCCTGAAAGTATAGTCTTAACTCCACAATGCGCTTCACTCAGTATTAGTATGGCGACCATATCCAGTACTCTCGGGGTGTGCGTTTCTGACACATCGACTGAAAAACCGACACGTCCAAACACTGAAATAACCAATCGATGGAGCAAACTTAACGTATGTAACAAATTGAGACTATCAGACAAACGCGGGTGAATAATAATGGCATTTAGTTTGTTACAAAGTGCATTTTTGTCATTTAAAAATACATTTCAACACCGATGATAAGACGCGTCGAAAAACAGCCCATAAATGTCCGCATTTCACTCCTAATCAATATAAAAACCGTAAATAAAGCTCATCTTTCATCAAAAAGATAATACCCACAATGCTCTGTTTTAGCATAAATTACTCTCCTCTGTACCTTATTGGCTGGAGTCATTCTGCATGACAACGTGTTAGCCTCAATGCTAACAACAACACGTGGTTGTATTTAGTTTATTTAGACATGGAAGGAAGACACTACCAAGACAGGGATATGGGCTTAAAAATGTCACATGTAGAAGAGAAATACACCTCTGCAACAAAAAACAAAAGGGTCAAATCACAGAAAATGTAAGTATTTGTTCAAAAGTGGCTAACAAAAGTGTGTGCGTCACTTTAGGCGTCCGACTAAAACGTCACTCCGATGGTTCCGGAGCACAGTGAAGCGAAAAGAGGGCGATTTTGTTACACTTTAAAAAACATTTACTAATTAAAATAAATATTTTTAGACAAAAAGTACGACAATGCTACAGGCAGCGTTCAAAGTATCACTATCACAGCACTTCCATGCATATATGGGTGGTAAAAGTGGTTGAAATTATTTAACTACGACACTGTGAAGTGTTTATGTTATGTGTACATCTAAATTCTAGTGAATTAAAACATTTTATTTGTCCAACGTTCAAAATTTAAGTTTAAGTATTTAAATACGGTGCTCAATAGGCAGTTTTTGCGAGGTAAGTACACGTAAAGTACGCACAATTACACTAAAAAGAACACAGTTATGTATTGTACTGTTGTTGCATTACTTATTGTAGAATGAAAAGTATTAAGACTCGGCACGCTTCATCGTGAGCTAACATAAGAATATAAGTAGTAAAATGGACCGTGTATAACTTCACGATGTTCAATTTAGTAGCACACATACGATTCAATCACTGGGGAAAACTCTGCTGAAAATCCTACAAGTAGTATATTAAAATGCCTTCACACTAGCGTGTGGTCGATTATTAGCATTCAGTAGCTTTAATCTTTATCAGATTAGTTGAGGATATAAGGCTTTATTACCTAAAATGTTCCGAATATTTGTCTTACCTCATATTCTGTTATTTTGACATGCAACTTAGGCATTCGGATAAGTGCAAAATGCATATAAGTAATTAATAGCCTCTTATAATTTCAACGTCAATTTAACGGAATCTAATGACAAAAGTGATTTTTTTCCTTGTAAGTTAGAAAAATAGACGATATATTATAGTTTCAAATAAGATGTTAAGGAATATTTCTGCAAAATATTACTGATATAATTTAATTTGGGGCCATAATCAGTCATAGGCGCTTAGAATATTCTCCTTTCCCCTCCTTTACTGCCCATCTCTGAGAAGCTTTTATGCAGTTAAAGTTTTTCAACTTTATTGCAAGTACATCCTGAACTTTCACCCTGCTCTAGGTGGTTATTATTATATTAGTATTGGCTTATTTTTTGTCTGTCTTTCAATCTGGACCACGAGTCTGTACTAAAAGGTTTATTGGTTTACTTTCTGACTGAAATCCCTCAGAGCATATAACACCTTACTTACTCAACAGTGTCTTTCTGTGAAGGTATATAAATATCTATTTAATATTTTCATTTATTCATCTGTTTCATTTATGTATTTAAGTATATATAGTATGTATTACTATAAAAATTGTGTTCAAATCCTTACTTGTCATTAAAATCCCTAGTCTCTTTCTAGTATATGTTATTTCACTTTATGAAAAAAGCTGCTGTAATTACCAGTGTTTCCTAGCCTGGGATCAATAGAGTACATTTGTCTATCTATATGTCAAACAGCAATAATTGGGCTATAAACGTTGATTGAATATACAGCAGAAAAATGTTAACTTACGGTAATGTTTGTAAGTCTACAAATACCAACATATTGATATTACACACACAATACCACACACAAATGCCCCATTAAAGATAACCAACAGTTTAACTAGACTTACAACTCAAGTAACCACCACTAACCAGTCCTGCAGTTGAATGGCAAGAACTTGAATGGCGGCCCGTCGGCTGGTGCTGCTGCTGCTACTGGTGTTGTAACTACGCCATGACGGGTCTGCTATCTCCTGTGACATGTAACATTGAGGGTTAAATAATCGATTATACAGAGCTTATACACAGGTTCTTACAGACAAGAGTGGAAAGTGTGCTTCACTGATAGTCGCTAAACTAGTCTGAGCTACAAAATGTCTTGTTTGAATGATGTGACAGCATTACCTTAAAGTTACCGAGACAGCACCTAGCTAATGCTAACGAGCCAACGGTTATTACGCAGCGGCGCCATCTTATGGAACTTTAACCGCAGCAGTTTCTCGTCGTCACAACAATACAGCATCAAAATATCTCATATCACTTACCACAAAATCCATAAGAAACAAGTTTAACAAACTTTCTCCTAGTCAAATGTATGTAAATCCAATACGACAGGTTGAACGTACTTGCCAGTGATGGAACAGCGCAGTGCAATCAGGTACTTAAACTGCTACTTTGCGCATGCCCAGACGAGAAAAGTGAGGAGAGGGGTGATTGTACGCATGCGCTCCCGAATTTGTTTGGTCACTGGTGAAGAAGTTTTTCTTGTCAGGAAAAATGAGGCGGGGGCGGGGGAAGACAAACACTGTACGGACAATTTGGGTTAAGACTGACAAATCAAGCATTTATAAAACAAGGCATTTGTTTTAATATAGAATGATACGAAGATGGTAAGACAACAAGTAAATGATAGATTTATAAATACATGGATAAATTGATAGTTGAAGATAGATGGAGACATCACATCGGGAAGATGGAAAAGAGGATGGAGCTAGAGGATGGTTAAACGAAATAAAATAAATATAAATTCCTTAATTAATGAAGGGAATTCATTAAAACAGGAATTAAGCAACGAGGAGAGTAAGAATAGCAGAGATAAATAGTTTCAGCTTGGTTTTAAATAAAAACAAAATTCAATATTTGTTTTTGTAATGCAAATTTCTGTGGCTGTTTTTTCTGCATTCTAAGTGCAAATAATAAATAAAAAACTCCTATATTGCCTTTTTCTTAGTTGTTAGATAACTTACGGCTGTACTTTTCTCATGTACACTTGTGTCTATATGTTATTTACTCAGTACTTTGTTCTGAGGCCTTACCTCTATTATTACAATTTGATTTAATTCTGCAAATAAATCATTGCTTGAAATATAGAATGAAAGACCTTGACTTTTCAATTATAATGGCAGATGCTAATAACTTATACACCTTTGCTGGACTTCATATTTCCTATGGGTTAAGTAATGTGTTTATAAATATATAGTTAAGTGTTGGCAATGGCTGGATGCATTTGGTAATATAGACGTGGATATGATTAATAGATCACCGTGTGTAGAAAATGAGCCCTACTATTATTATCATTAAGCGAGGGATAACCGGTTATGGTCATTTGAGCGCATTATTTATATTAATCTCTTCAAACTTGTCTCAGGACATTTCTCCACCCTCTTCTGGTTGAGACGTGACCTACAACACGATGTATTTTCATATATATATTTCATTTAATAGACAAACATCACAGCTTATGTAGTATCGAGACCATGACAGCTTGAATTTAATTAAATTTCTGTATGAATCAAGTTTATTACTTTGCTCCACATCCCTCCCCTTGTTCCCGCCCACCCACTCCTTGTTTACAGTGACGTCATTCGCATGCGCCGCTCACATGTTTGAAACCTTCAGCTGTTGTTGAGGTAAGTGTATCTGTTTATCTGCCTTTGCGAACTCCTGTGCTTCGGTTTGTCGGGCAAACTGAAGATGAACTTTATGTTTTAGTAATTTAGTCCGTCTCACAGTGGAGGAAGCTGTGTGTGGACTGAAAACGCCTCCGTATGGAAACACGAGCAGGCTGTCGTTTGTTCATCCACTGAGCACCCCGGTATGTCTGTTTCAAGCCTTATAACTATGAAGAGTGTATGATTTTCTAGGACTTATGCCAGAACGCACTTCAGGTAAAATAATGTCCGTATGTTTCAGGTGATGCCGCAAAGTCAGCTGGTAGAAGAGCAGAGTGAAATGGCTCAGGCTGACTCAGATGTCAATGAACTGCAGCTGAATGGAGTCTCAGAGCTGATGGATCTTCTTCAGATTGATGTGGAGGCTGATGTGACTGAAAACAAGCCGGGGAGAGAAGACTCAACATGTTCAGTAAGTTTGTGAACGGAGCTATACAGTCATTAGTCTCACCAAGAGTTTTGTGATATAAAACATTAAGAACATTTACGACTGTGATGAGCAGAAGAGCGAAAAAGAAATGAATATCTTAAATAGTCATCTTACCTGTTTTACCATGGTCATGAGCTCTGAATAATGACAATAAGAATGAGATCACTGGTACCAATATTTTACATTACATCTTCATTCTACATTACATTATCACTGTGCCAACATTTTCATTTGTGGTTGAACTTGACCTCTGCCAAATAAAAGACTTCATTTCTAAATCAGCACGTAGGCAAACAGCTGAAGTGAGACTGGTACATGTTAGATTATCTGCGCATGACTGATGTCTGTCAAAAGGTCTTACATTATCTGACAGTGATGTGAAACTGATGTATCTTTTCATCCCTATTAAAACTCGAAAAGCACCCAGAGAGTGCATACCTCCGCCAAGCAGCTCAGTTCAGCAGTGGCTTTTCCACAACCCCTGTAAAAGATGCAGTTCTGGATCACCAGATCCAGAATAGTCCCAGGATCTGGACCAAACTTAACACATTCATGGAGGCTGTTACAAGTTTTGGGAACCTCACTTAAACTTGTTATTTTTTTATGAATTATTGAATATCGTCAATGTGATTCCCCAAAGTTCTTTTTTTGTGACGTCAATCTGGATCAGATTCAGATGAAATTTAACTTGATGATAGAGACTTGGGCTCCATATTATCCTGTAAAACTGGAAGCAAATCTGTTGAAAATGGTAGGGATATATATATATATATTTTTTTTTTTTTAATTCCACCCAATGTTAACTTATGGCCACAAAAATCTAATCAATTCTGAGTTAGGCCATTACAAAAATCTCCTGAATTAATCAGCAAAACATATCCAGTTGTTTTGCATAGTCTTGCTTAAAAAAAAACTAACTAACAAACACCAGTTATTCATTGCACAAACTGGGAGTCTAGGCTTCTAATTTTGCTGCAGTGGCATTATTAATCCTGTAATAAGCTTCTAATTATAATTCTAAAAGTATGATGTGACTCAATAATACAAAGTCTTTTTTATGGATGAATTATAAAAACACAAAACTATGACTGTCCATTACCTCTTTAAAAAAAAAAAAACCTTGTGATCATTAATTCATATAACTGTTGATTTTTTTCTGTAAACAGTCTTTCAACTGAGCGTTGAGGTTTTACACAACATGCAAACATCCCTCTTGACCAACACAGGGTTTGAACTGGCAACCTTCTCATTATGAGGCACGTGCACTGCCTGCTGCACCACTACTACATTATCTTAAGTTATTTTTGGGCTTTTTATGCCTTTAATCAGAGAGAGAGTACAGTGGATAGAGCAGGAAACGGGGCAAGAGTGGGGAAATAACATGCAGTAAATGGGCTGCCAACCCAGGTCACCTGCTCATGGGGCTTGACCTTAACCACTTGGAGATCTGTGCCCCACCATCACCTCTGAATTTGAATGGACCTGATCATTCAGAAACCACAAGCTTAGTGGAATAACTCTAATATTTTTGTTTATATTCTATGTGTAATTACTTTGTAAATGTGTAAATAATCCTTTATGATCTTAGTTTTGTATCCAAGCCCTTTTTATATAGGTAGAATAATGTACATACTGCTATTTTTTATACTTAAGTCTATTTTTCTAGCTTTATCAACATTGTCCTCTTTGCTGCTGTAACACTACAAATTTCCCCATGTGGGACAAATTACTGGCAGGCTAGTCGACTTTAATCTGTATTCTATTCTATATAATACAAACAGAAACAATAGCATCTTTACCCTTTTCCTCTCCCTAAAGGTCATGCTTTTGTTTTCTTTTTTATTGAACAGAGAAATGTGTTGAGGAAGCAGAGGAACTGGGAGAGGCAGCTGGCAGCGAAGAAAACCAAAAGGAAGGAAGAGAAGCAGAGGAGGAAGATCAACCGTGAGCAGGATTCAGGTGAGGATCAGATGAGGAAGGATGATGGTGATGGTAATGCAGTTTTCACATTAAAACATTTACTACTTATGATTTTTGTCATTAAGGTGCGAGCTCAGATCACCCACAGTTTACCAAACGAGTCATGAAAGCGATCACTAAGGAGCGTCTGGCTGAGGCTCAGTCTACAGGACTCAAACTCTGTGTTGACCTGAGTATGACGGACAGCATGTCAGACAAGGTGAGCTTCATTACAGCCTCGACCTCCTGCTTTAAGAATAGTCAACAGCTGGTGTTGAATAGTTTTTCATAGATGGCAGTGCCTCCCAAAGTGTGGGCTGAAAAATTGGACTTATGTTTAATCTTTTATCATTAAATTTGTTTAATGTACTAAGGTATTGTGCATGATTGAAAGGTAAATGTGCTTTATTGGTAAGAGCATGGTGAAACGTGAAATAATCAAAGACTTAATTTGATGGTGCATGGGCTTGTATAGAAAAAAATATATATGTAAATATGTATGTGTATTGTGTCTAAAATGTTCAATTAGAAAAAAAAACAAAATGTATATATATATATATATAATAATAAAAAAGAACATTGTGCATTATTGAATTGGAAAATTTGCTGTTGTTTAAAGGCAAATGTGCTAAAAAAAGTGAAATTATTAAAGAAAATGTACGGATTTATCAGAGGTAAATATGCAATTAATGAAAATGGTGCTTCCCACAGTGTTGGCTGAGGCATTTGGACGTGCAGCATGTCGCCCTTTTTTGGTCATTCACGATAAATAAAGAGAGTAACATCAGAGATTAGACTTAAATGATCACAAAATATTAGATTACACATTTATATGGATGAAATATTGGACTTAGGTGTCATCTTTTATCACTGATTTGGTTTAATGAACAGAATTGGTCATTGTTATTGAAAAGAATGGAGGTAAATATTTCAATTCCAGTTTGTGAGAGTTATGATGGACCCTTAAAGGAGTTTTTGGTTTCATATTTGGCCGTGACATACTTAAGTTTGGAGAGAACTGCCTGACATTGTTATTATTCTCACTGTCATCTGTGTGTGCATCAGGAGGTGAGTCGACTAGCAGGCCAGTTACGAAGGCTGTACGGGTCCAACAAGAAGGCGACTCGCCCGTTTCATCTTTTTCTGACGGACTTGAAAGAGGACAGTCGTCTCTACAGGGAGTGCGTACGAATGAACGAAGGCTTTCTCAACTATATGGTGAATACTACAGCTTCATTATCACAGATTTGTCTAACTACTATGGGTACATGCTCTCACAGTAAGAGTATAACAAGGAAGTAAAATGCAAATCTGGTCTCTAATGTTTTTTTAGGCCAAATTAGAACTTTTTCAGAGTATTTGTGATTTAAAGGGCTTATCAATTAAGTTTTTTTAAACTGTTTTAATCCTTTCCTGTTGGACAGAAAAGGTAATGGCACACCTTAAATTGGAACATTTAAGTTTTACTCTACAAAGCAACACTAAGAAATTCTCCAAGGTCTGGCAGCCTTTTATTTCTTACTTTGAACATGAATATTCATTTGCTCCCACATAACTGGCAGCTTTTGACCCTTTTTTTTTGGAGTTGCTTGTCTGTGTACTATTTAAGTATCGTATTGTTTTACTTGACATAAGTGGTGGGTACGTCTGATGTCTGGTATGAGTGTGGTGTGTCCTGTTATTGTCTAACCTGTAATTTAGATTAGTATTTGTGGAATATGTTCTGAGTTCTGATGCTTATTGTTTTTCCACTGAAAAATGTAATAAAAACACTTTGATTATTAGTATTAATCCTTTCCTGTTTTTGGTGAAATTTGAAGACCAGTCAAATCAACCAACATACAGGTTGATGGCCAATATTTGTTGTTTATTTTCTTTGCTCATTTTTATTTTATTATTATTATTATTATTTTCAGTTAGTTTGGTATTTTTATAGTCTACATCTAGTGTTCTCAGTTCAGAGGATGTTTACAGTCATTGGTTTTATAGTCTGTCTATTCTAGTTTTGTTTTTTAAAAAGAAAAGCAAACTTAAGTCATTGCCCTGAACGTCTACTGTATGTGAATGTATAATGCCTAAAACTGCTTTAATAAAAACATTTTATGACTTATGTTCTCTGTTTATTGCAGATGGACATTACAGAAGAAAGCTGTTTAGATCTTTTCCCTCCAGAAACAATCATTTACCTCACACCGGATGCTGAAGAAGGTTTGTGACAGATCTTTAAAAAGAATGAAGAAAAAGTTGAAGTTGTTATTTTGACCAGCAGGGGGCACATAATGACCACAAGTGAAGTTTTCCCTCTGCATCGTTTCTGCTGAGGGAGAACAAATCAGAGTCACTGTAGACCTCTTAATGTCCTGATACTTTGTAAGTGCACAACTCAATGAAAATAAATCTGAAGAGGAAAAGAAGACAATAAGCATCATGAAAAAGGCAGGTGTGTTATGTGCATTAACTGAAATGTGGATGTTGGGGTGCCGGTGATGACTGTGCACTCATAAATAATAGTCCGGTTTGACTGGAAGGAAGAGGGGCATACTGGGGCTTGGGTACAAGGCACTTTCTAATTATGAATAAGGCAAACCAGCGTTTACTGCCACTAACTGGAATAGAGACCTGAACTTGAATGTTAATGATGCTCCCTGGCTACAAATATGGAAATCAGTAAATGATATTTTAGTTTGCAACAGGTTGAAAGAAAATCAGTTTCGGTTGCTACACTGCTTGCAGATCACTCCCCAGCTTAGACATAGAATAGATCTTAATAAATCTGAACTGAGTATGAAATGTAATGTTGAAATCGGGACTTTTATTCATTGTGTCTGGACTTGTAATTATATAGATGATTACTGGAAGAACATAGTGGATAGAATCCATCTAATTCTTAACATCAAACTGCATAAAGATCCTCTTTGTCTATGTTTTGGGTTGCCAAATGCACAACTTAAAAGTACACACTCCCAAAGACTTTTATGTGTCCTTACTTTCTGTGCAAGGAAAAATATTTTGCTGAAATGGATTGACTGCAAACCTCCAACAATAGCTGGGTGGCACAAGGTTATTTTTGATATGTTACCCATGGAATATCTGACTTACAGATCTAAGTGTATGATAAAAAATGTTTTATGATATTTGGTAGGGCTTGGTTAAAAATCCATAAAATTCGAAGGTCGATCTTTTAACTTGGGGTAGTTTTTCTTCTTTGGATGTGCAGAGAAGCAGCCTGTGGTATCAACCCTGCTAGTCTCGTGTGATCAGCGTTTAGTGTTGCTTTCTACTGAACAAGATCTCATGGGAGACTGCACTTGTTTGCTGCTTGTCTTTCTGGGTGTGTCCACTGTCTCTCCACCATCAATTAAGGCAAAAAAAGAGGAAAAATTACCTTGACAACTACAAATACGATAATGAAAAGGCAAAAGTGCAACAAATAAAAGATTTTTAAATAGGTTGTTAAATTTTAAGAGAGGGGCTGATTTCTTTGTGTTTGAAGGAGTCTTAATTCTGAATCTTTTAATCTGTTTTCTTTTACTCAGAGCTTCTTTATCTTTTATTTCAGCCTTACAACAAATGGACGCTGACAAAGTGTATGTCCTCGGCGGTCTTGTTGACGAAAGTATCCAGAAGGTAAAACAGATGAAGATGTACCAAATCATTCAGGCAGTTCACGTTTAGTTTTATCAAAGCTTGACTCTAAAAAACAAAAGTAACCCACTCTTTCACATCACTATCATGTTTCTGCTTTTCCTGTTTGCAGAAGCTGAGCCTCTCGAGGGCCTCAGAGCTGAGGGTCTGCACGGCGAGGCTGCCTATAGACGAGTACATGGTGAAGAAGAAAAACAGCAAAAACTTCCACTCAAAAATCCTCGCCATCAATCAAGGTTAGAAGTGAACTTTGAATTGCATATAGATCTGCATTTGTTTATTTAAGTTGTTCTTATCAGCGTCTCTCCTTCACAGTGTTTGACATCTTGCTGATGTTTTGCAACACGGGCAGCTGGACTGAAGCCCTGCAGGCGTGGTTCCCCCCAGGAAAGGGTTTTAATGTTGCACAGGAGGACTCCCAACCTCCGGACTTTTAAACATAAACTTGAACAGCTGTGTTTTTGTTTCATTGATGATCATGCTTCATTTTATCCTTTCTTGGACTTCACTGTGCATTGTAAACCCCACAGGAGGCTGAAATGAGAAATGCCTGGTTAGAAAGAGCACAGTATTTTGCATTCAAACTGAAATCGAAATGCATATTTTAATGCTCAGAATGCTATTAATTATCTCTTTTTTAATCTTGTCAGTTAGCTTGTTCACAGGATGTATGCAAGCTAATATATTTTTGTATTTAGTATAGTCTTTTTAACAAAAAATGTTTTGAGTAAAATGGAAATATTCCCTTAAAAACTGGTTTATACTTTTATTTTCTGAGACCTTCTCTACAGGCAGTTGTTGTGTGCTCATAGAAAGGTGAAGGAATGACATATTTGCAGGCCAAAGTCACTAGTTTTTCTTAATTTGACAAATTTCATTGAAATTTTAAACTTAGAACACAACACCCCTTCCCAAAGGACCAGACAGTATAGCAAAACAAAAATAAATAGCATGCATATCAGTGACTTCAGAACACTACACAGAAATTTTAATAACCATATAAGGTGTAATAAAAGAGAAATAATAATAATGGTTGAACAAAATAATAACAATAAAATTAATAATACTAATGACAGATAAATGAGTGAACTAAAAGTTTAGTAGAATCCCTTAAAAAAATAGTAAAAGTCACGAGTTTATCATGAGCTTTCTCACAGATCCTGGCTCCATGTTGGACTTGAACTTTTGTGCTTTTTGGAAGTTTTGGTGGTAGTCCAGGTGATTGATGGGGGTTTTCAGGATAAGTTTGAATTTAATGTCAAAGCAAATCTGCAAATGAATAAACACTATCAGAGTGGATATAAACTTTTCTAAAGTGGGTCCACAACACAAAGTGTTGTTTTCACTCAGTATTTACACATCCATTGTTATGTAGTTTGTTGAGTTGCTGTGTAACATTTCTCTTTAAAGTGGGGCTCCATGAAAGGTCTGATATTCTGTCAAAAGGTTATTTCAGTGTCTCTTTGACTTACTGATAAAAAAAATACTCTGTTTGATATTTAATGTGGATTTATTTCAAAAACGTAATCAGTCTGCTAATATTTCATAATGGTGCCCCTAAAAGGTGAGCTGGATTATGTAATTATGTAATCAAGAGTAAGTATTGACTCTTTTTGGAGTAAAAATTGAAATATAACATATACCATGGTGACTTTTTTATAATCACTTCTATGTTGTGTTAGATGTGAATTCTCAGAGATCATTTTAATGACTCAAGTGTTAATTATATATACAATGCAAAGTGTAGACATTGCTGTATTTATCTTCATTCATTTTCTATACCCGGCTATCCCTTTCTGGGTTGCGGGGGGCTGGAGCCTATCCCAGCTATCATCGGGCGAGAGGCGGGGTACACCCTGAATCGGCCGCCAGTCGATCGCAGGGCCACATAGAGAGACAGACAACCATTCACGCTCACACCTAAGGACAATTTAGGGACACCAATTAACCTAATGAGCATGTTTTTGGTCTGTGGGAGGAAGCTGGAGTACCCGGAGAGAACCCACGCATGCACGGGAAAAACATGCAAACTTCACACAGAAAGGTCCTCCCGACCCAGAATCGAACCGGGAACCTTCTTGCTGTGAGGCACGCGCTCTACCAGCTGCGCCACCGTGCCGCCCTGCTGTATTTATCTGATGTTTATAAATGGAGGAAATTAGCTGAAATCAAGATAAAATGTTTTGTTAGAGCACAGACATATAGCCTTTATGATGTGGGCTTGTTGTTGTATCTGTTTGTACTTGTCCAATAATGGGGGACGGGCAGGATGAGTGACTACAGGTGTCACTTTAACTCTTTCATGCATGAATTATTAGATCACAAAGGAAAAGTATTTTCAATGTTTGTTTTTACTTTTAAACAACTTAAAAATCATGTTCTATTTTCAGGGAGTTATGCATCTGTCCACTTCACCATGCATCATTGGTATAAATAGTAAGTTAGTGGAATTAAATATAGATCCACAAACTTTTAAGAGTAATAAAAGTAAAAGAATAAGTCTGAAGGATGTGTATGTGTGTGTAATTTAAAATAAAAAATAAAAAATGGTGTAAAATTTGAATACATGTGTAATGCCAAATTTGCCCTCTTTCGATAGTTTTGGATTTATGATGCAATATCTGAATGTGGTTAAAAAAAAAAAAAAAGTTCAAAGTTGATTTTTTTTAATGAAATTTGAGGCAAGTGTTTGGGAGTTCCCGACCTGATAGTTGGGCAACCTAAAGGGTGTAAAATTTATTTCAAATACCTGCCTACTGTAGCAAACATCATGCACGAATGGGTTAAGGTTTAGAGTGAAGTTAACTAGAAGAACTCAGAGAGCACAAACCTGAAGTTACATCTATAAGCACTAGTTCAATGATAAAGTAACCATCATAGTATGACTCCTTGATCTGGAAAATTTCAGCAAAATCCATTCTGTAGTCTTTTTGTGTGAACTCGCTAATTAAGAAACAAACAAAGGCAAAAACATAACCTCCTTGGCAGAGGTAGAAAAAATTGCACTGTTGTTTTTCTGATGCGTGCCTGTTTTGATATCTTTAGACATTTGTCTGATGATGGAGGACATGCAGGGTGGGCGACTCTACAGGCCACTTAAAGGCTCAGAGTGAAGTTCTTACAAATGTTAGAGAGCACTTTGAACATTTTACCCCACTAACTATTTAGAGAGGGGCCCATAAACATGTGTCCCACTGAGGCTGGGTTTGTGGTGGGAAACATTCGAGCTAGTTTGTCCCTTGAGAAGTGGAGACAATAAAGTACTTTTACAGTAATTTAATTCATCTGTGGTGTACACACAACAGAGAGATGTGTATACGAGAAAGGCTATCCCACCACACCTCTTCTAAAAGCAAATCACTCTCCCATGCAATTTTATTTTTTTTCCCCAAGGTATCTGATTCAAGCCCTTTATCAAAGTAAATAATACCCAAACAAGTTTTTCTCAAGGGGGTCTAGCTCTGGAATGACGTCGAGTACCACATCAACTTCTGAGAACGTTTTGATCGGGACTCAGTCACCATCCAGTCCCCAGTTGGACTGAGTTACAACATACACTGCCTGACCAAAAAAAAAAAAGTCGTCACACACTCTATGTAATAATTAGTTGGACCACCTTTAGCTTTGATAACAGCACGCGTTCACTGTGGCTTTGTTTCGATAAGCTTCTGCAATAACACAAGATTTGTCCTAGATCACAGCACTGCCCCCACAGGCTTGTACAGTAGGCACTAGGCATGATGGGTGCATCACTTCTCCTGCCTCTCTTCTTATCCTGATGCCTCCATCACTCTGTAACAGGGTCAATATGGACTCATCAGACCACATGACCTTCTTTCATTCCTCCAGAGTCCAATCTTTATGCTCCCTAGCAAACTGAAGCCTTTTTTTCTGCTTAGCTTTACTGATTAGTGGTTTTCTTAAGGCCACACAGCTGTTCAGTCCCAGTCTCCTTAGTTTCCTATATATTGTACGTGTGAAAATATTCTTACTTTCACCTCTAAACATGCCCCTGAGATCTACTGTTGTTTTTCTTCAATTTAATTTGACATTTAATAGATCTCTGATCATGCTCATTCAAGATTTTTTTCCAATCCCGTTCCTCCCTTGAAGACGATGGTTCCCCACTATCCTTCCAGTTTTTAATAATGTGTTGGACAGTTCTTAACCCAATTTTAGTAGTTTCTGTAATCTCCTTCGATGTTTTCTCTGCTTGATGCCAATGAGTTGACCCTTCTTAAAAAGACTAACATCTTTTCCACAACCACAGGATGTGTCTTTGACATGGTTGTTTAAGAAATGAGAAGCTACTCATTGTTTCAGCTGGGGTTAAATAACTTGTTTCCAGCTGAAGGATAATCGCCCATGCATTAATTATCCAATAGGAGGCTAGTACCTATTTGCTCAGGTGAATCCAGGTGGCAATGTTTTTTTTGGCCAGGCAGTGTATGTCTGCTGCATTACGATCATTCAATGCAAATCAGTCACTCAGACAATAGTTGACTCTTTTTTTTAAGTAAGCTAAACATGTATAGTGGCATCTTGAAAACTGAAACAAAACTTAGTCTCTGTTTTGTGTTTGTCTGCAGACATTAGCAGGCAGTGCTCCTGAGGAAAATAATGTTAAACACTGACTAAACATTACAGCTGACTTGTGGTTATTTATTAGTGCAATGCCATGGACCTTTATAACACCAAAACATGATGACAGTCATTTTATTGGATGTGACTGATTACCGACTGGGTGTTGACCGGCATGGGCCACAACAGCACAATGAAAGACTTGATCACCAGCACAGGCTCTTGAGTCCATTTGTTTTTGGTTGAAATTGTGACTTCACTAGAATTTTTACTCTTTTTGTTGGCAACAGCTGTTTTTAAGGAGAATAAATACTGAGGGATTTGACTCCATCCGGAGTATAAATAATCACATTTGCCAAAACCAGCATTCTGATTCTTCTGAATTTGCCGAGTGCGCTCATCTGTTTTTGCTTCAGTAATTTGGCCTCTTATTTTGTTCCCTGTATGTTGCAGTTGGCTCCAGAATAAATCCACCCTACAATGAAGGAAAAGAGAGGCTGCTGTGCACAAGTTCTACCCAAATAACATTATGATATGCATAAACAAGGTAAAAATACCATGAAAAAGGTGTGTATCTTTAAAATAGTTTTTATTCCAATACAAATCCCTCATTACAAAACAACTTACATACATTGTTTCTGTCTGCTACTAGTAGAAAATGATCACAAAGCAACAACATGATAAATGATAGTATAAAATGCTACATAAAGTATCTTCTCTCAGACATTTAACCAAACTTTCTACATACCAGAAAGGTTGATGTCACATCACACTCAACTTTATTACAAACATGAGTTAACATGAGAACAAACAAAACTTCAACATTCAATTTATAAAAATGAGAAACTTAGTTCAAAAATTATGGGTATACAATACAGCTCAGAGAATACTAACAGAAAAACAGTTTAACAAATTAGGATGAAGACATGGTTAACTTGCTTTTAGATTAAAAGCCTGTCTTGGCAGGGTCCTGGTGACAGGTAATCCGCATCATGACATTAGGCATTGTTCTTGGGAACTGCGACTCCTCGCTGGTGAAGTTGTTTATTCAGAACAAAGTTGATCAGCTTCTTCACCCAGGAGGAGCGAGGGTTCAGGCAAACTTTCTCCCCGTTTGCCAGCCCAGCACTGATCCAAATAAAATAATTATAAAATAATTAAAAACAGCAAATTTGTTCTTTTAAAATGGTTGACAAGCTAACAATGATCTGAAATCAATGAGCTTTTTAAACATTATTAAATCCTATTAACCTGCAGAAACAGTTGAATGTTTGAAAGGAGGTGACATTAATTGAATTAAGACAGTTAACAAAAGAAACACAAGGTGACAATAAAAACGATTAATGCATGAACAAGTCTCTATTTTTCAAAGAAATAAAGGTTCTTTTTTGGCCAAAAAAGAATTTGGACAAATTTGATCAATTATTTGTTTAATTCACAGACTAATTTCATTAAGTCTCTTTAAAGAAGACTGGTTCAGGTTCAGGAAACTTGATTTGTACTTGCAGGTTAATTTGTTGCTAAAGAGTGGGTGACAGCCATCATAACACAGAAATTAACAACCAGATCTAACATAGAACAACATAGCAACGGCAAGTAACGGCATTTAAAATATATTTACCCATGATTAAAAACACTGAGATAAACAATTCAAACAGTAATAAAGTGATTAAATACGCAAGGGGAAAATAGGACATGTGAAAAATATCAACACATAAAAACATTTCAAGTCAAATGAATTATGTTGTGTTTAACAAGCTAAGAAAAGAATAAAAAGATAAGAGGGTTACGTATGGTGCCTTGGGGAACGCCTCATTACAATTTGTCTACATTCTGCCTTTCCCTCAAAAACTTTAGATGATTTTTAACATTTACAGCCAGAAGGTGGTTGAGTGCTCAGCCAGTAGGCTTATAGAAATATTACTGGTTTGAAGATATGGACAACTTAGCTGTTGTTTAATATGTTCAAGAAATATTGTTGTCACATTAATTCAGAAGTCTGAAGTTCATTGTAGAAGGCAAATTTTAGCTCTAAGGTATTCAAATAAAAGGATGAAACCCATAAAATTAAGGACACGATCTAGTATGCACTTCTTTAGCCTTATTTTTTGGTATTTGAGAGTATGGAAATAGGAATAAAATGTCAAAAGGATATGGCAACTTTTTTTCCTTTTGGGTCTTGCCTCACTCCTGAGTGCATGACAAGTAAATAGACACCATTTTTGCAACTGTGCGTGTGGTAACAAGGAAGAGACAGGGAGACCTGGCTCACCGCTAATTAGCTTAGCTCAAACACTGGGAGTCAATGGGTAGTGTTAGCCTGCTGCTGCCTACAGTCATCAGGTAGACTCTTTAGCAACTCTAAGCGGTCCTGTGCTTGCTGTGACTTTTTTTTTTTACCATTCTATGTTACCTTATCTTTTTTTAAACTAAGATTAGCACTTTATGTTATTTTTAAAATATATACAAAACTGAACTGCAGGGTGCAAACACCATGGACATGCTTGTATGGAGGTCAACAAAACAAAGGTTTAAAAAAAGATAAATCACAACAAGCACACAGGACTGTTTAGAGTTGCTGAAGAGTTTATCTAATGACTGTGGGCACTGACTTTCAATGTTTGAGCTAGGCTAATCAGCAGTGGGTGAGCTCTTCCATGTTACTTCACGCACAGTCAAAAGAATGGTGTCTATCTGCTTCAAATGGACTTGGGAATGAAGCAAGACACAAAAAGGGGAAAAAGTTGGCAAATCCCTTTAAAGGAGTGGGAGAAAAGCAACCACTTCCCCCTAAAAAAATCTCTTGAAGCAAACTGAAAACTTCTCAAAAATAATACCAAAGGAAAATCAGCAACTCAAATCTCCTTTAAGTAAGAATTAATTTTACTGTCATCTCTTAAAGGCTGAAATGCTCTTTAAAACGTTCTTGGTTTGACTTGAAAATGAAAGTGTTTGTGAGAGCAGGACTGAGATGATCTATCAAACTTACATGACTTCAATTTCACTGCAGTGGGGACTTTCAGGGATGAGCTTGATGCTCCTCAGGCTGTCTGGAGGGATGATCCTCGACTCCACCTGAAGGCACCGACAGTGTGAGTTGAAGTCCCGGCTGATTGCAGGCATACCTGCAGTCAAGGAGAAGAAGCTTTACTCAAGGAGCAGCATTCATACAAACAGAGTTTAAAAGGAGACATAATGACATTAAGAGCTTTAGAGGTGTAATAATACCAAAGGGGGATGGAGAAATGTAAAACATAGGAGAATTTTTGGGTTAACCCTCCCAACTCCAAAACCAATGACACTTACAGTACAGGCCAAAGGTTTGGACACACCTTCTCATTCAATGTGTTTTCTAGTCACCTGAAATGGTTTTCACTTCTCAGGTGTGCCTTGTCAGGGTTAAATAATGGAATTTCTTGCCTTAATGGGGTTGGGACCATCATTTGTGTTGTTCAGAAGTCAGGCTGATGCCCAGCTAACAGCCCTATTAGCCAACTGTTAGAATTAATATTATGGCAAGAGCCAATCAGCTAAGTTAAGAGAAACGAGTGGCCCTCATTACTTCAGTGAGAATCTACAATGGAATTAGGGATGAAAATAAGGAAAACGCATTGAATGAGAAGGTGTGTCCAAACTTCTGGCCTGTACTGTACATTGTTTACTTATGTATCTCTAACATGAGGCCGACTATGTTCAGGAGGTCGTACTTCTGTCATTTTAAAAATGGCTTAAAGGGATGCAGCAACTTTCCTTTTCATATCTTGCCTCACTCCCAAGTCCATGGCAAGAAGATGAACACCATTACTTCAACTGTGCGTGCAGTAACAAGGAAGAGATGGGCAAAGTAAATCCAACGCTAGTTAGCTTAGCTCAAACACTGGGAGTCAATGAGTAGTGTTAGCCTGTCTCTGACTACAGTAATCAGATAAAGTCTTCAGCAACTCTAAACGATCCATAACTGTTTCAAATAAATAACATTGGGATCATTAATATATATAAAAAAGCTTTAAAAATACAGATTTAACTGCTTATCCCTTCTGTGACGCTGGGTTTGGGGGCTGGAGCCTCTTATAGCTGACATTGGGTGAAGGTGGGTACTACCTGAATTGGCCGCCAGCAAATCACAAGACCACATAGAGAAACAGAAAACTATTAATGCTCACATTCACACTCTAGGGAGTTGCCAAACATTCTAATGAGTGTGTTTTTGGTCTGTGGGAGGAAGCTGGAGTGCCTGGAGGGGACCCAAGCATGCACAGGGAGAATATACAAAGTCCACACAGAAAGGCCCTGACAACCCAGGGATCGAACAACAACCTTTTTTTGCTGTGAGTCATGTGCACTGGCTGCTGCTGTATAAAGCACTGTGAGATTTAAATTCCATTTCTGTTAACTTTTGTTCTTCTCTTTAATACATAAATCTAACACATAGACACTGAAATATTCCAGTCAAGGTTGAAGGGTTGAGATTGTACATGCATTATTATCAAAAAGTCAAGATGAACTAAAAAAAAAGCAGAAAATGGCATGGAGTCAAAAGAGTTAAAAGGACAAATATAAAATAAAACTTAAATATATATCTGAAAGAACAGAGCTGAATTTAACAGAAGGCACCATGGGGAGCAGGGCCTTCAGTTGCTCTGCTCCCCAGCTCTGGAACTCTCTCCCACCAGACATTCGAAATCTGACCTCCCTTTCTCTTTTTAAATCCAGACTCAAACCCACCTGTTCTGAACTGCATACTCCTTACATGAATATTCCACTCTCATCCACTTATCCATCACTGTCTGTTGCATTTTGCTGATTTTATAGTTGTATTGCTTTGTTGATTTTATTGTTGTTGTTTTATCCTCTACAGTGTCCTTAAAGACGCTTTTAAATAAAATGTATTATTATTTTTATCAAATCGCAATATTTACACCAATAAAGCCATTTGATTTTTTTTTATCACTGTTGTCTCAATAAAGGAGAAAATTTGCACATAATCTGCAGTTTTGATGATAACAACACTATAATAATAATAACAAAAATGATAATAATAATAACAGTAAACTTTATTTGTATAGCATTTAAAAAAAACAGAGGTTTACAAAGTGCTTTGACGGACAGGAACATAAAGACAGCACAAACAAGAGAAATTAAAGCCGCAAGCGGCGATGATCGGGCCCTCGCCCCCCACGCGGACGTTGGGACCTGCCGCTACCGCCACATCTTGCTTCCGCGAAGTGCTGCAGTTGCGAAACATTGGTGCCACTAAATGTTGCTGGCGCCACATGTCGCAACCACTGCATGCTGCTGCAAGCACACGAATGTAATTTATGAGATATCTAAAGGTTGATGCGATTGGAGTACTAGAGAATTAAAGTTATAGATGTGTTAGAAGGTGGACCTTGATCATGTTTGTGAATTTTGAAGCAGATTGGACCTTAAATGAAGAAGTGAGAGTGATTTCCAGGTTCATGGCGATGAGTGAAGTTGAGGCTTCGCCATGGCCACACCCTTTCACCTGAGGACACGACCTCAACAGTGATGCTTCATGAAGGTGTGAAGACCCGTTCTGAGGATATTTGAAAAATATTTGTTGAAAAACGGAGGAGATTTTGACGATAGAGTAAAACATCAGACTTCCTGTTACCAGCAGGGGGCGCTATATTAGAGAGTGACACAAAGCATATAGATTAATTCAGGCAGGGACAGTGAACATGTGTACTTGTTTTGGTCCAGATCTAAGTTGTTACTAGAGAGTTATTAAGGTTTACGTGTTTTCCGAAAATGGTCAACTTTGGGCGTCCTTCCTGGCCATGCCCATTGACTTACAAAAAATCTTTTAACAACTTTTCATCATCAATGTGTGTAGTATACACAGACCAAATCTGGAGTTGATTCGATAACAAATGTAGGAGGAGTTCGTTTAAATGCGAGCAGTAGAATCGCAAAAATTGTAATTTCAACACTAATTTACGAACTTCCTTTTTGGAAATGTCAATGACAAGTTATATATTTGTGATCGTCATGACCTGGGGGTTATGTCCAAAAAATTTTGTGCAAATCGGAGTTAGTGAAAAATTCGCCAAATTTGGGCGTGGTTTGTGGCCACGCCCATTGACCTACGAAAATTCTTTTAATAACTTTTGATCGTCAATGTGTCTAGTATACACAATCCAAATCTGGAGTTGATCCGACAAAAACCCTAGGAGGAGTTCGTTCAAATACGTACCCTGCAAATCGCCAAAATGCTACTTTCAACGCTAATTTGCGAACTTCCTGTTCAGAATTGACCATGGTCGTAAGAGACTTTTTTGTAGGTCCAGGCATGATAGTCATGCCCTACAAATTTCAGGTCAATACGTGAAAGTAGCCGGAGGGGCTGCAGTTTACGGCCACTAGGGGGCGCTGTGGCGCAATGTTTTTTGTGCAAACACTGGATTCATAAAATTTTCACCATGCTGATATGAAGACATGAAATGAGCCTCAATCTCTAAAGCTGAATGTTTTTTAACCACTAAAAATTCAAACTTAAATCAAGTAGGATTCTGACTTTTAGAAAACAAACTGAAATACAAGTTGAATCGTGTTAATAGGACTGCATGATAAATGAGAATTCTTTAATGTCTATAGAAACTAACACTATAAATTTAATTTAATTCAACTGAACATTATAAGACAAACACAAAAGGCAGAAAGAAATTTTAACTGTTAATCTGTGATCCAAATTTCCATAAAAAGAGATCATGAGGACCAAAATAAAGGCTAAAAAGAAACATAAAAATACATAGAAAATTATAGAAGAGATTATAAAAAAGAGATAGAAAGTATAAGCTTAATAAGCAATACGTTTTCTATGAAAGGACTGAGTACAATGTAAGGTGAATTAAAAATAAAACAATCAGAATAAAAATTAAATAAAGACTCCAATCTGTTAACAAATCATAAAAGAAATCAATTAAACAAATGACAAGAGCAGTACTAACAATCAAAAGGCTATAAGAAGACTCAATCACAAATAGAAAACTAAAACTCAGATAAAAGGCTAAAAAAGACTAAAACACAGAGAAAGAGAGAAGAAGAAAGACGACATTACATAAAAGCACTATACTGCACATTAAGCTATTTTCAGTTTGTGCAACACTTTTCAGTTCCACACAATCACAAGATGAAACGCCCACACTGCGACCACAACCTCCCATGATCCCTTGGTGCACTAAACAGAAGTCGGTATGTAGAAAGTGATGGCGTCATATCTGATGTTTCCTTTGAGCTTGAACTATGAATCATGTGCTGACAGCTCGACTCTCTAAAGACTGACTTTTTTAATGCAGCCTTCATGCTCCACACTGCATCATGATTACTAAAGTCACTTCCTCCTTTCCTTTCCACATTTACTAGAATTCACCGCATGTTCACGGCCGTGCAAGACCTCAGACTGAACAAATGCCAAAAGCTGGGCAGAAATTAAACTAGAAGGCTTTTTTTTTTCTTTACTCCCTCGATATATTGTAAAGAAATAACAGCATTATTGTCTGTGGTCTTGCCTGCCTCTTTGGCCAGATATTATAATATTTGGACAGAATAATGAAAATAATAATAATAATAATAATAAAAAATAATTTTATGTTTGGATGCATAATCAGATAATTAACACCAGCTCCCCTTTAATGAACTAAGAAATAACAAAAAAAAATCCTTCAGCATAATAATACATCAGAGATGATTGTCATAATGAGCATTTGTGCCACATAAAAAGGTCATTTTGAAAGTCAGAACCGGAATAAAGCCATAAATGACTGTTAATGATGTTATGAGATAAATATATCCATAAAGACATGAGGGCAGGCTACACAGAATGAGCCATAGTTTATATTCTAGCACAAAAACAGCTACTGTGCTGATATGAAGACATGAAATGACCTCAATCTCTAAAGCTGAATGTTTTTAACCACTAAAAATTCAAACTTAAATCAAGTAGGATTCTGACTTTTAGAAAACAAACTGAAATACAAGTTGAATCGTGTTAATAGGGACTGCATGATCGTAAAGTTAACTTTAATGTCTATAAACTAACACTATAAATTCAATTTAATTCAACTGAACATTATAAGAAAGACACATCTTAAATCTGGTAAATTTTAACTGTTAATCTAAGATCCAAATTTAAGACAATACAATTTAGTCTGTTGTTACATCTTTATTCTGATCCTAACATTTTTTTTATCTTTAATCTCAATTATTGTTTAATATTTTTGATAACAAATTGAAAATGTAAAGATACAGCATTAATCTTTAATAATAATTTTGTAAACGTACATCTCAAATTTAAAAAAAATGTTGCATTTTTTCTTTTAAAGAGACTGTGAGGAGTTTCTAAGTAATTACAAAAAAGTCTCACTTTTAGATATATGCCTGATCGAAATACACACTTTAAGATGAGTTTTATAGCATCAAAATAGGTTATCTATAAATGCTTCGGGAACAAGACAGTTAAAACTAGAGCAAATTTATATTATTCAGACAAGTCTTAGAGCACCAGGCTGTAAGTAGAGATATATAACCGGCTACAAAACTACAATGCTAAGTTTTTAAAAAATTGCTTGTTGTCACACATCAAAAACTACCGCTGCGTAACTAGAAACAGATACATTACCTCGTCACTTTGCATCTTGAAAGTTGTTGAAAAAAAGAAGTTGTAAAGCAATGCAGAGTTCTGAGGAAGGTCCGAGTTTCTTTCATTTAGCATCACCACAAAAACATGCTTTGGCTTGTGGTGCGTTCCAGTTGTAGTCGGAAGTTGGAATTTGGAGACTATAACTGATGGAACGTCCCCCGAAGTCAGAATTTCCTACTGGGAACTCGGTGAAACCTCGCCACCCCCGAGTTGACAATCGAAGATGGATGGCCCCAGTGTGAACAGTTATTTAGCTCCTGTAATAATCAATTTATTTGCACTTCTGACTGGGGTGTGTCGCTCTAGATCAGCTGTTTACATAGTATTGTTAGACTTATATTTACTAAAATGCTGCCATAGTGATAATCACATTCTTCATACAACAACACAGGGCGTGCTAACAACAGCTAACAATAGTCTGGTAGATCGGCATGTTTTTTTCCGACTTCAACTGGAATGCCAATAAGTCGGAGATGATGTCACTCCCAGTTCCGAGTTTACTGGAAAGCCGCATTACGACAGTCGCTCATGTGCGCTACCCAGTGCTCATGGGTAGCAGAGTCTTTATTTCGCAACAGATTCTCCTCACAGTTCCTTTAATATAACAGGCTTAATATCAATATAAATGACTTTAATGTTTCAATTTAAATCTCTAAAAGTTCTGACTCTTACTTGTTAAAATTAAAACTTTAATCCTGTTTAATTTTGCAAACCAAATTCTGTGGAAGAGTGTTTCCTTAAGAGCTTAAGATGATTAATAGTGCAGTTCAGTTAAAGTTCGAAAGAGTTCATCATTGTTCCCTCTACTCAGGTTTATTCTCTGACTCTTACTTATTAAAATCAAAACTTTAATCCTGTGAAGTTAAAATTTTACACGTTACAATTTATACTGTAGATTCACCACTTTTATCTCGTGAAAGTACCATGCTAACCTACTGCCTTTAAGTGCAACATCTTCACAACTTAATCTTGTAAGGCAACAGTTTAAAATTTGTATTTTTTTCTTTTATTTGAAGTTTAATCTGATATTTACAAGACAAGAAAATTGTACATTTAAATTGTTGGTTATTTGTTTTTGGATGTTGGTCCGGTAACATTTATTTTATCTTTTACTTCAGACCATTAAAAAAACATTTTCCTTGTTAAAAACAAGTTGATGTTTTTTACTGTTAAATTTTTACTTACATCTTAAACTCTAAAATGGATTTTACTGTCATGTATGAGTAGATTACAAGTACAGTAAAAAATTACAAAGGAATGTTGTCAATTCACAGTAAATTTGAGTGAATCCACAGTAGAGAAGTAATTTTACTGAACAATACTGTGATTTTATGACACTTCACTCATATTTGACAGCAATATTATTTCTGGTTTAGCGTAAAATCACAGTATTTTCCCATAGAATCCTTTCATTTAAATGTGGATTAACAACAGTTTTCTGTTATTTTGCAGTATTTATGTGTCAGGGTTTTACTTTATTACGGTGAACAACTTTCCTGTGAAATTCTAAGCAACTCAAGCAATGACATGTTTAAAGTGTTTTGCAATTGAATGTCAGATTTGTGTTACTCTAGATAAAATCGCGGACTCCTCCTTTAAACTAAACACTCTATGCGTCTTATATTGCTCAACACTGCTGAATCTCACGGTTCTTATCTGACAGCAATTTAAGCCTCTCTTACAGCAGCTGAGTTCAAAGATGCGTCACGGTGTGGAGGTGCTCTTACCTGTGACGAGGACGATTAGAGCCCCAAGCACCAGCAGGATGGAGAGCTTCATCTTGTCCATGCAGATGTTTGTTCACTTCAGATGGACGCCTTCAGAATGTTTGTGTTGTCACTGCGTTTGCACTATGGCTTTATTTATACACACAGTGATCATGTGCTCTGTAGATGTGGGCCCATTTCAGAAATAACCTGTTGGTTTCACTTTGGTGTGTCCACATGTGCAGCAGGAGGAAGTCATGGGACGGTGGGTTCAGGGGACAAACCAAAGGCCATGTTGAGGTTAGGGGACGGTGTGCTTGCTGGGAAACGCGTGACTTACAGAGTCTGGTGTGTGTTTGAGCAGTCATACTACAGCTTTGTTTATTCTCTGCTGATCTGATTTCTGCAGAGCTCTCATGCTCTCCCCCCTCGAGCTGTGATAGAAGAAGGTGCTTGATGAAGGAGCCGCTGACACAGAATCAAGATTACTGTGGAGCAACTGCAAACCAAATTCTGTGGAAGAGTGTTCCTCAAGAGCTTAAGATGATTAATAGTGCAGTTCAGTTAAAGTTCGAAAGAGTTCATCATTGTTCCCTCTACTCAGGTTTATTCTTTGTTTTTAAAGCTTTCAGTAAAAAATGTCCCTATTAAAACCCATACAAGTTAACCATTCCTGTAAACACAATATTACCTAAAGTAATGTGCTACTCAGGACAGTGCTTAAGAGAGCTTGTGTTGGAAGAGCATAAAGTGTTCAGTGCTGATAAAATTTGTTTTTTAATTAATTGAAATGATTTCAGCTATAATTTAGAAGCAATTGTCAATGCCTGCTACCCCTCTCACCAACAACACATCCTCCCATCCCTACCAACCAAACCTTTGAACTCATTTTAGGCTGCGTTTACACTGGGCCAAATACGGTCAGATCCGATAAGTTTTCATTGTGTTTTAGCCTTGGGTTTAGATGGAAACTCTTGTGTTTTGTCAGAAAGCGATAACTTTTGAAAACGGGCTCAGGAGTGGAAAGCTCTCCATGCAGCTCCATGTAAACCCGCATCAGAGTGTTTCAGGGTGAAACACTGACGTCACCGCATGTGCAGTACTCTTTCACATGAAGGCTGTGCGCGCATAACAGGAACAACAACAACTTCAGCCATCTGCCGAGTAACGTGTGTGCCGCTTACTGTGCTTGGTTTGTTTAAAAAACTATACAGACAGATGAGGTCCATATCTCATAAACTGGTGCTGAAGCTAATAGCATCTATGCTAATCTCTGTATTAGAAGTCACTTATAGCTGTTGTCTCTCTTCCCTGCCTAAGCGCTGACTGGGATTGCTTACCAGACTGCCTCTCTGTAGACCTACACCGCCATCTACTGAACCGACATGCATACTACAGCAGCTACATGCTAACGCAGATCGATTTTGAAAACACAAAGGAAAAATATTTGCGTTTTTAAGTCAGGAGTGTCCGTGTAAACGTAGCCTCAGTTTTTGCAAACACACCTAGGAACAACAAAAACAGCAACTATGGCCGACTACCAAACAACATGTGTGCTGCTGATTTTGCTGGGTTTGTTATCGCTCCTCCAACAAAATGTGTATTAGCTGCGTCAATACTCCGATCAGCAGAGGTGCATTTTTTTTCATCAAGATCCTTTTGTAGACTCTTGTGAACTAATATCAATTTCCTGCTCCCAGTCGGACGAACAAAACCTTTTTGTGGTGCGGCCAAACAAAACTCCTTTGTGGAGGTAATTACATGGTCACTGGGCCTCATGTACATCCCATGAAATATAGGATCTTGAAAACACTTTAAGGGATGTCCACTCTGGATCAAGGGTGAGTAGAGTGGCGCATGATGATGGATTTTTGTAGGCCAACGCAGACGTTAGCATCATACTGGTTCCCTCAACTACAAGCCCACTAAACGCCTCTTAGGTTTTTCATTGTGTTTTGATAAAAGCTCTGTGGAGAACAAAAAATGATAAAGCCCAGATGTTCTGTTCTTTGTGATAATCTTAACAAATGAACCAACTGCTTAAACGTGATCTGTGAGAGTGAAAAGCTATCAGTAACAACGACAGAACTACAACATGGAGGTTCAACTTTGAAGCAACAACAATTTTTCCAGTGTTTAATGTCTTATTGTGGCCTCTTGTTTGAGAGTTTCCTCTAAATCAAGTGACCTGATCAAGCTGGTCCTCAAAGCTGTGGTAATAGTGTATTAAAAATTGATTATTAAAGAACAATCAGAAACGCTTGTTGTTGGGTCTCTGGCCATTTTTGTGTGATTGGACGATAACTTATTCAATCACATTCATTCCAGGCCAATCAGATGATGTAGTAGATGGGCGCAACTGCAGAGAAATAAAACACCACAAAGTAATTCACTTAAAATCTCTCCAAAACATGTTGGAAGAGCAAGAAGTGTTCAGTGCTGATATTTGTTTTTTTTTAATTAATTAAGAAATGATTTCTTTATAATTTAGAAGCTTAATTGTCAATGCATTAAATACAGTGTATTTACACAATGAAATTTAATGTGCTACTCAGGACAGTGCTTAAGAGAGAAGTACTAAAAACATAAATAAATAATACAATAAGCAGATAAAAGTTATTACAAGACCCCCCACCACCACCACCACCCTCCTTATATACACTTAGCCCTCCCTACACCCTCTCACCAACACATCCTCCCATCCCTACCAACCAAACCTATTCTTCTGCTTGTTTTTTAATAAATAAAGAAATGAGGTCCATATCTCATAAAACTGGTGCTGAAGCTAATAGCATCTATGCTAATCTCTGTATTAGAAGTCACTTATAGCTGTTGTCTCACCTCTTCCTGCCCTAAAGCGCTGACTGGGATTTAGCAAGATGGATCTGATTACAACCTTGAGTCAGGTGGATCCAGCTGCTGTGCAAGGTCAGGGTCAGCCCTGTGACTTTGTTAACTTTTCTGAAGGACACAAATTAATCCATTAGATATGTTTATGCATTTAAATAGAAGGCCTCTGAGAACACAAACCTCTGCCAAGCAATCATAGAAAATGTGGAAAACTGCCTTATCTAGCAATGCTAACAAATTTTTGGAACAATTCCTGGAGCTGCATCTGGAATAAAAAAACTCCCAACCAAAAACTAGTGACTTATTTCGTGTTCCATGACCATTTTTTCCTGAAATTTTCATCAAGATCCTTTGTGAACTCTTCGAATTATCCTGCTCCCAGTCAGACGAACAAATGGACATGTGCGGTCAAACAAAACCTCTTTTGTGGAGGTAATTACACACCTGCCTGCTGTGGTGATGGTCGTTTATGGTCGTGAGTTGACGCTCATCTCCTCCCTGAACTTCATGGAGTTCGGTATCATCTGGTCTGTCCTTGTGTGGAAATATAAGCAAAAAAAAAGTGAAGTTTGCCACATGTTATGTTGTTTTTCAACATTAATAGCTGCATTTCAGCCAATGATTTGATGTATGTCTATGTCTTAATATTAATTTCTTATTTATCTTTCTACTCACTTTTAAAAAGAATCATCTCCTCCATCACGTCCTTTTTTTCCTTTATTGACCGGTCAGCTCCAAACTAACAGCTCTACTGGTGATTCTGGGTCATAGCCTACAAAAAACAACAACAAACAAGCTTCAGTCCGTTTTAGAAAATATCTACTATGTGTTGTTGCTGTTTTTGTTAGATGACACTAATCAGCATGTGACGTGTTATATAATAAGTGGCAAACATATTTTCCTGACAAAGCGCTTTCAGACAGACTTGAGAAATCTTGCTGCCTCATGATTGATGGTATGTTTTGATCAGACTTTGGTCACAAAAATGGGTCATCATGCAAAGCCACAGTCTTATGATTATTTTGTGTTTTTCATTATGACATTGTGGAATTTTCTTTTAATTTCTTGAACCAATGGCAGCTGTTGGGGGTCTGAAAGTGAAACACACTGTTAGTCATGTTGGAAGTCCCCAACAAAACAGAAATGTAAATAAGACAGTGAACATGATAAAGTAGAAAAACACTAAGAGAGCACAGACCTCAGTCGAGCAGTGAAGCTCCAGCAATGACTTTTCCACAACCCCCCTCCAAAGATAGAGTCAGGATCCAGACCAAGCTCAGCACACACAGGTTGTTATCCTGTATGAACACAACAAAAATCACTTAATATTTTGATTTTGTATGAATCATTGAATGTCGACAATGGGATTTCCCGCTATAAAGTGCAATGTTCTTTTGTGATGTGAGTTTGGATCAGATCTAGATGAAATTTATGTTGATGACAGAGACATGGACCCGACATTATCCTGTGAAATCCAATCAAAGATGGCAGAAATGTGATTTCTTTTTCAATGTATTTTTTTGGGGCATTTTGTGCCTTTATTGATAGGAGAGAGACAGAGGATAGGCTTGTGAAAGGGGGTGAGAGAGTAGGGGAAGACACTCTGCAAACTGGTCACAGGCTGGGCCCGAACCCGGACTGGTAGAAGGATGTATATGGGACGTGCATGGTTGCTAACCACTCCGCCAAACCAGCACCCCGAGATGTGATTTTTTAAAAATTTCATCCAATGCTAATTTATGGGATTTTTTTTCATACAGACAAATCTCTGTACCATCACCAAAATCTAATCATTTTTAAGTTGGGCCATTATCAACATCTCCTAAAAAATTCAGCAAAATCCATCCTGTAGTTTTTGTGTTGTCTTGCTAACAAACAAACGGACACACAAACAAAACTAGAAAGCACAGAGAGAGCAAACCTCGACCAAGATAGCTCACACATTGCTGTTACATCTATAAGCAATTGTTCCATGTTAAAGTTACTGATAGAACACAATTCCTTAACCCTGAAAACCCACACTTAGCACGAGCGATCATGTTGGATCGGGACTAGTCCTTGTTAGCAGTTAGCAGCTGCCGTATTAAACACACAAAAACGGTTGATGAGTGAAAAGCTGGCAACATCAGATGCACTTTATTATTTCCCAACTGAACTTTAAACACCTTGTGTGTGTGTGTATTCAACCTTATTTCAGGCATTTATCTGAAACCAGTAATCTTAGTCACATTTACTTTTGCGGTAAACCAGGATGTGCTAAATGCTAACTCACTTTCACTCATTCCTGCACCACTCCATAGGGCCTTCTTGGTAACCAAAGTTAGCCTTGCAGACTAATGCTGCTTTCCAGGCGACCCGTAACTCCAAAATTTCCCAGCTGAAATCCCCGAGTTCCGACCTGAAAGTGTTCACGGCAAATTACAACTTCGGTTTGAACGCAAGGAATTCTGGTATGTAAATTAACCAACATGGCAGGCTTTATAAGATTTATGCTTTATCAACTAACTCATTTGAGTGAAACAGAAGCGGGGAAACGACGCATAATGTAACAGAAGCTTATACTTTACAGTGTTTGTCATTATTAAGAGGCTGCCATATTGTTTAGGCAGTGATGTGACGTCACAAGTTGTAACTCGGAGTACATCAATCTGGTACAAGTTCACGGGTCGGAAGTAACGAGTTCGACTGCCGTTCCAGTGCACTTTCACGGGTTACAGGTGGGAAAAACACGAGTTCTGGGTTGCCTGGAACGCAGCATCAGGCCTGATTCTGAAGTCCTGCATATCTGTCTCGCCAACCTCCATTGTCCAATAAGCTCACTCGGCTAAATGCTTAACGGCCCAATCAGAGAGGAGAAGGGAGCGCTGACGTGACGACAAGAGAAAGTAACTGTTTGAAAACAGTGGTGGCTTCAAAAGCAGTCTCAATATCTGCAAGTTTATTTATTTTTTAATCAGAAATGGACTCATTTTTTTTCTAAAAGAAGAGGAAAGAACGTCACTTGAAGCTTGTCTTATGGGAAATCATGTTTATACTCTTCTCCTGACCGAGGATCACCGCTGGGAAACTGGGAGAGAACATAGGAATCCTCCACGGACATGTTGGTTAGCCTGTGGTCGTCATAGTTACTAAGGGATACTAGGCAAAACAATAATAATAAAACATTTTATTTATAAGCGCCTTTGAAGACACTCAAGAACACCTTACAAGATAGAAACAGAAAAATGCTCTCCTCAAAAGTTTACTGGAAAAACTCGGTTGGGATTGTCTTTGACGAGGTTCATGTCACATGTAAGTGTTAAATCAGTTTCCCAACCAGGGGTACGTGAGAACATTGCAGGGAGTACATTGAAAAGTGTAATAATTTATTCAGAAGAGAAGCCTGCAGAGAAACTATTTTGAGTGTTTTGTTCCTGATTTTTAAAGTTTAAATGCCTGCTTAAAGGAGCTTATTTTGATTTATTTACATTGCATATTTATGTCCAATGCAACATATTATTTATTATAATGTTTAATTTGAGTTAAAATGAAGAAAATTTCTGAGAACCAAATGTTCAAATTAAGGAGATAAAATAAAAATATGTTCATTTACTAATCCTTGTGTGACATTCTGTTTTAGAAGAATCATCAACACGTCTGAGTGAGAGGGTACTCATGGGATGACAAAAAAAGGCTCAGGGGGTACACAGTATATAAAAGGTTGGGAACCACTGTGTTAAATGATACATCTGTGTGGCCTATTTTAATGTAAGACGATGGTAAATGTTGCTAGCCATTAGCGGCTACGTACAGCTGCTACGTCATACATACATGATATGATTGGTCTGTGATGAGTGTGTTGAGCTGTTTTTCGAAAGTTCTGCCTCTGAAAACATTTTCTAACGGCTCTTTCTCAGATGAATTAGTGAAATATTTTCATGGCCGATGTGTAGAACTGTCCGTCTGGCATGTCAGGTTAAGTCAAAGTGATCATCTCTGCTTTAAAGGTGCTAAAGGAGAATCTATTTTCGGCGACATAAAGACTCTGCTACCCACGAGCACGCACGGCGACTGTAGTAAAGACGTGACCCAAGCCAAAGCGTGTGTTTGTTGTGATGCTAATGACTGTGGCTCGGACCTTCCTCAGAGCTCTGCATTGCTTTTCAACTTCTTTTTTCAACAACTTACAGGATGCAAAGCGACGAGGTAATGTATCTCTTTCTAATTACGTAGCGGTAGTTTTTGATGTGTGACAACAAGCAATTTTTGGAAAACTTAGTATCGTAGTTTTGTAGCCGGCTATATATCGCTACTTACAGCCCGGTGCTCTAAGACGTGTCTGAATAATATAAATTTGCTCTAGTTTTCATTGTCTTGTTCCCGAAGTTGAGTATCCAAGCCAGTCCAGTCCTGTCTGACCCGACCGTGAAGCTAAGGAATAGCATTTATAGATAACCTATTTTGATGCTATAAAACTCATCTTAAAGTGTGTATTTCAATCAGGCATATATCTAAAAGTGAGACTTTTTTGTAAATACTTATACACTCCTCATAGAATCTTAAATCAACAAGTTAGCATGTAATTGTGAAAATTAAGTATGAAAATATATTACATAAACCACTCGATATTACCCGTTTTACTTTAAAATGCATCTTATTATTTATTTGTTTATCCTGTTTATTCTGTCATGGTCTCTAAGCATATTCTCTCCGTGAGTCGGTATACTTTTGTTTTTATCCAAGTTATGAAGAAACACCAAACATACCAAAAGGATGATTTATTTTTTACACAGTATCACATTAACAGTTTCACTCTTCAAGTCAATATTCCAAAGTCATCAAGAAATAAATAGATATTAGAGCAAGTTAATGTCAGTAAAAAACACTTTAATAAAAGTTAGTCGTCAGAGACCAAGCTCACCAAACCCACTTAATCAAAACACCATAACATTATTCATGACCTTCACATTATATGACAGTTTGTGACATTATACACAATGATTTTTACGGTTTAACCATCACAGTTTGTAAAATGCTACAAGTGTACTGAGCTGCAGAGATACCCCACACAATGACCACAGTGAAAATTACCTCCTTCGTTTTAATTGTGGATTCTGTGGAGAGAGCGTTTTCTGACATTTCAGATCTTTTCTGGTGAGCCGTGGGCCCTTTAAGTAACACCTCCAGCTCCTCTAAAATACAAACAGGCCTTTAACAAGTGCATCAAACCCAACAGATTTTGTAAACCTCACCAAACATCTCATTTTTATCTCTGCCAAGGAGGTTAAGGTTGTGCCAGCATATGTTGGTTTGTTTGCTTGTTTTTCTGTTTGTTAGAAAGATTACACAAAAATGACTGGACGGATTTTGCTGAAATTTTCAGATTTGGTAATGGCCCAAGTTAAAAAAAGATTGGATTTTGGTGGTGATCCAGATAACCACCATGAGCGAACAATCATTTTTGCTCAATAACTGTCTACCTAATAATGATATCAACATGATCCTGAGCGCTAGGTTAAGGTTTTCAGGATTGAGGAATCATATTATGATGGTAACTTAATCCTGGAACTATTGCTTGTAGATGTAGCACCAATATGTGAGCTACTTAGGAGGAGGTTTGTGCTCTCTGAGTGCTCTCTAGTTTATTTAATTTCCTTCTGTTATGGGGGATAATTTGTAATAATCATTCAAATGATCTGAGGACCATCAGAACTCGAAAAGTCAACAGACATCAGTCAATATAATCAGAAAATTGTGTTTTACACAAGTGTGATTCACTGTAAGTGAAGGTATTTCTGCTTTGCTCCGGCACAAAAGAGGAAAATTGTTCACACTAAGAAGACGCGTCATCACAGTTATCACTCATTAAATGGTTTTCTTAACATGGCTCAACTATGACTAGACTGTCTTGTTACACCAACTGGCTTGAAAAATTTTAACAAAATACAAACATATTAATAAAAGTACCTGTCAAAATCCGCAAAAGTTGTACATTCCAACCTCCATTGTCTGACAAAACTGGTCATCTTAAGCTAGAAACTCACACTATTCATGACAGTGGTGTTAGCAGTTCTGTGAATAAAAGATCTGAAATGAAGGAACAAAACAGTTTCCACCAGATTCAAACTGAAGGAGGATGGAGCTCCGGTCAGGAAGCCGAGCACCTCTCACCTCCCTGTTCTAAAATCTTTGGTGAAGATCTTTTGTCGATACTTTGCTGAGCTGGCAGTGAGCACGTAGTTGTTTTATGATGTTGTTGTCATGGTGATGGCTGATGCAGTGGGTGGCGTTTGGGTGGCGTTGGTCCTCCTATTAACACAAAAAGCAAATATAGAATGTTTAATTAAGTTATCCACAAAAATCGGTCAGAAAATGCACACACTTCTTACATTACTGCACTTTTTCACACCAGCTCAAAAACTTTGGCACAAAAGTGTTTCCATATTTTCACCGTCAGTTCGTCTACATGCTTTTTACAATGTAAAGATTCATCCGTACGAACCCTGACAGACTTTTTTACCTCATCTCATCATTTGTCATTACTCTTGACTTATCCCTGGTCTGCAACTTTTGACCAGGGATTTACGTACACTGGCCACTTCATTAGGGACACTGAGTACTAAGTTGGACCCCGTTAACATCACAGCTGCCTTCATTGTTTATGGCACAGATTAAGGGGCTGGAGATCTGCAGCAGGTTTTGCTTGCTGCATATCTTTCACTCCTACCATGTCCACATGCTTTAATACAATAAAGTGCTGCCATATGATTGGCTGTACTTCCTTTTCACCCCCGCCAAAGAGGTTATGTTTTTGCTGGCATATGTAAGTTTGTTTATTTGTATTTTTAGCAAGATTACGTAAAAACTACTGGACGGATTTCGCTGAAATTTTCAGTAGACGTTGGTATTGGCCCAAATTAAAAATGATCTGATTTTGGTGGTGATAGGTACATTTCTCTGTATTGGAGGTGTGGACCTGAACAACTACTAATATTTAGCTTAACAATTTCTGATATCGACATGATTAGTGAAAAAGCTGAAATGCAAAGAAAAAGAAAGTTCAAATTTAATGAAAGTGAACTCCACATTTTGAGGAAGAGGTCATAATGCAAGAAAAGGAACATTAAATGGGAGGTAAAAGTGAAAATGTTGAGAAAAAAGTGACAGTAAAAGGAACTGGAAAAGTCAGAGGATCATGTTGGAGTGTAACAGGAGGAAAAGTAAAAATGTAAAGAAGCAAAGAATTAAAGATGGGAGGACATCAGAACTCAAAAAAGTCAACAGACATCAGTCAATATAAGAAATTAGAATTCAAGAAAAATTGGATGTTGGAAAAGCGAAATGGAAAAGTTATAGTCAGAGTTCAAAAAATGAAAGAATTTTAAGAAAAGTTAGAAAATGAGAAAGAAAACAAAATGTTAGAAAATGGAAAACTGAGGGGAAAAAAAGTCACAGCAACAAAAAACACATTTACAGGACAAAAGTCAAAATGTCAGAAAAAAATGTAGCATGTTGGAAAAAGCAGTTAAAATATTAGAGATAGAGGGAAAGTTGAAATTTCATAAAATAAGGACACAATTTGAGATTATTGTCCAAGTTTAGTACGACAAAAACAGTAAAACAAAGTTGATTTGATTGAAATAATGAAATTACTGGATTAGTTAAATGATTTTGGAGGTCACCTTGCTGAGTTTGCTCTGGATCTGGTGATCCACAATTGTATCTTTTACAGGAGTTGTGAAAAAGTCACTTCTGAAACAGAGCTGCTTGGCGGGGGTCTGCGCTCTCTGAGGGCTTTTCTAGTTTCCCCCCTTGTACTCGTCTCTGGTTTTTGTTCTGTAGGCTGCTCTGGATTTTAGGTGTGGACCTGGAGAGCTACTAATATTTAGCATAACAGCTCCTGATCATCCAATCAAAACCTGTTAGTTCCTGCAAATATTACACATATTCAGAATTTCTGTAGCAGCGATTAACAACATGGACGACCCGCCGCTGTGGACCTGCAACCTCAGGGACCATCAGCTACATTTGTTAAAGGGCCAGATTTTTCCACGACATATACAACATGGGGCTTAAAACAAAGCAAATAACATATTTCATCTTTAAAGTGAGATCAGTCCCTACCAGCTGTCAGCCACATGAGGCCTTTAGATATCTCGTCTACTTCATCTTAGGGCTGCTTCACTTCCTGTTTGCTCTAAAACACTTTATTTGCATTTGGTTAAGCTGAGACCTAATTTGGACGTTTCCTCTATCTGTGAGTCCGTCCTTATGACAGATTAAACAAGCTTTTCTTCGGAATAAAAATGTGGAATGTGTTTTGTTAGGATTGCAACCCGGTCTGAGCCTCGTACATCATCAGTCCCTCTCATGAAGAGACTCAAAATTCTTACCATTTATGACATTAATATCTTTCAAATACGTGTTTTTATTTACAAAATACTTTCAGGTTTATTCTTACTCTACCCGTCATGCTTCTGATCTTCATCCTCCAAAAATTCTTATTGCAGAGGTCAATTTTCATTCCGATATAGAGGTAGCAAATTATGGAATAACTTTTCTTATCTGTTAAAGAAATGTTCCTCAACAAACTGTTATAAAAGATGTTTAAAGGATAATTTAATTACTGTTTTAAAATAGTTTCTCTCTTTCATGTCAGTTATGTGTACATTTTTTGATAATTTTTCTGTTTCCATTTATGGTCACTTTTTCTCTGGAGTCATTGGCAATACGATCCTTCAAAGAACTCGCTCATACAGACCACTCATGTTTTTTATTTGATCTTTTAATTTCTTCTTCTTTTTTTAATTGTGGTGGTAGGCGTTTTGTTAGTAGTTTGTCATAACTCCGAAGTAACTTGTTTTTATTAGATTGCTTTTTTTCTCCTTGTTTTGCATGTTTTATGTGCATATAGTATTGTGTAACTTTAATATACTTTCGGTGGAGGCTTCAAATAAACTTTCGCCTCTTCCTACGCCTCATATAATTGTTATCTCTGACTTTTGTGTATTTCATAATTGTGCAAAATAAACAAAATATAATAAAAAAGTGAAACACTGATCCCCAGACTGATCCTCTCATATCAAAGAAAATAAAAAAGCAGCGAGTAAAGACAGCTCATCTTTCTTTACACTCACCCTTTCATGGCTGCAATGATGATCCAGGGGAACTTTTCTTTGGGGTCCAGACACACAGATTTGCCATCTGTCAGCTTCGCACTGAAGAGAGATGAAGAAAAAGATCAGCTCACGGTCGCTGAAGAGAAATCATTCTTGATTCTTTGAGTTTATACGTACATGATTTCTTGAAACTTGCAGTATGGACGAGGATTAATAATCTCGATGTCTACGATCAGAGCTTTTCGCACCCTCTTGTTTGCGCGTGGGCAGCGACAGTGGATGAAAGCTGCAGGATTAAAGAGCCGGCGTTAGTTTCATGGTTTATGTTTCAAACACGTCGAATCAGAGACAGAAAAAAAGCAAAGGCAGAAAATGTGGCAAGTTTTAATTCAGCTCTGGCTTCCTCCCACAGACCAAAAACATCATCATTAGATTAACTGGTGGTGACTCCAAATTGCCCTTAGGTCTGAGCGTGGCTGTCTGTCTCTGTATGTGGCCCTGTGGTTGGCTGGCTACTCTGGGAAACGCTGCAGCCCCCCCGTGACCCCAAAAGAGAGGAGCGGTATAAAAATGGGCGGATGGAAATTTAAAGTCAGAATTACTGCAGCCTGAGTGATACACATTCAGGTTTATCTGCTCAACTGCTCACTAACATAAAAAGCCAATCAGCCAATCACCTGGCAGCAACAAGTTGATCGAATACCTTTAAAACAAATGTGTCCTTCAGTTGTGGCTGTAAAAATATGATTCCCAATTACAAGACTTACAGGGTTGTACAGACATGCAAAAAAAATTTGTCAATATGCACTTGAAACTTAAACTGGATGTCAAGTAGCAAATGTTTTGAGTAGGGGTGTCCGATACAACCTTTTCTCCGCCAATACGATACTGATATTGCAGCCTTGAGTATTGATCAGCTGGATTCATAAATACTTTTATTACTTATTTTGTAGTATGGACTGTAAGAAAAGGCTTGATCAAGTGAGATTACTCCAACAGAGAAATAGCAGGAATAGTAGGTATGAGAAAAACTGACCCATTTGTTATTAACCAATGGGTTCAATAATTTTGAACCTTAAACATAAGAATATAGTACAATTAAATAAATGAAAAATAAATTAGAAGATCTTGTAAAGTAGCCTCAATAAATCCAGAAAAAAACAAAAAACATATATTTATGAATTGCAAAATAACCACCGTGTTAAACTTAAACATAGGTTTATATTTTATAACTAAATTAAATAAATAAAAAATAAATTGTGTGCTTATATCAGAGATTTTAGATTCAGGACGATATAATCCCATATTTGTTTTTTTGCTGTCATCGAACCGATATCAATATCAGATTGGGACACCCCTAGTTTTGAGCTGCAAATGTGTATATTTATGGGTTCTTTATGTTATTGTACTTATGTTTGTTTTTGTTGTTATAATCAGACTTGTTGTTGTAGGCTCATGAAAATCAGCTGTGTGTGATGTCAGACCATCTTTTCTTCTTTTTTTCAAATTATCCAAGTGTAAAATATAAGAGATGTTTCTCTTCTCGCTGCTCCTTCCCTATCATGAATGTGTTTGAGGGTGTAATGTGCACTTGTGTACAGATTTTGTTGTCAACTTTCATGTAAGGAACAAAAAATAAACAAACAAACAAAACTCAGTGCACTCAGGCATGGTCAAAATGACCTGCTGAGGGTCAAACTGGTTTGTTGATGCCACACAGGCTGGCATGAGTGTTTCAGAAACTGCTGATCTGCTGCTCTTTCACAACCATCGTTAAAGGTTTAGAGAATGGTCAGAAAAGGGGAAAATATCCAGCGAGCAGCAGGTCTATGGGTGACAATGCCTTGTTCATGCTCGAGGTCAGAGGAGATAAAAACATAAACTGTTAATTTGTCTAAACTAAGGTGTGCAGAAGACCATTGCTGAAGGCTCATTGCATCAGATCTACTGCAGCAGAAGACCACACCAAGTACCTCTCCTGTCAGCTAAGCTAATTTTCATTTATTCTCTATTCTTAAATGTACTTTATTTCTTTACTTCAATCGTACTAGAGAAAACAACTGCCAGAGTTAAATTCTTTGTGTGTTGCTTACTTTGCAATAAAAAAAGAAAAAAAAGTAATTCTGAAATCATCTCAAACTGGTTTCAGCCACAGAATACCCGCAGACAAAAGGGTGGGAGATGGTTAAATCTGAAGCTTTTGCCAATTTCAAGCTTAAAATATGGAAAAAGGACATACAAGTAAAAGAGCAGCAAAACATCATTAGATGCATGTAACCCAGGATTACATGTAGAATAATTTACAATAAAATCCAGAATACATTTGATTTGCATATGTTAAAAAAAAGAATTGGACGGAGTAATTTGCGTTGAAGCTCAAAGGTATGGAATGCCAAAGCCGACATAAATAATCAAACAAGCCCTGTCACTGCAGACCCCTTGTTATCATGCACAAACTTGCAAATATAAAGATAAATGCTTTGGGGTTTCTGTGAAAATGGAGACTATCAGTCAAAAAGCAGCCAAACTGAGCAGAATACTCACGAGCTGAGAAGCAAGTGGAGACCAAAGCCAGGAGAACGATGAAGACGATGGCAGTTTTCATTTTGGCTTCAGGTTTTCAGAGACTTTCCTCTCCTCTGAAGTGTTGAGTCTTCTTGTTGAGCTGCAGGAGTTTGGCCCCATGTTCACAGCGCCTCCTTTTTATATCCTCACGCTTGAATGGATACACTTTCCTTGGAAGTGATTAAAAAGACGATGACCCCGTTTGTTTCCCACTTCAATTTATCTTTTTTCACCAATCTCTTTTCCAAGGAACCTGACCCTGCACTCATTCCTTTTAAAGTCTTCCTGTTGGCCAACGATGAGGAGGGGGGGGAGGAGGAGGAGGAGGAGGAGGAAGTGCTCTGTTGAAACACGCTTGCTTTCACTCATGGTGCTGTCGTCTTAATGTCTGTCACTGAGTTTTTAATCCATGACTTATTGCTCCATAGGGCTTCTTGTAATCGCAGAGGCATGAATCCTCATCCCACGACAGCGCTCTGATAACAAATCACTTTTATATCCTTTATCTAAAGTGGCTTTCATCCAGAAAATACTGTTGAAGCAATGATCAAGTATTTTCACACTCAGAAAGGACAAAGTGTCTCACGTGTCTTCACCTTCTTCAATTTCAGATAAGGATTAGTGTCATATCTTTTTTTTTTCTTTCTGCCATCTCATGTATTTCTGTTTTCATGTGTGCATCAAAAACTGTTCATATGTGAAAGAAAAGAAAATACTGAGAGAAAAAAGCAGAAATGTAAAAGAAGGAAAAGAAAAAACGACCAGATTATAAATTACATGTTGAGTAAACAGTCGACATGGGTGAAAAAGCTGAAATGCTCAAAAAAAGAAAGCTCAAAATTTTATGAAGTGAACTCCAAATTTTGAGAAAAAAGTCAATATGTTCGGAGAAAACTAAAAGTAAGAGAAAAGTCAAAATGTTTGGGAAAAAGTGACAAGTCAGAGGAACATGTTGGACTGTAACAAGAGAAAAAAATGTTTATTAAGAGTAAAAATGTAAAAAGGCAAAGAAGAAAAAGTGGGAGGACGTCAGAACTAAAGGAAGTCAACAGACGTCAGTCAATATAATCAGGACAAATTAGAATTCAAGAAAAATAGTTAGGACGTTGGGAAAGCCACATGGAAAAGTTATAGAGCTCAAAAAATAAAAGAATTTCAAGAAAAGTCAGAAAAATGAGAAAGGGGACAAAATATTAGAAAATGGCAGAATGAGGAAAAAAGTCACAACAACAACAAAAAAATACAGGACAAAAGTTAATGTTTCATAAAAAGAGTCAAAATCCCCAAAAGTCAGAATTTTTTAAAAGTACGCAATGTTGATAGAAAGCAATAATACCTGCTGATTCAAATTTACAAGAAAAAAGTGGCATGTTGAAAAAAGCAGACGAAATATTAGAAATAAAAGGGAAGTTAAATATTCAAGAGATAAAGGCACAAGAGATAATTGTCAAAGTATGACAAAAACAGTCCAAAAAATGTCCATTTAAAATGCAATACTGAAATTGGATACTGGATCACTAAACGTTCTAGGAGGTCACCGCACTAAGGAAAAATAAAGTCAAAATATGAAAAAAGAGGAATGTAACATAGAAAAAGTCACACTTTTGAGGATAAATTCAAAAGTTAAAAGTAAAAAAAAATCCAAATATTACAGTCAGTGAAAATCATTATTGGATATCCCACTGCTGAAATAAGTCAAACTACTGGAAGAAATCACAATTAACTTAATGTTATTTTGATAAAATAAAACATTTGAAAAAGAAAAAAAACGATGTACAGGAATCACAACACTAAGAAAAATGTCAAATGCAAAAAAAGAAATAAAATCACAAAAAAAATACTCATGGAAAAAGTCAAAAAATAACTATGAAGAGAAAAACAACATAACAATGAATATGTTAATAATCGGTCAAAATATTTATAAAAAGTCCTAATGTGGAGAAAAACAAGTCCAAATATATGAAGAGGTCAATATGAAGAAAATATATTTCAAACTCCAGATACTAAAGCATTAAAATGTTTAGGAAAGTCACTCTGTAAGAAGAAAGAAAAAATGAACACGAAAAGCACTCGGAGAACGCAGACCTCCGCCAGCACCACAGTCCTCTCCCATATTGTGATTTTTACTATAAATATTAGTTCTACCTTTATTTAATATAAATATTTAGATTCCTTGACCATGAAAACATACCATTAGCAACTGGATTTATAATATCTATTTTAGTTCAGAAGTTATTCACAAACATCACATTTTTCATCATGGCGGATCAGACGCTGATCCGGATCAACACCAAAACTGAATCAGTTCTTCCTTTTCCCATGCTGAACATTTCCTGAAAATTTAATCAAAACCCATCCATAACTTTTTGAGTTATTTTGTTCACAGACAGACAAACAAACTCAAAACAGCAGAAATGTTAAAGTTAAAAGACACAAATGGGAATATAATACAGATGAAATGTTTTAAAGAGTAACATCCGTTCAGTTAAAGGTGCTATGAGGAGAATCTATGACCAGCAACATTAAGACTCTGCTACCCATGAGCACGCGCGACGACTGTCGTAATGCTGCGTTCCAGTAACCTCGGAACTGGGAGTGACATCATCTCTAACTTATCGGCGTTTCAGTTGAAGTCGGAAAAAAACATGCCGATCTACCAGGCTATTGTTAGCTGTTGTTAGCACGCCCTGTGTTGTTGTTCACAAATATCACATGAAGAATGTGATTATCACTATGGCAGCAATTTTGTAAATATAAGTCTAACAATACTATGTATACAGCTGATCTAGAGCGACACACCCCAGTCAGGAGTGCAAATAAATTGATTATTACAGGAGCTAAATAACTGTTCACACTGGGGGCATCCATCTTTGATTGTTAACTCAGGGGTGACGTTCCAGTTGCAGTTTCCTACTCGGAACCCGGAAATTCGTACTTCTGACTACAACTGGAGCGCACTAAAGACGTGACTGAAGCCGAAGCGTGTGTTTGTTGTGATAAATGTAGCTCAGACCTTTCTCAGAACTCTGCATTGCTTTACAACTTCTTTTTTCAACAACTTACAGGATGCAAAGTGACAAGGTAATGTATCTCTTTCTAGTGACATAGCAGTAGTTTTTGATGTGTGACAACAAGCAATTTTTGGAAAACTTATTATCGTAGTTGGAGCCGGCTATATATCGCTACTTACAGCCCGGTGCTCTAAGACGGGTAATATAAATAATAAAATAATATGAATTTGCTCTAGTTTTGTCTTGTTCCCGAAGTTGAGTATCCAGTCCAGTCCTGTCCGACCCGACCGTGAAGCTAAGGAATAGCATTTATAGATAACCTATTCTGATGCTATTAAACTCATCTTAAAGTGTGTATTTCAATCAGGCACATATCTAAAAGTGAGACTTTTTTGTAATTACTTAGAAACTCCTCGCAGTCTCTTTAAAATAAATAAATAGCGTTCTTGTGATACCAGAAGGCGAACGCAAACACTGGATGACGTCACATCTCTCTTCATTTCACGCTGTAACTTTTTATTATTGGAGTTTATTACCTTCGCCAAGGAGGTAATGTTTTCGGGAGAGTTTGTCCGTCTGTCTGTCTGTGAACAAAATAACTCGAAAAGTAATGGATGGATTTTGATGAAATTTTCAGGAAATGTTCAGCATGGGAAAAGGAAGAAGTGACTCAAAGGACCTCTTTCACAATACATGTAATTTTGCCCACAGCCCAATTTTTTGCTTATTGTGTGGTATTTGTAGTACACCCAGAGACTCCCAAGAATATACCTTTAGAAAATCCAAAAGTCATTCAGGGCCTGTACTATGACCTATTTTATGATCATTGCCATAGGTGTGAGCCAGGTGCACACTTTACCCCAAAACTTACTCAAACACAAATAATAAATCATCAAATTGGGTCAAATCACCTTCACTGAAGTCTGGTGCATCTTTTGAAATCAAATGTAAAGCTAAGTATTACAATTGAAAGACGTTATTGAATTTTAACTGGAAAAAAAATAGTTTTTTTTATGATTTTTTCAACAAATTCAATTCTTTAGAGATGTGTCTGACCAACTTACAGTTGCTGTACAACTACAATACTTACAAATTATTTGGCCACATATATATTCTCAAAGTGGGAAAAAAATCATCAAATTCTGAGACCGGTAAAGTTGTTCAATTAACAGGTTGGGTTACTGTGGAAGAATCAGGATACTGTTCCATGTCTTGTATTATATCAAGGGTAATGTTTTATTTCATGCAATTTGCAGCAAATGGATGTTAACTTCAATTTAGTATTGTGCATTCAATTGAATTATATATTTTTTCATATATTCTATATATGAAGTATATATATTATATATATTCTACATGAAGTATCCAAACATGAGACATCACCCAAACTGAAGTTTGAAACCTTGTCAGATTCTGACTGCCATGCATGGACTGGCTGGACATTGGTGCAATTTAAGAACATGTATGACATGAGTGAATCTGATCTTGTTTCAGGTTCAAGTGATAGTTCCAGAGCAATAGATTTGCTTCTTTACTTTTGGGCAAAACTGAAAACAAACCTTTCATGGAATCAAATGACCATGCTTACTAATCTTTCCCAAGCTACACTGTCAAGATATTTTCATACAATTGCAGATATTTTGAACACAATAGTTGTTCCCAAATACCTTGGCACAAATCATATTTCACGCCACGATGCCATAACTCACACCACTGTCTTTACTAAAGCTTTTTATGGTGACCAGGTCACTCTTATCTTAGATGGTACATATATCTACCTCAACAAATGCAGTGATCATCAGTTTCAAAGGGCATCTTACGGAGGACAGAAAAAACGAAATTACCTAAAATTCATGTCAGTTGTACTGCCTGATGGATATGTTTTAGACACTATTGGCCCCTACCATGGTAACGTAAATGATGCAACAATAACTCGGCTCATCATGGAACAAATTGAAATATTGAAATCTTGGTTAGAAGCAAATGACAATATGATTGTAGATCGCGGTTTCAGGGATGCCTTCGATCTTCTTGCTAAGTTGGGGTATGATGCTAGAATGCCGTCATTTTTACCAACTGGTAAATCCCAATTGGATTCCTCAACAGCCAATAGTGATCGTTGCTGTACCAAAACAAGATGGATAGTAGAGTCCTACCACAGGCGTTTAAAGAAGTGGATGTTGTTTAAGGAACAACTTACCTCAAATTATTTTGTTGAGGTCATTGGCAAATTAGTGCGCATAGTAACTGCATGTCTCAATGCCTTCAGAGGACCAATATATGTTTCAGATCCAGATCGAGAGGAACGAGATACTAAGATGGCTCAGCGTATGCTTTCACTTTTAAAAAAAGACAATGTTTTGGCAAAACGAGTTGCAGAAGACCCAAATATGTCACGTAGAGCTCGTAGTGAATGGCAGAAGCTTGAAGCATCTGATATCTCGTTCCCTCATGTGGATCTGGAATACCTTGAGACCATAACATGCGGTACATACCAAATCAAACAGTCCCCTGGCTACATTGCTGAGCATCAAAAAAATGATGGTGACTATGAGATTTGGGTTTACCAGCATGATACTGATCTCATTAGGGGACAGATTCATTCTCGTCACAGATCTCAGATAAAATACAATGTTTGGATTTAATTTGACAAGAATGCATCAAATGATCCTGTGAAGGCATATTATTGTCTCTGTCCTGCTGGAAAGAGAACCTCTGGCATGTGTGCACATGTTGCATTTGTAATCTATTATTTGGGATATTATAAACATTTTCAAAATCAGAAACCGCTTCAACCATATACAAGCAAATTCAAAGACTCCATTCTATGAAATAACCAGCCAATCATACATCTTATGGATTTCTCAGATCCCCTTTCCCTCACTATAGTTCCAGTCTACAAATTAAAATTGTCCAAGCCGTTGCTATGCAAAAAGACACGAAGGCCATAAAACAGATTACATGTATATATAAGTACTAGAAACAGAAATTGACAGAAGTAATGTTTATGTATTGCTGTCATTGTAGATATATACAATCTGATTACAACAATCCAAAACTGCATCGGTTTTTACTTGTATCAATGGCTCATTATTATCTCATCACAAGGCATAATACACAGGTCAGACACATCTCTAAAGAATTGAATTTGTTGAAAAATCATAAAAAAACTGTTTTTTTTCCAGTTAAAATTTAATAACTTCTTTCAGTTGTAATACTTAGCTTTACATTTGATTTCAAAAGATGCTCCAGACTTCAGTGAAGGTGATTTAACACAATTTGATGATTTATTATTTGTGTTTGAGTAAGTTTTGGGGTAAAGTGTGCACCCTGGCTCACACCTATGGCAATGATCATAAAATAGGTCATAGTACAGGCCCTGGATGACTTTTGGATTTTCTAAAGGTATATTCTTGGGAGTCTCTGGGTGTACTACAAATACCACACAATAAACAAAAAATTGGGCTGTGGGCAAAATTACATGTATTGTGAAAGAGGTCCTTTGGTGTTGATCCAGATCACCGTCTGGATCCACCATGATGAAAAATGTCTCATCATCCTCCCCCTCCTTTTTCTCAACAAACCATCTCCCCGCTTAAGTCCAACTCTTTGACCCTCTCGGCTTACAAAGGCTCCGGGCACTTCATCGAGGTCTGTTGACAATCTGAAAAGTCTCCATGGTGTAAAGAGTTCCAGTGAAAGCAGTGGAAGTCTTAGTGGTTTTACTGTCAGCCAAAAGAAAACGCTGCATGAAGACTTTTTGGCTTTTGGGGGTCAAACTTCGCTCAATCACTGCAGCAGCTCTGGTGTCAATCTTTGCATAAACAAAAGATGATAAATATGCGATGCAGCGTGCAGGAGGCTTTTAGAGAGCTCTTTGCACGTCTCTGTCTCTTCATTCTTGTTTTGAAAAGGAGTTTCTTGAATGAGATAAACGTGAAGCAGGACAGTTGACAGGCTGTTGAGAGACTGGACTAAATCTGTCCTGATGAGCCAAATCCCCTGAGCAAATCGGCCAAAATAATTTGGTTAAAGAGACACACAAATCTTTTTTTTCTTGTCATGTCTTGCCTCACTCCCAAGCACATGACACGCACAATTATTCCAACTGCTCTTCCAATCACAAGGAACAGATGGACAAAGCTCACCCTGCGCAAGTTAGCTTAGCTCAAACATTGGGAGTCAATGGGTATAGTTAGCCTGCCTCTGTTGTCAGTCATCAGATAAACTCTTCAGCAACTTTATGCAGCCCTGTGTGCTTAGTTTACCTTCAACACATTTCTTTTTGAAAGAGGCACAACTAACCTTGCAGTGCAGCTGGATCCGCCTGACTCATTCTCTGTAATCAGGTGGATCCATTTGGCAAAGTTTTTCAGTTTCAGGATGTCAAACAGAACATGCAAACAGCATTTACGATCAAAAAAAAAATTAAATAAAAAAATGGACACATCACGTCCACACATTTGCTCTCACATTGGCCCCGTTTACATGGGTCAAAAAATTCTATTTACATCAGATAAAAAATTCAATCAGATTAGAAATGTCTCATGTAAACACCTTAGCCAATCGGATTCACCCGGATCGGATTGTATTTCTGATAGGATTGTAAGAGGTAGTCTACACCGATTGATAATCTGCTCCATGTTTCATGTAAACGGCTGAGTGGAGCGGATTGGGTTGATAGATTGGGTAGAAGTGACGTACAGAAAGCGTGCCCAAACAAACATACCGAACATACAGAAGAACTGGACGGTGGAGGAAACAAACTTTTTCATAGAAACTCTGCAACAGTTAAAAATTGTTGAGAGGTTATATATAGTACCCTTTATAGATCTGTATAGTTCCTCCCTTACCTCACTTAAGTCTATCTGGCAAAAAGATATGCAATGTGACTTTAGTGAGGACCAATGGGATGCTATCTTTCGAAATGTTTTTTTTTCTCTATCCTGTAACAAAGTGACTGAACAGAATTATAAATTTATACACAGGATGTTTCTTACCCCGCTACGTCTAAGTAAGATGTTCCCTTACGTATCTCCTAGATGCCATCATTGTAGAACTTGTGTTGGGTCAGTCATGCATGTCTTTTGGGAATGTACTAAGCTAAAATATTTCTGGAAAGCTGTACACGACTTGACTGTTAATGTGGTGGGAACCCCAATGGAAAGTTCACCGACACGCTACCTCCTTGGTACAGAATAGGACAAAATACTGGACTACACATGTACGAAAAGGATTAGCATTATATCCCACGTAGCGAAGAAGTGTATTCTACTCAACTGGAAACAGCGAAGATCACCATCATTCGATTTGTTTAAACAGATTCTGAATGACACTCTAAGACTGGAACAACGTACCTATGCTCTAAAAATTAAAGGAGATGACTTTAAAAAGATACGGGAACCACTTATGGACCTCTGACATTCACCAAGTATGCCGCACCTGAATCCTGTATACAATAGCTATGACATGTGACCATGGTCTGATTAACCTTGAATCATTTGCTCTGAATTTTTTTTTTTTTTTTTTTTAATTTTGTTTACTTTGGTTTTATATTTGTGTTTGATCTCATGTTTTTGTCTCCTATTTAACTCTGCCCCTTTCTTATGGGTTTTGTATATTTGGAAAATGTTAAAACCAAATAAAAATATAATTGAAAAAAAAAATTGTTGAGAGGTTAGACGGTAGAAAGTCGCGTTTCTTTTTCATTTGCAGGCAGTGGCAGAGTGACCTTCTGCGCATGTCAAAAAAAATACAATCAGATTCAGCTGGGGCCATGCAAACGCGGATTGAACGTGGACCTCTTTACTCAAAGTTCAGTTGAATTAGACTCACTGAATCCGATTGATTTCCATCAGATTGAGGAAAACTACCCATTTAAACGGGGCCACTGCCACTGATTGTTTTGAGTTTCTATGTACCAAACGTTTTTTTACTTGCCACTGTTAAGCGGGGTGCACACATTAGGATTTTCTAAATCTGAAGAGATTTTTTATATCTGTTAGACTTCACACATGAAGATAAACAATCAGGTATTGAACAGTTTTGATCGTACTGTGTGTGATCTGATGATCTCAACACTGTACACCACAAACACAACATTCTGCCCCACCACCGATCTCATACCTGATCCTCAAAGACAGAAATCTCACGTGACCAAATGTGATCCAACAAAACCAAAGATGAAGAAGCATGGCAACAACCTTAAACGTTGTCTATGGCACAACACGTGAGGACATACGGTAAGAGGGAATGACGGAGGTCTTTTTACTATTTTTGATGGAACCAGAAAAAAGAAAAGACTGTGGGAAAAATCCTGGAGACTATGTGAACACGTGAGCTGGCCTGCCGTTTCTTAAGTCCAACAAACTTTTTATTTATGTTTCAGGTCGGCCATGTTTGTTTTTTTTACGCCTGCTTCCTTATTCACCGGTATACCATATACTCTTCGAGATTCAAAACCTTTTTCAAGAGTGACCTGGCCACTCAGTGGGATCTTGCAGACTACAATAAGGAAAGACCCTGGCCTTTTTTTTTAATGGGCTTACCCTAAAAAGAATGATCACTCTTTCACAGTTAGTACAAATTACTGGACAAACTCCTGCTTCTTGCACACAAATGCATTTAGCTGCACTGTGTAAAGGACACTCCTCACACAGTTACACTATGGTTCAGGAAGATTTTCAGTTATGCCTCATGAAAGGATAAGCACAGTCCTTCAGAACAATAAGGACTCATTTCTTAAAATTTGGGATCCTGTTCTAGATTACTTGCCTTCAGATCTTAAACACTGTTTAAAGGTCAGTATCCTTCAGAGTGGCAGCAAATGAGGCCGATAAACACCTAAAGGATGACATGTCTCTCAGATCACATCTTAATGTTTGGGTATAGGAGCACGACTCACTGTTAGGTATCCATTTTCTTTTGTTTTTCATACCATTTAACCTTTTTCTTTTTGTTCAAGATCTGGTTTAGATGGTATGCTTTGATACTTTTATATATATATGCTTGTTCTGAAGGGGGACGCTGCTTCTATCTGTGCCTGTTATTTATATATGCTTATGAGTTTATCCATATTTGTGTACACACTACACTGTGAGCCTTGATGTCAGTACATTGTGTCATGAAAATAATAAAATAAAAATGTTATTTAAAAAAAAAAAAAGGTGACCTGGCCAAGATGGCAGCATGAAACAGATACGCACACTACAGAAAAAACAACATTTGGATTATTTGATTACACCGTGCAATCACAAGAACCCATTAAGCTCATTTCTCTGGCTTTTAGAATTGTCTGAAATTCCCCCAGCGTTACAAGATGTGTCGATTTCAAGTCCTCGTGCACATCATTCCAGTCAGCTAGCTTCTTCATTGGCTACATTCTGCTCCATGTCACAATTCACAGAATCATGATTCAGGGGTTGTCGACTTTCCCAACACATTAAACTAGGGGTGCAACGATACGCATAATTCACAGTTCAGTCAGGTTCAATACGTTTCAGTCACGGTTCAATACTTTTTCGATACAAAATATGAGAAATTTCAATGCCTTTTTTACTTGTGGTTTGTGAAAATAACCAACATTTGTTTAAACTCTGAGTACATTTTCATTAAATTGAATTAAATGTAACTCTTGCAGCTAAACCAGGCACATTCTTTGGTGCATACTTAGAATACTTATCGAGGCCCTGGACAGTAAGAAATACTGTGTAGCTCTTTTTATTGACCTGTCTAAGGCCTTTGACACAGTAGATCACAAACTCTTGACTAAAATTTTACATAACATTGGCATTTCTAAATCTGCCACTCATTGGTTCAGTGAGTATTTAACAAACAGAACACAGAGTGTGCAGGTGGCTGGATCCACCTTCGCTGTTCTGGGTGTTTCCAAAGGGGTGCCCCAAGGCTCAGTCCTGGGACCCATTTTCTTTTCAATATATATCAGTAGTTTGTGCTCTACTGTGTCAAATGTATTTTATCACTTTTATGCAGATGATACCATTATTTATTGCTGTTAATCCTCACTCACTCAGGCTTTTGAGTTTTTACAAGCTGCTTTTAATGTTGTACAGTCTCGTCTGAGAACTCTGAAACTGGTTTTAAACACTGAAAAGACAAAGCTCATGGTCTTTTCAAACACTAGTGAGTTACCAGCAAATATCCCAGCAGTGGTAACTCAACAAGGAAACCCAGTTGAGCTGGTCTCCAATTATAGGTATCTGGGTTTTCTTTTGGATCATGAGCTTTCTTTTAAAGCACACATTGCAGGCTTGGTCAGCAAACTCAGGGTCAAGCTCGGTTTCTTCTACAGAAACAAATCTTGTTTCTCACTCAGAGCCCGAAAACTGCTTGTATCAGCAACAATTCTTCCCCTGATTGATTATGGAGATGTGCTGTATCTTGGTGCTCCTCTAAAATGTCTCCAGTCCTTAAACACTGTTTATCACAGTGCATTGAGGTTTGTCACGGGTGACGGCTGCCTCACACATCATTGTGACCTGTACATTCGTTCTGGGTTGCCCTCTTTAAGTGCGCGAAGGTATACGCACTGGATGACACTTGTATATAAAGCAATTATTGGCTTAGTTCCATCTTACTTATGCTCTCTTCTTCGGAGAACTACAAGCCACTATGCCTTACAGTCCTGTGATGTTTTTCGTCTTTCTGTTCCTCGTGTAAGGACTGAATTGGGGAAGAAAGCGTTCAGTTTTGCTGCTCCAACAGCGTGTAACTCTCTACAGACTGAACTGAAGCTCTCAGAGCTCATCTCACTTGGAGCTTTTCGATCCTTGCTGATGGATAAACAGCGTGAAACCATTAGGCAGTGCCTGTGTTTCTGAATAGTTATGTATGTTTAATAATCTTCTGTCCTTTATAGCGCTTTTCTCATTCACAAAAAATGCATTTTTTTTAAATTATTGTTATGTTGCGTACTGTTTCTTGCAATATGTATTTACCTTGACGTGTGTTGCTGACCTCTTGGCTCAGTCACCCTTGTGAAAGAGATCATGATCTCAATATTTTTTTTTTACCTGGTTAAATAAAGGTTAAATAAAAATAAAAAATTATAAAAAACAAAAACATCACCTTGTAAAAATAAGAGAAAGTAAAAAAATTAATGCATCTAATGGAGATCTCACCCATCTTATGTGGTGCATTCTTAGCAGCAGAGTAAATATTATAAAGAACGAGCTATAAGTGTATCAAGTGTCCGTACTATGTCCTGAAACCCGGCGTTATCCACAACAGAAAAGGGTCTCATGTCGACAGCAATAAAAGTAGCCATCGCCCGGTCGATTTCCTTTGCCCTCTTTGAGTTATGTGCTAATGGCTGTCTAAATGACCCAGGTAAAGTCTGTAGCATGTGTGCTGATTGTTGCTTCTGTCTGGTTCCACTTGTTTTAACACCAGGATGATGTCGGCGTAGATGTGTTGATGACGTAGTTTAGCATCGTGTTGCGCTTCCGACATACTGTTGTGTTTTTGTCCACGACACGCTTACCATCAGGTTCATACTTAACACAGAAGCCAAAGTAGTCCCAAACGCCAGATCTGAATGATAGTGGAGGCTCTTCAATTTCAGCTGAAGGTAAAGCACTCGCCATGTTGCAGCGCCCTAGCGTATGTAGCTTCTTCTGTCTCAGCAGCTTGCCCGAATGAACGGGGAGGTGCTGCGTGCGCGGCTCAGCAGATCGGTGCTCGACAAAGCAGCCCAGAGTAGTCAAACGCAGATTCACTGAACTTTCAGCGCATAGCACCTCGTCAGAAGTTGATCAAAAAAATAAATATAAAAAAAATTGCGTATTGTTCGATTCGTAGGGTGTACCAAATCGAGGCCACTGTATCGAACGGTGCAATACAGATACATGTAGTGTTGCACCCCTACATTAGAAGATTTTTGGTCGTAAATATTGAGCAAGTTTAATCTTTACGATTCTCTGCTTTGTCCTGTTTTGGAGCCGATTATAAAGGCAAATTCCCTCTAAGCACACCTCAGGCCACAGGATAATCTTATAAGACATACGATAATCGGCCATTTGCCGTCCTTGGTTGCTAAGGGGGAAAGTCGGGAGAAAAAACAGCCTGATAATCTTTATGTGCGATCCCGCTTTACTGTGAGCCTTCGACTAATGCTGCGTTCCATTAACCTCGGAACTGCGAAAGTTGAGAGACGTCATCTCCGAGTTATCAGCGTTACAGTTACAAAGTAAGTGAAAAACTTGCTGATCTACCAGGCTATTGTTAGCTGTTGTTAGCACGGCCTGTTAGTTCACAAATACCACATAAAGAATATAAATATCACTATGGCAGCATTTCTATAAATAAAAGTCAAACATAACTGCGTATACGGCTGATTTAGTGCCATAAACACAAGTCTAATAGCCCTTTTCCCTTAGCCCTACTTTACTCGACTCCACCAGGCTCTACTCTACTCGGCATGTGCTGCTTTTCCATTAACCCCAGTCGCCTGCCCAACGGGGTGCAGTGTCACGGTAAACAGCTGAGCGGCACTGCGGTGACGTCATTTTGAGCGCGACACAACAATCTGTGGCTTTTTGTCACAAACAGAGTAAAAAAGGAAAGCAGAAGAAGGCTGCAGGTGGCAGGAAGAAATACCCCTTGAGAAGCACAGGAGAGTTTTGGAAGCTATACAACAGAATAAAGCCGAGGACGAGAGCAATCGAGCTGCAAAGAAAAGAAGTATGAGGGTAAGCTAATGGTAGCTACCGCTAGCATGCTAGGTCGTCGCGCTCATGACTCATCGATGACGACATTGTCTGACCAATCAGTAGCCGGCAGTCGGTGATGTCATCTTTTAGTACTAACTCAGCTCGCTTGGAACCAGAGCGGAGTAGGTACTAAAACTAGCTTGTTTTAGGAGAAACCAGGCTAGTGCAAACATGCTGCAAATCGAGTAGGGCCGAGTAGAGTAGGGCAAAGGCGTGCTAGTGGAAAAGGGCCAAAAAATGCTAATTAACTGATTATTATAGGAGCTTGAAGACTATTTTTTTTAATTTATTTTTTGTGCCTTAATTGATAGGAGAGAGACAGTGGATGGGCTTGTGAAAGGGGGTAGAGAGTAGGGGAAGACACTCTGCAAACTGGTCACAGGTGGGATTTGAACCTGAACCGGCAGAAGCATGCAGTATATGGGACGTGCCTGGTTGCTAACCACTCCGCCAAACCAGCAACTGGAGCTTGGTAACTGTTTACACTGGGGGCAGCCATCACTGATTGTCAACTCGGGGATGGTGAGGTTCCCCTGAGATCCTAGTAAGAAAGTCTGACCTCATGGTGCGTTCCAGTTGAAATTTTCTACTCGTAACTCAGAAATTCCGACTACAACTTTAATGCACCATTAATGCGCATACACACTGAATCACCAAAAGTATTTCCTCAGCCATCAGCTCCTACAACCATTTGATGAATGGGTTTCCTTTGCAGCTGCAGCCAAGCTTGTTAGCAGCGTTTAGGAGAACATCATTTGTCTCGTTGCATTGCCTCAGCTGCTTAATTCCAGAGAACTCCTCATGCTTCAGTAAACAAAGACACTTTGGACACTCTCACGCTCTCAGACACATCTTTGGAATGAATCAGGCTGTAAACTGTGAGCAAGGCCTTCTCGTCCAACATCAGTGTGTGACCTCACAAATGGGCTCCAGCTAAAAACTCCCATAAACACTCCTTAACCTTTTGGAAAGCCTACCCAGAAGAGTTGAAGCTGTTATAGGTGAATATGGTGGACCAACATCAAATTAAACCATCTGGATTAAGAATAAGATGCCACTCAAGTTCATATGTGTGAAGGAAGACAGGAGAAACTTTGGGCTGTATGGTGTGTATCTGTAAAATAAAGTTTGTCTTCAGCCTGCTCTGTCGTGAAGAGTCTTGAGATGACACTTGGTATGAATTGGTGCTATACTACGGAAGTGTATGAGGGTCATTTTAGATGGAAAAAATAATTTTCGGGAGGTCAAGATAAAAGTTGAGACACAATTTTGTGATAAAAGTCAAAATGATGAGATTTAAGTTCAAATGTCGAGAAAAAAAGTGGAATGTAGTTCGACTTTATTCTTGACATGTCGGCTTTTTTTCTTGAAAATTTAAAGCTTTTCTCAACATTTTGACTTTTATCACAAAATTCTATTTCGACTTAATACTCGTCATTTCAACCTTAATTGGGAAATTTCGACTTTGATCTTGACTTCTTAAAATGTATTTTCTCCATCTAACATGACCCTAATACTCTTCAGTACTATACAAATAAAGATGGATTGATTGAGCATATTCTCCTTGTGTTTTCTCTCTGCTGCAGGGCTCTGATGAAGTTAGAAAGTTTAATGCATGCACTGTTTAAATGAAAACTTAAAATTACTGGAATTACACGTATTTTGTGTGGCACGATGGAGCAGTACGTCGTGCATGTGCTTCACAGCGAGTGGGTTGCTAAAAATGGTCGTCCACCTGGTTAATACCCCAATGTCAGCTGGGATATGCTTCAGCCTGAATTGAACCAAAAGAGGTTCATCTGTAGATAATTTACAGATAACATTTTCAGCTAATAAAAGCTTTTCCTGTGTCACACACTTGATCAAATAATTTATCTCCACTAAGTTTTTAAGTAAAGTTGTTCAAATTTCTTAACTTAAAGGTAGGATCTGCAAGATTTTTCGTTACGGGTTGTGAACACAACATTCAAATGAAGCCCCTCCCCCTGAACTCCTCGCGATGATGCACCCTCTCCGGCAGCAGATGGAGAACACGTCTCCCCAGCCTGACGGCCCTGTGGTCGTCGTAGGTAACAGACCTGTCCCCCCTGCCAGATCTGTGGCCTGCGCCTGCTGATGACGTTGAACATCCCAACATCCCAATTGGCTGTGATGACATTCCCGCTTTGTCATTGGCAGGATCCCACATTAGTAACACCCAGCAACACGGAAGAGAAGAAGGGGGGAGATGAATAACAGGAATGCAAACCATATAAAAAATAAAATTCCTAGAGGTGTGCTTGTGTACCAGGGCTCTCGAGTGCAACCATTTTGGGCGCACATGCACCCAAAATTTGTGAGAGCGCATATGACATTTTTTCTTGGGCGCACTGGTGCACCAAGAAAAAATGTTAGGTGCACTCTTACAAATTCAAGCTGACAAAAGTAACTGAGGTAGCGGAAAAATCTGCCAGAAACGGACAAGACACAGCACCTGCTTCCTCTGTTTTCTCTGTCCCTGAGTTGTGTCTTCACAGGCTGCAGGCTGTCGGCCCACTCAAACACATGCACACACGTGCACATAGCACACACACACAGCCCTCAGTCATCATCCAATCAACTGTTAGTATGCAAATGAGCACAGACAGAGCCTGACTGTGGTGTCAGGTTTCAGCATGGAGCAGTAACTCTGAAGAGGCAGCGAAGCTCTGCCAAATTTTCTTAGTGACTGTCAGAAAATTAATACTTGACAAGTAAAACAAAGTAGCGTTAACTATAATATCCATTTTGTTCAGCCCTTTCTCCTGTTAAAGGTGTAGTCAGCGATCTTCTTATCTTCAGTCTAATGCAGTATTTGTCAAATTCACTGTATTTCTCCTCTCCATCCACAAGACGTCACCACTGACAGCATGTTGAAAAAAAAAGTCTGGTTTCAATACACAGACTTGGCTCTGAATTTCAGCAGGTAAATACTGTGGCTCAGGCCGAGTTACCAAAACAGAGTACACCCCCCCACATCCATGGGGCGATCATACTCATGCGCAGATCAGACAGAGGGGGGAGGGGGAGTAGTAGGTTGCGTAGCGTGCGCAGTTAGCGTAAGAGAGAGATACAATATGTGCAGTAGCAATGGCTGAAAAACAGCCCAAAAGAAAAAGGTCAGAGGAGTGAAAAGTGAAAAAGAAGGGCTATGACCATGAGAGAGTGAAGACCCGGGTCAACATTGGTGTTGCTTTCCGACGGTGGAGGGAACTCCGCTAATCGAAATACCTGAAAATGGATGCGGATGTTGCCATCTTTCTGCTGTACAGGTAAGCAACATTAGCTTTGTGGTCTTTCACATAACAGTAACAGCCGTCAGGCATTCATCTTATTGTCTAATCTGCCAGAATGTACTGTTGTCGTGATGTTATCAATATTGTCAGTCGAGTTGTCTGACGAGTCGGGGTTACCTTAGCTACGCTGGTCAGCTACGCAGTTTCTACGGCTGTTTCCATGACAATGCACATCCATCAGCTTTCGGGGGTGGAGCCAGGGGTGAGGTATGAAGGGAGAGACGGGGTCTAAATTTGTTTATCAACAACCTCACCACTCGTTTTCTCCCACATCGCTGACTACACTTTTAAGGGGGAGTTTCTTTGTCACATAGGCCAAGGGTGAGTGTCCACACTCGCTGCCTGTAACAGACGACAAACAACCTCTCTGACAGACTGCGACTGTACATAAAGCTGTAAAGGAAAAAAAAGCCACAAAAAGAGAAAAAAGTAAAGAAAAAAGCCATGAAATTTTCTGTCCTAAATGACATTTTCTATAAGTTAGTTTGAGAATTGTTTTTTTATTATTTACTTTAGTTTCAGTTTTGTAAAAATTGACTACAGTGTGTGAAGTCTTATTCTAGGTTCAAATTAATTGGAGAATAAAACCATCTTGTTAAATGTTATGTTGTTGGTTGTTAAAATCTGGATACTCATTTCATTTTTCAGTTCAGTATGGCACCTTAAACACTCGCTCTTTTTTTTTAATATTTTATTTAACTTGAGATGTTTGAGTTTGAAATATTAAATTTCAGTTCAGTACAGCACTTTAAGCACAAGCACTTTTATTTGGAAATGTTTTCTTTTGCTTAATGTTTTAGTTTGAATTTGTCAATTTCATGCAGTGAAGCACTTTAAACGCTTGTTTTTCTTTTAATATATAATTTTGTTTCAAATAAAGACAAGTATTTCTTCACATCTTATTCCTGTTTCAAAATCATTTACATTATATAAAAGTTATGCAGAGTGATAAAATGGTGAACTTGTGTCATTAAAGGTGACATCATGAAAAATCTGGGCACACCTAATTTTTAAGCTGGTGCACCTTAAAAAAATGTTAAGGTGCACCGTTGCAACGAATGTAAAAAGTTAGACTGGAGCCCTGCATACACAAGAGTGATGACATGAACTGAAGAAATCTTCAGTGGGTGTGGATTTAAGTATTTTTTCATCCAAAAATGTGACTAAAGTATTCAGTATTAAAATGAAACATTTGTGTAATTTTAATACTTATATATGTGGAAAAGTATATTGAAATTCCTGCAGTTAGGAGGATGTTGTGACATTTACATTATCTCTAGACAGTTACGTATTTGAATATTACGTCATTTAATTGTCCAAGAGTATTCAAACGTAATTACAGCATAAATATGAGGAGCTGAAGTAACGCGATACAGACTTACAAATGCATCAAATTATCACACATATATCGATCTATCTAGCGTTGTGTAGTTTGGCCCCGTAGAATTGCCGTAGATAAGTGACATCATCAGCAGGCGCAGGCTGGGGGGACAGATCTGGTACCTACACTGAAAATGGGTAATAAGGCACCTTGCAAGTTGTTATCAAATGTGTTTCATTATTAGCAAGTTGCATTGCTTTTGTATTTGAATAAACACTTATGCTTGTTGCTGGAGTATTGGCTAAAATAAGCGAGTGAGATTCATCGTCTTCAGTTATCAGCAAATAAAGCCAACGTTAAATTGTGCCATGCTAACGTGTTGATATCAAGCGGCCAACAACATGTCGTTTTTTGACGTCCAGGCAGAGAAGTCTGAATCATTGTCTGAACACAGAACAGCAGAGTCCCGTGGAGAGAGAGAGGACATGGGTTTAGGGGTCGGGGGAGTAGGAGAGGACCTACTCGTCCAACAGTATGACGGCTAGAGCTGGGACGATGCACTTCTTTTTCCGATTCCTTTTTTAGGTGCCAATTCTATTTAAATTGCGATCCTACGATATTGCCGATTTTTGCAATCTTTAGTGAGCTTTTTTAACACCAACAAAAAAGATAAACAATGATGATGCCTACAGACTATATCAGGAAAAAAACACATCACATGTAAGTCCGTTTTTAGGATTTATTCAGCACTATATTTTAACCAGCTGTTCATACTCTCTCTTCAAAAGTCTGGACTGCATTTAAAAGTGGCTTATTAACAGACTAAAAGGAAGCATTTAAATTTGGAAAAAAATGATTTTTGAACAAAAAAATCAATTTAAAAATCATCAAACAAAAATCCTGATACATATGTGAATCAATTTTTTCTCCCACCCCTAATGAAGGCTATCTCCGCATTGCTATACATTCTGAAACGGCCCCTCAGAGCTCAGTGGCAGGTGAAAGCCAACCCAAGGTTCACCGGTTTTAGACCGAGCTTTGGCGTTTTCTGCCTGATTGTATCTTCTTTTTTTCGCCGTAGCGTTCTGTTAGTGCATTTTACAACACTCAAAGTCACTTGCGCCCTGGGCTCGTTCTGATTGGCTGGGGTATCCCTCTACTCTCTGCCCAAAGACAACTGAAACATCAAAATACAGGCTGAGGAGGGGGGCGATGTAAGCAAAGACAACATCACGCATCAATAGAAAACCATAGGAGAGGATTGAGCAGGATTTTTCCTGAAAAAGTTGATATTTTATGTTTAAGGAAAATCCTGCAGACCCTACCTTTAAAGGTGCAGTGTGTAGAATGTGGCAGCATTTCACCAAACATAAACGGTGAATATAGGTTATAATGTTTCTATTTGTTTGTAAAGTCCATCAAAATAGGAGTACAATCATCCCCATTAAACGTTTCTTTTATTTTGATTTAGTTAGAAGAAGCTTTGAAAAATTACATTACCGCGGGTCACTTTCACGCAGGCGGACTTTACGATCCGCCATATAGTCTACGGGTGGATTTTTGGGACAAAAAGAACAAAATGCGAATCAATCCGCCGGTTCTGAAATCTACCTGCAATGCAGGCGAAGAGGAGGAGAGAGGGCAGCGATGGATGTGTAGAAAGTTGTTACTTTGCACAAGGCATTTAAATTGTGTGTATTTTACAGTTAAAGCTTTGGAAATGGAGGACCACATTTATTCAAAATCACTCGAGAGTCAAGACTCCGATCAACATCTTTCGAAAAAAAGAAAGTATGATGAAATGAAGCGGAATTGTGACAGAAAACGTCAAAAAACAAGGGTGTTGCTTTTACAAGGTGGAGAACCTTGTTTACAAAGTTTTGTCTGAAGACAGACACCATAGTTGCTTGTTTTCTGCTGGACAGGTAAGGGTGCAATATGCAGTTTTATTACGTTTTGTAACAGTGTTTATTATGTTTAAATTACATTGTTTATTGGATCAACACAGACTGTAAACCACTGAGCTGCTACACAACTCCCCTATTGTGTTGGTAATGTAAATAACGCCCATAATCGGTGGAAAGTAAATACTCCATTAATCATATTACAAAACTCTCATTCGTTCGGCCCACCTTTCCGCCACATAGTACTCTCTCTCTCTCTCTCTTCTTCACCTTATTTCACCGAATCCGCATCAGGCTTGATCTGATTAGCTTTAATGCGCTAATGTTTGTTTGTGTTACTACAAGTTTACAAAACCTATAATCGGCAGCTAATAACTGACCTAAAATCTATAAAAATAACGGTTACAAACCTTGTCACTTGAGTAAATGGTGCTGTGTTCAAGATCCTTTTTGGTCCTTACATGATTCCGTTACTCAGTGACATGACGTCTTGGCTACGATTAGGTTCATTCTAGACATTCAAACATCCCTAGGAATTACCAGCCAAAGAAGAGAAAGTTTACAGTGTTAGGAAAAGTGCACTGATGGAGCCACTTATAAATCCAAAGTATGGATACTCTTCAGCTTCTACAGCATTGAAGGGACAGACAAAATCAATTATTGGGACATATTGTTACATTATTTTTTGCAGTATATCGGTTATTGCTGCATCATGAAATACCGTTATCATGGACCATGCTGCTATTGTATTGTAACGTGGGGTGTCCTGTGATTCCCATTTCAATTCTCAGATTCATATCAGATCTTGGTGTCTTTTCCTTCATGTCTTTCCTTATCTGTCTTCCCGATATCAGCTCTTCTATAAATAAAAGCAAAGAAGACCCCAAAAGATTTTAAAAATTGTAATGATAATTTTATAAATGATGATAAATGGACTAACTGACATTTGTATGATTTAAAAGCACTCCTGGAAGTCCTGCAGAAATGTAAAAACTATTATTTTGGAGAGCTCGTGCCCATGGTGTCGATGATATCAGCTGTTGATAAAGAGTTCATATGTGTCTGTTTACCTCTCCAGGTGTGAAGGAGTTGGTGACGGTGGAGTCGAAGTACTACATGAAACACTTGGTGGAGCAGGCCAACCTCAACTTCATCATCACAGGGAAGGCCCAAGAGACGGGACAGATCGTCAGCACCATAAAAGTCGTCCCTCTGCGCAATCCAAAGCTCCTCGTCAAGGTTGGAAATCAAACTAATTAAATCGTTTGTATACGGATCAGTCAAATACATTTAAAGGTGCAGTGTGTAAAATGTGTACAATTTGGCAGCATTTAGCCAAACATAAACGGTGAGTATACTGTAGGTTATAATGTTTCTATTTGTATGTAAAGTCTGTCAAAATAGGAGTACAATCATTCCCATTAAACGTTTCTTTTATTTTACTTAGTTAGAAAAAGCTTTGAAAAATTACATTACCGCGGGCTGCTTTCATGTAGGCCAACTTTACGACCCGCCTTGTTGTCTACGGGTGGATTTTAGGGACAAAAAGAACGAAACGCGAATCAATCCGCCAGTTCTGAAATCTACCTGGAATGTAGGCGAAGAAGAGGAGAGAGGGTGGCGGTGGATGTAGACAGTTGTTACTTTACACTAGGGATTTAAATTGTGTGTATTTTACAGTTAAAGCTTTGGAAATGGAGGACCACATTTATTCAAATTCACTCGAGAGTCAAGACTCCGATTAACTTCTTTTGAAAAAAAGAAAGCATGATGAAATGAAGCGGATTCGTGACAGAAACAACAGAAAACATGGATAAACATTGGTGTTGCTTTTACAAGGTGGAGAGCCTTGTTTACAAAGTTTTGTCTGAAGACAGACACCATAGTTGCTTGTTTTCTGCTGGACAGGTAAGGGTGCAATATGCAGTTTTATTACGTTTTGTAACAGTGTTTATTATGTTTAAATTACATTGTTTATTGGATCAACACAGACTGTAAACCACTGAGCTGCTACACAACTCCCGTATTGTATTGGTAATGTAAATAACGTCCATAAGCGGTGGAAAATAGATACTCCATCATATTACAAAACTCTCATTCGTTCGGCCCAGCTTTCCGCCACATAGTACTCTCTCTCTCTCCCTCTTCTTCACCTTATTTCACCGAATCCGCATCAGGCTTGATCTGATTAGCTTTAATGCGCTAATGTTTGTTTGTGTTACTACAAGTTTAGAAAACCTACAATTAGCAGCTAACAACTGACCTAAAATCTATAAAAATAACGGTTACAAACCTTGTCACTTTAGTAAATGATGCAGTGTTCAGGATCCTTTTTGGTCCTTACATGATTCCGTTGCTTAGCGACGTGACGTCTTGGCTACGGTTAGGTTCATTATAGAATTTGAAGGCTAGATGTTGCTAAAATGCCAAATTCTACACACTGCAACCTTTAAGTGGCAAAACTTAAAACAGTTGAGGTCAGTGTAGAGCAGCATGGTCAGGACAAGTTCTGTGCAAACGGTTTGTGTGATGATATCTATACTTATATCATTTGTGGTGCTGGTTTGATGCAGTGTTGAGCAACCAAGAACAATATATGTAAGCTTTGCCTGGTTAGGGTTCACATCCTGCCAGAGATCGTCTTATGGTGCGTTCCAGTTGTACTCGGAAGTCAGAATTTCCGGGTTCCGAGTAGGAAACTACAACTGGAACGCCCCAGAGGTCGGAATTTCCTACTGGGAACTCGATGACACCTCGCCACCCCCGAGTTGACAATCGAAGATGGATGCCCACAGTGTGAACAGTTATTTAGCTACTGTAATAATCAATTTATTTGCACTTCTGACTGGGGTGTGTCGCTCTAGATCAGATGTATACGTCGTATTGTTAAACTTATATTTACAAAAATGCTGCCATAGTGATAATCACATTCTTCATGTGATATTTGTGAACAACAACGCAGGGCGTGCTAACAACAGCTAACAATAGCCTGGTAGATCTGCATGTTTTTTTCCGACTTCAACTGAAACGCCGATAAGTCGGAGATGACATCACTCCCAGTTACGAGGTTACTGGAATGCAGCATTAATTTTAGGGAGTTTTTCTCAAAACTTCGAATCATGGGTCAGAGTCCGACAGTTAACTACCTTTGAATTTTTACAGAGAACACAAAAAAACTCATCGTCTTTCATCAATGACTAACATGTAACCTGGTTTAAACCTGGAGTGGGCACCATAAAGCCAAGAACTTTAACACGCTTTCCGTAAGTGTGAGCTGTCGTGAGGGCTTTGTTTTCACAGTCTGCTGCGTCAACACAGCTTCTGGGACAGCAGCTGCACATGCGAGTGACAGCAGGTAAGGATCAGTGAACCGAGTCACTTTTCAAATGAGGAGAGGAAAGGAGGAAGGGAGGGAAGACACTGTTTGAAACAAGAGGTGTGTGTGTGTTTATTGTATGTAACTGTCATTTAACTAGGCTTGTCCCATTGAGATCAGCAGAGCTCTTTTTCACCAGAAACCTGAACAAGCACAGAAGCCATAAAGTTTCATTAGTCACTCAGACACATGCTGTAAAAATGGCGTGAGGAAACAATTTTATCTCATCGATACGTCATCACTGGTATTTCAGTTTTGACTGCGTGTGTGAGTGCATGACTAACTTTACATATTTCTAAGGGGCTCACTTTCATACACGGTTGCATGAATCAGAGTAAAAGGAAAATAACAGCACAACATCTGCCAGAAAAAAAAGAAAACAAAATACCAGTGGGAGAAAAATTTCTCAACCTGTTTGCTTATCACCCACACCCGATCAACAGTGTCGTGGGAAAGCAAGCATGAAGATGGCTGAAGAGAAATCCAAATCAGAACAAGGGATTAAAAACAAGTTTTTGAACAATGGTGACTTTGTCTCTCTTTTGTCCAAGTGCCCAGCATAAATGAGTTCAGTATATTCGTCAGAAAACCCTCAGTTTGCTTCCAAAATAAAGATGGAAAATAGATAACTGAACACATTTATAATGTTGGCATTGACTTAAAGCTTCTACGATCAGTTACTGAAATCAAACTGAAGAATATTTAGACATATTTAAGAGATGGTATTGGATTTTGCATCATTTTATGCAGCATCTGCTACTGAGCCAAAACAAATAAATACTGCATTAAATTCAACATTTTATTTTGCTATTTGTTTCCCCTATTAGCTTTTTTCAGACGTCTCTAATTCATGTCAAACGTTTTCGAGCAATATATAATTTCTGAGCTGTACTTCCTCTCAGCTCTTTAAATGAAATTCTGATCAGTTTTATTCACTTCTTCCTGTGCACTATTCTACCATATGTTACATGTTTGTCTATCCTGTTTAAGAGACTTTCTTCTTATTTACCTGTAATGGTTTTAAAACAATAAAACGTGATTTTAAGTACTTTTAGGGCTTTTGGTGCCTTTTTTGATGAATAGGGAGAATCAATACCTCGGGGGGGGGGGGTTTGGATATAACTGACTAGGGGTGTAACGGTACATGTATCCGTACCGAACTGCTCGAAAAGGACGTTCGGTCTGGTACAGTGCTGTACTTGAACGAGTACAGTAAGTTTAGGTTAGCCGCTGCACATGGCTCTTTAATATTCATGGGAGTACTCGTCTACGATTGGCGTGGTTAGGGAAGGCTTTTTAATATTCATGAGGAAAGTGGTCTGTGATTCGTGCTCCTGTCATCATGTGCATATCATGTGGACGTGACATATCACGGCGAGCCAATCAGAAGACAAATATCAAAGAGCTTCCGTAACCACAGGAGCTACTACTCTGACTCCTACTACAACTGGAACGCACCACAATGGTGCGTTCCAGTTGTAGTCAGAAGTCGGAAATTCCCAGCTCCGAGTAGGAAATTTTATCTGGAATGCCCCCCAAGGTCAGAATTTCCTACTAGGAACTCGATGACACCTCGCCACCCCCGAGTTGACAAACGAAGATGGATGCCTCCAGTGTGAACAGTTATTTAGCTCCTGTAATAATCAGTTTATTTGCACTTCTGACTGGGGTGTGTCGCTCTAGATCAGCTGTATAGTATTGTTAGACTTATATTTACAAAATGCTGCCATAGTGATAATCACATTCTTCATGTGATATTTGTGAACAACAATACAGGGCGTGCTAACAATAGCTAACAATAGCCTGGTAGATCGGCATGTTTTTTTCTGACTTCAACTGGAACGCTGATTAAGTCGGAGACGACGTCACTCCCATTTCCTAGTTCCCAGTTCCGAGGTCAATGGAACGCAGCATTGTGTCTGAGGTGCATAACGGCTACTGCTAGCGACCAACCAGAGCTTGGAGACCCTCCTCCATCGCTGAAATCTCCTGTTTGGGAAAACTTTGGCTTCCTGGTGAAATATTGCAGCAGAAAAAGACAGGTGGATAAAACAACGGCAGTGTGTCGATACTGTTCAACTGAGGTCGAATATTTTCCAACAGCACCTCAAACATGCCAGCTCACCTGAAACGGCACCACTCAAGTGTAAAGATTTCCACGGTAAGGACAAAAAACATTGTAGTGCAAATTCAACTGCCGTCTGCATTCAAGCAGCGATTGGGCCAAAGCGATAACAGCATCCATCAGTGTTTTTATAGCATCAGGTCTAAGACCATATTCTGTTGAGGAAAATCCTGGTTTTAAACACATGCTAAAGGTGAATGAGCACCGGTATAAAGTACCCAGTCGTCCACATTTAAGCCAGGAATTTAAAAAGAAACTCATTATTATGAGCAACATTTGTTGTTTATTTTATTTAACTTATTGGTATTACCAAGCAGCACACTGAATATATTTTGGTTTTCAGTTTCTATAATTACAAATTTGTGGTTTAATAAACATGCGTTGTTCCCATACTGTACCAAAAAATGTACCGAACCGTGACCCCAAAACCGAGGTACGTACCGAACCGTCATTTTTGTGTACGGTTACACCCCTATAACTGACATTAACTCTTTAAGACAGCTGCACATGTAAATATAGCAAAATGTGTTCAACCATCACCACTCAAACATGTAAACACACAGAATGAAGGGAATCTTTTATTTGGCTGATGTTTGCTTTTGTCCAAGTACACAAAAAATTAAGAACAGAACGACTTATAAAAGAAGTAGAAAAATCTTCCTACTGTGCTTAAAAAACATTTTTCTTCACCCGTGATAGATAACCAAAATGATAAAATAAGAGTAATTAATTTAATTTCACTTATAAAATAGGAAATTCTTAAGTTTCTTTTTAAATGAGGACAAAAATAGAGAAGACTTTTTTTTTGGATGAAGAAATACTTTTCATGCCTATTAAGATGAAATTCAATATTGCGTAAATTCTTGGGATGTACGATCCTGGATTTTTTTTCCCACTATCCAATATGTCAGTATTTCTTAACACAATATTGCCAAAACCTTTATGAAATTTTCTTGTCATGAACAAAACCACAAGAAAATCTAAGTGGGAGTATTTGTCAAATTTCAAGACATAAAACCTTTGACTTATTCTAATCCACAATTTCCTTAACAGTCTACAGATATTATTTAAACATATAAAAACTAAAATAAGGCCCGAGTTTCTTGCAATAGTGAGTAAAATAATCGGCCAATAAGACAAGACAAATTTAACTTGAGTTGATATTAATCCTTCATTTAAGACCCTCACTGAGTCAAATTTTCTTGTTTCATTGGGAGATATGTTCTTATCATTACAAGCAATTCAATGGATTATTTTTGTCTTCCTTTCCTTAAAATAAGATAATTATCTCGACTGGTTCCCCCCACCAAGGAGGTTATGTCATTGTCAGCGTCTGTTTGCTTGTTTCTCTGTTAGCAACAGAACTCAAAAATTTACAGATAGATATTGATGAATTTTTCAGGAAATGTCTGAATTGGGACAAGAAGCGATTTGATTTAGGTAGTGATCTGGATCAGCGTAAAACCGGCATAATGAAAAAGGCGATTTTCATGAATAACTACTGAACCAAAATACATATCATGATGAATCAAGTTGCTAATGGTATGTTTTCATGGTCAAGGAATCTAAATAGTTAGATGAAATAAAGGTAGGAGTAATATTTATGGTCAAAATCACAACATCGGTGAGGACTGTGGCGCTGGTGGAAGTCTTCACTCTCCGAGTGCTTTTCGAGTTGTGGATTAGAATAAATGTTTTGGATATTTTTGACTTGACACATGCCTAGATCTGAGTTTTTGCAGTGATGTCTTTCCAAAAAATTACTTGTTGCTCCCAAGGTGACAATCAGTTTGTGTAAGAAGTGAAACAAAAAAAAAAAACAGCATTTCTCTGAACTCTTGATTTTAAATGTAAAGCACTATGGTACAATTGTGAATTTTGCAGATATTACAACCACTATGAGATATATATTTGGCTGATATGTTGGCTGTAAATATGAGCAAAAATGTAAATAATTGCTGAAGATGACATTTGATTTTCAGGCCAATATCTTCCAGTGGTGATATCAAACTGATAATATCGTGCTTCCCTGTTAACTTTCCCCAAAATATACCTTAACTGACTAAAATATGGATTCCAGCTTTCTTCTTGAATCTCAGATTAAAAAGGAAAAACAGATTTGCATAAAGCTGTCAAATGTTGGATTCATAGTAAACATTTGAAACATCAAAAACAAAACACTTTCTTCGTAATATAAAGATCCCAGAGATCAGAACTTCCTGTTTGTAGGTAAATCTGCCGATATAACAAAAGAAAAACTGATACTTCACCTTTTTAACTTCTCTAACCTAGAACTAAATAACTGTAGGTGTTCGCCTGAACTTGAGCCACAGGGTTGTTACTGGGATGAAAGCTGCCGCTGATCCTCAGGGCTCGATGGTGACGGACGCCACGCCCTGCACCTGCCTCAGAGTGGGACAGTCCAGAGTGACGATCACCCTGCTGCTCCCGGGTCTCAGCGGGTTGAAAGTCTCCGTCCAGACCAGGGAGGAGCCTGCGGGGATCAGACTGAAACCGGGAGAGGGGTAAAGGTTAGATTTCAGAGGGGCAGGGATGATAACTGGCTGCTGATGTTAAAAAAGTCCCACTCTTTATCGACGACTTCACATCGGTCCAAGATGTCCCCACATTATGTTCTTTTAAGGTTTTCGCCAACAAATCCCCTCAGATTTTTGATTTTGGCATGCATATAAACCCCTGTGTTCAGCCCTGCATAGAAAAGGCTAAATCCTTACAACTGTGTAAGTCCTTGTGTCTGACCACACCCTCTAAAGAAGTGGCTTTCAATGTAAACTGCTTTTTTGTAGGCACACTACCAGCTAGGGGTGTAACAAAATGGTCAACTCACGAAACGATACGCAATACGAAACAGGGCTCACAATACGAAATACTCACCAAAAAAATAAAGATTACAGAAAATCCCCAACAGTAGGAAGTTGTGCAAAAATTTCATTTTCTTTATTTTCTTCCTAATGCAGACATACAAAAAAATATTGCTGCATCAGTACAAAATAAATGCTCTTGGAAAAAAACAAAATTGTAGTTTTTCCCCCTTATTTAGACTACAGTACAAATACAAACATAAAATCTCAATAAAAAGTGCTTTGTTGTTGCAACAGTCAGGATAAGTACATTCTTGAATGAAAAGGAAAACAAATAGCAGTCCTCAGAGCTGCAGTTTAGACCTATAAATGTCTGAACTGTGAACTATAATATTTAGCCTATAACAGTGTATATACTTCTGATCTTCAACGGCGGACTGTCATGGCAAATTTTGTACACGGTTGTTGTTTTGTCCGCAATCTTCTCACCGTTCTCTCGTCTTTTACATGAGAAGCCAAAATAGGTCCACACAACCCGATTTATTTGACGAAGGAGCGTCAAAGGAGTGAGTGTTTTACTACGGTAGGCGAGGAGGGTAAAAAATCACCAGTCTCAATACTGAGACGTGGTGCGCGGTGCCCCTTCGCGTTTTTTATTTCGTGCTTTTCTTTTGTGCGTCTTTGAATTTTATTTCATCATTTGTTATTTCGTGAAATTTTGTGGCACAAAATCTCGTTACACCTCTACTGCCAACGCACTGAGGTGAAGACAGTTCAACCTTTGGAACTGCGCTGCCCTCGTCAATTTCACTCCGCACTTACTGACTAACCAAAATAGGGAGCCATGAGGCTTCAGCTGTGGAAGAGAAAGTGATCTGACTTGTCTTGTCAAAGGAGCACTGGCCTGGTCTGTGGTCAGAGATGACACTAAAGCAGCTGGATTAGTCACGTCGGCCATCAGGAAGGTTCATCCAGCAAAGCTTTGAGCTAAAACAATTTTGTCCTGACAGAAAATCACCAGGATTCTTCGGAAATTTTCCAGGATATTCAGGAAAACTAATTGAGTGACAAAATAATCATTTGTTTCTGTCAATGTTTTAGGATACAGAAAAACTGCAAATTAAAATAACTGAGATTTTCTTTGTGTAGAATTTTAAAAGCAAAAAGTTATTATTATTATCATCATTTTTTAAAACACTTAACCTTTTACTAATATGATGTATATCTATGTTTGTCAAACTCAATATCATCTAATTTGAGTTTTTTATTTATTTATTTTATTTACAAAAATTTCTGCTTTTTGATATTGATTTGTCCCAAATATTTGAGCATTTTTATGTCATCACGTAATCAGCTGTTAGCTTTTAAAACCTTTAAATCCCACACCGAGAACATACCTGGTTTTTGGTTTGTTTGTAGTATTCTCTGCTACCTGAAATGTTAGCAGTGTCACATGATGATTTGATTTGTTCTGTTTTTTTGAAACTTTAAAAATCGCTGTATTTATTGATGACCTTTGCCAAACACTAGAGCTGGTAGTTGTAGGGTTAAGGACAAAGAGGCAGCCGTGTGAAGACCTCTGGCTGGTTCAAAATAAAATTAGAGGACAAAACCTGGTTTATCTTGAAAGGCTCTGCCCCTCCCAAACACTTTCTATGTGATGTTTCCCAGGAAGATGTGAAATACATCTCATGGATATATGAAACAATCCACCTGGTGTGTAAGGTTGAGGAGATGATCCCTCTTTGTTGTTTTTGTGTTTACAGAGTGATATTTACATACAAGGTGAACATCTACTTAAAAAAAAAAACCCTCACAGGTACAGTTAATTAAGGCAGGGGGTTAACTTTCTTAACCTTGAAACAATCTCAACGTCAGACTTTGTAGGCCTATTAGGTATTTCATAAATAATATACCGTACATTCTAGGCCTGTCAGGATAACAAATTTTGCTGGACGATAATTGTCAAAAAAATTATTGCCGATAAACGATATTATTGTCAATATTGTTTTGAAACATAATTTTTTCATTAATGGAATTATATGTCCTAATAAAGTGAGTACACTGTATCAAAAGCAAAAAACTTCGATTTCTTAAGAGTATTTAACTGTAATTGGGGGGTCAAGAGCTTTTCATTAAAATAAGTTTAAAAACCAATACAATAGATTAAACAAAAAAAGAGAAAAAAAAAAGAAAATGAAATGGACTCTCTTTTGGGAAAAAAGCATATGAATAAAAATCAGAATACCAATTAAAAACAAAAAAAGACCCTGTCTCTGTAAAGCAGAAAAACTCCAACAAAAACAATAAAGAAAATGGAGTTTATACAGTTCCCGAATTGTTTGTTCCCAGTCAATTTGTACTGTCTGTCAAACGTTTTGAACCGTCTGGCTTTTCAACCGTATTGAAGGGTTGCATTTCTTTTGCAATGTAGTGAACGACACTGTCTGTAAGCGTGCACCATTTTGCACTGTTTTATTTATATTTACTTTGCCAACCAAACGCCTCTGTAAGCACTGACTGTCAGGACGAAGGCTCCGCTGCACCTCCCCTTCTTCATCGCCACTACTTTCAAACAAATGCGACACATCGACTTGTCCGTGTTCATGGGTTCACACCATGGATGTATTATAAGAACTGGATAGCGTGGCTCCGCATTCTGCCATGTAACGGATTTGAAGCCATAATATCCCTCGTCAGGGCGCCGCCATTGTGCAGCCAGTAGACAATCTGGGCCATAATCCGGACGCAGCTGTCGTAAACAGTCGCAACACTCCGCAGCATACGACGTACACAATCATTGTGAAGCTCCCGTAAACTGCAGTTATTTTTAAACTCTAATAACTGATGAAAAAGAAACTTCTCAGAAAAAGAGGACTTGGAAAAAACGCAGCCCAATAATACTTTCATATCACCACAGCATACGGATGGAAGAAATATTTCTACGAGGTGTAATAATTTTTTGAAGTTTCACTATGGCCCGTTCAGATGAATGGGGGAGACGGAGAGTTGACCTATACTGCAGCCAGTCACCAGGGGGAGCAGTTTTCGTGGCGGCTTCAATTTTAGCCTAGCATCATGGCATCCATGTTTTTTACAGTCTATGGTTCACACCTTGTTCATTCTGTTTAAAACCAAAATATTCCCACACTGGGGCTGTGGTGTACACACGAGCAGCCCTGCCTCCCCCACAAAGATTGAATAGATGACAGATGCTCACTCCGCTATGAATCCGCTAAACAACAAACGCACTCGGGTGTTGAGAAAGTTGCACAGAGTGACCCATCTTTTCATCCAGCCTGTTTGGCAGAAAGAGAGGAGAAAAACAAACATGCCTGCACCTGTCAACTTATCGAGGCCGGCAAACTTACCGGACGTTTTTATTTATCGCACGGTTGAATGATTTATTGACTATCTTGACAGGCCTAGTACCTTCACTATTTTTTCATCTTGTTTTGCCTCTGTGACCTCCTCTTCTCCCCTCTCTGACTCCCTGACTAAAAAATCAGCTCAGGACTAGAATGAATACCAATAACAGGGGCAGCTTGTCCAATTTTTTTTTTCTAGAACTTTCAGACTGCTTGTGCGAAACAGTACTTCAGACTTGTTTTCACACTTTTCTCTGGCTGTTCAAATTCACATACGTGTGTTTTTCCTCTGCTGAGCTCACCTGTAATACTTCAGCTTGGGCGACATGAGTCCAGGTCCTTCCATGCGCACATAGACGTCTTCCAGGTTGAAGTTGTACGAGTTTGTAAACTCCACGGTCGCGGTCATCTCTTCGCTCACTCTCCCTACTCCGGCCACCTGAGGAGGATCAAGAAAACACACAAAAACATGAACATCACCTTTGAAAAACACAAACGCTGGAGAAGAAACTGATTGTTAATGGTGTGTAAGGTTCTCTTATGACACTCTTATAAGCTCGTAACAAAACAGCTTTAAAGGTGCAGTGTGTAGAATTTTGGCATTTTAGCGAAATCTAGTGTTCAAATTCTAGAATGAACCTAATCCTAGCCAAGACGTCACGTCACTGAGTAACGGAATCATGTAAGGACCAAAAAGGATCCTGAACACAGCACCATTTACTCAAGTGACAAGGTTTGTAACCGTTATTTTTATAGATTTTAGGTCAGTTGTTAGCTGCCGATTGTAGGTTTTGTAAACTTGTAACACAAACAAACATTAGCGCATTAAAGCTAATCAGATCAAGCCTGATGCGGATTCGGTGAAATAAGGTGAAGAAGAGAGAGAGAGAGTACTATGTGGCGGAAAGCTGGGCCGAACGAATGAGAGTAGTGTAATATGATTAATGGAGTATTTATTTTCCACCGCTTATGGACGTTATTTACATTACCAACACAATACGGGAGTTGTGTAGCAGCTCAGTGGTTTACAGTCTGTGTTGATCCAATAAACAATGTAATTTAAACATAATAAACACTGTTACAAAACGTAATAAAACTGCATATTGCACCCTTACCTGTCCAGCAGAAAACAAGCAACTATGGTGTCTGTCTTCAGACAAAACTTTGTAAACAAGGCTCTCCACCTTGTAAAAGCAACACCCTTGTTTTATGACGTTTTCTGTCACGATTCCGCTTCATTTCATCATGCTTCCTTTTTTTCGAAAGATGTTGATCGGAGTCTTGACTCTCGAGTGAATTTGAATAAATGTGGTCCTCCATTTCCAAAGCTTTAACTGTAAAACACACACAATTTAAATCCCTAGTGTAAAGTAACAACTGTCTACATCCACCGCCGCCCTCTCTCCTCTTCTTTCCAGGTAGATTTCAGAACTGGCGGATTGATTCGCGTTTCGTTCTTTTTGTCCCTAAAATCCACATGTAGACAACAAGGCGGATCGTAAAGTCGGCCTACATGAAAGCAGCCCGCGGTAATGTAATTTTTCAAAGCTTTTTCTAACTAAGTAAAAATAAAAGAAACGTTTAATGGGAATGATTGTAGTCCTATTTTGACAGACTTTACATACAAATAGAAACATTATAACCTACAGTATACTCACCGTTTGTGTTTGGCTAAATGCTGCCAAATTGTACACATTCTACACACTGCACCTTTAAATGTATTTGACTGATCCGTATACAAATGATTTAATTAGTTTGATTTCCAACCTTGACGAGGAGCTTTGGATTGCGCAGAGGGACGACTTTTATGGTGCTGACGATCTGTCCCGTCTCTTGGACCTTCCCTGTGATGATGAAGTTGAGGTTGGCCTGCTCCACCAAGTGTTTCATGTAGTACTTCGACTCCACCGTCACCAACTCCTTCACACCTGGAGAGGTAAACAGACACATATGAACTCTTTATCAACAGCTGATATCATCGACACCATGGGCACGAGCTCTCCAAAATAATAGTTTTTACATTTCTGCAGGACTTCCAGGAGTGCTTTTAAATCATACAAATGTCAGTTAGTCCATTTATCATCATTTATAAAATTATCATTACAATTTTTAAAATCTTTTGGGGTCTTCTTTGCTTTTATTTATAGAAGAGCTGATATCGGGAAGACAGATAAGGAAAGACATGAAGGAAAAGACACCAAGATCTGATATGAATCTGAGGATAGAAATGGGAATCACAGGACACCCCACGTTACGATACAATAGCAGCATGGTCCATGATAACGGTATTTTCATGATGCAGCAATAACCGATATACTGCAAAAAATAATGTAACAATATGTCCCAATAATTGATTTTGTCTGTCCCTTCAATGCTGTAGAAGCTGAAGAGTATCCATACTTTGGATTTATAAGTGGCTCCATCAGTGCACTTTTCCTAACACTGTAAACTTTCTCTTCTTTGGCTGGTAATTCCTAGGGGTGTCCGGGTACAGCTTTTTCACCACCGATACGATGCCGATATTGTAGCCTTGAGTATTGGCGGATACCAATATTGATCCGATATGTTATCAGCAGGAATCACACATACTTTTATAACTTATTTTGTAGTTTGGACTATAAGAAAAGGCTTGATCAAGTGTGATTACTCAGAGAACAGTAGTCAGGAATATAAGGTATGAGAAAACCTTTTGTTTTTAACCAGTGGGTTAAATACATTTTAACCTTAAACATAAGAATATAGTACAATTAAATAAAATAAATAAAAAATAAATCAGAAGACCCTGAAAAGTAACCTAATAAAATCCAATAAAACAAAAACATATATTTTTAAATTGTAAAATAACCACTGTGTTTAACTTACACATAAGCATACTCTACAACTGAATTAAATAAATAAAAAATAAATTAGAATGGACTGCTTGAATAGGAGTTTTTATACTACAGATTTTAGATGCAGCCCGATACAAGCCTATATTTGTTTTTTTGCTGATATTGGACTGATATCCAATATCAATATCAGATCAGGACACCCCTAGTAGTTTCTGTTCCAAGTTTCACTCATTCAAGCGTGGAGTGCCAGTTGAGGAGCCATCAAGTATCGTCTCCTGTTGATAAAGCAACAGGGACATAGTGTGTATTTTATTTTTTAATTATCATTGTTTGGCGCCTGCTAATGAATCATCATATCGCAGGAGGGCGGATGATGATAAGCACCATAGTAATTTCTTGTCCTACTCCTATCTGAGGGTGTTTCTCAAAAAATAACTCCTACTTCCTTCGCTCCCATCTTTCCTCACAGTGAGGATTTGAAAAATGACACAAGGGCAGAGGAGACACAAAATAAAAAATGAGAAATCGTGCATTCTGTCTGAGCAGAGTAGGTGTTATGAGGTCCGAGGGTCAGCTTCAGCTCGAAGTGCCAGGGGTGAGACTAAGGGCACTTTCACATTAAGCTCACTTGCTTCGAACCGTGCTGCCTCCCCCGCTGGCTTGCATTCACACTTGCAACATCGAACGATGCCCGGGCCCACTTGTGTATTTACTCAGTTTGAAACAGCAGGGGGCGATATGCACGTAACTGGTTACCAAACCTGCTACGGAGGAGAACGAAGAAGAGGCTACCATGATAACCATTTCCTACACCAAACAACCAATGATAACGTTTCGCTCTCTTCTACATTTTCCTTCAAATATATATATATATATATTTTTTTTTATCCTGTTTGAGACGACATCAGCGACCTTCTGGACCCTCGCAAATCATCGTAATCCTCAACCAGAATAAACAAATCGACAAATTGAGTAAGCAAAAGATTCAACTGTGGGATTAACAGGAAGTAATGCATCAAAAGTAGATCGGTTCAGACCACTTTGTTTCACACCAGTGAAACCGCACCAAATGTAGGGAGATGGACCAGATCAAGACCACCCCTATGGAGGTCTTAGACCGGCTGATTTGGTGCACACCAAAGTGCGGTGGTCGCATTCACTTTGATACTAACGTATCAAACCCTGGGCCAAAACTTCTTTGGTGCGCACTAAACGTGGTTGGTGTGAAAACAACCTTAAAACCAGGGGTGACGGGGCTTTCTCTGTGGTTGGCCCCACACTTTGGAACTCCCTCCCCCCTCCACGTCTGAACAGCTCCCGCGGCGGAGTGTTTTAAGTCTCGTCTTAATAACCATCCTTATTTTCTGGCTTTTTAACTTTGCATGAGTTTTGTGGTCATCTGTGTCTTTTATTTATTTTACTATGTTTATGTGCTTGGTTTCATTATTTTATCAACAGCATGAGTTTGGATTTATGCACTTATTTGATTAATTATTGCTTATTGTTATACAGACATTTTTATATTTTTAATGATTCTATGTATGGTACTTTGGAGACGTTTTTGTTGTTTAAATGAGCTATACAAACAAGTGGATTGAACTAAATTTTTAGGCTTCATATTGAGCAACTTGTAAAGAAGCTCAGGCTGCAGCTAGGCTTTTACTTCAGAAATAAGTCTTGTTTCTCTTTTGCTATAAAAAGTGTCTTGTTGCTGCTACTTTCATGCCTCTGATTTATTATGGTGATGTTCTGTATATGCATGCTTCTCCTCAAAGCCTTTACTCACTGGATACTGTTTATCATGGGGCTCTAAGGTTCATAACATATCTCAAGGCTCTAGCGCATCACTGTTTTCTGTGTGAGCTGGGCCATCTTCAAACTGAATCACTGGCATATCCTGAATTGCACGATATACTTGGCCTGTTTCCATCGTTCTTAAGAAGCTGTATTTGTCTGAGTCACCTAACCTACCTTTGCTCTCTGTTTCCAACGTTGATCTTGAAATGGGTGAAAGATGAATCTGCAAGAATAACTGGGTCTCGAAGAGCTGGTCTCTTTAAATTAAGGTTTGGCAATTTATCGATTAAACAGATTGATTCAAATTATTTTTTGCAGAAGATTTAAAACCAAAAGTAGAAAAGCACTCAGACAGCACAGACCTCCGCCAGTGCCACAGTCCTCAACCATGCTGTGACTTTCACCATAAATATTAGTCCTACCTTTATTTCATCGAAATATTTAGATTCCTTGACCATGAAAACATACTATAAGCAATTGGATTCATAATGATATCTATTTTAGCTCAGTAGTTATTCATGAAAATCGCCTTTTTCGTCAAGGCAGATCCAGACGGTGATCCGGATCACTCCCAAAATCGAATCATCTGTTCCTTGTCCCAATCCAGACATTTCCTGAAAATTTCATTGGAATCCGTCTATAACTTTTTGAGTAATGTTGCTAACAGAGAAACAAACAGACACTGGCAATAACATAACCTCTTTGGCGGAGGTAAAAATTTGGATTTTTTTTTCTTGACTACACTTGTTCTTATGTAAGCTGTCGCAATGTTTGAAAATATAAAAACAGAAAATTTACAGTTTTAATGATGAGAGGCCTTGTCAGGTTTTGTTCAGGCACGTGTTTAGGCTTGAATTAAACACTGATCTTAATGTGCTGTGAAAACAATTCAGAATTTGGTGTTCCTGTAGACAAACATGTCTAAACTCAAACTACATTATCAACACTTCATGAAAAAATAAGAGCAGTCAATTTAACTATTGTAGAGCAATTCTGTTTAGCTTCAGAATATTTTTATAACATGAAAGCAAAACTTAATTCTTCTAAGGAAAAAAAATCAGTTAAAATCTTAAATTAAGTTTTGTGAAAAAAATGGAGATTTAATTTTTAGGCCATAACACCAAGGCCTACTTTAAAAACGTTACTGAACTGAACTGAAATCTTTTAAAAGCAGTTTAAAGGCTTCAGAGGAAGATGAAGCAGGCTGCAGATTCTTTTACTGATGATTTTCTGCTCTGTGACTCTGACTTAATTGGCTGATATGTCTGTATCTGTGTTTGTAATTGTTTATATCCGTCATTTTTAAAAGTGCTGCTGCCTGTCTTGGTCCACACACTCTTGCAATGAGCTTTCTAATCACACTGAGGTTATTCTGATTTTAAAAAGTCAATAAATGAATCAAAAATAAATGATAATCTGCTCTGCTGATCGTGTGATGGTGTTTGACAGCCAAACCTCCAAAAACCCGTTAAAATGAACATAATGCCACAACAGTGTTGGATCACAGAGAACAGCAGGTTTTCTCAGAAATGTCCTGAGGAAAGTTTAAAGAATATAAGATCAACACTGTCCAAAAAAGCTGGATCAAAATTGTACTGATTGGAGTGGAGGTGTGAAGCCTAACGTAATGAGAAACACCCTGGGTCTCTCTGGAAGCTCTTGCTGCTACGTTCATGTGGTTCATGTGTGTGCACCCCATAAATTCAAACTTCAGTTTTAATAGACAGTAAAACGGAGAACCACAATAAATCTTCCCTCAAGTGGCCTTATTCATTACATTCATTAAATCATAAACTCAACGATTACAACAAGGCATATAAAACTACAAATATAACAATACGGGCTCTTTAAATGTTGACTGCTATTCTAAAGTTTGATTAACTATGCCCTCCTCTGGATATAACTGGTTTAAATTCATTCTCACTTTTGTTGGGTCCGATGGTCACAGTGGGATTACTGAACAGGAACTCAGCTGCAGTGACTCCGGTGTAATACACCACATTCCCGCTGATGTAGGTGTCCACAACTCGGCGTTCGTCACTCTGGTTCGTGAACTCCAGGCTAAGCTCGAAGTCATCCCCGATGCTGACCTCCAGTGCTGGGATTACCAGGTCCACATCAGCGGGGGGAAGCTCAGACTTCTCCCGCTGACAGCCATATTCCTCGGCCTTCTCCAGGACGGTCCGCTCTTCTGTACTGCCTGGATTAGAAAAATGAAAAACACTTAGGTTTGTTTGACTGAATAAAAAAAGATGAAGTAGGGGTGCTGGTTTGGCAGAGTGGTTAGCAAGCAGGCACCCCATGTACTTGCTTCTGCCGGTCCAGGTTCGAATCCCGCCTGTGACCAGTTTGCAGAGTGTCTTCCCCTACTCTCTCACCCCCTTTCACAAGCCTATCCACTGTCTCTCCTGTCAATAAAGGCACAACATGCCCCAAAAAAACATTTAAAAAGAAAAAAAAAAAGAATGAAGCCTGAGTGAAGTCACCTGAGGCCTCTGGAACGGTGTGTTGGACCATATTAGAGATTCTATCTCCTCTTTGCTTTTGACTGATTCACAATCCGAGATTCACCTTAAGAAGGACCCTTAAAAAATTTGAAACTTAAAGAATTATGAAAATTTAGGCTCAAACTTAACCTTAATATAATCAAAAATAATTTTAAAAGGTCAACCCATGACATCTTTTATGAATGAAGACATAAAATAGATTGATATGAGGTTGTAAATGTTTTGGAGATGATGCATTGTCAAGGCTGTGACAGTTCTTTAAATGAATTCTGTGTTGAATAAAACATTTCTCGCCATCAACTTCACCTAACTTTTCCTCTGTTAGTAACTGTTTTTTTCTTATACTAAATTGAACGTATTTCTCATTTGTAAAACCCTCAATAAAAAGAGATTTATAAAAAACAAAATAGATCAAAAACTTTTGATAAAGACTGTAAAAATGTTAATTTATGATATTGAAGTGCATATTTTAAAATATTGGACCTTGTGATGTTTGATCAGTTTAGGGTCAGCCTCTAGTGGACGCTCAAGGAGCTGCAGTTTGTTGCTCTTTTGTGTAAAGAACTTGCTAAATTCAAAGCAACAGTTTGATTTTTGCACATACCACCCTCTTGTGGACAAAACTTTGTCCATAACCGGATTTTTGACAGCCTCTGCCTCATAAAACATCTTCAGCTTGACACAGACTAAATCTTTCTTGCTGTGTTTTCGCCAGTGTTGTGTAAATCAGAAAAACAACTTGCCCAAAACTGTGATTCCTTTTTCCAGGGTTCCCTCTAACCACAGTCTGAACAACATGATGAAAACTGGAGCAGGAGTGCTGCACACAAACACTTCGCCAAACCCAGCAGCCACATAGTGGCACATTTCTTATCCTGTGGTGCCAGAACAAAACCGAGCAATTAGTCACAGAGTTAACTTTGTATCCTGAGTAAATAAAGAAGTTGAATCATCGTGACTTGGAGCTTGTTTTAATTTTTCTGTCAGTTATTACATTTTATCCAAGACAAAAGTGTTTCTGTCATAATTATTGACTGTCTTTGAATTTTACGTCAAAAGAGCTGACTTATTCTAGACTTGTATTAATACACTACACCTGTATATGTTTTTTCTGCCTTCAGAAACACTAAAATTCACGTTTCTCTAAGTTTATTTAATCCTCCAAACTCCATGGGATTGTCAGTGTCTCCAATGTGAGCAACACTCACATTGCTGATGTATCTCTGGAGCCACATATCAGATTCTTATGGAGACAGCTGAGTTTGGAAACTCAATCTTTTGTCACTATGGACGACATCAGGTCACGTGTAATACTTCAAGAATGATTTTGCTACCCAGCATGAATAGCAAGGTGTTTTTAGGAAACATTATGGTTGTGGATCCTTCTAGATAAATCAGTAAAAAGCTATTATTGATCAAAATTGCTTAATGAAAAATGTAGTAGTATATAACCAAACTCCATTTTGTCCAAGAAAGGGAAAACTTCCCGTCAGCCCAATCAGTGCAATCACCTTCTCCATCTCTTGTTTTCTTTACGGTAGATGCCCACGAGGTGCGGCCTAAAGCAAACACGAGGTAAGATAGTGATCTGTCAGTCCTTCTAAAGATTTTGTTAGGCCCTTTCAGAAACTGCTTACATAAGCAGCACCAACGACAATCTGGAGTGAGCGCTTCAGGAGGAATAAAGGTAAATAGTTTTTGTTGTGAGTTTTTTTCTGCACACTTTTATCATTTTCTCCTACTAATCAAGGCTTAAGGGAACCATAATCAGACATGAAAAAGATTTTTCATCATTGAATTCTGTTTGTCCTTTTGAATTTAATTTTTTTGTTTTGTTTCTGGGGTCAAATACATTTCAATACATCAATCTGACACCACTGCAGCATGAATATTCTGATTATACTGGTTGCCCTCAAAGAAAGAAGGGGGCCAACTTAGTTGGGCTTGAAACGGTTATGGTTTTACACCCATTATTATTAAAAAATCCAGACAAAGAGATGGAAAAACTGGCTTGGAGATGCAAGGGTTAGGCTTCTGACCTTCAGGAAACTTGTACTGATCAGTGATGTCGCGGCGCAGCATGGTTCCTGGAGCTTTTGTCAGCACTATGCGGCCAACGTGAGTCCTGTTCACCTTGACCGGCTCCATGGTCCCCTCTCTGTTACGGGAATAAAACACCACGTCGCTGTTCACCTGCAAGGAAGATAAAGGAAATGTACTCAAAACAAAACGAATATTTGAGAGAAGGTTGTTTCTTCTGTGGAGCTTCAAAGAACAAGGAATTCAGCAGGTTATTAAAAGGACCTTTTCAGACAGACTGACGTTAAAATAAAGTTAAATAAACACTCACCTCAGCAAAAACAAAGGCAGCGTCAAACGGGTAGCATGTGTGTCCATGTTTGATGGCCATGACTGATGCAGGACCACATCTGTACATGCCTGAAAGATGAGAGAAAAATACACACTGCTAGATCATTTCACAAAGATCCTTTAATCAGGATGCAAAACCTTAAAGGAAAATTGTATTTATTTGTAGAATAAAGCAGAAAACACACAAAAGAAACGGTTCATAGAACCCTTAAGCTCCCAATACATGAATAAGTTGTAAACTGCAGGCCAAAATATCTGCTAAAATACAAAATTAATGCTTTAAGGGAAATCTCAGTTGTGTTTTTCACGTCATTAAGTGTGTGTTTTTAGGCCTGTTACTCTGGTTTGTGTGATTCTGGCTATTTTCTCTCTGCAAGTCTTAATGCTTCATTCTGTTTTTCAAATTTTTTAAAATATTTTTTGCATGTTCACATTAGTTTATATTTGACTGCAATCAGACTTAAGTATGAACCGCGTGAAGTGACCAGCATGTGTATAAAAAGAGGTGGTGTCACATGCAGCCTGCGGTGCTCACAGAAGTAAATCTCAGGGCTCCCACTCCTTCCTGCTCTCTTTTTGCAGCAAATACCTGCGAGTACAGTCACTGGTTTATTTTCGGAATATTTTTAAATCAAGTTTCCACAAAGCACTCTGTGGGACTATGACACTGAGGTCAAAAGAAAAGAAAACCGTTAATAATGACTGGCCTGCTTCCATCTTACTTGAATAATAATATTCATGTGGAAAGTTCTGGAAGATACAGCCTTCATTCTGTGACTCAGCCATAAAATCCTCTTTTGCTCTCTGTCCACAAAGTTGGTCTTGAAATGGATAAAAGAAGCTTCAGATATGCTGCTCATCCAGACTGGAATCTGCTACAAGACAGACTGTGTCTTGGAGATCTGGGCTCTTTAAATCTTTTTAAATGTAGATAAAGGTTTTAGAGGAAGATGAAGTCGGCTGTAAATGCTTTGACTGAAAATGTTCTGCTCTGTGACTCTGACTTAACTGGCTGATTTGTTTGTATCTGTGTCTGAAATTGTTTTATGTTAGTAACTTTGTAAATGTGCTGCTGCCTGTCTTGACCAGGACACTCTTGCAAATGAGATTTTTAATCTCAATGAGGTTCTTCTAGTTAAATAAAGTTTTACTCATCCATAGAAATTATTCTCCAGGATGTCACACGGGTGTTGACAACGAGTTACATTAGAAGGCAGCTAGCTAAAAACTGCATGAAAAGTTGTTCATCTCTTCTCTGGGGCTTCTTAAAGAAAAATAAGTCTGAAAGTTTTGTCACTCTAGAGAGAAAGTCATACGGGAACACTGGGTAGTGGGGCTATGAACAGCTAGAGGCAGAGGAACTCCGCAGCTCAATTTTGAGAGGTTATAATTATTTAACCTGTTTTCATTCACTAACAAGGTCCAGAGAAGCAGGGGCAGGATAAATAATTTTCCAGGACATTTCTTTGTTTTTTTCACATTGTCCATGTTTTCCATGACTGGAAAATTGATCAGTCATTTTCCAGGTGTTCAGGATGTGTGGGAACCCTGAACAGCGTGTGTAACATTTTTGAAGTTCTGAGAGAACGGAGTAGACAAAATTATGACAAAGTGCTAAAGAGAAGAAGACTGACAAAAAAGAGAGCACACATTTAAAAAAGCTATGAAGTGATGCCAACACCAGCCTTTACCTACAACTTGCCATGTATATAGGTTGCTATTAAAAACTCCTGTTGTGTCTAAAACAGTTCCTTTACCGTCGCTGGTCTCCTGTGGGGTCGCATCCACAACCTGCCAGCCTCCAAATCCAGCAGGGAGATCTGGTCTGGACATGTAGCACTCATTCCAGCAGTGATAGTTCCTGACAAAGACAAAGTGGCGTTATTTGAGCAATAATGTGTGACAATAACTGAGATCATCTAGTGCTATTAACTCATCTGGAGAGAAGCAGAACAAGACTGTCACTTTTTAAACTGAGTGAAGCATCAGACAAAACAGCTGAATGATCAGAAACAGAAGATACCAGATTGAGTCTCGGGTGCGGTTGCGGTCAATCCTGCCGCTCTCCTCTAGGATGATGTCAGTTTTCAGGTTTCCATCGTTGTCGTGAGCAGAGTAGTAGTTGGTGACCACTCGAGATGGGATGCCCAGACAACGCAGGACTGAATTGACAAGAAAAGAAAGAAGTAAAAGAGTCAACAGCAGCTATTACTAACTGAGCAGCTGATGTCTACAACTTGATGGCCTGCAGTCATATTAACCACGCCTCTAATTATGGATTATTGGTCACAGACATCTTAACTAAAAATCATCCAATGTACAGTGTGTGCCTGTAATACCATTTGATTCCTATGTGAACTCCAAATGTACAAGAGGACAAAACAACAAAGCGATCTTTTCTCTTTATTTCCTTATAACAAAAGGATAACATTAAGATATATCATCCATCTGTACAGTCAGTTTGAGTTAAAGAACACACCATTATTTTTTGGGGTTTGTGTCTTGCTTCACTCTTGAGTCTCCATCAAGTAGGTAGACACTATTCTTTAGACTGTGCATGCAGAAACAAAGTAGGTCCACAAAACAAAGTGGCTTGCGCATGTGTCCTGTGGTTTAGATTTATATAAATCTCCTTCAAAAATAACAAAGTGCTAATCTTAGTCTAGAAATAGATAATGTAACATAACGTGGAAAAAAAAAAAGAGTTACCAAAAGCACACAGGACCGTTTAGAGCTGCTGAAGAGTTTATCTGATGACTGAAGACAGAGGCAGGCTGATGCTACCCTTTGACTCCGTGTTTGAGCTAAGCTAACTAGCAGTGGCTGAGCTCTGCCCGTCTCCTCCTTGTTACTGCACACAGTCAGAGAATGGTGTCTATCTATCAGGAGTGAGGCAAGACATGAAAAACAACAGAATGTTGGCTTATCCCTTTAAGTTCTTACAGGTGTTGAAGACAGCAGCGTAGACCCAGCACTGAGCGTAGCAGACAGGCATCCTGCTTCGTGCGTAGCTGATCAGGATGTCGGTGCTGCCTGTCCAAGATGTGGGCGCCACTCCATACGTGTAGTCGCCACTCCAGTTCCCCACCAGAACGCCGTCGTCATCACGAGAGTTCAGCTGAGGAGCAGATTTTAAAAAATCAGAATTTCTGACACAATACTTTTTATGTCATTTAACTCTTGCCAGAGAGACCATATTTTAAAATCACTTTGCCTTAGTCAGGTTTTTCTCTGACTCTCCTAAATCCTGTTATGGAAAAATTATTCATAAAAGCTCTTAAAAGTTTAACAGACTACACTGAGGTCATGAAAGTAACATAAGCACTACCTGGGCGTTCCTCAAGGGTCTATCCTTGGTCCATTGCTGTTCTCAGTTAACATGCTGCCACTGGGCCAGTCATCAGAAATTTCTGGGTCCGCTTACATTATCTTTAGAGCAAATTCAATCCTTCTCATTACCTCCACCAAGGAGGTTATGCATTATCCAGAGTATATTTGTATTGTGTTGTTTTTAAGCAAGTCTTCACAAAAATTACTGGATGGATTCAGCTGAAATTTTCAGGAGATGTTTTCAGGAGATGTAATGGCCTAACTTAAAAATTATTAGTTTTTGGTTGTGATCCAGATAACCTCCATTCGTTACCAATCATCTTTGCTCAATAATTGTCAAAGTAATAATGAAATCAACATGATTCTAAGTGCTAGGTGTGAGTTTTCAGGGTCAAGGTATTTTTGTTGTTGTAAATTTGTACAGTGTCAATGTGTGCCATGAGAGGCGCTTTAAAAATGAAATTTATTATTATGAAATCAAATTACTATGATAACTTTATCGTGGAACTATTGCTTATCGATGGAGCATCAATATGTGAGCTACCTTGGCAGAGGTTTGCGCTTTCTAGTTTATCTGGCTCATAGACTTTTGTTTAAATATGTGTAAACATTTTTAAGTGTTTTTATAGAGAAAACTCTATATTGTTACAGTTTTTCTTGGACTTTCCACAACATAAGCTAAAATTTTCTTTTCTACACAATTAATGCAATAAAAACACATTGGTATAGATGTCACTACTCAGATTGAAATATGAAAATTGGTTCATTTCAGTAGGAGAAGAGTAACAATCTAAATATATTAGTATGAATGAGAGGACTTTATATCAACTACCTTCAGAAATACTTTAAATGTTGTATTTTTGAATGATTTCGACAAATAAAATATGCTTGGTCTCATTTCAATTTAGATATAGGTACTCTAAAGGCCCATACACTTTGGAAAATAGATTCTTCATTTCATATCAAACAGCCTTCTTACTGGTTGAAAAAAAAAACATTTACTGCGATCAAATACAAGGATTCTTGCTAATCAACTTTAAACTCTAATATACCCTGTTATAGCCATTTATCCTGCCATGTTGTTACACATTATAGCACAATGAAACTTTATTTGTACTGATCGCACCTTAAAGTCTCATAGTCTGTAAACCACTTCCATGAGTTTAAGAGAACATCTGCATTTGTTTTCTTACCATAGCAGAGGCCTTTCTGGTCACCTTGATGGGGTCTCCTCTGTTAGTGATGGGCATTTCAGCGCGGTCCATGATGTACAGACAGGCATCCAGGACTCCATAGTTAAACTACAACAGGGACATTCAAGTAAGACATTTATCACAGAAATTTAAAAGCTCTAGATAAAGTTTTTTTTAACCACCTGTCCATAGTTCCAGTTCCTCTCTGCGATGTCATCATATGCACCATGATAGATGATTCCCATCTCGTTCAACACACACTCCTGCCTCTCTGCTTCATCATCCAGAAACACAGCATCCTCTAACAAAAGAAAATACAAAATGACCTTTTCTTGCTCAGAAATATGAAAAACTGGAATAACTGCTGATCCTTTGTGAGATTCAAAGGGATATGCCAACTTTTTGGTTTTCATTTATTGCCTCACTTCAAGTCTATGACAAGCAGACAGACACTGACTTGACTGTGCGTGCAGTGGCAAAGAAGAGACGGGCAGAGTTGCCCACCGCTAACTAGCTTAGCTCAAACACTGGGACTCAATGGGTAGCCTGTCTTTGCCCACAGCCATAAGAAACTTCAGAAACTCTAAACGGTCCTCTGTGCTTGTTGTGACTTGTTTTTCTTTCTAACCCATAATGTTACACTATCTTCATTTATGTTACCTTCTACTTGTAAACAGTGGCTTTGATTTGTTGACCTACTTTCAAGCTTTAGCAGAGGTAAGTACATGAGCGCTGCGGTTCAGTTTCATATGTGTTTCTTTGGAAATTACATAATGTGCAAATAATAGTCTAAAAATAGATCACGTAACATTACGTCGTAAAAAAAGAGTCACAACAAGCACACAGGACTCTTTAGAGCTGCTGAAAAATTTGTCTGATGACTGTAGACAGAGGCAGGCTAACACTACCCACTGACCCCCAGTATTTGAGCTAAGCTAATTAGCAATGGCTGAGCATTAACCATCTTTTCCTTGTTACTGGATGCACAGTCTAAAGAATGGTGTCTTCCTGCTTGTCATGGACTCAGGAGTGAGGCAAGACAAAAAAAAAAACAGAAATGTTGGATCGTCCCTTTTTATATCAGTTCAGATTGTTCTTGAGTCAAAGTATATGTGCAAAATCTGAACCCGCCATGTTGACAAGAATCAAAAGTAAAGACAGACGACATAAAAGAGCTCAGTGCCTCTGACTGCGGCTGTCACTGGCACAGACGCATAAAAACTTGTGGCATGGAAGCGAACCTTTCACCCATGGATTGAAGAGGATGTACAGGTTTCTCGAGTCGTCCCGTCTGGTTCTGCGGATACCAAATGGCGTCATCACGGCCACATACATGTGGTACTTTCCCACAATGGTGTCTGCCTTAGCAGTGACACCAATGGTGACAAAGTTTCCCGAAGTGTCTGCAATGCGGCCCTCCCAGGATGTCAGGCGCTCTTTGTTGGGGAAGACGGGGATGTAGGTGCCCTTACTGTACTGAGGGCTGTTGCCTGTGTGGAAGAGAGGAAAACACCCATCAACATGCCACAGCGGCAGCGGGGCTGATACACTAATCAGTATGTAAAAATGACAACAGCACAATTTATCATGACATATAGTAGCACTACACTGTAGCAATATCTACCTCTGCCGAGCAGGTCATGTTTTGGCCTGATTTTGTCTCTTTGCTAGCAAAATGACATAAAAACTACTGGACAAATTTTGCTGAAATCCCCAGGAGATGTTGGTAATGGCCCAACTCAAAAATATTTCGATTTTTGTGGTGATTGGAACAACCCCCATTTGTTTACAGTAATCTTTGCTCAATAATTGTCAAACTAATAATGAAATCAACATGATTCCAAGTGTTAGGTGTGGGTTTTCAGGGTTAAGGAATCACACTATGAGGTCTACTTCTTCAGCTATTGCTTATTGGCATAACATCTATTTGACAAATTACTGTCAAATTTATAAAGCCATACCAATTTCTTATTAATTAAAAATGTATAGGAATTCAGAAAATGTTTTTCTTTATGTTCAGCCTCAACACTATTTGTTAATGCACAAAATATTGTAGGTTCTTAAAAGTTGTGTAAAAAATGAAAATGACAAAAAACTACTTGGTTTCAAAATATTGTGATTTATCAACCTGCTATCACATCTATTTGACAAATTACTGTCAAATTTATAAAGCCATACCAATTTCTTATTAATTAAAAATGTATAGGAATTCAGAAAATGTTTTTCTTTATGTTCAGCCTCAACACTATTTGTTAATGCACAAAATATTGTAGGTTCTTAAAAGTTGTGTAAAAAATGAAAATGACAAAAAACTACTTGGTTTCAAAATATTGTGATTTATCAACCTGCTAATCATATTTTACTTTATTGTGATTTATCACATCATCTCCCCTGTATCAGGATGTAGGGGTTGTATGCTACTACGGTGTTGTTTACATATATGTTGGCATCAGCTGTTGGTTCGGCATGCTTGCACATGTTACATGGGTGTGGGCGGGGAGTAGTGCCATTAGTGGATGAATAAATGGTTACATATAATCACATGTTCATGGTGGCAGCGACATGGAGAGGGGCTGAGTAGGGAGAATGTATTATTGTTGACCGTCCAGAGCAAATGAAAATCTATGTGCCTTAACATCCTGTCGTGCCCTGCCTTGTTTTGTTTGTTTGCTGTTTGAGAATAAATACGGACGCAATTCAAACCGGGAAATGGCTTCTTCGTCTGTGCAGCGCGTAAGCAGTGCAATGCTCCCTTACTTTGACTTTGTGTTTGGTTTGGAGTCACTATACCAGACATGGGTCCTACTGCAAGATTTTTTTTTAAATATATTTTTGTATAACCTTTATTTAACAAAGCTTGTCCCATTGAGATCAGCAGATTTCTTTTTTAACAGAGACCTGACCAAGCATGGTATCAATTCATAGTTTCATCAAACAGTTACTCAGGCTCATCAAGTAAGGAAACAACTGTAAGTAATCGGTTAAAACAGTGACATTCAGAGTTTGTATTCCAAAGTTTTCATTCAAGTTCAACATTCACAGACAGCAAGTTTTGCAGCTTAAATTCAGTCTGCAGATTATTCCACACAGAAAATTCAGTTCGGACTGAGGGAACAACAAACTGCACAAAGCCTTCGTGATATCAGGTTGTGTAATCCATCCTCCAATATTAATAAAGAGGAGAGATAGTCAGGAGTTTTGCCAAAACACACCCCTCGTTCTTAATAGTCTGTTTTAACTGAGCTTGCCATGTAATCAGGGCTAAACCGACTCTATAGAGCCTGCGGAGAGAGTAACACTGTTATTCTAATAGAAAAAAAATATTGCTTGTCTCACCGATGATGAACTCCACAGCGAACTTGTCCTGGGCGGGATTGTACGGGCGGTTGAACTCAATTTTAACCTGGAATTCTTGTCCCCTACGGACAATGAGATCGTTGCTGTTGAAGAAGTTGGTGTGGTGTTGTTGTTTGTTGATCTCGTCTGGTCTCTTCATCATGTCCACGTTGAAAATGTCGAGAAATTCTGAAAGAAAAGCAAAAGTGCATGAGCCCTGAACAAATATCCATATTTTATAATTGATCTGTGTTTAATTTACCCTCTGTTGGCTCTCATTGGTGTATTGACGCACTGATTCTGAGTGCTAACTCCCATAGCAACTGCTGCAGAGGTATTTCTAACAATATGATCTTAGTTAAGTGTAAGAGTTGCTTTTGTTTCTTCACACTGGTCAAAAGTTGTGCTTGAGACATTCTCTTCTGTAACTGGCTGTATTACTGAACAGGAGTTCTTCATCCAAACTGCACGTTTCAACTGGGATGTTAAAACGACTGTTTAGCCCTGGCATGTTACAGCCATCTTTTATTGAAGGACAATGTTTACATAACAGCTAGCTAAAAGAATCGATATCATTTCAGTGGAGAATTGTCATACTCTTATAAGAGGCAGAAATCAACAAGGCATCCAAGAAAATAAGTAAAACATTAAGGTTGGGGTCATTTGTTTATATTTGTCCCTTTATAATTATTGATAGTTTTTTTTTTTTAATGTATATTTTTGGGCATTTTGTGCCTTTATTGATAGGAGAGAGACAGTGGATAGGCTAGTGAAAGGGGGAAAGAGAGTAGGGGAAGACACTCTGCAAACTGGTCACAGGCGGGATTCGAACCTGGACCGGCAGAAGCATGTACATGGGGTGCTAACCACTACGCCAAACCAGCACCCCATAATTATTGATAGTTTCTGATGACTTGCAGTTTGAGCCTTGTCTGGTGATTACATAAAGAAATAAAAACAATGTAACAGGAACAAATCTGAATTTTGTTCATCCTCTTTGGATCAGATTAAAGATGTGCCTTCGCCCTCTTGTGGCCAGAATGAGAATTACAACAACAAACTTATTTCCATGGCAAACCCACACTCTTTCACTCCCTCACCAGTCATTGGTGGAAATCCTCTCGGTCCGGGCAGCCCAAAAGGCTCGAACTCCGGCACATCCGTGGAGTCAGAGTTGGAGCTATCGATTGGAACCGTGGAGCGACCCCGGCTCGTCACTTTGGGAGGGGGTCCGGAGGGGACTGGGGGGGCAGAGGAGGGGGCTACGGTGGCTCCTTGCTCGGACATTATAGCTCAGGGTGATGCACTGGAAGACGAAAAAGGATTAAAATAAATGTTAGTCATTCTGTATCACTTTGAATGGATGGACGAAGTGTTTTTGATGTTTTACAGTAAATTCAAATGTTGCTTTATGTTCACTCGACTTCAATCATGAACAGTTAACTCCTTCAAAATGGGGGAGCTGTTTCCAGACTCATCTGCTCTACAGCTGTGAAAAACTGGAGACACCCCAGGGTTAGTGTCTGTGTGGGAGAGCGAGTGTGTGTCCTTGTCCTTTTTATTCATGAAGAAAGTATGCTCAAACTGGAAAAGCTGTTGAATCAAAGAGTAAGGAAATATTTGATCCAGTTGGTACACACATGGAGGTGGTTTGTGTGTTTGTGAGTTTACAGTCACTCCTCTTCCTGTAAATGCTGGAAAAGAGAGTTGCTTTAAGAGCTTGAGGATTTGTCTACTCCGAACAAATATGACGTTTTTGTTTTTGTGGTCACAGCGGGAGAAAGTAACACCAGTTGAAACATAAATCAGACCAATGAAGAGACTAATTTTATGTAGCTACAACTAAAGTATGATGCAGTCAGTTGTTTGTGTAAAACAGGGAAGCCACAGTGATGTATTTTCATGAACACTGTTATTATGAAGTTTGAGGCAAAACAAAACAGCCTGCAAATGTCCCAGGAGACACTACTTTATATATATCTTTTTTCAATAAAAGCTGCATTTCACAAGGCCCACTACATCATTTCATGGATGAGTTTAACACAATAAAGGAGAAAAGTTGTTTGAAATACTGACGCATCCCCACCCCACCACTGTGAGAATGTTTGTTGGTTGCTCATGGCCCAAAGCAGAGAGCTGCAGAGGGCGAGAATCAGCCACCAAGAAATACTGTAATCTCCCCACGTCACCTCCAGCTGGCTTACACTCACTCGGCTGAGGACGTTTTTGTAGCATATTTTTAATAAAAACAGCCCTCAGAGACTCGTCCATCTTTCAAAATGAGGAGGAATTCCTGAGGACAGCAGTAAAGTGTCTCACATGGGTAGCTTTATGCAGAGAGCAGTAAAATATGACACCGACAGGGCTGCAAAAGAACTGAACATTTCTGCAAACTTTCCAGAAAATTTCCATGATAAGTTAAATATTAAAAGTTAAAAATTTTCATGGGAATTTCTTAGTGCAATATTTACTCACACATCTGCATGTGCAGCATCATATTCAATCTGGCACTTTACAATTTTGGGCATCTGGGTAATGTGCAATGCAACATGCACCTTCTTTTGTTGTGCAATAATGGGCAACGTGCAATAAAACAGGGACCCTAGCTCCCAGGTAGCTACTAGCACTGTGCACTTTTAGCATTTGGCACTTTAGCACAATGGCACTTCAGTGAGCACTCCTGCACTTTGTATTCATGGTGTATCATTCCCATGGTCCCCCAACTCTCAGTCTGAGTTTATTTTTGGACTGTGTATCATCTGTATTGTTGCTTGTGTGGTTTAATAAGCTCTGTGTGTTTTATTCCTATCTTTGATGTTTGTTTTTGGTTTTATGTGTTGACACCAACCTGCTAATGGGGCTGGGGATGGAAATAAGACACTTGGCTGTAATCTCAGGCATTTACATATAAATGTTCATTAATGCAGACTGTCCCATTTAAAAAATTTAAAAAAAAAAAATCCTAAATTAATTCTGAATTAAATTGGTAATTGGAGGAAATTTGAACAAACTGTATCATATCCAGACGTAAACAAAAACATTTTGTTTTTGTCAAAGGCGAAAAAAACATAAAATATTAAAAACATATATCTCAACAGATTTGTAAGTACAATTTTATCAAGTTTCAATTGTCTAATTAAACAACCTTATCAACTTCACTCTATGACATCTCAAAATGTGTCTTCAATAGTGCAGGGTACTAGGCTCATCTGTGCACGTGATGGAGGAGCACAGTGCATGTCGGGGGCGTGGCCTCAATACTCCTGCAGTTACTCGTGTACTATGAGCATGTGATTGAGGACAAGCATCAATACTCTCAGATATCCTCTGAATTCCCATAGAAAGTATCCAATTCTGAAAATTCTTGGGATTTTGCAACCCTTGTCCCCCCTTGTTTATTCATGAGAGTGATGTCCTCAGGTAATATAAATATACATTTTAGCTGTAGTGTCAATATTTTTATATACTGTGGTCTTGTTTGTTTCTATAACTGCATGTTCATCCAATGGGACATTATAGGTGAAGTGTGCTTGAGCCTGGCATAGAAGTGTGAGTGAACCGTCAGTTAAATTTGCCGATTAAACAAAACATTGTTTTGCTGTTCAGTAAATACACCATACAGACTAAACAGAGAGAAGCTTAAGTTATCAATCAATATGATCAATACAGTACTGCACAACACAACTATTTGTTTTCTTTCATAGCATGTCCTATAATTGCATGCTGTCTCTACATTATAGTGATGTTTATGCTATTTTTAGTGAAGTACTGTTTACGGTTTCACATCGGTCTGTTATAAAAGATCAAAAAAGCAAGTAAGTCATGGAGGTGGGCAGAGCTGAGTGGTCAGCGAAGTTCTGATTCAAAAAGGATCTAAAATTTAAATTGATCTGCTCAAGATTTCCTGCTGCGAAACTGTAAGCTCCCTACAGGCTCAACTTCCTGTAGTTTGGTAGGCCCAGTGCTGCGCTCACGATGGATTCAGGTTGGGTTTTGGATGTATGCATGTGTATATATGAATCTATGCATATATGTGTACCCACAAATGAAGAGTTGCTGATGCAGATGCTGATGGAACAAACCTTAGTAGAGCTGAAACGATTCCTCGAATATTCGCGAGTACTCGATTACAAAATATCCTCGAATTAAATTTTGTGCCTCGAAGCCTCATTTAATATATAATTATACATATAAATATATATCTGGACTACTATACAGCGCACAGTGTTTGACATGGATGGTCATTTCTGTGGCACAACGCACCTGCTACCTCTGCTGCTGCGCTGCTTGTAAAATCATGAAGGAAGAGAAAAGAGAGGGACAGAAAGGAGAGAGTCCGCAGAAGAAATGGCAGAGAGTGTCCCAAGTGTGTGGTCACGACAAGAAGGGACGAAAAGAAAACACAGTGCAGTGTGTCTGATGTCAAACTGAGTGAGCTTAGCACGTAGCTTAGCATGATAGCACGTCGTTAGGGCTGCAACTATTACTATTACAGCATTTTAAATATGCTCATCACAGACATGCGTCCTCTTTCCATGGTGGAGGACACAGGATTTAAGAACATGATCAAGGATTTCAATCCAAACTACACAATGCCCTCCAGAACACACTTCACAAAAATAATTGCAGAATTATATTACTGCTTTGTGTATCAGTATTGTATTGGCTTTGTTTTAAGCCAGTACTGGTTTAAACTTTGAAAGCTGTTAAAATAAAAACCCTTTTCTGAGGAATAAACGGCATTTGGTTGTTCATTTTGAAAGCCCTAACATGTTGCATTGTATACAATTGATTTATTTGTTTAAAAACAAAAAAGTATATTTTGTTAGAGTACTCAAGTACTCGAAGAAATAATCAACAGAGTACTCGATTCCAAAAATACTCGATAGTTGCAGCTCTAAACCTTAGACACCAAAAGTTCTTTGAATAAGGTTCCCTAATTAGTTCTTTCCATCCCTGGTTCACAAACATACAGAGAAATATCTTTAAAGTCTACAAAGACAAAAACAATAAACCAAAACCAAAAACAGAAACAAACCTTAATTGGCTTAATAAAATGTTGGTTTAGGCTTGTTTGTGAGTATGAAAACATCAAACTGTGTAAACAGAGAACTCAGTGTGTTCAAAATGACTCAGAAAATCCATTAAAACATGAAGCAGAACTTAAATTACATCAGCCCCTCAGCCCACATGGGGTCTACAACATAAAACCTGCCTCAAACACTTCCTTGATTATGTAAGTCTGTGGTCAGTCTGCATTAACCTTTAAATACACAGGAGCTGTTTTCATACGATGCTCACAGTACATACAGAGGTTCAAACACCTGGCTGAAAATAAGCCCCGCTGTTACATAACATGGGCGTGTGCCGGAGCCGTGAAGTTTAAGGCGACACTTGGCTGCATGAGTCATCGTTTATAAGACAGAGGAAGCTCTGTTTAACCGTCAGCTACAGAGAGAAATGTTCAGACTGTCACAGGCCGATGTATAGAGAGGCAGGTGATGGGAACTTCTACACATGAACTGTTCCCAAAGGTACAATAAAGAGAAAATGTCTGTGCCACAAAGTCAGCCCCACAATGTCCAAGAAGAAAATACAGCAGTCTTCACTCCATCACAGAGAAATTACTAAAACACAGTGAATAATTATTTCAGTCGAGAGCTCATCACCTGAACAAGACTGTCATTTTTGACAAAGAAATGTATTTTTTTATCTCTATAAAAGCATTTTTTGATTATTAGTGAACCTAGCTCATTTCTGGGGGTTATTGACTTGTTAAAGTGTTGAATAATATCCAATACAAAGAGTAAAAACAGCAGTGAAAAAACTTTTTGGACAATAAAAAACATTACGGTCTTTATGGGCAAATTAAAGTTTTTTTCTTTTTCTTTTTTTTAAATACATCGAAACATGTGATCTTTTTTTTTTTTTTTTTTGAAGTATTACTATGCAAACACAGAAAGACTATCTACTTTCCCTTGTTTTATCCACACATAAATTACGGTCAATATTTTGACCTTCATTCCATCTTAAAAAGAAAAAAATAACCAAGTGGGAGCTCATATATCTATTTAATTCAAGATTCAATTAAAAGATTAAGGTCCAGAATCACTTTTTCAATTTACAAATGCACCAATTTTCCACGTAAGACAACATTTACCAAAAAACAAAACAAAACAAAAAACAGCAAAAGTCTGCTAACAAACAGTTTACGTCACTTTCACTCTGATCTGAGCTCTCACATGGAGGGGCCAATCAAAATTGCAGTGGTCGCCTGTCCCAGTTTTGTCATGCCTTACCAAGCATGTCCCACCCCCACCACCGGGTGTGTCCATGCCCCCTTGGGAGTCACACCCCATTTTTTTTCAGAAACACTGCCCTCGCCTAATCTGAGGAACACTTTGAGGGTCCGAACTCCCTGTGCAGCACTGCTGCTCAAAAATAAACTAAAAAGCAGAAATTAGCCTCAGCAAAGCTGCCTGCAAAGAGAAGATATTTTGATTCTTGTTGTTCTCATTTTATTATGGCCAGATTTGTGTTAAGGTCGTTTTTTATCCTCTGCTCTATTCTGTTTTATATTTCAACACTTTGTCTCTTGTAGCCATTATGTCAAACTGGCATTGCCATCAACTCTAACATGAAACACCAGATAGACTGTTCCACATATCAAGGAGACATATTTCATATTTATCCAAGCAACATCCCATAAATGCCTATTGGGAAGTTTGGAATATAATGTAATAAAATTGCATGCCTCACTTTAAATGTTACATTCGAATCAGTGATGAGCACTGCAGTAGATGATATTTTTCTTTACAGCTAAACATCATTTAATTTTATTGCCTTACATCTCTTTAATGTACATTTTGAATATTTTGTTGTAGATACAGCCACATACATTTCCACACTTTCTCAGGCTAAACTGTGGCAGGACCATGACGGGACCTCCCCCCTCTGTGGCTTTAATTAGATCCTGGGACACATTTAACACATAGTGCCTCAGTAACACACATAGCAGGATTACACTGCAGTGACAAAAGTTGATATCAAAATAATTTCATGGCTGCACAGTGGCGTTATCACATCACAGTGAGGCGTTCCTGTTTCCTGAATTCTTATCAGAGTCCTTCTGAGTGGAGCTTTGACTTCTCCCTCTGCATGCAGGGCTTCTCTTTAAGTACTCCAACAAACATCTGTGACTTTTTGTAAGTCTGTGACTGAGTATAAAGGCTGAAGTTTTGCATTAGAGCTGTACCTGTCACCTCACACTATTCCACAAGTATCTAACACAAGTTTAAAGAATGGTGACACATGAGAAAAACCTGCACACGTGTTCACCAGCAGAGCTGAGAATGATTAGACTGAGGGGTGGGAGTGGAGGGGACTTGAGCTCATCATAAAACTCCTGCAGAGACTGTGTGGTTTCCAGCAGACAAGGCATGTTTCCAATTATAACTTATCAAGAGAGAAAAAAAGAGCATGCACCCCTATGTCCTAAAAAATCTGATTGAACTCCTCCATAAAAACTGTTTAAAATGAGAAATATTAACATTTTTTTAACCATTTAATGGATAGCTATGTAACCCAATTCTTGCATATTACAGTTTTTTGGACAAAAAACAGTTGCAGGGGGTGCAGGTTTGGCAGAGTGGTTAGCAACCAGGCACCCCATGTACATGCTTCTGCCGGTCCAGGTTCAAATTCAGCCTGTGACCAGATTGCAGAGTGTCTTCCCCTACCCTCGCTGCCCCTTTCACAAGCATATCCACTGCCTCTCTCCCATCAATAAAGGCACAAAAATCGCCCAAAAATACATAAAAAAAACCAAGAAACAGATGCAGTCTGTTTCTCAAACTACATTTTTAATTTTCCATGATATGACCCCTTTATATTAGAATTATTTTTTAATTATTTTTTCATTTAAATAAGAAAGTATACATTTATATCAGACATACATTTTTATCCTATGCCAAGAACCCAAACATACGATTTGGTTATTCAAACATTGTTTTTAAGCCTAATTTCATCATTCTTTTTCAGGTAGGGATGCTAATTATGAGAATTTGCTATGTGGTAGAAATACTTTTAAGTGCACACATAGCAAACTTATCACAGTGACGTATAATGTTTGACTTGCTTAACATTAATTGCCCAACTGAAGTACTTTTTAAATTTGCACAACAGCAAAACTTCTCATTTTTTTCAGATGAATAACGACCTCAGTTTGTATCCTCACATCTGTAAGCAATAAACAATGTAGCTGTAGAGAAACCACAGAGCTGCGAAAGAGTATAAACAAGAACAAATCTTATTACGAAATGCAAACTTCGTCTTCACCAGAAAGACTGAAGAAAGTTGCAGAGTGAGTGTGAATGCAGGGCGAATGTACCTCAGGTGAAGGTGGAGAAGCTGCTGCTGCTGGCTGGAGTCTGTCGGCTGCTGCTGCTGCTGCTGCTGCTGCTGCTGCTGCTCCGTCTTTGGAGACTTCTGCTGCTGCTTAAATACCCTACAGTGCAGAGGAAGACACATCCATGTGTGTATCTGTGTGTGTGTACAAGTTTTGCAGGGTAAATGTGTTGTGTAAGTGTTGGGTCAAACTTGGGATCAGGATGAGGAATCTACCATCTCTGCTCAAGCCACAGCTGGATGAAGCCTCGGACAGAAGAAACCACAGACCGAGTGTGACATCTGAGCTCTGCATCTGTCAGACAGGACACAGTGTAATATTTTATCAACTCATAAATAATATGAATGAACAGACTTTTTTATGTTTGTGTGTATTATCTTGACTTTAAGGCAAGAACAGAAAGGTGTCTGATGAATCTAAATTTATTTGGTATAAATTTAGATTCATTAGCAGAATATTAAAATATAAAACCAAAACTTGTGAAATTTTGCTTGGAATGTGCCTCATGTTGGTAATATTTAACAACTTTCAGTGAGCTATTGGGCTAAACTAAGATAAAGACAGCGAACAAACATGCAAACAGAATAAAGATACACAAAACTTTGAGGAGAATAACCTTTGATTACTGATTTTTTTTCTTAGGCTCTGAACTCTTATTGAGCTAAAGTTATTGCAATTTATAAAAAATGCAATTAAAATAAATGATAAACGATAGTAAATACACTTTAGACACAGTATATCTGCTCTGGCAACAGCACAAAGAAGCTGTTTTGATCCTTTAATTAAGTATTATCATTTAAGTCTTAAAATATCCATGTAGGTATTCAAACTAATAAAACAACAGCTTTACTTTACACTGTTTATATAATATCAAAAATATTAATTACAGGTCCCCATGCAAATATTCAACAAGTACGAACAGTGCACAATAAAAACCTATTTGTGCACTTGGAGCTCAAAAGCAAAAAACATGACAGATCTGTACAAACACTGAAAAAGTCCACAGCAGCCCCCACTAGGCCTGTGCTCAAAATATCGATACAGCAAAATATCGTCATGCACTCCTTGGGGATATGTGTATCGATACGGATTCTACAGAATCAATACGGGCTCACTGTTTTGACAGTTGTTGTCAATACACTTTAAGTAATATTAACAATGGCACAGTTCAAAGTAGAAGCCAAGCTACATGGTGAAACACAAGTTCCAAATTTAAACTTAGGTCTACCATCTTTGAATTTCAGTTTCTTAAGTTGTAGAATCATTAAAACTCAGCCTTGTTCTTTTTCTTCTTGTAATATTAAACAAAATTTGAAGGAATTCTGTTAAAGAGTAGTCGGTGTTAACAGTTTATGTGTATCAGGATACATATCGTATCGTGGCCTCAGTATTGGGATTCGTATCGTATCGTGGGGTTGCTGGAAATACCCAGCCCTAGCTCCCACTTGCCAGGAAGGGAATCAAATCAGAGGATTTGCCACATTGATGTTGCATTTTTTTTTCAGTTCACCAGTGCATCAATGAATTGATATTTTCACCCACCCCTAGTCAGGGGGACTCCCAGCAGCTCTGTACCTTTAATGCTGCGTTCACACCGCACGCTACTTGCACTACTTCGGCGATCACCCTCCATGCAAAGTCAATGTACAGCCGCGATGGGGCGGGGCTAACCGTCCCGCGATGCCACAGCCGCTTTTCACACTACCACATAGCTTGTCACGCGATGTGAAAGTAAAAAAAGTTTCTTTTCAGACGATGTTGTGTTTGGCTGTGCGGCAACAGCCAATCAGCGGTGTGTGCATGTGTGACGGTACCTGTGAGACAGTTTTTCATCGGGACTACAGAGGAACAATTTATGTCCGTGTGGGAAACAGTCATTGAGGACATTAGTTCCGCCTATACGAGAAACTCACAGATAATGCTGCTGCAGAGCATCAGCTGCAGTGTTTTGTGGTTGATAAGTGAATGAAAAGGATAAAGCTGGAATAATGTCCGCTTAAACATCCTATTATCTGATATATGATATGATCTGTGTGAAACTCCAGCGGACGTGACGTCACCGAGCGACAGCCGATGGCAACAGTGACCAAAATGAGGTATTTATGGACACGCGATGATACATCAGTGGGCGACGCGATTTTGGTAGCTGGGTCGCTTGCGGTGTGAACGCAGCATAATGAGAACGAGCTGAGACTACCGGTAAGGTACACTGCTAGTTATATCTGTAAATAAGTCAAATACTCTTATATTTCTAAAATATAAAAATGTATTTCCGAGTTCTAGTCTTTCTTTTCAAAGTAAAACACTCAACCATGAAAAAGTATTTTAGGTCCCTGACATTAAGAATGGAAACCATTTGGCTCTCTTAATTACCAAAGTTTCCTACTCCTGATTGGATCTTTCTTCATGCTGTTTCATGTCAAAACCATCATAGAATGAAAAAAAGACCTACCACAGAGTGGTGAGGGGAATATGAAAATGTTGGGTAGTTTATCTCAACTTACCTGTCTGCAATAAAGACAGGTGGTATCTCTCATTCATAAAACATTTAAGCCTCCATGAAAGAAGATAAATGCTGTTTCCTTAAAGAAACTAACTTTCCTATCTTAGAATGGTGGTTTCACAGTTGATGTAAGTTCAATAATTTTCAGCAAAGAGCATGGCAGCTATACTATCTTTGACAGACTTCTCACTCACTCACTGTCTATTTTTAATTTATCAGCTTTATCCTCTACCACGCTGTTTCCTCTCTGAGCTCCGGCCGTTTTGGCAAACATCACAGAAACAGGCTAACTGCCCATTTTTCAAGTTATGGCTGGAATGTGAACTAATGCTGTAAAAACTGGTACAAATGTTACACACAACTTATTCTGCTGCCCGTAATGTAATGGAAATGATCGGTAAGCATCACATTCTTCAACCTGAGCTCTCAGGTAGCTAGCACTTTAGCACAATGACACTTTAGTTAGCACTTTGCAATACACTGTGTATAATTCCTGTGGTTTGTTTAAGTATGGTCAACAAATGGCTCCAAAAACCAAGATGGTGTTTGCAAAGATACAAACCTTTACAGGCTTCAAAAAGGGGAATCAAAGGCCCAAGGATGATGACAAATGTGTTACATCCACTTTAACAGTTTGTTATACTGCTATCAGGGCTGCCCTGTATGTTAGAAAATATTTTTTTACACTTTTTTTTTTTGTTCTGCAAATGTTACCAATAGTTTTCATATACAAGCGTTCAATTATGCCCCACACCTACTCCAGCCTTTTCTCCTTCTGTGCATTGGCAAAGAAGGGTAATAATGTATATCTATAAATTGAATAAAAACAGATAAAAAGATATATGTAAACTAGAAACATGAAGATAAGAAGTCCCATCCCCCCAAAAAAAGAAAAACAAAAGAAAAAAAACACATGGTCATATAACCCCGGATTTATAAACACCAATGCAGGCCTGTCGCGATAATCAATAAATCAATTAACCGAACAATAAATAAAAACATCCTCTGTAAGTTTGCCGGCCTCGATAAACTGACAGGTCCATGCATGTTTGTTTTCCTCTTCTCTTTCTACCAAAGAGGCTGGATGAGAAGATGACTCACTCCGTCCATCTTTCTCAACGCCTGGGCGCATTGGTTCTAAAGCAGAATGAGTGGGGTTAGGGTTAGTGATGCATCTGTCATTCATTCAATCTTTGAGGGGGAGGCGGGGCCGCTTGCGCGTACACACAGAGAAAATTGGAGCGAGCGTCATGAGGAGTAACGAAGAAACAATCCCTAATATGAATGATGGCATGAAAGTGATGTTTCCTAAGTCGGCTGCCACGGCCTCAGTGTGGGAATATTTTGGTTCTATACAGAAGAACAAGGTGTGAGCTCATGAACACCGACAAGCCGATATGTCGTATTTGTTTGAAAGTAGTGACGATGAATGGAAAGGTGGGCTCTTAGACAAAAAAGACCTACCACAGAGTGGTGAGAATATGAAAATGTTAGGTAGTTGTCTCAACTTACCTGTCTGCAATAAAGACCTTAATTAGTATCTCTCATTCATAAAACATTTACAGCCCTATGAAAAGAAGATAAATGCTTTGTTTCTTTAAAGAAACTAAACTTCATTTTATTTATTGTTTTAATGGTTGTGTGTGTTTTTATTGGAGTTTTTTTTTCTTTACAGAGACAGGGTCTATTTCTTATTTTGTGATTATTATGATTTTTTACATGCAGTTTTTCCCAAAAGAGTCGATTTAATTTTCTTTTTTTCCCTTTTTTTGTTTAACTTCTTATAATGTTTTTGTTTTTAATTTAAAAGCTCTTGACCTTCCAATTATAATAACATCACAGAAAGCAGGCTAACTGCCCACTGTGTTTCAAGTTATGGCTGAATGTGAACTAATGCTGTTTAAGTATGGTCAACAAATGGCTTACACACAACTTATTCTGCTGCCCGTAATGTAATGGAAATACAGGCTTCAAAAAAGGGGAATCAAAGGCCCAAGGATGATGAGACAAATGTGTTATCATCCAGTAAAATTTGTTATTGTGACAGGCCTACACCAATGCATTAACAATGACAAGTTAAATATTTTTTTACACTTTTTTTTTGTTCTGCAAATGTTACCAATAGTTTTCATATACAAGCTGCTCAATTATGCCCCACACCTACCTAGTCTTTTTTCCTAAAGGAAGGATTTGAGACATGTGAGTCAGGAACATGTTGAATGTTGGTGGTGATTAAATTTTCCAAAGGACGTGCATACATTTTTTAGCAAAGTATGTTAGCATAAATTATATCTAAATTCAGATAAGATAAGAAGTCATCCCCCAAAAACATCATTAAATAGATATATACATGGGGGTAGCTCAAAACTGATTTTGTGAGTGAGTGTATCCTGTCCCAAAAACTATCAAGAAAATGTTTTTTAACTAGATTCAACATGAATGCATGAATGCGAGCTCTACGCCAGTGATCTCATGTAAGTGATGCACTTGCTGCTCATAACAAGCCACAACTGTTACATAAAATAACTAGAAAGCACTCGGAGAGCGCAGACCTCCGCCAGCACCACTGTCCTCACCCATATTGTGATTTTTACTACAAATATTAGTTCTACCTTTATTTAATATAAATATTTTGATTCCTTGACCATGAAAACATACCTTTAGCATTTGCTTTCATAATGATATCTATTTTAGTTCAGTAGTTATTCACGAAAATTGCATTTTTCGTCATGGCGGATCCAGATGGTAATCCGGATCAACAACAAGTTGAATCAGTTCTTCCTTTTCCCATGCTGAACATATCCTGAAAATTTCATCAAAATCCATCCATTACTTTTTTTTAGCTGTTTTGTTCACAGACAGACAGACAGACAGACAGACTCCTAAAAACATAACCTCCTGGCAGAGGTAAAAATTTAGGGTTGTTTATATTTAACCTTTAACCAGATCAAAACGGGGCATTGAGCGTCCAGCACAAGAAAAACTCTGATGTCCACTTTGACATTGTTTAAGCTTTAATATTTTTATAACTCATTGCACAATATGACTTCAGTTCCACCTCTTTGTTATTCTTGCTGTATTTGTACCAGTTGGGGTGGTTTCTAGTTCAAAAAGTGGTTGGTGAAAAGGGGGGAGAACTTACTTTGATGGTTTGTGGTGATCCTGTGATGCTTTATTTGAGATGTTGGTGATTTAATTTCTTTTTTTCCTCCCCTTTTTTTTGTTTTTAATGTTTTTGTTTTAATTTAAAGCTCTTGACCTTCCAATTATAATTAAACCACTTTGCATGTTGTTGCATCTTTACTGAAGTTCCTACATGTTACTTCCTGTTGAGCTATTTACAAAGAGAGTTTCACTAATAAGCACTTGTTGGTTGGATCCATGCCCAGATCGGGATGAACGACAGGGCTGAGGCCGGCCTGCGTGGAGCTAATTCTCTGCCAAAATTGGCCGAGCTTGAATGGACCACTCATGAAAACATTACCCCATAACTCCATGGCACCTCAAACGGTCAAACACTCCACGGGGTGCTTTTCATTAAGCTCGCCAAATGGATAGTTTTGGGGGGAGTTGGCCAACACTCTGAGTTTGGGTGCCAAAAACCTACTGAATGTGCCAACAGTGAGCCAGAGTGAGATCAACTCTAGATGTGGGTGTTCATCTACAAAAACTACCTCTTAGTTTAAAATGCTTCTCTTCTGCTTCATGCAGCTACACTGTCACTCTAAACTTAATTCAACAATTAATTACATCATTAAATAGATATATACATAGCTCAAATATGGTTGAGTGGGGTTTCACAGAGGAGCTTGAAAGGTTAAGGGCTGAAAATGTCGGCTACAGAACGGGACAGGTCAAAGCTGCAAAGTCCTCAAAGTGGGATAAGTTAGCCCAAAAAAATAAAATAAAATGAATAAACTAGAAAGCACTCAGACAGCGCTAAACCTCCGCCAAAGGTAGCTCACATATCGCTGCTACATCTATAAGCAATAGTTCCTGATAAAGTTACTATCATAATAGGATTTATGATCCTGAAAACTGTGTTCATTAAATAAGAACCCTTATTTATTTTGTACAGCTAATACTATCACAACTTTTTAAAACATTGCAGTTTTAAGTGAAGTAGATCACTCTTTGTTTGAAGGATCTCAGGCCTGTTTTTAAAAATACTGCAGAGTTCAGGGTACAAAAATGACAGACGTACTTCGATTTTTACTTACTGTTAGTGTTATACCAATCAACAAAGGTTCAATGAATGTGAATTTTGTTGCAAAGGCTCCAGGTCCGTTTTGAGGGCTACACGAAGGATGTCAATGACATGTACCTTGTACAATCTACAGACTGTTCAAAAAACTAACAGACAGACAGAAAATCTAGGGTTGTTTATATTTTTAAAAATTAACCAGATTTTATATTTAACCTTTAACCAGATCAACCAGATCAAAATAGTACAATGATAAAGTTATTATCAGCACTCAGAATCATGTCAATATCATTATTAGACAGTTATTGCGTAAAAACGGTCATTAAATAATGGGAGTCTGGATCACCACCAAAGTTCAATTTTTTTTTTTTCGGGCCATTACCAACATCTCAAACAAACACACCAAATTCAACAGTGTGCCAATATCTCTCTACACATCAGGAAGAAATATGTCCCAAAACTGAAGGAAATGGCTGAATAATCATCATACAACCTTATAAATTTAGTAACATCAGGGTTAAATATATATATGTGCTTATGCCAGAATGCTATAACCTGCAGTATCATTATTGACTGCTTGGAGCTAGACAGACCTGCCTGATTCTGAAATGAGAGGTCCATTTTCCCCTCCACCTGCTTTCATTTTAAAGAGTCTGCTCTTGGGTAAATGTATCATTTCAAATCATGTATCATTAACTCATGTATCAGTTAATTTAGTCATGCACCAATTCATGTAACATCTATCATTACAGGATTATTTTGTCCATATTTGAACTTATATGTGTGTATGAACTAACTATGCTGAGTATAGAAGAAATCTGCAGAGAAGTCTGGTAACCAGAAATAGCTTGACCATGTATAGAGAACCGACACACAGACACAACCATGTAGAGAATGTCAAACACTATATAGGACACCCACAGATGCCAGTCAAACACTCCACGGGTGCTTTTCATTAAGCTCGCTAAATGATAGTTTTGAGAGACACTCACTCAACCAATAACCTCATTTATTCACTAACACAGCATCCAAATGTATCTATGTCTACTTGTAAACACCATGCAATAAACAATGATAATCACAGTCTAGTCTCAAGAATCCTCCATTGAAACATCTCAGGATCTGGAGCGCGGGAGAACAGGGTCCTTAACAAATGGACCAGATCACAGATGATCCCAGAGCAGCTGATAACAGATGGCGCTGCGAATAGTTACTAACACTGTGGGAGCTACAGGAGCAGTGGACGTGATGACAACAGGAAGTGATGTCGCTACAGAACGGACAGGTCAAAAGCTGCAAAGTCCTCAAAGTGATAAGTTAGCCCAAAAAAACTGACAGAAAGTGTTTGAAAATAATGGCAGCTAATGCCGGTTAGCCTGTGGTCAACATGTTTGCTCAGTACTAGGGATGCAATAGTTCCTTGGATAAAGTTACTATCATAATAGGGATTTATGATCCTGAAAACTTGTGTTCACAAATAAGAACCCTTATTTATTTGTGTAGTATAGCTAATACTATCAAAAGGTTCCTTTCTATGAAAATGCTATCTTTCTTATGAAAGAGAATATGCAAATCTTATTCCTTAATAAAAGATGTATTCCTAACAGAATGTGACGTATTGAGGTGATAATTTAGCAAAGTTCTGCAGGAGTTGTACTTTAAAATACTTCCACAGATGGTGCATTTGGCGTCTTTGACGTCATTAACCAACTTAAAGTGGTTTCATACCAAACTCCATCTTTTACTCTTCATCCTGCCAGCTTACCACTTCTCGTTTGTCTTGTTGTTGTTGTTGTCTTCTTCTTCTTCGATTAATTGCAATTAATTTACTTTAATCGAGTAATTTCTTATCAACGATTAATCGATAGATTAATTGTTTGCATCCCTACTCAGTACTATGCTCTCAAAAAGTTCTCAAAAGTCCCCTCAAAAGTTTACTTCATAGGGATTGTCTTTGATGAGGTTCATGTCACATATAAGTGTTAAATGATACATCTGTGGTATCATTTAATGTGAAATGATAGTCTTAAGGTAGTTAAGCTAACAGCTAACAGCTGTTAGCTGCTACTGCTAACAGCTTACAAGGGCATAACAGTTAGCAGACATTAGCATCTAACTTGGCCATTACGGCTAATGGCCATTAAAGAGGACATATCATGCTGATGCAGACCTGCCTGATTCTGAAATGATGCATATCTGTCTTGCCAGCCTTCACTGTCCAATGGCTTCACTCGGCTAAATGCCTAACGGCCGAATCAGGAAGCAGAGGCAGAAGCGTGACTTTTAAGTCATGTATCATTTCAAATCATGTAGATATTGTATCGGATAATTCTGATATGCACCAATTCATGTAAGCAGATCATTACAGGATTATTTTGTCCATCTGAAAATATGTGTAGAACTAACTTGCGAGATGACATTGAGATTTCAAGCGTCGTGACATCCACGAGGTACCCTTTCTTTTATTGAGTAATCTGGTAAACACTTCCTCCTCTGTGATGTCGTTAGCCCCCAAACCCTCACCGAGGAACACATCCACCAGCAGGGGTATAAAACTCCTCGCTAACTCTCCTCATTACCAGCTCTACAGCACCAAGGGGACTCAATCTTGTGATCGCTGCTTTTGAGCCTGCTGCGGAAAAACAATGAAAAAGAAGTAAGGAAGAAATATGAGCAATACAGGTCCCAACGGAGACTCAGCATTGGAGAATCGTATGGTGGAAAAAGCTGCAGAATGATCTGGGACTGAACTCTGCGCTGGCTGCCGAACGGCCAGTGGCTGGTGCAGCACTGGCCAACCAGCAGCACTGGCCGACGGCTGCCGAACGGCCACAGCACTGGCCATTCTTGTATACTCCAGAACATCCAGATGACCAGCACGCCCCTGGTTGAACAGGTAATAGCTTTGTTTACTACAGTGGGAGATGTCTGCTGAATAACTCTTAGTCTGTGCCTATACTGGCTAATGACTGAACGTTGTTGGTCTGAACGGGTAGGCTCTGTCAATAGATTTTAGCATAAGTTAGCCACGCATCGTTAGCATTGTAAACTGAGCTGGTGAAGACACCAGGCCGAGAAAGGCAAATCCTCGCCCACAATCGGCTCTGCTCTGATCGAACAGTGGCGACGCCAGACCCACTTCACCGCCGGTCCAATTCCGCTGTGTGTTACAAGGGGGATGACTGTCGTGTTTGTTACTTTCAGCTATGAGAAATCTCATTGTTGTTGCTGCTGATATTTGCTGCCGGCTTATTGCTCTGCCAGAGGGGGCATGTTGTTAGGAGGCGACACGAGCTGGGGGGCGGGATCTTGGAACACGGAGGGGAGGGGTGAGTGAAGGGGGGGCAAGCTGTGTTTTTCAAATCTGTCTCAACAGCCAAACTGGTTTTCAGATCGTAGACCCTAGCTTTAAGTTAACATTTTATTGAAGCAGCTTGGCAGCACAATTGTTTATGGACAATCATTCGGTCAATCTAATTCAATACAGGCCAATCAGATAATGTAGGAGGTAGTCATGGGGGTGAGCCATTTAACAGGACAAACTCTCACCAAAGGATGTTGGTAGTGTAGCAAAGACATCCTTTATCAAGAATTACTTTCCGCGTTGCTTTGTTTATATTTAATAAAGAAATGTGGTCCAGATTGGACCAAACTGCTACTAAAACTGTTAGTGAATCAGTCTCATTAGACACCATAAAGCTAAAATTAACTTTTTCATAGACAAGTTTATTGATTCTATTCATAAAAATGAAACAAATTTTAAGGGGGACAAATATTCTGAATCACTTACCAGTTCAATTTGGACAAGAAATTAATGTTAATCGTAACATCAGGGTTAAATATATATATATTTAACCCTGATGTTAAATGCTATACTGTGGTTACTTTGGGTGAAACTGTGGTGCTTCCTGGGTGTAACCTTGGCAACTAATTAGGTATGTTAGCATCAACAAGCACATTCAACTGTCTGCACTACCCATACCAAATTTGTCAGCTTCATAAATATTATTTTACCTTTTTTTCCTGCTTGCTCTTCCTGAAAGATTTACCAGAGGTTGGTGTCACAGTGGCTACGTCTTTTATTTATTCAGTCAATGGACAGGTTGCATTATGTCACACTTTCTCAAGCTTCAGGTAAGGGATCTGGAAAATCTATGCAGTCAGTCACAGTTTGTGTTTTACAGGGAGCTCTGAAGGCACGAGGACACGTTAACGAGGGGGAGCATGTCAAACATATGTGTCAAAGTACACATGACCATTAAAACTAACATATTTCATTACCTAACAGGAGTTCTGCCTGCTATGAGGGCTGCGTGCCTACACTGATCCGCAAATCATCTGGTTATTGGTCTGTTAGGTGGGTTACAGGACCACTACCCCAAAATCAAAGTAAAATCCAGTCTAGGTTGGGTTGAGTCTTAGATTTGGAATGCAGCCATCCCTACTTATCCATTAAGTTTACAGTGCTTACTTCAACACCATTTTCTATAAGATAACTTTCTGAATTTCTATATTGAAGGGATAGTTCAGTATTTTTGAAGTGGGGTTGTATGAGCTCCATATGGCAAAAATACTGAACTATCCCTTTAAGTACACCACTGTTTTCCATTTTTGCCCTTATACTTTAGTGAAGGGTAATAAAGAGTCCAAGGGTACAACTTCTTCAGAGCCAGCAGAACCACTCCGATTGCCTATGAACAATGCTTCCTTTTCATTTCTTCCTTTAATGCTGCCACCATGAGAGAGAATTTCCACTTATTTCCATCTCCACAACCCAAAATAAGATATAAAATCTTCCATCTTATGAAGAAACATGCTGTTAAATTATATTTTTAAAAATAAATTATTCAGAGCCAAATTTAATTCTAAAACTGATTCCAATTTGGCGATATATGTGGAAGCAATGTTAAAAAATACCCATAAAATTACAGTGGAAACACTGTTCTCTATGCTTCTGAGCTTCCCATTCTCACCACCAGCACTTATCCTCTGACCAGTACACTTATGGCCAAACCAATCGGCAGGCACTAATGCAGATTTATGTATTACATTGAATCTTTGAGCCTCAATATTTCCCTGCTCTTATTATTAATGATATTGAGTCTTGAAAAGCCTGGCAGCTTCTCATTTGAAGGGAATGGCTGCTGTAGGGAGTCCAATAAAAAACAACCCATTTGACATCAACAAAAAGCAGCACACATACGAGAAGACATCCATCATGGTGATATTCTACCAACACTCAAAACAACTCCACTGGTCAGAGGCGCCAAATCAATACAAATGATTCAGTTCTTTCCATGCACACAGTTTGTTTTGTAATTCAATACAGGCCAATCAGATAATGTAGGAAGGTCATATGGTCTCATATGACGAAAGCTGTACCATGTATGCAGCCAGGGCCATCATGACAGCAGGCAGAGGCAGGCATTATGAAAAGACGCTGGCTCTTGCACAATAAGACGACTGTTGGGACATAAATGTGTGACGTTAGGAAATTAATCTGTCAGTGGCTGCTCTATTTCTGTTGGCACTTGTGTTTATTCAAGCTTTACCCCCTTATACTTACAGGGGTAAAATTATCTAAATAAATGTTTATGTAAAAATACAAACTGTGGGCATGATGAGGAACAGAAAACCAAAACTTATGGGCTGCACTTTGACCAGCTCTATTTAAAACTTAGAGGCATTTAGGATGATTTCATATGACACTGTAATGCAGATGTAGGTGGAAAGCCTCACTGCTATGCATGATCAGTCAAAAAGTATAACCGGCCTGATTGTACAGGGCAAAGCATTTTGAAGTGATGTGCAGCAGCCTTTCCTGTCTCTGTAATTTCACGAGCTGGTTGTGTGTTTGTCTGAGAATACGGAGTGATCAGGGCAAAGCTGATGCAGTCCTATCTTCAGGAAACAGAAGATGGCTGCATCTAAAACTACCTAGAAGATGGTTTAACCTGTTCAGCCCCTTTGTTAAGCCTTCTGCTCGAAAATGACACACTCATAAAGACAAGAGCAGATCTCTGCAGCTACGAGGTCCCCAAGTTGATCAAGAGTTTTTAAAGGATTCTTAAACCATGCAAGATAGGACCATTTTCAGCATTAGTGCATATTACTCCACCAAAAATAGTCAGGGCATTTGGAAAAACAATACAGAACAAGTCTCCAACAGATTCTTCAAGATATCAAAGACTGACCTGATACCGGCAAGAAAAATTTTGATATACTTGGAAGTTTTGTCATAGCAAGGGGACAAATAAAGGCATAGACTTTCAACAAATGCCAAAATATAGCCAAGATACTGCGGTATCTGGAGTGTTCAATCGAATTTGTTGTATCTTCACAAAAACCGCCATGACAAAAAATGTGATTTTTGTGAATAACTACTGAACTAAATCAATCAATCAATCAATGTTTATTTCTAAAGCCCTTTACAGTAACCCAAAAGGCCCCCAAAGCGCTTTACAGCAGTGTCAGAAAATAATAAGAACAGTATGGATAAAAGCAACATAAAAACAATATCATAAGAACAATACATAAAAGCAAAAGATACATAAAACTGCAGCAGGAGGTGTGACAGCAGCAAGGTGCTTAAAAGCCATTCGGAAGATAAAACAAAATAAAACTAACATGAGCATAAGACCTTGAAAGCCTTAGTCAGGGTTAAAAGCCATTCTAAAAAAGTGAGTTTTTAGTTTAGATTTAAAAAGGCCAAAGTCAGTCGTGATGCGGATGTCTGGGGGCAGCTTGTTCCACAATGCAGGGGCAGCGACAGCAAAAGAACGCCCCCCACACTGTTTATATCTTGATCTTGAAACGTCCAAAAGGAACTGGCCAGAAGAACACAGGGCCCTCGTATGGCTGTGTTAAGTTAAAATCTCTGATAAATGTTGAGGAGTCAGACCGTGAATGGCATTAAAAACAAACAACAAAAGTTTAAAATCAATTCTAAAACGAACCGGAAGCCAGTGGAGAGACGACAGCACAGGCATGATGTGCTCACGTGTTAGCGTGTCTGTAAGAAATCTCACCGCAGCATTTTGAATGAGCTGGAGGCGAGAGAGGGAAGATTGGCTGAGGCCGACATAGAGGGCATTGCAATAGTCAAGGCGGGAACTAATAAAAGCATAAAAAGCTAAAATAGATATTTTGAGTCCAATTGGCAATGGTATGTTTTCATGGTCAAGAAATCTAAATATTTAGATGAAATAAAGGTAGGACTAATATTTATGGCACTGGCGGATGTCTGTGCTCTTTGAGTGCTTTTCTAGTTATTGTCTAAATCAGGGGTAGGAGAGTGGCGGCCCGGGGGCCAAGTGCAGCCCTCCACATCACTAAATGTGGCCCGCCATTCATTCCAACCAGCAGTTGTAAATATGAAGAAAACTTAGATATCCGACAGAAATAATTCTATATAATTTAGACTGATTTTTGTTGGCTTATGTAAGTTGTTTATGACCTTACTTGCTACAATAGTGTCTCTAAATCTCTTCTATGAAGTATTTACATTCTCGTATGTTGTTCATCCAACATTCTTTTTCTTCATCGAAAGTTTCTGAAAATTTGTAACAATGTGGCCCTCAGGCTGGGAAAAATGGTTTTATGTGGCCCTCTTGGTAATTAAAGTTGCCCACCCCTGGTCTAAATTGCTGGGGTAATAAAAATTAAACTAATGAAAATTGTGTTTCTTCTCATTCATTAATAGTAATATCAAAGGGAACTATTACTTATTTCATTAAAATTCAGATCAAATCACTCACAGCACTCATATAAATAAAAATATCCCTAACTTATTTTGAGAAGTGTATACATTTATTACTCATTGTGCTCTTCGAATTCATTTTTGAGTCATCATTCTGCCTTAAAATGATGACATATTCAGTCAGGGTGTGTGCTGTTTGTCTGGTTAGTGCTGAAGGGCATTACAATAACTCATCTTATCAACTGCTCTCAGCCAGTCGGATGAATTCCTGTCTTGTGTGAAGAGCTGATTCCCCGTTTTCTGGGCTTTTTTCCAGATTGTGCCAGGCAAAACTGGCAGATCATTTTGCTACATTTCTTCCTGACAGAAATGCCACCTGTTGTCAATCAGCTTTATCAGACTTTGTAGAAAACCATCTGCGAACAATAAATGAAGAGAACTTCTCTCTTTATGGCATATAAACAAGCCACCTGACACCTACTACAGCTGCAAATAGACACAAATGACTTCTTTGCTTTTTAATCATAAATATAAACTTAAAACAGTATAGACTGTTTACACTGGAGGAACAAGCTCAACATTTTTACACTCTAACACTAAAAAAGACTTAGATTTTGTGCTCCTATACAATAAATTCAGTTTGCCGTTTGCTCACAGCTAACTCATCGCTGACATTAGTTTGTGTGTACAGGAAACAGAGGTGCCACACTTTAACCACAGTGCAGTGTCTCACAGTCAAGTGCGAAGCAGCTGTCAAAATGAGGCCTGCAGGAGTCTGAGTGTGCATTTTAAAATAGTCCATATGTAGAACATCTGCATACATGAATAAATCCTCACGGCTGTCCACAGTGTACATCACTACGTCCTCTGCAAACATATTAATGTGTCTCAAAAGCCCACCGTACCACCTCCTCACTTCCTGTTCACGTACACGAGAACATGTCAGAAAAACCGCAGGCTGCTCACATGACACAGGAAGACGAGTAAGTGTCTTTGTTCTTCTCATGCAAGCACAAATCTTCACTTTCAACCATTTTACAGGGGGGAGTTTGCCTTTTAATTCAATGTCACAATGGTGCTGAAGAAATACTTCCTGCAAAACAGATAAAGGAACCAAAGAAAGAGGAAGAGGAAGGACAGCAGAGGACTGAGGGGTGATGGACGTGGCTGATGAGAAGTGTCAGCTTGTTATCATCGAGGACAGTGGTGAGTATCTGGAGATCCATTTCTTGTAGATTTCTTTGTTATACTAAGTCCTGGGAATTCGATGTATCAAGAGGGCCTTACTATTACTCTCTGAATAAAGGGAGCTATATCTAAATTTACATGCTTCAGGGTATTTAGATCAGATTAAGTTGGAAATTTAGAAAATGTAACAGTTCCTGAATGAGCCAAGTCACAGGATTCGAGGAGGTGCATTTAAGTCCAGATGCTCCGGGTATGAAAGTTGTTTTTCTTTTTTTTTTGCAGAAGTGAAACTCCAACAGGCACAGAGAAAATCTATAATTGGGGAAAATTTTCCCAATCATGCTCATTTAGCAACAGAGGATATTTTTTACTGCACATTTTGTACCAGCAGCAAAATGCCAAAATGAAAGGTTTCCCTCTGCTTATTCCTCTTTTGAATTACTGTTAGATTGCATCTTTCAATGATAAAGGTTAACAGATGTCAGAATTTCATCATTTCCTAGCTAAAAATGATTTTGGTGAGCATTTGTATTTGAAAAGACTACCACAAGCTAACCAATTTTAAATCCAGTTTGGTTCCTACTCCTGTTAATTTGCTTTTGTTCCAATTCAACTACATGCTCACCAACTTTATTGAACCTTAATTAAACTATATACAGAGCTGTAAGGCCAAAATCTCAATCACAAGAGTAACTTGGCCAAAGGGTCAGCAGCACGTCATAGTAAATATTAAGAACTACAAACAATAAGTCAAAGCAGACCATAATTCAACTCTGCAAATTTCTTGGGCGTTTAAAGTGCAGGAATTAAATCGTAATTACAGTTTAAAAACACAGGCATGGTTTAGTGGTATCATACAGCCTGTCCTTTAAGGCAGAACAAAAAGCTTAAAGTGAAACTGATAGTTTCAGTTTAGTCATTGAGAGTATTTAATGCAAAACAATCAGCAAAACTGATCGATCTTTTCCCTTGTTCAGTTCCGTTCTGACACAAGGAAAAGACAAAAAGAGAATATTGCAAGGCAGAGTAGTTTTTAGTTCTTTGTAGAAAAGTACAAGAAAAATAAGAAGAGCCTTGTACACAAGTTAGCCAGTGTGTGTACTTGCTTGCACTCAGTAAGGCCAAATAGATCTTGTATACAGTTCAGAATGATGAGTGAAGTGGCTGCATTCGAGGCACAGGAGACAGACAGTATTTAAGAACAGCAGACATTTGGCTAAAGTTTACATTTACAGCATCATCGTGTTCCAGTACAGGCAGAAAACCCTGAGTGTGCTCACCAGGTTAGTAATATGTGCTTTAAAAGAAAGTTTTTGATCAAACATAAAACTTTAATATTTACATCTTAAGAGCTAGTTCAATAGATTGTCCTTGAGATGTTATAATGGACAGGGTATTTCCGATGACTCACTTGAGTTTTATAATATCTATATAACTTTGATATTGTCTTCATTTAAAACCAGTTTTGGTTTCGGCAGACAAGACTGAACAACGTTGATAGCTGACTGTAAAAATTCACAGGCCTGAGTAATGGGATGATGCAGAGCAAATAATAACGGTGTCTTCTACAGAAAGGTGAAACAAGGCATTTCATAGGAATTACAGGTTGTTGACTAACGTAACTGTAAGATAGAAAAACAAGTAATGAACTGGAAACTACTATAAATATGGAATTAATTAATTTAGCAAAATGGGTCAGTCAAAATAAGCTCGCCCTGAATACACTGAAGACCAACTGTATGATTATTGGGTCAAATTATAATGTTGCTCGAAATCCTGTACTTAATATCAAATTAAATGACATCTCTATAAAACAAGTGCATGAAACCAAACTTCTGGGAGTAACAGTGGACAATACACTTTCGTGGAAGAAACACATATGTCATATTATTGCAAAAATGGGAAGAGGCACAGTAATTATAAGGAGACACGCCTCCTATATGGACCAGAGAATTCTAAAAATAGTAACCCAATCACTCATATTATCACATCTTGACTATTGCCCAGCAGCTTGGTCCAATGCCAATAATGAATTGTTAAACAAATTACAATGTATACCAAACAGAGCGGCCCGTACAGTTCTGAAGTGTGGCAATAGAACAAATATTGTATCTATGCACAAAAAGCTCAACTGGCTAATGGTCAAAGACAGACTTCTTTATTCACTGCTGATTGTGATTAGAAATGTATCAGTCTCAAGAACACCGTATGATTTGTTTGAAAAGCTCACTTTTAGTGCAGAAAGTCATGATCACAACACCAGACATGCTAGTGTTGGGAATTTCTCAATACCTAAGACAACATCTAATTCAATCAAGCGAACAGTTCCGTACCGAAGAATGAGAGAATGGAATTTTTTACCTGCACATGTAAAACTGGACACTAATTTAAAACAATTCAAGAGATTACTAAAATGCCATTTTTTCCATGTATATGAATTCTTTACATCTTGAAAGGAAAATTGGCTTTGTTTGATGTTTTTCTGCTGTTTACTTTTTGTTCTCTGTTTTTTCTTTTTAATTTTATCGCTTTTATAATGTATGTATAATTTAGTTGGACCCCAGGAAGAATAGCTGTAGCTGTGCTGCAGCTAATGGGGCTCCGAATAAACAATAAACTTGATGACCTATTTACGTAAATATAAGCAAGATACTCGAAATATTGCTTGTGCATGTAGGTATGTATCCATCTATATCTGTATGTATATATATATATATATATATATATATATATATATATATGCATACATATAAACACACATATATCAAGAGTATGGCTTCAGCCTGCTCTATTGTACAGTGTGTTGAGATGACACTTGTTTTGAACTGGGGCTATGAAAATAAAAAAACTTGAAAAAAAAATCTTGAAAATCCAATTAATTTCCAATTCAGTGACTTTTAAGTTGGCAAAATAGGAGGTCAAAAACATCTGGTAACCCACTGGAAAAAGTGTCAGCTGTAAACGTAAGAAGTAAAATAAAACATTTGATATAACCAAGCAGTCAGCTGGCTAAGTTTCAACAGTATATAGGCGTTAAATGTTCAAGCTCATACTCATCTAAATGTAAGTGGAACAGACTGAGTCTGTGTGTGGAAGGAGGTCTTAAAGTGACAGAAGCTCCAAGAGCACACTGACAGAGAGAGAATTGAGGTGGATCAGTTACTCTGTATGTGATGATTGGCTGTTTTTTTTATATTGAACATACTCCAGCTATTATCAAAATCAAATACATGACCCTCAAGACTAATTTTCAACATCACAATTTCTTTTGGAACTGACAGCAATTTATAGAGAGCAACGAGAACCTCACTTACTTTCTTGCTAAGATAATATTCAACTTGCATATTGGGCTTGAAACTACACATCTGAGCTTACTATGGTGTTTCACAGTTCTTTGCAAAGAAAACGTTTAGCTAGCAGCATAAAAGGACGGCATAAGGTAGATGCAGATAGATTTGAGATACCACTGATTCACAACACTAGGTTCAAAAGCTAAGGAGGCTAACAGCTCGCATTACAATTAAATTACCTAAATGCTACATACAGTCATGGAAAAAATTATTAGACCACCCTTGTTTTCTTCAATTTCTTGTTAATTTTAATGCCTGGCTCAACTAAAGATACATTTGTTTGGACAATTATAATGATAACAACAAAAATAGCTCATGAGAGTTTAATTTAAGAACTAAGAACTATTCATTTTCCATGGTTTTCTTGATAATAACCAAAATTACTTAAATTCTTACATCAATAGCTATGGCATTGTACCGCCAAAAACACTACTTTTAAGCATTCCATGTTTTCTTTTCTGTTTGCTTTAAACACATGATACACACAAGAGTTAATACTTGATTGCATAACCATTGTTTTTGATGACTGCAGCCATGCGTCTTGACATGCTCTCCACCAGCTTCTGACATTGTTCTGCTGTCACAGCAGCCCATTCCTGTTGGACAAATTCAAACAAATTTTCTTTGTTTTTGGGCTTGTGGTTCTCCATTTTGAGTTTGATGATTTTCCACAGGTTTTCAATTGGATTAAGATCTGGTGATTGAGCAGGCCAAGGCATGGTGCGAATGTTGTGGTTCTCCATCCAGGCTTTAACTGACCTTGCCGTGTGGCAAGGGGCATTGTCTTGTTGGAAAATCCAGTCATTCGAGGCAGGAAAGAGTTTTCCAGCTGATGGAAGAAGACTGTTTTCAAGGGTAGTCCTGTACATGACCTGGTTCATTCGGCCTTCACACAATTGCATTTGCCCTGTTCCTCAGACTGAAACAACCCCAGATCATGACTGATCCACCCCCATGTTTTACTGTAGGGCAAGACAGTCTGGGTTGTAAGCTTCTCCAGGCTTCCTCCTAACCAGTAAGTTGGCTGGAGTGGGCATCAATTCAAAATTGGATTCATCACTGAAGAGAACCTTAGCCCAATCATCAACAGTCCAATCCTTGTGGTCTCGAGCAAAGAGTAACCGGCCTTCTCTGCCTTTCATTGATGAAGGGCTTCTTGCGTGCTCTGTGTGACTTCAAACCAGCTTCAACAAGTCGGTTTCAACTGTCCTTGCTGAACAAGTCACATTTCTCGATAGTGCCCACTCATTTTTAAGGTCCCTGGAGGTCTGACGACGATTCCTGACACAGGAACGGATGAGTGCACGGTCATCTCGTGGGGTAGAAAGACGCGTTTCCTGCCACGGCCAGGTAGCAATTTGGTAGTGCCATGTTCAGCTTGTTTTTTTTTTGTTGTAATGAACGGCTGTCTTGGAGATCTTCAGTTTTTTCGCTACCTGTCTCTCACTCATGCCAATTTCCAGCAGTGCCAAGATGGCTGCCTTTGTGGCTTCACATAATTCTTTTATTTTAGGCATTATGTGAGAGCTGACAACTTCTGAGTTGTGCTATGGCTTGAATGTAAGCAGGAAACCACTCTAGGCCTTTGCATGTGCAGTGCTGCTTGTGACATGAAATGGCCTCTTATATACCCTAGGAATCAATTAAGCTTAAGAATGTCAAATAGGACATAAAGTATTATGTGACCAGCTGCATTTTTTGTTGTGTTCATTGTATTATACGTTTAGTGGTACCAGATATTAGAATGAACAAGAAATTGAAGAAAACAAGGGTGGTCTAATAATTTTTTCCATGACTGTACATAAGAAGCTTGTATTTATATTTAGCCTCTTCACAAGCAAGATAACCGCTGATAGAACTACAATTTGTAATATTTTCTTTATTTTTCTCTGACTAGACATTATGGTAGCTAATTTACACTAGGTGTTTGAAGGCTTATATTTGCAGGTGTCTTAAAATGAAAGTTTTTACATGTTTCATCTTTAAATTGGACATTATCATCGTTTGGTTTTCTCTGCTGTCTTTTGAATTAGTCTGTCTGAAAGTACATTGATAGTTAAGTTTTAGCACATGATATCAGACAATATCTTTATGATATTGAAGTGTTTTAATGGCATTTCAGCTTCTGATCACAATAGATCAATTGTGGGAATATGCCAGCATTGGAGAAAGGCATATTGGGAAAGCAGCCATGTGCTGTTTTAAGTATGAATCTCATGACTTAATGCATTTCTTTGCTGTTCTGTGTCATTCAGATTATCCAGTACGGTGCACCGAGGAAGTTCTCCACCCTCTCCTCACAGATGAAAGTGTGCAGGCCGCCATGGACCCCCAACATCCACCAACAACCCACAGCCTCCCTCCTTCACCCGCTCTCCCAGAACTTAGACTGGTTCTTCTGGGGCGTAAAGGAGTTGGGAAGAGCGCTGCGGGTAACACCTTACTGGGAGGAGCGGGAGGAACTGAGAGCGGGAAGCCGACGGAGGAATGTGTGAAAAAGCGAGCTGAAGTGGCGGGGAGGAAAGTCATGGTGGTGGATACGCCAGGATGGGAATGGTACTACCCACTCAACAGCACCCCCAACTGGGTGAGGAGGGAGACTTTACGGAGTGTGTCGCTTTGTCCTCCTGGTCCTCATGCGGTGCTTCTGGTGGTGCGAGCATGTGCTTCGGTTACAAAGGACTACATTAAAGAGATAGAGGAGCACCTTGAGCCACTGGGGGAGGGAGTCTGGGGGCATACGATGCTGCTTTTTACGAGGGGAGACGAACTAGGCCTCATGTCTATGGAGCACAGAATCTCAAGCTGCTCTGGGCTCCAGGGACTTCTCCAAAAGTGTGGGAATAGATACCATGTTGTGGACAACCGCAGCAAAGGAGATGGGACACAAGTTACAGAGCTGATAAGAAAGCTCGAGGAGATGGTGCAAAAGAAGAGAGAGGGGAGCAAACATTTAGAGATGAATCACTCTGTGCTGTTTGGACTGGAAGCAGACGGGAAGAGGAGAGCAAAAGAAAGGAGGAAGAAGCAGAGGCAGATGGAGGAGCAGGTGCAGAGAGGGACCATTAAAGAAGCTCTGACGAGTGAGTTCATCATAAAAACCCTTACCCCCTGATTTTAGATTAGAGCACAGAAATTAATATTGAAAACTGAGTTAAACAACATTAATGTCATGCAACAGAAGTATCAACAATCGAGAAAGTGTCACTTAATTGACTCCTACTTAAAATCAGGTATTTTTGCTACAACAATCACAAAAACCGTTCTGCAAAATCCAGTTTGTAACTAATATTTAATGAACAGGTTTTGTAACAATGTGAATCTTTACGGCACTTTTTAATTTTGATTTAGTTAGTCTTTTGCAAAATATCTTTTTGTGTTTGTAATAATTTAGTCATCTACATTTTTAATTTTAGCCTTGTTTTAGTTGATGAAATTTCACATCATTTTTAGTCAACAAACTCTTCTGTAAATTAGTCAATTAAAATATGAAGTATTAAATATAAGGCATTTTCATGTTTTACACTTGGATTAAATGAAACCTCTTGTAACCCTTTACTGGATGCTACTAAAGTTTAAATGTAAAAATTAACAGAAATCATTTCAACTTTTGTGTGAAATGCAGTCACTTTTGTTAAGGCTACCTGACAGAGCATCTCAGTTACAATACCGGAATTGACAACAAATAGTGAACATGCTCTACATGAATGTATCAGTTTAAAAAGAGTAGCTCTGACTGGATCGCTCGCCAACTTCTACCACCACCACCACCACCACCACAAAGCTATGGCAGCTGTGGGGTCTCATTGGATTAAGTCTCTGTCAGACATTTTAGTCAAGTTTTTATTTGTTGACAAAAATGCCAGTGGGAAGTTTTAGTTTTTGTCCAGGAGCCCTTGTTTTTGATAAGTTACTGTCTAGTTTTCGTCAGGGAAAAAAAGTTTGTGGACAAAAACTTTTAGAAAACAAAATTAACACTTCTTTCAAGTGAGTCACAGTTTGGTTCACTGTTGGTTTGAAAGCCATCCAAACTAAACAAGGACCAAACAAGACAAGTGAAACAAAATGCAGGGAATTATTGCTTGAATTTGGCAGTTTACCATGAAGCTAACATAGCAATCACTGACAATACTCAGAAGAGTATGGTTAACATTAGCCTGGTTAGCACTGATGTATTCTGTGGCATAATACTAACAAACTCCTTTCAGCAAAACAATGTTGTTAACTCAAAGCCAGATGTGTATTTCCAGGTCAAAGTGCAACGGCAGGCTGGATGACAGAACTAAGACCACAGCTAAAGGCAGCATTTGACAGATTTTACTTTGACAAAGGGTAGAGCTACAAAAACAAGTAAAAATTGCATAAATGTTGCAACTCCCGCCCCCAGTGTGTGGAACTGTAAACGTGAAAGCTACCGAAGTGTAGTCTTGATCAAGTACACATTAAACATGTTTTACCATGGTCCTGTACCTTCTGTTGTTTCAGGTGATGGTCTCCAAAGCTCTGAGCTGGATGCCCACCACTCATTCTCCAAGGCTCCGCGACGTCTTCTTGAGATCAGGCTGGTTCTCCTCGGTGAGCGAGAAACAGGGAAGAGTTCTGCTGGGAACACCATCCTTGGCAAAATGGACGCCTTTCAATCGGATACTGTGACAGAAGAGTGCAGTCGTCAGCAGGCGGAGGTGGCCATGCGGATGGTGACGGTGGTGGACACTCCAGGCTGGGAGGGAGGAATAGCCGGGGCCACACCTGAAAGGGTGAAGAGGGAGATCATCAACAGCGTGGCTTTGTGTCCTCCGGGTCCTCACGCTTTGCTGCTGACTCTGAGGGTGGACACGGTGGTGAGAGCGGGGCATGTGAGGGAACATCTGGAGCTACTCGGGGAGGGAGTATGGAGGCACATTATTCTGTTGTTCACCCATGGAGATCAGCTTCGAGAGGGGGTGGACATTGGGCAGCACATCCAAGGAGGCGGCAGGGATCTCCAGTTGCTGCTGGAGAAGTGCAGAGGAAGGTACCAAGTCATTAGCAGCTTAGACAGAGGAGGTGGAGGCTCGAGTATGGTGGCAGATCTCCTTCAAAAGGTGGAGAAGATGGCTGCCATGAACCGTTGTGAGGCTTTCTCCGGCTTGGTCCAAGAGGTCAGAGATCTGAGCCAGCGAAGGAACGAAAAGTTCAACCAGCGCTTTAAGGAAATGGGAGATAAAATGCAACGGCAAGAGGTGGAGTTGAAAAACATGAGGGAGAGGGAGATGAAGAGCATCAGGTGGATATTTGACAGGAAGAAGAAGATTAAATCACCAGGGAAAGCTAACATCCAGAAGGAGGATGAGGTTGAGGATGAGGACAGGAAGGGTGATGAAAGACAGAGCGACATTGTGGATCTAGAGGAAAGGATGCGATGGCTAACAGAGGATAAGGAAAGAGAACTTCAGGATCTGAGTCTTGAGAACGAAAGTCTCCGTGTTTCACTGAAGCAAAGCAAGAAGGAAAAAGACAAGGAGATGCTAAACCTCAAAATGAAAGAACTAGAGATTGAAGAGCTGCAAGAGAGACTTGAGGAGCAGCAGATAAAGCTTATCAACCTAGAACATGCTGGAAAACAGAGGGAGGATGAAGTTAGAGTTGAGAAACAACAGTGGATGAGTCAGATGAAGGAACTGGAAGGACGTATTACGCATCAAGAGCAAGAGAAAGGGGAATGGATGGAAAAAGCTGAGTCTTTAAAAAATGAAACGGACAAGGCTAAAAGCGAGTTTGGCAGCATTCTGGAGAATAAAGTGCAAGAACAAAAAAAAGAGATGGCAGTGTTGGAGGAAAAACTGAAATCAGAGATGGAACTTAAACTCCTTGAGAAAGACAAACAGCAGGAAGATTTGAGGAAGAAAGCCTCTGAGGAAAAGCAGGAATTCCTTGAGGGTGAAGCAGAATATGAAAGGCAACTACAAAAGAAAGTGGAAGAAATAAAAGAATTGGAAAGAATAATGCTCGAGAAAGAGGAAAAAATTCAAGCCATAAAACTGCAACATCAGGAAGAGGTAGAACGTTCTCGGAAAATGACGGAGAAAATAAAAGCTCAACATGAAGAGGAACTTGATAGATGGTTGAAAGACAGCAATGAAAATGCTGATGAAGTCAAAAAGCTAAATGAAAAACAAATGAGGGACCTGAGGTCAGAAAATCAAAGAGTAATTGCAGAGATGCAAGAGAGGTTTGCTAAAGACATCGAAGAGCAAAAGCAAGCAAAAGAAAAAGAGATAGCAGAGTTGGAACAAAAGTATCTCGCCAAAATTGACAAAACAATCCAAGAAAATGAACAAGACAAAGAGAAAATCCAACTCAACTACAAAAATGACATTGCTCAAAAGATTCAAGAGAAGAAACTCGAGGCAGATTTGCATCATCAGGAGGAAATGGCAAGAATAATGAATGACATGGAGCGACTAATGGAGGCCAAGGAGGCGGAACACAAAGTAGAGATTCATAAAATATTGAAAGAACAGGTGGAGGTTGTCGAAAAGGTCAGAGAAGAGTGCAGGGTTCAGGTAAGAGGCATGGAGCAAGACCGACAAGGACAGATACAAGAGCTGAAAGAAGAGTTTACAGAAGAAATTCAGAGGCAAATGCAAGAGAAGCAAAGGGAAATGGAAGATTTAGAGGCAAAGTGTGCAGCCCGAACAGAAGAAAAGATGCAAGAAAATGAAAAAGAGAAAGTATTAATGATTGAGAATCACAAGAGAGATGTTTTGGAAAAGATGCAAGAAAATGGCAGGTGGATTGAGGAGCTAAAACATCAGCATAGAGAGGAAATCGAAGAATTAAAGAGAGAAAGTGAGAATGAAAAAGAAAGGCTAGTAAGCAGTCTAGAGCAAAGACTAAAAGAAAAAGATGAAGAGGTAGAAGAGATCAGAGTGAAGGTGAAAGAAATGAGAGAAAAGTTGCAGAAAAAGGAGGAGAAAGAGGCAGATAACTTAAGAGAAAAGTCAGAGATAGAGCAGAAATTAGAAGACAAAGAACACGAAATGCATCAGGTGAAAACAAATCTTGTTGAGGTCCAGGAGAAGTTGCAAAAGAAAGAGGAGGAAGAGAAAGATCATTCAGATTACAAAAAGGAAATGGAGCGAAAGTTAGAGGAAAAAGTAAAGGATATAAAAGTAATGGAAGAACAGTTCAGGGAACTTCAGCAACAATCACATCAGGCTAACGAGAAAAATGAAAGAGATCTTTTACACTATCAGAGACAAGTGGAGCAAAAACTGGAAGAAAAAGAAAGACAGATAGAAAAGTTGAAACAGCACATCAGCGATGTTGATGAAATCCTGCAAAGAAAAGAAGAAGAACGAGGAGAAATCATTCTTAGTCAAAAGCGAGAGGCAGAGAAAAGACTGCAAGACAAAGAACGAGAAATGGAGGAGATGAAGCAACAGTTTTTTAATGACATGGAGAGAAAATTAAAAGAGAAAGAAAGTGAAACTGAAAGCCTTAAACAACAAGCAGCATTAAGGGAAACAAGGTGGAGGGAAGAGCAAAAGAAGAAGGACGAGAAAGAAGAAAGCGAGATCAATCGCCTGCTGCAAATCATCGAGACAAAATCAAAAGACATTACACAGCTACAAAGTCTTTGTACTGAAAAAGAGAGTAAGTTTGAAAGCACATGTGCAGGTTTTGTGAAAGAAATTGAAGAGCTGAAAGAAACTATTAAATCGCATGAGGCAATGCTGATGGAGAGACAACAAAAGCAAACAGAAGAGGTACAAAAGACTGCTGAAATGTCAGAGAAACTCAAAGAGAAAGATGAAGAAGTCAACCAACTGAGGCAGAAAGATCATGAAAACGAGAAAGAGATCGCCCAATTGAGGCTCACAATCGAACAGACAAAGTCTGAGTTGAAGGAGCTCACGAACAAGATGGATAAAGAGATGACGAGCATGATTCAAGGGTATGAAAAAGAGATTCTGCAAAAGAACCAGAACATGGAAGCCATTGCGAGGGAGAAAGACAAAGCCATCAGTTGTTTGGAGGAAGAGAACCACCAAAGAGTTTCAGATGTTACTGTGAAATTCGAGGAAAGTCAGAGAAAAGTTAAGGAGCTGCAGGAGCAAGGTGAGAAAATGAGGAAAGAGATGGAGAATTTTAAAATGAGGTTTGAAGAACTAAAGGTGGATAAAGAGGAGTATGAACAGAGGTTAAAAAACAGAGAAGGTGAAATCGAAAGTATCCTCAAAGAAAGAGGCAAAGAGATCCAGGTGTTACAGGAAACAACTGGTAAAATGCAAAATCAGAGGGATGAGGCAGAGAGGAAAATGAATGATTTGTTGAAGAAACAAAGTGAATCCAGAGCCAAGTACAAGGAGAATGAAGAGGAGTTATTGAGAAGGGACGAGGATGTGGCAAAAAGGGAGCAGGCTCTGATTCAAAACCAGGTAGAGCTCACAAAAAGACACCAAGAACTTAACGCAAAAGAGGAAGAACTTTTTGAAAGAGAGGGAAAGTTGGAAAGTAAGGAAGAAGAGCTATGCAACTGGGAGGAAAATCTGAAAAAACAACAGAAAGTTCAAGAGGAGAAAGAAAGACAAACAGTCACGAAAGCACAAACCGTGATGATAAAGGAAAGAGAGCTGGACAACTTATTCAGAGCTTTGGAGGGACAACAGAGAGAGCTAAGTTCTCACGGGCAAGATCTTCAAAAGAAGGTAAAAGGACTGAAAGACCACGGGAGGGAGCTCAAAGACAGGGAGTACTACTTAAAAACTGAGGAGCAAGAGCTGCTCAACTGGAAGTCAGAATTAAACATACAAAATGAGCACGTAAACTCAACCACCCAAGAGCTGGACGACATGCGAAGAGACTTGGCCTTGCTGAAGGAGGAACTACGCAACAAGGAGAGAAATCTGAAGGCGTCGTTTGAGAAACTGAGAAAATGGGAGGAGAACGTCAAAGAACGAGAGGACAGTTTGAACAGAAATGATTCAGAGATGGGACCTCATGCTGCTCAGAGCTCAGAAACTGTGCGTTCAATGTATGGAGAGGTCAGCAAAAGTAGAGGAACGGGAAGAGGAAGAGAAGATACTGATGTTGAGATCGAAACCACAGTGTCCTCTGCAAAAAGCAATAACTGTCACCTTGAAACTTTAAATGAGATAGAGACATCTGAGGAAGAGGAAGAGAAAGGAGGAGGACAGGAAAGAGTGAGAGAGGAAAACATCAAGGATAGGGCGTTGATCACTCAAAATTTACAGTCTTTATCTCCACGTCAGGGTCAAAGCTCGAGCAACAAAGCATCTGCAGCGTCGGATCTGAGTGTGTTGGTCTTAGGAGAGTCGTGGTCATCTTGCTCCTCATCTGGAGTCTGTATCCTGTCCGGAGAGGCGTCAAGACTCAACGGGCACACCCTCAGGTCTTGGCAAGGTCAGAAAGCTGGACGACCTCTTGCAGTTGTAGAGCCGCTTGATCTGAAATGGCGAGATGGACCAGATCCAGTGGACTCAGTTCAAACTAAAAACATTCATGACAGCCTCTCCCTGTGTCACCCAGGACCTCACGCTGTCATCCTGCTCGTGCCATCCTTCATGACGTGCACACCCAAGTACAGGAGAGCAATAGAAGAGCACATGAGTTTGCTAGGAGAAGAAATCTGGCAGTGTACGATGGTGTTGTTCACATCAGGGGAGCTTTTAGGGGAAAGTGTTGAGCAGCACATCCTGAGGAACGGGGAACTGGCGAGGCTTGTTGAACAGTGTGGAGGCCGATATTATGTGATTAGCAGCAAGAAAAGCAACTCTATGATTGAGGGATTATTTCATAAAATTGAAGAAATTGTGTATTCAAACTGAAAAGAGCAGCTTTTGTTGCAAAACTGTGATGATACTATGATTTTTTTCATGTGAAAACAGTTTTATCTATTCTGTAAATATGTACAAGTAAATATGACCATTACCTAACAAACTATCTGGATTATTTAATCAATTTAATTTACTTTAATAAATCCTGACTCTACAGATTTTCAAAAAATGTATCCATGAAATCTGAAAGGTTGAAACGTGACAAAAGGACCAGAAAATACTTTTTTGATGAAGTATGCAGATCATTTGTAAACTGTATGTCAAAGTACTGATTCACCAAGCGTATATTTTGTGCCAAAAATTGTGAAATTACTGATGTTCTGTTGCAAGTGTACACTTTTAAAAAAAGATTTAATCTTTAATTTCACAGATAAAAATAAAAAATCGTCCACAAGGGTGACGTGGCCAAGAGGTCAGCAGCACACTAGGGCTGGGTATTTCCAGCAACCCCACGATATGATACATATCCCAATACTGAGGCCACGATACGACATGTGTTTCATCATGTAGCTTGGCTTCTACTTTGACCTGTGCCATTTTTAACATTACCAAAAGTATAATTACAACAACTGTTGAAACGTTGAGGCCATATCGACTCTGTAGAATCCATATCGATACACGTACCCCCAAGAAGTGCATGATGATATTTTGCCATATCGATATTTTTAACACAGGCCTACAGCACATGCCATGAAAAAAAATCACAATTGAAAGGTGACAATGCTAAGTGTGTTAAAATAATCTAAGAAACTGTGCCATCATTGGAAAATCAGAATGGGTTTTGTATTCATTTTTTTAGAGAAGCATTACAACAAATATTAACTGCTGTTTTGATGCCTAAAGCCAAAATTTGAAGAGCCACTATTACGCTTTATTATGTTATATGTGGCTTTCAGTCTGTTTAACAGTTCTCCTCCATATGATAGAGCACCTTTAAGAACAAAACCGAAAAAATCATCCAAGCTTCTTCTTTTCCCCATGTTTAAAGCATCATCACCAATCCAAAGCATCATGTCTGATGCATTGTCCTGAAACAAAAGGAAGGGCTATAAGATCATTAAAAGGGTATGAAATGCATATGGTTATGTATTCTGTATTAATTTAATAAGAACTCACCCATTATTTACAACTTATACCATCATTATTAAAACATCTCAGTTTTAAGTGAAGTAGCTAACTCTTTGTTTAAAGGTTTTCTCATTTAAAAGATACGGCACACGTTAGAATACAAAAATTCTTTAAAGATGTAAAATAATATTGTATTTACTGTTGGTGTTATACCAATAAGCAAAGGTTCAATGAATGTGAATTTTGTTGGAAAGGCTCGGGGTCTGTTTTAAGGGCTATAAGAAGGATGTCAATGACATGTACCCTGTACAATATACACTGACGTCACATTCAGCCACACTGGAGGCAAAACACAACAAAACTCGAAAGCACTCAGAGAGCGCAAACCTCCGCCAAGGTAGCTCACATATTGCTGCTACATCTATGAGAAATAGTTCATGATAAAGTTTCCTTCATAATATGATTCATGACCCTGAAAGCTCACACCTAGCACTCAGAATCATGTTGATATCATTATTGGGTGGACGGTTATTAAGCAACAACGATTATTCGCTAAGAGCAGTGATCTGGATCACAACCAAGACATTTTCTTAAAGATTTTTTGTTTGGCATTTTGTGCCTTGATTGATCAGAGACAGAGTGATAAAGGACAAGCTTGTGAAAGCGGGTGAGAGGCAGGAGGGGAAGACGCTCTGCAAACTGGCCACAGATTGGATTTTGAGCCTGGGCCGGCAGAAGTATGTTTATGGGTCAAGCCTGTTTGCTTACCACTCCACAAAATCAGCCCCCCACCTAAACATTTTGAAGTAAGACTATTGCCAACATCTCCTGAAAATTTCAGCAAAATCTGTCAAGTAGTTTTTTTTGTGTAACCTTGCAAACTAACAAACAAACAAACATATGCCGGCAAAAAAATAACCCCTTGGAAGAGGTAACTGGAGGCGAACATGGATCACATATTTAGACAGTAGCACAGAAATCTAAAAACTGCTGTCCTGTTTTTTACAATATTGTAATTGGTACCAGTTTGAAAGGGTATATGGGAGCTGCTCCAAGATAAAACTCATAACACTCTTAGACAAAGTGACCAAATATTGTGAAAGAAAAATATTATCTTTGACCAAAAGCAGGTAGCTTCAGGAGAAGATTTTGCCTCTATTTAAGCATCAGGTTTGGAATGAACTGTTTCATATCCACCTGTAGATGATATATCAAAATACATCTATTGTTCTATTTTTGTAAAATGTTTCTTTTTTTGACACTGGATTTGTACAGAGGTAACCTTTGTAGCTTTTTTATGCTTCAGTAGAAAATGCTCATGAAGTCCAGTCACATTTTAGTCATTTTTTGCTTCCTAAATTTCACTTTTGCTGCAATCAACAAATAATTCAATATATCTTTTTACGAACAATGCCTGTGTTTTTAATCGTAGCTGTCCTGAGAAATTACTGCTCACCCATTGCCAAGTTGTTGTTTCTGGATGTAATTTATTGCCTGAACCTATTTTACTTTATTTTTCATTTTTATTGATATCTGGCTTGTGCCGCTGACCTCTTGGCCAGGTCGCCCTTGTAAATGAGATCCTGATCTCAACGGGATTTATCTGGTTAAATAAAGGTTAAATAAAAATAAATAAATAAAATATCTTATCTCTTAGACTTTTTAAGACAAACTTGTAACTGCTTGTAATAATGCACTAACAACATTTAAGGACATCTAAAAAGCAATGATTATTTCAAACAGTTGAGAACAATAGATTTAAGTGACCATCCCTAACATTCAGCCCAATCTTGTCTGGTTAATGAAATAAAAATATTTTTGAGAGTTTAAACAAATATTCAGTTTTATCTCTAGTCTCTAATCTAACATGAGAGAAAAGTTGGACAAGCATTTTTAGTCATATTTTAACACTGGACTCGAGGGGTCATATGTAACTCGAGCTCAGAGGCTGATGAAAGTAAAGATACATATATCTTAATCCTACTTGGAAAAATGTTCTTCTTTCTCAACCTCTGAACTTAACATCCTGCTCGGTGAATCATTCATGTAAATCTCCATTACTAATTCATGGCTTTAAAAAAAACCCTTACAGAAATCCAAATGAGCAACAATCCACCATGATTTTAAACCAAACCTTAGGTGACCTGTGCTGAAAGCCTTCATGAGACTTTCATGGTCTCTCCACAAGATGGGGACCTTGTGTCAGTGTAGAAACAACTGAGCACCGAAGTAATCGGTGTTCAAAGTCCTCCATGACAAGGAGTTGATGGTGAAAATATGGTGAAACTAGTTGAATGTTTTTTTTTCTTACTATGTTTTTACAATTTTCTGTGTAAATGGCTACTTTTAAAAGGAAGAGTACACAAAGACTGACTAGCAGGCCCGTGCTCCATCTTGACTAGAGGCATTTCAGGAGAAGCAAACCGTCTCGCAATTATAACCGCGGGGAGCCTCCCGCACGCTGAGAGGACTCCTGCTTTGACAAGTAAATTATGACTCTTGATGAGAGGAGTACGGCTTTCTCAGAATGCAATTTTTGACAGCCGGGGAAAACGCGGGTGGATACATACAACAACTCCCATCATCCTCTGAGCCAGATGCAACAGCCAAAAACACTTGTGTGCAATCATCAGGCTAAAAATTATGGAGTGTGAGTGCTGGTCGGTATCTAACATGGCAGCAATGTTTTTTTAATCTGTCCTTTCAGCGCGGGCTGCCTTTACAGACAAGATGAGAGGGTGTTGTGTCAAGATGGATCCCGACTTCTTTGATCATCACTGCGGGGTGGGACTGTTTTCAAAGCGTCTGGGGAGAAATTAGGGGAAAAAAGGTGCCAAATTGCAGCCGATTCAAGACGTAATTTTCAGACATTTTAGCATAATGTTATAAAGATGTCAGGTATCCAACAAAAACATGAAAAAAAAAATCATTAGCAAGGCTTTTTATTCATTTTAGGGCTTTATACTTTTGATCACATCTCTAGTTTTAGTTGATTTATTGATTATAAGCTTGGATTGATTACAGAGCACATGATGTTTTTGGTAAAATTTATAGACATGGTAGTTACTGGTTTAATTCTTAAGGTTTTAAGCAGCTGGAAATTTTCTGCTCTTAAGCTCAGAAAATCAAAAAGTACATGAAAAGAGGGAATCATGATTAAAATGCATGTGACAGAAGAAAGATGGATATAAAGTGGCTAACTTTAGGTACTTGGACCAGCATACCCAAAGTAAAAAAGCGAAACTAAAATCTTATTACTACCACCTTTTAAATTTACAGTAAATACACCACAGATAACATCATTTTTGATTAGCCTAGCACCTTAACAATGACATAACCTTTATTCAAAACAATTTAGTGTAACAATGTAAGCATGATAGTTGAACAGTTAGCTTAGCAGGTGCTAGTGAGTATATTGTTATGTCTGGGTTATAGGTTAACCAAGTTTTTTCTGCTGGCGTGATTTTTTTAAGCTATCTAAAACACTAATATGACATCACACCTCATTCAGGTTCCAACCAGTAAAAAAAAAAAACTTCTGAAGAGGTTAACTTTTGATTTTTTTTAATCTTTTCAAGACTTTGACAGAATTTGCAGTCCATACGCTACTGCTACCAAGATATTACCGTAGCTTAACCCCTTAGAAATGAAACACAACCTTGGTTCAATATGAATAAGCCCAACAATTTGAGTATAATTGCTTAAAAGTTAGCTAAACAAGTGTGTGTTAGCATAATGCTACCTCTACCTGTTGCCCGTCTTTCCTAATGCTAACCTAAGTATTTGCTTGCCGTAGTGTTTTAGCTAACTCAAACATCAAAATAATATCTTTTTATCATTCAGGTTGCAACTAGTAAAATAGCAACATTTTCAGAAGTTTACGTTTTTTTTATCTTGTCGATATTACAGAAACGACAGCTAGCAACAGGTTAGCTCAGTTTGGTAATTATACTTTGGTACATAATTCTGATTAATCATAAGCTAAACTTAAAATTTATATAATTCATCAATATTTCCCTACAGTCCTAGTGAGCTGACATGTGTTTCCCTTTAATGCCACACTTTAGGCCTAGCTTAAGTTAAGGCTTACGCTTAAACATTACTGTGATATCAACCCTCTCTCAAGAACATGAGCTTATAAAGATTAGTTCAAACGTAGAGGTCACATCTGTGCTTGACCTTCCCAGTTTGAGAAAGTCAGTGACAACAGCATGTTCACTCATCTTACACACATTTTAAATTAATATTAGATAGTTAACTTAGCAGGTGCTAGTTATCTGATGTGACCTCAGTCAGTCTGTCAAGCTGTTGTACTTCCTCTTCATTGTTTATGCTAGGCCAGGCAGTGAGAGCCAAAACTTCACTGGAAAACTATAACAGCTTTTATTTAGGAATAGTTACACATCAAGAGAAGCAAACTTCTTGTAGGAGCTCACCAAGGCGAAGACACAGAGGTCAGCAGTTACAGTTAGGTTTATACTAGCTCTGGTTAGCTGTGTGGCCTTGGTACATAACCTTCTTTACAGGTTACCCTTTAAGTTTTGATAGAAATGTTGAAAAAAAACAGCTGCTAGTAAGTCAATGGTGTCACCCCCTCGCAGAGTCAGTCAAACAGTCCCTTTTTTCTGGTATTTTCCTGAAGCCAAGCAGCTAGATGTAGCTGGATTTCAGGCTAACACGAATTAAAGCAATGCCAAAACCAAAAATATAACTAAGTATATTTTTGTGATTGGTGACCTTCAAAGATTTACAGGGGTATTTTTTTATTTCAGCTGGACATTGACAAGAACATCAGTTTGACTCGTTGTTGTGTATTAGCTTGGTGATTTTAATAGGAAGTGAGCTCAGTCTAGCATGAAGTCAGGGAAATGGACAAGTAGCTTTACTCTGTTAAAAGTCATGAAATCTGTCATCCAGTAACTCTGGAGCATTCTTTTTAACACACTTTAACATGTTATATCTAATTTTGATGCACTGAAAAAACAAGTCCACAAATTTATAAAACAAGCCTATATATATATAATATGTTTCACTGGCTTTGAGCTAGCTGCTAACATAGCACGGTACAACACAATTATGCTTTCATTGCTCACTTCTAAATCCAAGCAAGAAACTGAGTACTCCTTAGAATTTAAGGTGTGCTAAAATGCTTCCTTATCTTATAATTTGCGTAATGCAGATGAAAAATGTATGGTTTCTTCAAGTTTATTTTATTTAATGCAACTTCATACAAGTGATGAAACAAGAAATTCCGCATGAAAACAAACTCTTTTGACCGCGATTATTAAAAGTCAGACTCAGCTATTTAAAAAATGTAAGCATGTAAAACAGATTTTTTTTTTAATTAAACTTTTGCTCTTCCTCTGCACGGCCACGCAAAAACAAAACCCACCATAATATCCGAGTTCAAAGGAGTGTTCTTACTCCACATCAGCACCTAACACTGAACGGTGCCAACCACAAATGATGAAACCACTCCTGGGCACTCATTTCAGTTTTAGCTGGCATTAGTTCAGATTAAGGCAACACGGTAACCCTAATTTATCTTTATTTGGAACCTTTTAAGGCCCTGAATGAGGCTTTTTAGGAAATATGGAAGAGGGCCACATTTACACGCTCTACAATAGACAGGAACATCACAGTCAATCATGTCTACAAATGTTTGAAACAAAATTACCAGGCTGTGTTAAAACACAAGTTAATGGTTGGGCTGATTTCTATTAAGGTCTGTGCACTCTCATTTGAATAATGGTCTTTCCAACAATGTTTTTCTTTTCACTACTTGACCCAGGAGGGAAATAAATGGGAATCCGCTTTAACACCTCCATTAATATTCAAGTGGCTTTAATACTCCAGGTTTATTTCTGACTCGCGGTAATTAGCATGGCAGTCTGAAGCTATTTTATGATAAATCATCTTCTGATTGTGCTTTTGGATAGTGGCAGAAACGACAATAGGTTTCATTATAAAAAATGAATAGCTATTGTGGGGGAATAATTCCTATTATTCAGTTATTTTAAAAACTACAATTGTTTTGTCCTAAAATGCATAATTACAGCTTTTACTGCAATAAAGATGACACACTGTGATGCAAAACAGTATGCTATGTTAGCTGTTATCTCTAATTACTACTACATAATGTTAACTTAAAACTTTATGAATTCCTTTATCACATTTAAATAGATGGTTGGAAGAAAAGGATCTTTTAAGTAGTTAGTGGTTCATAAGCTATATTATCATCTAACACAAGTAAGTCAATTACTAATGCTTTGTTGATAATGTACATCGACCCAGTGAGAAAGGGTTCATCGGGTTGTGAAAAACACTTCGTCAGGGTAATATTGACTTATTTTTCTTTAATATAGCTCTTAAATGCCTTTTAAGTGCAATCACGTAGACGATTTTTGACACTTTATTAATTAAGCAATTAATAAGTATTCAGTAATTAAGTTTCTATATAGAAGCACTGTTGGAAAAATATGTAAGCAAACACAAGGTCGAATATCTTATTTTGTGATTGGAAAGACATAAAAGTCAAAGCAGCACATACTCCATTAATAACTGGTGAAGACATGGTTACTTAGAAAGAAAGTGGTCCAACTTTATTTTCAGGGTGTAAATAAAAGAACTAGACTAAAAGAATTAAAGAACTAGAAAATCTAAACTTTGATTTATTTCTCTTTATGCAGATGACACTGTTAATTATCTATCAAAGGCCAAGGCAGTGTTCAGCGTGGTGAACAGGTAGGAAAGTGCATGGTATTGGCTGAAAAGGTCAGTGCCAGTCCCTGGAGGTTTAGGATTTATATTCAACCTGATGGACCATAACGAGATCCTGATACCCTTCCTCTACCTCCTCCCCACCTGGGCTGCCTTTAGGGGGGCAAGTTTAGATAGGTTAGCCTTTCAGGATTACGCCCACTCTAACCAGTTACATAAACCAACCATGAATCCACACAGGCCCTCTGGAGTCTGTACCCAAAATAGTCGCAGTGCAAAGGAGGGCCATGAGAGCACAAGATGTTCCTGCTCGGGTACAGAGGGGGAACAAATGTTCGGAAGAACAGGCATTTCCTTCAGAGCTAGTTCTAGCTTTTTTCTGTTACATTTAATAATGCACCATAATGGTGTTGATCAATGGCTTTAATTGTTTTATTTATTAGGTTATATTTTTATTGTTCATTATTACATCTATCTTGTGCTAAATTAACTCCAGACTGTATAAATAAAACCTGTTTTGTTAAAAATAAATTAAAAGGATCAAAAACAGGAGGATGACAAAGCTCGGATGTTTTTTGGGAACTGGATGCTCACAAGAAGAGACAGAAACTTTAATTACAGCTCATTATGACACAGATATCAACCAGCTTTTTAAATTCTGTTACTATTGTGCAAGTGTACAAGTGTAAGATTGGGCCCTGAAATTATTGGAAAACATTTTACCTATGTTGGAAAAAAATGTATTACAGAGAGTGCATTTTAAAAAACATCCTTTTTTAACTTCATATTGGATAAATAATAACAGATACTTAACTCTGGCACAAATACTAACTTTCATTTCACAAAAATGGCACTGTTTTTACAAAGAAGTTGAATATTTATTAAGTGCTAAATCTATATGTAAAGACTGTATATCTAAGAAAAAAGATCATATTTTTTGCCATAAACAAAAACTTAGTTCATGCCTAAACAGTTTGATAGAGGACAGAGGTAAAATAAAAACCTCAAAATGTTTCTGCTGTTGTGTAATTAGGAGAGATTTTCACAAAAACAGAAGCTTTAACTAACATAATTTAAAGTTAATATAAACTTTTGTATTTTGTGGGAGTGTATGACTGTGGAACACCAACTCTGGTACATCAAATCTCCTCAGATTTGGACAACAAAGACTTGTTCTTAGATTTATTATTATCCTTTGACACGTTTGATCATGACAGATCTGTTATTTAACTATAGAAATATGATTACTCTTTAAAATGCCTGAAGGGTAGTTTTAAAGATAGAGAACAAGGTTGCTGCACATAGCCAAAACTCAAAGGCGGCCAAGTTAATGTATGGGGTGCTACAAGGTTCTACTCTGGGCTCTCTTTTGTTTCTGATATACATCAATGATCTGTATAATGAGTTAATGTTGTTACTTCTCCATTTCAACATTGATTAAAGATTAATTCATTCTCATTCAATAAATATGACTGTGGGCTTTGACAGTTAGTAATTCACATTTTTGTGTTGATTTGTGTCTTTCAGTTAAAGTTAAATATTTAAGTGTATGATAGCTGTTTTTTTTTTGTTGCATTTTTAATTTCAAATATTTACAAAGGGCCTCCTTGGGGTTTTATTCAAATCACATGAACCTGAAGTATAATCATTCCTAACCTCTGACTGGTTACTCGAGGGACATGTGGCTTGTATAAAGGTAGCACTGTTAATGGTTGCCGTTAGCAACAGACGCTGAGAGAGCGATCCACCTGCATCTTGCTGGGTCTGCTTTGGTTTTCTGGGTAGAGTCAAGATGCTAAAATATATCACAGACAATTTTGAAATAACTCAAGTCCAATCTGTTAAATCATGGTTGTTCCATATTGAACTTATGTGCAAAAGGCAGTGAAGTCCAATGGTATTTTGATTAGAGTTGGTTCACTGATGATCTATACTTGTACTTCAACCATATTATAGTCTATTAACACAGTCACTTTTTGCACCCATTTAAGTCAGACTTCTTCTATTCTGAAGAGATGTACCATAGCAGTTCATTTTTCTCACAGTCCAACCTTTAAATTTCAACTTTAAACATACCAAACGTTTGTGTTTCTGTATAAATATGCACATTTAACCTAATATCTGTCCTACACTAAAATAAATTGCAAGTCTTCCTCAGATATTCAGTCTTATTATACAAAACATTACAGAGACTTTCACCTCACATATTGTCTGTCTCCCCTTAGCTAAAGAGCACTACTCTACAATCAGCACATCCACAATCATCACTCAAAAAGCATCTGGACAGGTCAATAATTGAAAATGGAGCATTGAGTCTATCCTGAATCTGAAATGATTGTTTCAGGATATATTTTTTATACAACACTGCATCTCACTTACACTGCTGCATAAAACTCATATTTTTAGAAAGGACAAAAGACTTTTGGGGTTTCTAATCTTTTTTGCATCTTTCTTGGTGTCTTATTTTTTAAATTTGTATTGTTCTTATGTATTCTAATTTTGTGCAAAAAAAGAAAACTCAACATTTATGCACACTTAAAACACAGACTAAGGCTGCAGTCTTAAAAAAAATATCCTAATATCTGGACAGTTTGTGTCAAATATACTCAACACAAAGTAGTCAACAAAAGCAAATGTTCCGGTCTGGTTTTGCACTTAATACAAGTGTAGTTTTTATCAATGAACCATGGTCCATGATAAAAAAGTAGGTACAAAACATACAGGAATTCTAATTACAGACCTTTGTCTTGAAAAATAAACTAATCCTGTGCCCAAAACCAAAATAAAACCCTGCACTCAAAATAATTGCAGCGCAACAGAGGACTGAAAGGAACGAAATGTTCCTGCTGCAGCATTTAACAGCAGACGGATGTTTGAGAGAAAAGATGCTCAAAAGTAAAGTTGACTGTTGATGCACAAAATGGGAAAACATTAGATTTCATAGCAGGATGATGACTTACACAAATAAAAAACAGGTAAAATAAGGATCTGATGCCTGATTATGCCAGATTTGTGCATCAGTGTGTGTAATACTTTCTCCCTCTGTTCCTAAAGAGAGACAGAAGGAGGGAGAGGGAGACAGAAAGAGAGAGAGGCGATGCTGCAGATGATGAATCCCCCTCTGGACTGCATCCTTTCCGGCTGAGTGCGTCCAGTGGGCCAGAGCCAGGTCCTGGAATCTAGCTAATGAGACACACCCCCCTGAGGGCCTGTGCCGTCCTATTGGTCGAAAGACTGGCGGCAGAGGAGACGATTGGCTGACGAGGCCCGGGCGAGCAGCTGCCAGTGTGAGTTGCAAATCAAAGCTACAGTATTCATATCCAGCCTGGCACACAGTAAAGAAGCTAAATGAGTGGAGGGAAATGTATCCTTCAGCTTGGCTTTTGTTTAAATGTCAAGAAATTAGCTAAAGACAGACTTTAAAAAGACTTCTCTTAAAAGATTTTCCAGTTTTCTGAAATTTAGAAGCCTTCATACTTATTGATCACAAATCATATTTGTAAATACTTATTAACTCAAAGTGCTTATTTAAGCTTTCAAAGCTTTCCTTCATTTCTAAAGTTGTTACAGGTCATTTCTTGTCCTGGTAACCATGATGATGGAGAAATCACATTTGGCATGACATGATTATTATTACCTCTGCCAAGGAGGTTATGGTTTGTCAATGTCTGTCTGTCTGTCTGTCTGTAAGCAAGTCAAGCCAAAAAAATTCTCAACAGATTTGGATGAAATCTTCAGAGAACGTTGGCCACAGCACAAAAAAAAGTGATCAGACTTTGGTACTGATCTAAATCAGGATGAGCATCAAAAAACTAGTCAAAAACTAGTCAGTAACTAATTAATACAGGTACACACAGACAAAAGGTAAAACCAAATTAAGTGGCATTTTGTCAACAAATACAAACTAGACGGAAATGTTTGACAGAGACTTAATCTAATCAAACCTAAGTTGGTCATGTAGAAAGTAGGGAAAATTTAGTAATATATCCAATTACAGCTACTTTGGTTGTGTAGAAAGGTTGGATGAGTTCAGAGGGGCATCCAATCACAGCTGCCTTAGCTTCATGGTGGTGGGATAAGTTGTGGAGTGATCCAATCAGAGCTGCTCTCTTTATGAATTGATGTATTCATGTAGAGCAGGTTCACTGTTTGTTGTCAGTTCTGGTATTGTAACTGAGATGCTCTGACAAGTAGCCTAAATAAAGGTGACTGCATTTCACACAAAAGTTAAAATGGTTTCTGTTCATTTATACATTCAAACTTTACTAACATTCAATAAAGGGTTATTAGAGGTTTCATTTTATCCAATTGTAAAACATTACCTAAGAAATTTACAGTAGAGTTTGACTAAAATGTTGTTAAAGTTCATCAACTAAAACTGGACTAAAATGAAAACAACTTAGATGACTTAATTATGACAAACTAAAAGACACATCGGCAAAGACTGTAACTTAGGCTATGTTTACACGGAGACTCTGTGACATAAAACGCAAAGATTTTTCCTTTGCGTATTCAAAATCAATCTGTGTTCCGACGGAGATGCTGAAGACAAATGAAACCGTTGTGGTGTGCATGCCAGTCCAGCAGATGGCGGTGTAGGTTTGCAGAGAGGCAGCTAGAATACATGTACGAAGAAGAAAAACTTTTTACAAACAACAATGGCAAGAGGACGCACAAAGTTGCAGGAGTTTCTTTTCTGGACAACAAATCTGTCTGGATAGTTTTGTCTGGATAACAAACAGAGCACAGTAAGCGGCACGCGTTACACGGTAGACAACCGAAGCTGTTGTTGTTCCTGGTATGCGCGCGCAGCCTTCGTGTGAAAAAGTACTGCGCATGGGTTGACACCCTAAAACGCTCTGATTTAGGTTTACACAGCGCTGCATTGAGAGCGCATTGAAAACTCTCCACCCTGGACCCTGGTTTCAAAAGTTTTTGGATTCGGGCACTCCGTATAGAGTTACCAAGTAAACACAAGGCCAAAACGCAATGAAACCGTATCGGATTTGACAATTTTAGGCCTTGTGTAAACTGACCCTAAAGCTTAATTAAAAATGCTGTCAAAGTGAATGCTGGTTAGCAACAGAAGTTAAAACACCTATTCTTACCCCGTTGCATCGTTCCCATCAAGCTCACCTACAGCTTGTTTAAAAACATCACTGACCGCTACAGATTTAGGGCACCTGTTTGATTTGGCCTTGCAATTGCAAGTATGCCTTCACTTAGACGGGAGAAGCTGAAACTCTGCATGAAGGGGATGGAGAGGGTTTGCCAGAAGAGCCTTTGCCCTCCAAGTCGCTCTAGCTTTAAAAACAGTCAAGATCATTTAGACTCATGCCAATAGATTTTTGTCAGAGTTTGACAATCCTCAGGTTATTTTTGTTTGAGATGCTGAGGCAACCAAAGCAACAGATCATAGCAAAGGTTAACATGGACTTTAAGAAAAAGAAAACATTTTAAGAAGCTTTTTATCAACATTAAAACACCTAATTTCCTCAGATGAAACAACCTCTGATTTGTGTTTCTACAGATACAGTTGAGTTTGTCATCCAGGGTGATGCCTAAATATTTGTACCGACTGACAACAGCTCTACCATTGACAAAGGTTTGGGCTTTGACGGGTGGATTTTTAAGAAAATCAAGAACCACGTCTTTGTTTTTTGTGCACGTGCAGAGAGCCTCAGTGTCAGTGGCACCACATTTTTGCAACCCTGCAATTAATCTACAGAGTAAAGTTCCAAAAATGCTATTGTCATGTAAACAAACCAGAAAATAAAAAGGGTAGCGTTTACTGGCTGAAATTGTTTTTGTGTATAATACAGCTTAACCCTGCTGATCTACAAAGAGACAGCTTCAAGGTAATATTTCAGCTAGGGATGTAACGATATGAAAATTTTGTATTTTGTTATTGTGACCTGAATTATTGCAGTTATCATTATTATCACGGTATTGTTGTAGTATGCTCAAAATGTTCAAAAATCACTGTACCACACAATTGAAATCATTTGACCCCTTTAATATTATAATCTTAGCAGTTCTTTTTTGTCTTTTTTGTCAATAAATGTGTCAAGAAATGCTCTTTGAGTACATTTTTCCATAAAACCATAAAACACTAACTTTGACGGATCAATTTCAAAATACGGCGAATACACTTCAAAAGAACGGCAAGAATACATTCCAGAATGATACTTATGTTATTATTTACAAGATTTTTACATTATTTAGACAGAGTATACTGATAAACCACCTGTAATTCTCTCAGGTATGGTTCATTGAATCATTTCTCTCTCTCTCGCTCTCTCTCTCTACCTCTACAGCTCGGTCAGCTCATTTACTTGAGAAGTTACTGCAGTTTTAACCACTGTTTTCTTTCGCTGCAGCTTCATGTTTAGACAGGGTGACTGTCTTCTATCAGTTTCCCCTGGGCAACCTTGTAAAATCCAAAATTTAACCAGTCCATTTCTTTTTTTTTTTTTTTTTATAATATTTTCAGTTTTCTTTTAAGTTATTTTTTGGGGCTTTTTATGGCCTTTATTTGATAGGACAGCTGAGAGAGGCAGGAAAGCGGGTGAAGAGAGCGGGGACGACATGCAGCAAAGGGCTGTGGCCGGGATTCGAACCTGCAGCCGCTGCTGGGGGTGGGCAGCCCCCGTACATGGGGCGGACGCTCTACCAACTGAGCTAATGTTCGCCCCAAGAGTCCGTTTCTAGAGGATAATCTCCACTGTGTCTTTAACGTACGCTCTGAGGCCAAACAATGTAAACTGCACATGCGCACCTCCCATCAGGCTGCTTAATCGAGGACAGATACATTGTTCAGGCTTTTCTAGGCAAAGAGCAGCATCATCGTGCGTTTTTGATGCAGTGTGGTTATCAAACACGGTATAATGGTAATTTTTATAGGACACGGTAATGATTACCGTGGGAAATTTTACTGCGGTTTACCATTTTACCGGTAACGGTTGCATCCCTAATTTCAGCCCAATGTTTTGAGCTTCAGCATCTCAGGGTGCAACCATGACGGCTTACTTTCATTTATTCATTGAGGTATTCGAGGAGGGCCTCTGACAGTGGACAGTACATCTTGCAGCATTAATAAAATATTGCATTTTTACAATGTGCAAATGGCAGAACCTTTTATCCCAAAGGTCTTACAAATATTTTTAAGTTGGTCAATTGAGGACAAAAAAAATTAGCATTGAGCAATAAAAAATTTAAAGACGGGGAACTTCTGAATTTCTCTCCCATGTTTCAGTATTTTGCCTGGAGTAGAACAAGACACATTAAGGACATTAGGCAAGAGCCACAGTCGAGGAAAAGATGTAAAAGAGCCAAACTCGCCTCTTTTTTTTCTTCTCTTCTCCATCTTTGACATTTTGCCTCCGTGTCTCATCGGTCTCCCCGGAGCTGAGAGCCGAGTTCAGCTGAAGGTCAGGATGTACGGAGAGAGTGTGTGCTGAATATTTCTCGTCAGAAGTGAGTGTTCTCTGATCAGCTCATGGTGGAAGATACCCAAAGGCTGGGAGAGAAAATCCAGAGTGCTGAGTATGAAGACAAAGAGAGAATGAGAACAGCTCAGAGGGGGACAGAGACAAAATCCAAGTAAGAGTTTGGTAAATGCACATGAAGGATGTATGGCCTCGTGCTAAAGATCTACAGACCTTCTAATTCACTCTGATATGACATGAAAAGAGAAAGAAAGTAAAACAAGTCTTTGTTATTTCAGGATGTCTCTTCAAATTTGCTTTGTGTGTAACTGTGAAGCATCATGTGGGTTTGTTTGGCACTTGAGTTTTGATTCCACTCTTTAGCTCCTAAATCATTCAGGACAACACTTCAGTGAGAATCAGGCCACTTTAAAAGTTTGACCAATCTTTGAGGACCTGCAGTGTCAGGATATCATGAAATCACTGGTAATGAAGCATGGAAATAAAGCTACAAGGATGTTCACATATTGCTGTTACAACTACAAGTAATATTTCCATGATAAAGTTACATCATATTGATTTCTTGACCCTGAAAACCCACACCTAGCACTTGGAATCCTTGATATTATTGTAAGAGTGTGACCTACAACAACAACCTCATATGGACCAATCACACTAATCACACCAGCCCTTTCACATAACCGATCACTGTACCAAAACTGGACGGTAACTATATACCTCAAGTGGGGTACACACATTAAGGCTGTCACTCTTCCTAAAAATCAAACTCAAATTGTTTTTGAACATGCATCCAAATAATCGAAGATATTTCCCCCTCCCCAGTAAGGGACAGAGACTCTCTTATTCGCCCCGTCAGTTAAAGGTGCTATGAGGAGAATCTATTACCGGCGACATTAGGACTCTGCTACCCATGAGCACGCGCGGCGACTGTCGTAATGCTGTGTTCCAGTAACCTCAGAACTGGGAGTGACATCATCTCTGACTTATCGGCGTTCCAGCTGAAGTCGGAAAAAAATGTGCTGATCTACCAGGCCTTCCTCAGAACTCTGCATTGCTTCACAACTTCTTTTTTCAACAACTTACAGGATGCAAAGCAACGAGGTAATGTATCCCTTTCTAGTTACGTAGCAGTTGTTTTTGATGTGTGACAACAAGCAATTTTTGGAAAATTTAGTATAGTTTTGCAGCAGACTATATATCACAACTTACAGCCTGGTGCTCTAAGACGAGTCCAAATAATATAAATTTGCTCTAGTTTTATCCAGGCCAGTCCAGCCCTGTCCAACCTGACCGCGAAGCTAAGGAATAGCATTTATAGATAACCTATTTTGATGCTATAAAACTCATCTTTAAGTGTGTATTTCAATCAGGCATATATCTAAAAGTGAGACTTTTTTGTAATTACTTAGAAACTCCTCACAGTCCCTTTAAGACCCTGACAAAAAAAACACAGTCACATGGGGTTGAACTCTTGACGAAGCACCGCTGCATTTGGCTGTATAACAAATGAAAAGCAGACAGCTGAGGCCACAGATTTGATGTAGAGGACGAGTGAGTAAACTGCTCTGCACATAACCGACACACAGCCTGGTCTTTGATTTTAAGTTTGCCATCAATGGTGGTGAACCAGAAATACTTCTACACAAGTCTCCTCAGACGATTCAGTGCTGTTAATGTCCGCTCGGAGTGCAAACTCTTTGTTTACTGAGGTCAAGAGAGCAGCGTATGTGTCCGAGGGTCACTCAGAGCGCCCTCTGTTGGATGGTACAGTCCACTGCAGGCGCCTTCTGTGCTGCGACACTCAATATTTTACATTTGAATATTTATTTACTATTCAGTTACGGATATTTAGCCCCATATTTGAACGATTATTCGAATATCGAATAGAAACTGACAGCCCTAACACACATAAGGATTTTCTAATTCTGAAGAGATTTTTTTTGTATCTGTTAGAGACCCCACACATGAAGATAAATAATCAGGCATAGAACAGTTTTGATTGTACTGTGTGTGTGTGATCTGATAATCTTTACACAGCAAACCAAACACAACATTTTGTCCAACCACCGATCGAGTACCTAGTCCTCAAAGACAAATCTCGCTTGATCCAATGTGATCCAACAAGAACAAAGAAGAAGAAACATGGCAACAACCGGAAAACACAACACGCGAGAGGGCATACGAGCAGAGGGAATGAGGGTGGTGTTTGGACTATTTTTGATGGAAAATCAGTAACTAAAAAAAGAAAAGAATGTGAAAAAAATCCTGGAGACAGCGTAAACATGCGAGCTGATCCTCTGTTTCTTAGGTCCACCGAACTTCATGTTTATGTTTCAGGTCGGCCATACTTGTTTTTGTTTACGCCTGTTTCCTTGTTCCTCAGTCAGCTTGCTTCTTGATTGGCTACATCCTGTTCTACGTCACAATTCACGGAGTCATGACTCTGGAGTCTTTGGCTTCCCCCACACACAATATTGAACAGGTTTAGTACTTATGATTCTCGGCCGTGACCCGTTTCAGATTTGATTATCGGGGCAAATTCACTCTTAGCACACCTCAGACCACAGGATAATCTTCAAGGATAATCTTGTAAGACAGAAGATCATCAGGCGTTTGCCATCCTTTGTCCTCAGCGGAAGAGGAAAAGTCAGGACAAAACAGCTCGATAATCTTAATGTTGTGCTTTATAGAGGTGTACATGTGTGCTTATCACAGAGTTTTCTTTACTGTAACTAAAGATTGATTTGATCACTCCACTCATGATCAAATAGGTAAAAATAAGAAAAAGGTGCAGTAAAAATATGACTGTTGTACATTTATGGGGTCAGAGATCTTCAGTATATATTACTCTTCACCCTGATTTCAATATGTCTTCGACTGTCGAGCTGCATCATATGAAACATGCTCACATCCATGTCCTCTCCTGTCAGCCCCTCTCCTTCATCTCCTCCCACATTCTCATCTCTCTTTCTCCTCTCTTTCATAGTTTGTCAATTTACATCTCTTCACACTCTCCCTTTACTTTTTTCCTCCTCCTGCTGCATGGGGCTTTGTCCTCATTCGGAGGGTCATAGAGTCAGTGTGTACCATCATATCTGACCAATTAATCAGAGCGAGATCACGTAATCGCAGCTGAGAGATTCGCTGAATGCCCGCAAGCGTGGGGTCAAAAGTTCAGATGAGACAACCGCCCTCTAGTGGCAAACACATGGCCCATCTGTACACTGTGTACTCTCGCTCTCTGCAACGTTTTGCTCATTATTTATTTGCATGCAGATGTATACGCTCCACGTATGTATGCATGGGCATACACCCCTGGGCCATGTTTATTTTCATGTATTTGCATCATGCCGTTTTTTTCCCCCATGCATTTTCTTTTCCAGTCCCTGACGCTGCCTCATCATGTGCACTGACACACAAACGCACTCTCACACACTCACACACTTGCAGAGGGAGAGCCTGATCCAGCAGATCCCTGATCTGAGCGGTATTATATAAGACTGACAAAAAAGATTCATACGAAAGACGGGCAGGGAATTACAAGGCTAAAAACTTAATAGGAACACACACTTGTCACACACAGACACGCTGCTGAAACAAGAACAAGAGAGTTTTCCGTGTTACCTAATCCAAACCTTTTACTTTCTTAATCCGCTGATGACAAAAGGCACAGGACGGTTTAACATCAGGCAGAGGAAGGCAAATTAAGGGTGCCTCAAAGATATGAAGAAGTACATTTTGAATGCACTCTACACTGTCTAAACTCCAAAAAGTAAGCTAATGCTGGGGCAAAATCTTTGCAGTAAAGATATGAAATCACACTATAATGAAATTTAAAGGGATCTTAAACAGATCTGGTGTCTCCTTTTCCTCTTAAACAGTCTGTAATATGAGGGAGACCTCATGGTTGTGCGTAAAACCACAAATTATCTTATCACTCTATATGTGTGTATATTTCTTAGCTGGAGCTGAATGTGCGGTTCATTTCTCTCCTTAATTTTGTTGAGCTGCCACTGAAACTGTAACATTTCCTTGATCAACTATTCAAAATAAAGGCCATAAACACATAATAAATATCTGGACTATTACCGTAAAAACTTTTCAGAAGTTTTATCTAAATCTTTGACTGAGCTTTACATGCTAAAATATTCAGTGAGTTTGATATGTCCTTTTGTTTATTTAACATATCGCCTTTATGTGATAGTTTTCTAATCACAAAAAAAAAAAACTTGAGGTATCAGGACTTCTTCCTCTCCCCACATTTATGGTGACCTAAAACATGTTGTAGATTTGGACTTATTTTGAAGATCATCTCACAAATCACTCTGTAACATTACTATTATATCAGCCACCACTGTGGCTTGTTGTTGGTTTATTTTGTATTAGTAATTTCAAGAGGCCTCAAAATGGCTAAAGAAATGCCTAAGAAAATCCTTTAAATTAGGGCCCTATAAAATCTGATCACAGAATCTGACATTATAAGCAAAATTCAATTTAAAAAGGAATAACACGAAAATGGCCAACATTTTACATAAAAGTTTTATATTTTGAAATAAAAACAAAATTATCTCTTGGGAAAATACTCTTAAGGGGGTCACTAAAGTCGCTTTTCCACGAAAATAAGCACATGAATGCAGGGCTTTTAAAAGCTGGTAAATCTGCTAACAATTGGCAAGCAACTCTTTTCCCACTGCCAGCAGAACCGGGACTAATCATCAGTAGACTAGCTGTGTGGCTGTTTTTTTTCTTCTGGTGCATCAAGCTGATTTCATCACATTGATGACATCATCAAAACAAAACAAAACAAGGTCAGGTAAACAATGGAAAGGAGCATGGAAGCCATGGACATGATGGTCAACTATTTCCTATACCTCGTACTTTTGTCCATCTTCAGAATATACAAACTCAGCGCAGACTGAATGACACTCAAGGGCTGAAGGCGGATGGAACTTGTTGCTGAGATGGCAGAGTCACAGAACTTACAGACGGGAGATATGCCGTAGGCACGCTATGTCAACGTAAATTAGCGGGTTCACCTGGGTGTGTCGTTCACACTGAGAGCTAATCAGAGGCGAGCCAATAATATCCAGTGTCGCTTGCCGTATCAGTAGACATGGGTTTGAATGCCATTTAAAGCCTTTCCTACTGACAGAAGTCAATTATCAACAAGTTTAAACAGGTTTTTAGGCTTTCCCTCCCCCTTTCATTATCAACAACACAAACATGTTGAAGTGTCCGTCTGAGAAAACAGTAAAGTGGCAAAGAAGCTACATAACTACTGCTAACTCCAAAGTACAGGGCAGAGCAGTTTCCCAACGATTATGTAAATGTTGTTCACATACTGTTGACTGGACCCATTAAGATATGTGTGAGGATCACCTGAAGAGTGAGTGTTTATATTGCATTACTGTATATACTGCCTGGGTGTTAAATTTGTATAAAATACTAAAAACCAAATTCTCAATATGGGAATACGGTAAAAATCAAATTTAATTTGGAAAACAAATAACCGATATTATCGGGCCATACTAATCTCACTATAAAAAACACACTGAGACACACATACACACACAAATGGGCCCTCCAGGCACCCGTAGAATATTCTATTGGGGAACACTTCCACTCTATACCGTCTACTTCCTTATCTAGGACGCACATTTGGGTAAGAGAATGTCTGACGCCTCGTAACACCTTGAACACGATTTCTTTCACCTTTCCTCCAGGATGGTACAGCAGGAACGTTTCCCCCACCTCAGGTTTATCTCGATTACTCTCATGAAAGTTTGATGGGCCGGCTGAGAGCAGGAATCACAGCTCAGGGTGGAGGTGAGGAGCAGATTAAAGATTAATTGTGTATGCATAATGAAGTCAATCTTGGGAGAGCCCCTTTTTCTGTTGCTTGGGTCAAGTGTGGTAGGAATAAACACAGGCAAGAAGTGAGCTGAAAAAACATGGAATTATTCATCATGGCTGACTTGAAGGCACCATGATTATTTTATTTTACTTTTTTTCTGGGGTTTTCTTTTAAAATATGGTGACTGGAAGGTGCCAAAAGTTTAAAGGAAAAGCAAAATTGCATCTGAAAACAAATATGAGCAAAATTAAAATCCAAACATTCAAATAAGGATTAGTGTTTCATTCAAGAACTGGCGTCTTTGTGAGCCAGGAAATTGATTGGCACAAAACATGATAAGTATAAAAGAGCTTTTCTTTAAACAAACTCAACCTCATTTAGATTTATTCTTCTCATCCCCTTTCATATTTCCCCTGGACAAGGACACTATCAGAGAGGCAGAAAAAGTCCAACCGAAGACGTGTCACACCGCTGTGACCTCATCTTTAAAAATAAATCCTGTGACGTGATCTCACTGCAGCTCCGTGTCTTTTCTCATGTCCTTGCTCTTGATGTCAGTCCTCTCAATCATCTCAGAGAATTTAGAAACAAATCAATGGAAGTTGAAAATAAAAAAGGCACACGACCCGTCCTTTCTATCCACGTGATGAGTTCATGTGTTGGAGGCAATAATCAGCTCGATGTCGGGGGCCGATGAAAGAGATGATGGGTGTTTGTTTTCTCTGCATGAGGCCCTCTGACCCTCGCACAATGGAATAACGCAATGAAGACAAACATTTACAAACCAGCTCAGTGTCGGGTTGGGAACTGAAAGTCCTCAAAGATAGATAATGGGGTAAATAAGAGTGATTCAATGACACAAATAATATGAAATGTTGAAGAAAATTCAGTTAACTCAGACAGCAACACACTTAAAAAAAAAGATAAAAGTAAATCAGGAGACCTGAGGTCCCAACGATGGAAGTTTTTGGAGCAATTATCTTGTGCCTTGTTGAGTTAAGATACTGTATTATCTTGTTCTTAAAAAACTGTTTGGGCAAATATTTTCCAGGACGTTTCCAGGGCTTGTCTGACACTCAACAGAGGGGACAGAGAGGTGATAAAAACCTCTAATTCTATATACAAAACAGTAACACTAGAACTCAAAGTCAATAGTTTAAGGCTATCGTTGGGGTAAATAAATCCTTATTCCAGCAGAGCTTCAAATTGCAAAGATAAGAAATGGGAGTGAGACACAAAAAACAATAATAAGCAATTTATTAAAAACAATTTAACTGAAACAGGCCGTTCATAAGCTGATCCAATGTTTAAGACCACAGACAATAAACAGCAAAAATCTTTGCAAAAATGTGGTACAGACTGAGGGCCCTGGTCTGTGTGTCAATGACTGAGGGCCCTGGTCTGTGTGGTAATGACTGAGGGCCCTGGTCTGTGTGGTAATGACTGAGGGCCCGGGTCTGTGTGGTAAAGATTGAGAGCCCTGGTCTGTGTGGGAATGACTGAGGGCCTGGGTCTGCTCGGTAATGACTGAGGGCCCTGGTCTGCTCGGTAATGACTGAGGGCCCTGGTCTGTGTGGTAATGACTGAGGGCCCTGGTCTGTGTGGTAATGACTGAGGGCCCTGTCTGTGTGGCAATGACTGAGGGCCTGGGTCTGCTCGGTAATGATTGAGGGCCCTGGTCTGCTCGGTAATGACTGAGGGCCCTGGTCTGTGTGGTAATGACTGAGGGCCCTGGTCTGTGTGGTAATGACTGAGGGCCCTGGTCTGTGTGGTAATGGCTGATGGCCCTGGTCTGTGTGGTAATGGCTGATGGCCCTGGTCTGTGTGGTAATGGCTGAGGGCCCTGGTCTGTGTGGTAATGGCTGATGGCCCTGGTCTCTGTGGTAATGACTGAGGGCCCTGGTCTGTGTGGTAATGGCTGAGGGCCCTGGTCTGTGTGGTAATGGCTGAGGGCCCTGGTCTGTGTGGTAATGGCTGAGGGCCCTGGTCTGTGTGGTAATGACTGAGGGCTAACTGGGCTTTTCAGCAGGACAACCCTGCAGTTCACTCCTGCCTGCCTGACAAAGGACCTCTTCCAGAGGAATATCTTCACTTTTATGGACCATCCGGCATATTCCCTTGATTCCAGTTCAATTTAAAACATTTGGGGATTGGGAGTTGGGGAAGTTTACAGATGGACATCAGATCCAGGCAGTGGATGCCCTCCGTGAAGCCATTCAGTTTAATTGTTGTTTGCAATAAATTACTTTCTCAAATGTTTTTGTCTCACTCCCATGTTGAAGCTCTACTTAGAATCTTACTCAGATCAAACACTGTAAAATGGAAATTCTTGCAATTTGTTAACTGGTCTTTCAATTTTGATCAGGAGTATATATTTATCAGACACTTCTGGATATATTTTCTATATTTATTTGGTTCTTCTTTTTCTAGAAGAGTTTTAATTCTTGCATTGGAGGGGAGATACACTTTCTCTAATTTCGTTGTATACCAATTGTACATTGACAGATAAACAGCTGTTTTATTCACCGAGACCTATTTCAAACATTAGTATCTACACCTGCCTTTTTTTTACAACAAGAGCATCGATTAAAATATTATTAAATTGTCATAAATGAAGCAGGAAGAAAATTAAACATATCGTTTTTAGGTTTAAATAAGCAAATTAAAAGTGCAAGTTACTAAGAAAAAAAAACACAATACTAGCAGAGAAGCCTGAAGCCATTCCTTAGCATACACTATACTATTTTTAGTTGTTCTTTTGGTCGCCAGCGAGTGCAACATGACACAGTACATTCATGTTCTGCTGCAAAAACACAAACATAACGCTAAACACAAAGAGACAGTCACTCAAAACAGCCGGTCATGTTTGTCTGTGTGTATGTAAAGTGTCAAAGCCTGCAGCCTGCATGTTGTAGCAGAGAGAGGGGAAAAGGCCTTGTGGTCTCTGTGGCAGCGCTGTGACTCACTGTGTGCCCTGAGCTGTTCATACATACATGTGCCGTAGTGTGTCAGAGCTGTGTGTGTGATTTGGTTATATCAGTCATGTTTGCTGGAAACGCTCTCAGTCCATCTTTAAAGTGAGGTTTGCTTTGGCTAAGACACACAGCTGCTCATGTCCTCACACACAGGAGTCACGGCTGCAGTTTATACTCCATAGTTTCACTGTGCAGTAAATGTGTGTGCACTGCTGCAAAAGCCCCAGAGCCTGCGAGTCAAGTAAATCGTCAAATCCTCGCGAGTAAGTCGGCCCCACATCATCAAAAATTCATACGGTGGCATATGGTGTGCCAAGCTGCGTTGGAGGCAATATAGCAGCAGCCCATACACTCATAAATCCATATCCATTACTGACATTTCTCTCTTTTCTGAGCCACAGGTCAATAGTTCACATCCCGTCACACAGGAGAAACCCCTTCAACATCTGCCGCTGTTGCCATGGCAACTACCCGCTGCTGCCTGACAGACGAAGGGGGCAGGAAGAAAAGTGAGGGTTTATTTTGTTCATAGCTGCAGGTGTATTTTAATAGGTTTTGACGCCGACTGAAGAGCAGTGACACCCGCTTTTCAGTGGCACTGCAGGTCTCTGTCTTCAATGCTCTCGCACATGGGGGCTATTAAAAGTGTTTTACCCACTCGTCAAAACTCATTTCACTCACCTGCTCCTGGGGGAGGGTCCAGAGGTGGACTCAGTGCTGCTTCATACGTGAAAAAAAACCTCTGGAGGATTTCCAATGAAGCCAGAGATGATGAAACTGAAGCTTAAGGCTCAACAGGTAATGAAACTGAGTGGAACAGCAAATACTTTATTGTAGGGCTGGCGATGCGGCCCTAAAATATCCAATCACTAACTTTTTCTAATAAAACTTGATAATCATTTTTCCCTTCACAAAGAAAGTTTTACCTTGATTTAACCAGTGCTAATTTGACTGCAGTTTTAATTTAGTTTTAGTCTTTTGCCAAAAATATCGCTCAGTTTTAGTTGTAATTCAGGCGGTAGAGACAATGAGCGGAACTGCAGCCGAGTCAAGGTCACGGGCTTACGCATACACATCAGCTGTGGCACACATATCAGACATTTCCCTCCAACTCAACGCCTTCTTTGTCCCCATGTGCTCATCTCAGGGTTTGTTGTAACATGTTTCTCATGTGCTAAGGTGTTTTTCCCAATCCCACACAGTGCTCCCCTGACAGGTTCCTAGTTTGAATTGCTTTTTTCCCCTCTCCTCTTCTCTGGTCTTCTTTTCTGCAACCCCCAGGTAGGTGGATGCTGGCACAGCTGGCTGCCGCCGCCCTCTGGTATTTTCGTTGTTCTAAATTTTGTAAAGTGTCCTTGGGTGTCATTAAGGTGCTGTAAAAATAAGATGTATTATTATTTTTATTGTAATTTAGTCATCTTATTTTTATTATAGTTTAGTTTTAATTGATGAAATTTCCCATTTTAGTCAAAGAAATCTACTGTAAATTTAGTTGACTAATATATGAAGTGTAAAGTGTATGGCTTTTTTGTTTCCTTGAATTTCTTAAGTCTTTTTTCACATTTTGATTAAAGAGAACATTTAATAACCCTTTATTAAATGCTAGCCATGTGCACTTTGTTTTATCAGTTACTGTCTAATTTTCGTCAAGGGAAAAAAGGTTGTTGACGAAAACAATGGTAAAAATAATTAGTCTACAAAATTACCAAAGTAAAGTTTAACAAGATGCTGTTATTTTTTTTAATCTAAAATATATATACTCAGTATGCATATGCCAGTTCGAACAGGATATGATTAAAACATATTACCGTAAAAATACCAATTAAACACACGGTCCCAAATAAACGCCGGGTGTAGGAGAACATTTTGACAAATAGACGCCCGTTACAAATAAACGCCTGGTGTAATTTAAACGGCCGAGGTCACTGAGTATCATGCTCATCATTAAATTTAGAATTAAATGTGTCTAAACATTATTTTTCAGGGGGTTTTTTTGTAAATTTGCACAAATGTTTGATCTGATCCAACACCGACAAATTGCTTAAAGATCAGGGTCACAGGGCCTCATGTTTATCCTTTTCATGTGAATACGACGTTCTAGCAGCACTTTGAAAGATTTCCCTCATACATTACACTAATAGTAGTTTTGAATCAGGATACACTTGTTAGATTCTGAAGACCATACGTCAAAAGTCAAGGTTAGGAAGCCCCATGTCATCCCTAGTTCATCAGTTTTATACCCTACAAATACTTTGAGGGACTTTCTTCAGACTTTGCAGAATTGGTTTTGATTACCTAGGTCGGTGGTCAATGTCATAGGACCCCATGTTCATCCTTTGTTTGTGAAAGCCAAAACCAAAACAGCACTTTAAGGGAATTTTCTGTACCACTGCACAAATGTCTGATCTGACTTAATTTAAGACTCACAACGTGAAGGTCAAGGCCATGGGGTTGCATGTTCATTCCTTGCTTGCAAGTACTGAGAAAACTTAAAGGGATTGTCTTTATAGTTTCCAAATATGCCAGTCCTAACAGGACACACTTGTTTCTAAAGATGACAGGTCAAAAGTCAAGGTCATCATGTTCATTTCTTGCTTGTCAGTTCTAGATCTTGAGAACACTGAGGGATTTCCTTCATAGTTTAAATATGTGCAAGCTCTAACAGGATACATCTATTGGATTCTGGAAATCCTAAGTCACAGATCAAGGTCATGAGGCCTCATGTTCTTTCCTTGTCAGTTTTGTGTCTTTTGAACACTTTGAGATTTTCTTTAAACCTTGCACAAATGTTTTCTATTACTTAAGGATGCACTTTCTGTACAATAAAGATCTGTGGTCAAGGTCATGGGACCCCATGTTCATCCGTTACTTGTGAATGCAATAACCAAACAGCACTTTGTAGTATTATCTTCAAATTTTGCACAAATGTCTGCCCTGTATCGATGTGACACTTTCTAAGTTTTGCAGATCGTAGCTTAAGGGTCAAGGTCACGGGTTTCATGTTCATCTGATGCTTGAATGTGATGGTTTTGACAGCTTTGGTGGATTTATTACAACAACTGCCTGGAGGTCCACTCTGCCTTTAAGATAAACAGATTAGCTTTTGGGAGTAGGAGGTCAATGTCAAAAAAGCACTTTTTTGGTCACTGGTCTTTTACTGTCAGGCGTTTGCTTGGCATTTCAGCCACTGGTAAATATTATCCAGAAATTTTTTCTGTGCTTCCATTTAGCTGTAAAAATTCAGGACCATTTCTTTATTTTCTGTAAAGCCAAACATTATCAATGAAAAATGAGCTCCCTCACCTGTAACACAACAGATTCCTGCTACTTGCTTGTTTCCTACCTGTGCACACAGATGGAAAAGCGAGTAAACCAGTCAGCTTTTAGCATGACCCAGCGAGTGCAGTTGTTACATCAATTTTAAATGTTACTTGTTAGTTTTTCTATGTCAACAACACTGACCTCGATTTAAACCCCGCACAGCGGAGTGGACGGGGAAGTCTCCAAGAAAGGATATTCAGAGAATATATTTACTCAGTTATGAAATAATGTGACCTAATTATGCTGCCTCAACACGTGTTAACCTCTGTGTACCCACTGGATTGTAAGGCACACACTCATCCGTGGTTCTTTTAAAGCTACAGACGCACTTACACAAACACACATCGCTGAAAGGGTGAGTGTTTTCTTTGCCAATTAAAAAGTAAAAATGACATGGAATAAAAAGGAACTTCAGGGATTAAGTAATACTGCTGTAGGCCTGATAGGGAACATATCCAACTTTACCTTTTACCAAAACATACTTATCATCAAATCTATATGATATGATTTTCAACTGAGATCTGGAGTGATGGTGTATTATTAATTTTATATGATGATTATAATCATAGATACCTGGCCAAAAGTTCAGTAAACAAGTGCTCACAATAAGAACATTTTACAGAAATGTGTTAACTAACCAAAAAATGTCTAAATATTACGGGGTTTTTTGCGCACTTAACATTATCTAAGGGTGATAATGATAATTATGATAAAAAATATAATTATATTAATGGCAGTTTAACACCATAACAAGCATAAAAGGACAGTCCAAACACTAAACATAAGGTAATTTATTGAGTTAATTATAAAAAGAAGCAGGCAAACTTCTGTACACAGTCATAATTGCTAATATACATCAGTGACATCTTAAAACGTATGAATAAGTGGTAAATGCTTTTTAAAATATTGTCTATATTTTGGGTTAAATTTGACAGTACTCTCTCTTTAGGTCAGAATTGAATCATTAATAATTCAATTTTTTTTTTATTTTGCAACTACTTAAAAAAAAAATTAATATCCAAATTTAAGGCAATATTTTGACAACATCGAACCAACATTTTACAAAATACTGATATAAGTATCAGCAAATCAGATATGTGCAAAAATCCAATTTTTCACATCCCTAATTTTTTTATACTTCCTTATACTTTTTATATATTTATTTCATTCTAGCATATATCTCACCCAATGATTAAATTTAATTTTATATCTAAATCAATTATGCATGGACTTTTTTAATAATATGTTCCTTTAAATGATTAAAACTGTTATCTTTTCTTTTGAAAGCATGTCACGATGCTCTTCTCTGTGTTTTTGGGAACCAATGGTCAAAGACATCTGTTTCTATTTTGTTTGTAAGTTAAAAGGTGCCTTTTTTTTTTTTTTTTATTTAGGCTAAAATAATATTAAATGTCATTTTGCTGCTTTTGTAACAATCATTTTTTATTTTGAAAAATCTGAAATACTTTTGCATCACTGTTAAACTTTGTGATAGAAATATGATTTTTGGTTCATATTTCCCAGCCCTAATTGTCTTTTAACGACTTGTAATTTTTTTCTTTTCAAATCTGTATGCAAGTTTTCTCTCCTGTTGACAAGTTAAATGAAAATTAACGTCTCTCCCCTGGAAATGAAACTGAGCAATTACACAAATTACCACTTAAATTAGCCCTTTTTCTTCCTCTTGCAAACTGCATCAAAATTTGAAATTAATTTTCCTTAAATCTGTTTTCAAATTAACAAGAGGGTTAATGCGGGGCTATTAGAGAACATTTTTCTCACCAGTGCATTAATTTAATTTCATGTTTAACAGTACACACAGGAGACAGGAATCATAATAATAATAATGATGTAAAAAGGCAGCAATTATGGAGCTCGGTTGTGGTTCTGATTAGTCATGAATTATTCATGATATCAGGGAAAACAGGAATGAAGGGATCAGCTCGACCAGCGAGGAGGGATCAGTATAAAGATGGGACACTCTGCTGCTTTTTCTTGTTGGACACACACATACGCCTGAGCTGCTGCTGAAGGAATATATCTATGGAAATCAGGTACATTTAACACCTTATAATATAATATTTCAATCTGACAGTGCTTAATTACTGTGTATTTTGGATGTTTTTAAGAATTACATGCAGAATTTATTGCAAAGATGACAATTTAAAGGACTTTTCATGATTTTTTTGTAAATTTTCTTCTACAAAGCAGCATTTAAAAGTGGTCTTATACATAAAAATAATACCTTTACCCTGTTTCGAAGAATAAATTACCATTAATACAGAAAATAAATAAAAACGTATGTTCAAATATTTGATCGCATGCTACAGTGTGTTAATATTTCATTAATTGCTGAAAAATTTAAACCTTTTTAGAAGCTACTTAGTCGAGTGGAAAGCAAAGGATTTTTTGAATTTCTCTTCATCTGCACGTTAGAGAATTTTTTTTCCATGAATTTCTGTAATTATTCCTACTTCTCATTCAGCAGCCCTCCTCCAGCAGAAAGAAATCCTCGAAATTATTCACACACCGCCCTCAGCACATGGAGATCCTCAGTGAAGCTGGCAGGCTCTAGGACCCAGCAGCCTCAGCGTGGTCGGGTCCCAGCGCGCGGTGCATTCACAGTTCACAGGCATCTCGACCTAAATGCGATGTGACGGGAGAACCTTTACTGAAACAAACGGGAATATAGTATCAGGGAAGGCTGACCGAGCTGTGAACCGGGGCCCTAACACAGAGCAAATTAACATCAGCAGAAATAGCTCAGCGTTTTCAGATCGCTTATGTGCCAAGCAGAAAAAGCATCCAGCGCTGTCGGGTCACTTTTGCCTGCAGATGTCCAACAGAAACAGGTCGATGTGAGTGGGGGGGAGGCCTCGCTCGTCCTCGAACTATGACCGCACAGCTGGACCGGCTCCTGAGGTGATGCTGTTTTGGGTCCTGCGGGCAGATGTCCTCGGGCCCTGAGCTTTCAGTCGCTCCATTGTCCATCATGAGATCCTTTTCGTGGCCGAGCTCTGTCGTCTAATGATGCAATCTGGCTGGCTGAAAGCTACGAGGGGAGATGGGGCCACTGCTATAAGTGTAGTTTGATTTTTAAGGCTACTAAAGGGCTCATCCCTGAATCCGTTTGTGGATTATGGTTGTGCAAGGTCAACTCCTCGAACACATGACAGTGATGTGCGGCTGTCAGAGCACGTTTTCTTCTGACAGTTCATCACAGGCCAGATGCCAGAAGGGGGGCAGCAATTCCATGAGCCTCAGAGGGTCTGCAAGTGTGAAACCTGTGAGTTCATTTCATATGGAAAAGATCAGAATTAAATTAACCACTGCTTCCATGAGTTATGCAAGTGCCAGGTAGGACAAGTGCAGTGAGAACTAAAGGGGAAGGGTGAATGTTTGGTTAATGAATGAACATGAGGCCTTGACATTTGACTTTGTACCCCCAAAATGTAGCTGTTATCATCCAGTCAAACTGTGCCAACATCTCGAACAGTTCCTAAGACTTTCATAAGAGGATAAACATGAGACAAGGAAACTGACCTTCACACTCCAAGCTCATCAGTCATACATGAGTCAGATTAGACATTGATACAAAATTTGAAGAACATTTTCAAGCATTTTTGAGATATCTGTTGTGTTCTCCATTGGGTGAACATCATGGCCAACAATCCTCAATCACAGTTAATGCTTCAGTCAAATAAGAAAAATATCCAAAGCTTGAAAGAAGCCCCTATAATTAATGTTCAATCAAATGTTTAATGAACGATGTTAGGAAAAGATCTAATTGCAATCTTTTGAGGTCATCCTAAACTACATATGTCTTAAATGTGCCAATAATCCTTGACAGTATTTTTGGAATATCGTCTTTACAAGAACTTTGTGTGGACAACATAAGAACTTAAAGACTCAGCTGTTGCTGCCATGACAGAATCATTCTCACCGATTACTCGACCCTGCCACCCTTAAATGTAAATGTAAATGTTCTTTATTTATACAGCCCTTTACAACAACCCTTTTGGTGAACCAAAGTGCTTTACAATAGGTGCAAATAAGGTGAGTTCACATCAAAAGCGACTTGGAAGCCCTCACCAACCACTCTCTGTGCAAAGTCAATTTAAAGTCGTAATCAGCCGGGACCATGCACAACCAGATATCATGGCACGGATGCAATCTGGGGGACTTGAGAAACATATTGCTGAGCAGCTGCAGACGGTAACTTAGGGGTCACTTTGTACTCATGACCAGGTCGTGGCGCTCTGCCGCCAAAGTTGAAAAATTCGAACTTTTCAAGGAACGTTGCACCGCCCCAGCCAATCAGGGCTGTGTGGGTGTTTGACAACACCAGTGACAGCCTGTTTTTTATTCTGGTTATCAAAGTGACAATCCATGTCTATGTCACCAACATTATGCTAGTGAGGGCATTAGGTTTGCCTGGATGGGACCGCAGAGAACTCACAGACAATGCTGCTGCAGGGCTATCAGCTGCAGTGTTTTGTGGTTGGTAGGTGAGTGAAAAGGGTACAATCGGAAAAGTGTCTTTTATATGATATATGGTATGATTGGGGTGAAACTAAAGCAGGCGGAATGTCACAAATTGAGCTATGGACAGCAGCAGGACTTGGGTTGTGTTTGGTGGGAACGCACCTTAACGCAGAGTCCATGTCCTTTTACTGTATTCACAGTTCTAATGTGCTTCTTCAAATCAGGTGCCAAAAGAGCCGTCCAAATTTCAATCCAGACAAAAAATACCTCTACAGAAGATAAAGAAACCATTAGGAAAACACTTTGTTGCCCTGCAGAGCAGTGAAGTACACAGAGGTGATATAGTATTTTAGCATATGTGGTAATAAGATTACAAATTTTTATAGTTCTGCACATTTCACACACTCTATTTCTTTGGTACCAAAAGTAAAGCACAAACTGCACCTTTGTAGCTTATTGTTAAATCAACAACGCTAAATGGATGCTGTTCATTCTGTGGATCAACAACAAATAAGGAGAAAGCTAAGGACTTACAGAACACTGAGTCCAGTGTGGTGTGGATGCAAGAAAATGCTGATTTTCAACCGCATTTGCTAATGCCTTAGAAAACATTAGAGGACAGACAGTCTATTTCTTACGTGTAATATGAGTAATGAGCAAGCACAATCAGATTTCTCCTGTGCATGCTCCTGTGCAGACAGGGTGTCACGAGATTATAAATGACAATAAAACATATAATAATATAATTGACTTTTTGTCAAAAACTAATCTTTATAACTGAATAATATATAAATATAATAAAATGTTGGTCTGCTAAGGTGTTTACTCGCATTTTAAGAGTTTCAGTCATGCAGTACCAAAACAGATATTTGACTTTTTTAGTCTGACAGTAAAAGTTGACAAAAAAATCACTTCAACTGTTTTGAGATACATACAGCATAACAAGCAACACATGAACATTGGGCTACGACCACTGACCTCTGACTCCCAAAATGTAGTGAATTTATAAATGACACCAAGTAGATATTTGTAAAAACTTTAAAGAAATTCCCTCAAGTGTTCTTGAGATATTGCATTTATAGTAACAGTCTAGACATTTGTGCTTTGGGCTACAGGTATGTAGTCAAACTTGTTGCAATGAATTCTGCTAAAAAAACAAACATTTTGGGGTGCTGGTTTGGCAGAGCGGTTAGCAACCAGGGACACCATGTACTTGCTTCTGCAGGTCCAGGTTCGAATCCCACCTGTGACCAGATTGCAGAGTTTTTTCCCCTACTCTCTCACCCCCTTTCACAGGCCTATCCACTGTCTCTTTCCTATCAATAAAGGCACAAAATGCCCAAAAAATACATTAAAAAAAACAAAAAAAAACATTTCAAAGTTAGCTCTACAGCAAAATAAATAAACGTGTTTGTTTCTAGAGAGCAAACTACAGAATGCAACCTAAAAATAGTGAGGGAGGGATGTGTTAGGAGGGAAAGCTCCATATGTGGAGGGTGAGATAGTGAGTCACCCGCCTCCCCTCACTGTTTCACAGCCCATTAGGTCAGAGCGGAGCGGGGAGCGCGGCTCTCAGTCTGCCGGTTGTAATATTGGCGAGGACACAGCTGAGGGAAGGACTGGGGAGGTTTTTAAAAGCCTGTGATGTTCGCTGTGTGGGAGAGGTGAGATGTCATCTCCTCTCACTGCCTGAGAGCAGCAACGCACTGATATAAAAGCAGGAAGCTCCTCAGCAGCTGCTGGAGGGAGGAGGGACGAAGAGGGAGGAGGAGGAGGGGGTGTAAAGAGGGGATGAAGAGGTGGGACCAAATGTGTACAAATAAAGCTGGTATCAATGGAAATATCTAGTTTAAGGGAACAATGCTTAAAATATCAGCCTTTAGAAAACTCTGTCTGAATTCAGAACATTAGAGTGTATATTTGTAACACTGTTACATTCATTTAAATATTATTATTGGTGTCTTAATTGCCCTTATTAATCTAACAGGAGTTAAAGTTTAGTTGCTTTCTATGAGTAAGTAACTCATTTAAGGTTCAACATTGAGCTATGGTTTAAGAAACTGTCCATTTTTTGCTTTTACTTTGCAATTTGTGCCATTTACTACAGCTACTTTATTTCCATTTTGATAAAACCTGCTCCTCTTATGGGAAATGACGACACTTGTGTTTGTCAACAAATATGGCTGAACATTGAGAAACAACTAAGTGTGGATTAAATGTGAATAAAAGCAGCTAAAAGGGAGCAATTATAAAATATATGATACAGCAGATTACTTTTGATTTATCCAATAAGTTATGTGGAAACCAAAATGAGCCATATCAAAGGAGTAGCAGTTGTCCCTGAGTGTGGAAGCGTGGAATCACTAAGGTAAGAGGAATCCAGCTGCTGCTCATCTGCATGCCAATTCAGCTGGTAGTATGTAGGACAACAACAAATCCTTGAGTTTATCAACAGTAACGTTACTAAGGTCAAAAATATGCTTGTTCTATTGAAATAATGATTTTTCTAATTATGCCCTTACTTTCTCAGTTTTCTGACAAATCAAATCATCTAAATGTATTAAAATAACTGACAGAATACATATTATCTCCTTTATTTTAAATATTCTGAATTAATGCAATCTTCAAATCTCACAAAACTCAACAAAATCACGTTTTGTCATGTGTAGGTTTGCATGATTTTGACCAACTTATCAGTGTTGGTGAACTAACACTTAAGTCTTGTTTATAAAATAATCTGGAAATACTATGAATCTGATATTTACTTTCAAAATACCATTTTTATCATACAACTCACATTGTTTCTGCTGCTATGCCTCCTGATTTCTAAACATGTTGACCAGACAAAGGGTCCCAAGGTTCCTCTGGATCAAACACTCTCAGAGGCCGTCCCGCATGTCATCAGTTATCAGACAGTAGAGACTATGAGCGGGACTGAAGCTGAGTCAAGGTCACGGGCTTACGCATACACACTCACATAGGCACACACACCAGACATTACCCTCCAACTCAATGCCTTCTTTGCCCCCATGTGCTCGTCTCAGAGTTTGTTGTAATATGTTTCTCATGTGCTAAGGTGTTTTTTCCAATCCCACACTGTGCTCACCTGACAGGTACCTAGTTTGGAATTGTTTTTTTCTCCCTCCCCTTTCCTCCTGGCCCCTTTTCTGCAACTCCTGAATGAGTGGACGCTTGAACGACTGGTTCTGCTGCTCTCCAGTATTTTTGTTGTTTTCAATTTGTACAGTGTCCTTGGGTGTCATGAAAGGCACTTCATAAACAAAATGTAGGGTGCTGGTTTGGCGGACTGGTAAGAAACAAGGCACGTCACATATTAAGTACTTCTGCCAGCCTGGGTTCAAATCCAGCCTGAGGCCAGTTTGCAGAATGTCTTCAAGGACTCTCCCACCCCCTTTCACAAGTCTATTCACTGTCATTCTCTTCTATCAATAAAGGCACAAAATGCCCAAATAATATGTTCAAAAAAGGAAAGTATTATTATTAAAGGTGCACCAGGTTAACATGTTATGGCCCTGTTCCATTAGCCCTACTCTACTCTACACGACTCTACCCGGCTCTACTCTACTCACCTTGTGCTGCTTTTCCATTAGCTCCAGTCGCCTGCCCAATGGCGTGCAGTGTCGCTGAGCGGCTCTGCGGTGACGTCATTTTGAGCACGACACAGCAATTTGTGGCTTTTTGTCACAAACCGAGTAAAAAAGGAAAGCAGGAGAAGACTGCAGGTGGTAAGAAGAAATACCCCTTGAGAAGCACAGGAGAGTTTTGGAAGCTATACAACAGAATGAAGTCGAGGACGAGAGCAATCGAGCTGCAAAGAAAAGACAGATGAGGGTAAGCTAATGGTAGCTACCGCGAGCATGCTAGATCGTCGTGCTCATGACTCATCAATGGCGACATTGTCTGACCAATCAGTAGCCGGCAATCAGTGACGTCATCTTTTAGCATCGACTCTGCTCGTTTGGAACCAGAGTGGAGTGGGTACTAAAACTAGCTTGTTTTAGGAGGTACCAGGCTAGTGGAAACGCGCTGCAAATCGAGTAGGGCCGAGTAGAATAGGGCCAAGGTGTGACAGTCGAAAAGGACCATTAGTGGCTCATCAAAAAGAAATAAGGGATTTGCAGAAATATGAGTTAACACACTTTCTATGACAGCTTTAACTATTGTGTTACATCACTGCATTAAAAAAATAATTACTATTAATTAACCAGGTAATAAAGACTAAGGGTGAATCCCAGTTGTACCCCTGGTCTTTGGTTTGGCATGTTCATGTTGAGTGTTGTGGTGTCCCAACTCTCTGTAGGGCAAAGACGAAGGGTTACACAGCCCTTGAAATAAAGACAGACAGGGACCTTACTTGAATGAGTATGAGAATTTCCCATAATGCAAGATGGCAGAGCAGACACCAAAGGAGGTGTATAATAGTAATTATTAAAAAGTAATTATTAAATCATCAAATATTAATTATGTTTTGAATTGTTGGTTGTATTTTAAATTTCTCGTTATAACAAGCTAGCTTTTGCGGCTGCAGCTATGGAATCCGCCTACCAGTGATGACGTAGCGGGAATCAAGTGGTGTGTTGTTTCTTAGAGTGCGTTTTCACCCCTTCCCCTTAGCCCTCAAAACAGAGGGCTAAGGGGAAGGGGGCAGAGAAAGGGGGAAGACGAAGAGGAGGGGGTAAAGGATTGATCCTGACTTTCTCAGAAATTTAACCAACTGAAATTGAACCCTCATCTCAATGACCGTAGGTCTTCATCTTAGCTGGTTTTAACTCCTTCTAGACCACATCACCCAACTTAATTGCCTTTCCAAAGCAATAAGAAATGTTTTAACTGCAACATAAATAATAAAATCCATAAATATTATGCATAGCAAGTATGTTTAACAAATGCATAAACATAATGACAATAGTCATAACAATATTATGAACTAGATAAACACAATTCAGACTAGAATACAAATAAACATAACACTTTAAGAGTAGATTTTTCCTATACGTATAGGAAATATGAAAATTAATGAAGCATAAAATGAGGAATAAATTTAAGAACTGCGTTGACCTTTGACCTCAGGTTAATAAACAGAGCCTCATGAATAAAAACAGCCGTCGTCCTTCACCCGAAGGAGGCCACTGATCAGTATTTCAGCTCCGTGACTCACACAGTGACCTTGTTGTTTGCGTGCATGTGTGTTTACATTATCGAATACATTTGTGTACGTCTGTGTTGTCATGCAATGTCAAACTTAATCTACCGTGTGTGTGTCTCCTTCTTTCTTTGTCCTGTGTACTCTCAAAGCGCTGAGTGCTGCAAACAGGGCTGGGCAGTTTGGATCAGAAATAACAGATACTTTGCTGAACGGTAGTGCACAGAATAAAGAAAGATTTTTCTTATTAAGAAGTAAATGGCTGTTACAGAGCCAGATAGAATTATATACTTTTAAACTCTAAAAATAAAAATGCAACAATAGAGCAGCAGGAGCCCTAGACATCCACAATTATATGTTTTTGGTGTTTAATTGTCAAGATAAGAAAAAAAAATTCTTGAAGAACGAACTGAACAACAATGTGACATGTCCTTGGTTGTCAAATTTTTCATTCTATTCAAATGTGACGTGTTTAAAAAAGATAAAATTCTGATTATTTTAATAGTCAGTGGTAACAAAGGCCCTGTTTACTTGCATCAACACGAAGATCGCCCTGCTTTCACATTTCTTGATGGTACATCGACAGAAAAAAGGTTGAGAAACACTGATAAAGAATATGTATTAATCGATTAACAGTTAGGAGTAGAGGTTTTATTGTAACCATCTTTTAACAGAACATAAGGCGTCTTCGCTCTTTCCAATCATCACCACAAAGTTCATTCTTGTAATGTCTTACACTCTTTAACTTGAAGCTTGGACCAGCCCTTTTTGGGGATTTCCACTGCCTATATGATTCTTATGGCCCTTTTCCACTGTCACGCCTTGACCCTATTCTACTCGGCCCTACACAATTTGCAGCGTGTTTCCACTAGCCTGGTACCTCCTAAAACAAGCTAGTTTTAGTACCTACTCCGCTCTGGTTCCAAGCGAGCAGAGTCGATGCTAAAAGATGACGTCACCGACTGCCGGCTACTGATTGGTCAGATATTGTCGTCATCGATGAGTCATGAGCGTGACGACCTAGCATGCTAGCGGTAGCTCCCGTTAGCTTACCCTCATACGTCTTTTCTTTGCAGCTCGATTGCTCTCGTCCTCGGCTTCATTCTGTTGTATAGCTTCCAAAACTCTCCTGTGCTTCTCAAGGGGTATTTCTTCTTACCACCTGCAGCCTTCTTCTGCTTTCCTTTTTTACTCGGTTTGTGACAAAAAGCCACAAATTGTTGTGTCGCGCTCAAAATGACGTCACTGCAGTGCCGCTCTCTGTTTACAGCGACACTGCACCCCGTTGGGCAGGCGACTGGGGCTAATGGAAAAGCAGCACAAGGCGAGTCGAGTAGAGTAGGGCTAATGGAAAAGGGCCATAAGCCTGTGGTGTTTGAGATGATAAAGGACGATATGACCCATAGACCTTTAAGAAACCCCCCCTCTCTGGCCCTTTTCCCCTCTGCACATTTACATTACGTGAGGTGAGAGGACACCTGAACACCAAAGGAGCCAGACTACGGTCCAGGGTGTGATTTAATCCTGATCTCTCACTGCCCACCACTTCTTACTTTCACACTTGGGTCTCGATCGTGAGGGCGACCCGGGGTCAAGTGCTCGGAGAGGCCACACTGAGCATGCTCACGGCCCCGGGTTTATGGGTCAAACCTCTCTCTCCTCCCCTCGGGGCAAACGAACACATAACAGAACGCATGAAGGACTCAAACGTCAACGCCAGATGAAGACGGACAGATGTGAACGCATGAATCCACACGTGTATCGCATCCACACATTTTCAAATTAGATTAAATAACAGCGTATAAGGGAGAGCATATAGCAACACACATGCAATGATAGAGAGTGCATGTGACAGTATGTGAGCCATATGTTACCACTGATTTAACATACATACAGTAACAGTGTGATAACGGAGAAACACTCGGAGCCGTGTGGAAGTGTTAAAACACATCTGGCATTGTCACGGATACAAATGCTCTCACACTCATGAGATGTAATGGCATCACACACACACAAAGACACGCACAAAGTGCAGTAGGTGTCTTGAAGATGATGAAGAGAGAAACCCAAACATGCCAGGAGGGATCAAACTCCACAGAGCCGCAGGTAAGGGGACGAGGGGGAGGGGGACAAAAAGAAGGGTGGCAGACCGGAGTGTCTCCACTGGAGGGGCTGCCAGTGTGGGGTGAGGGTCACACTCACATCATACACAGACTCACACACTTGAAGACTTTTATTAACGATACATAGAAGTTAAAGGGGGCATGCAAGAGTCACTGTGTCAAAGGTAGTATTCATTTTATCTGTATAACAGTTGAACTAAAACATGTCGTGTAAAATTTGCCACCAAACTAGCAGACTGTCAGCTCTAAATTTGAGACTATATCCATTAAAACTTCACTTTAAGGTGGGCTTTACACAGGTACGAATTTGTAAGACTCCGGTAAAATAAACTATCAATCTGGTGATATTGACACACGGAGATGTGTATTTGTCCGCATCTTTTTTGAAAATGGGTCTGCAAGTGGATATCTGGGTATTCGTCTTCATGCCGTAGTTGGTATAAACGGATAAGTCCAGAAAAGACCTCATAGCACCCCTCCCCCTCCCCGCCCCCCAACCCACGTTGTCAAACACAACAACAACAATGGCAGCAGCCGGGCTGATTCTGATCTTGTTCCAGCAGCTACAAATATTGCTACGACTTTTATATCAACATTTACTCACAGAACACCAACAACACTAGCTACGACAACAACAGCAACAAGTGCTCATGCAGAGACGCAGCATGTGACGCGCACATGAACACTTGTTGCTGTGGAATCCACCTCGGAGCAGAACCAGAAAGGCAGCCCGACAATTTTGCGTTGTTAAGTAAATGCACAAGCCTATGTACGATATGATGTGTAAACAGCGATACATGTTTTGATGCTGACGCCAAGACAATACGGGGCCGTCCTCGTGTGAGGAGGGCCGAAGAATTCTTCACAAACTAGAAAAGCACTTGAGGAGTACAAACCTCCGCCATGCAGCTCAGTTCCAGCAGTGGCTTTTCAACAAGCCCCGTAAAAGATACAATTCAGGATCACCAGATCCAGTACAAAGCCAAGATCCAGATCAAACTCAGCACATACATGGAGGTTTTAATCCCATATGAACACGAGATTTAGGCATCACTTAATATTTTGATTTATCTGAATTATTGAATGTCATCAATGGGATTTCCCATTATAAAGCTAAATGTTTTTTGTGACATCAATCTGGATCAGATCCAGAAGAAAGGACCTCTTTCACAATACATGTAATTTTGCCCACAGCCCAATTTTTTGTTTATTGTTTGGTATTTGTAGTACACCCAGAGACTCCCAAGAATATACCTTTAGAAAATCCAAAAGTCATCCAGGGCCTGTACTATGACCTATTTTATGATCATTGCCATAGGTGTGAGTCAGGGTGCACACTTTACCCCAAAACTTACTCAAACACAAATAATAAATCATCAAATTGGGTCAAATCACCTTCACTGAAGTCTGGTGCATCTTTTGAAATCAAATGTAAAGCTAAGTATTACAATTGAAAGAAGTTATTGAATTTTAACTGGAAAAAAATAGTTTTTTTTAATGATTTTTTCAACAAATTCAATTCTTTAGAGATGTGTCTGACCAACTTACAGTTGCTGTACAACTAAAATACTTATAAATTATTTGGCCACATATATATTCTCAAAGTGGGAAAAAAATCATCAAATTCTGAGACCGGAAAAGTTGTTCAATCAACAGGTTGAGTTACTGTGGTAGAATCAGGATACTGTTCCATGTCTTGTATTATATCAAGAGTAATGTTTTATTTCATGCAATTTGCAGCAAATGGATGTTAACTTCAATTTAGTATTGTGCATTCAATTGAATTATATATTTTTTTTCATATATTCTATATATGAAGTATATATATTATATATATTCTACATGAAGTATCCAAACATGAGACATCACCCAAACTGAAGTTTGAAACCTTGTCAGATTCTGACGGCCATGCATGGACTGGCTGGACATTGGTGCAATTTCAGAACATGTATGACATGTGTGAATCTGATCTTGTTCCAGGTTCAAGTGATAGTTCCAGAGCAATAGATTTGCTTCTTTACTTTTGGGCAAAACTGAAAACAAACCTTTCATGGAATCAAATGACCATGCTTACTAATCTTTCCCAAGCTACACCGTCAAGATATTTTCATACAATTGCAGATATTTTGAACACAATAGTTGTTCCCAAATACCTTGGCACAAATCATATTTCACGCCACGATGCCATAACTCACACCACTGTCTTTACTAAAGCTTTTTATGGTGACCACTCTTATCTTAGATGGTACATATATCTACCTCAACAAATGCAGTGATCATCAGTTTCAAAGGGCATCTTACGGAGGACAGAAAAAACAAAATTACCTAAAATTCATGTCAGTTGTACTGCCTGATGGATATGTTTTAGACATTATTGGCCCCTACCATGGTAACGTAAATGATGCAACAATAACTCGGCTCATCATGGAAAAAAATTGAAATATTGAAATCTTGGTTAGAAGCAAATGACAATATGATTGTAGATCGCGGTTTCAGGGATGCCTTAGATCTTCTTGCTAAGTTGGGGTATGATGCTAGAATGCCGTCATTTTTACCAACTGGTAAATCCCAATTGGATTCCTCAACAGCCAATAGTGATCGTTGCTGTACCAAAACAAGATGGATAGTAGAGTCCTACCACGGGCGTTTAAAGAAGTGGATGTTGTTTAAGGAACAACTTACCTCAAATTATTTTTTTGAGGTCATTGGCAAATTAGTGCGCATAGTAACTGCATGTCTCAATGCCTTCAGAGGACCAATATATGTTTCAGATCCAGATCGAGAGGAACGAGATACTAAGATGGCTCAGCGTATGCTTTCACTTTTAAAAAAAGACAATGTTTTGGCAAAACAAGTTGCAGAAGACCCAAATATGTCACGTAGAGCTCGTAGTGAATGGCAGAAGCTCGAAGCATCTGATATCTCGTTCCCTCATGTGGATCTGGAATACCTTGAGACCATAACATGCGGTACATACCAAATCAAACAGCCCCCTGGCTACATTGCTGAGCATCAAAAACAATGATGGTGACTATGAGATTTGGGTTTACCAGCATGATGCTGATCTCATTAGGGGACAGATTCATTCTCGTCACAGATCTCAGATAAAATATAATGTTTGGATTCAATTTGACAAGAATGCATCAGATGATCCTGTGAAGGCATATTATTGTCTCTGTCCTGCTGGAAAGAGAACCTCTGGCATGTGTGCACATGTTGCATCTGTAATCTATTATTTGGGATATTATAAACATTTTCAAAATCAGAAACCGCTTCAACCATATACAAGCAAATTCAAAGACTCCATTCTATGAAATAACCAGCCAATCATACATCTTATGGATTTCTCAGATCCCCTTATGAATATATGAATCACCACCAAAATCATATCATTTCAAAGTCGGGCCATTACCAACATCTCCTGAAAAATGTCAGAAAATTCTGAACTGTGGTTTTTGCATAATCTTGCCCACCAACAAAAATATACACCAGCTAAACATAAACTCCTTGGTAGAGGTAAAAAGCAGGGGTGCATGATATTGGATTTTTGCTAATATCTGATACACCAATATATCGGCAAATTCATTATTACCGATACTTATACCAGGATTTTGCATTAGGAGTAAAAAGTCCTTAATTTATGAAATTAACTTGTTGCTTTCAATGTGAAACTCCATTTGTGTTAGAAACAGATGTGAAACAAGAAAAACAACATTTCCCTCTCAAAAAAATGAAACTTATATCTTTAAATGAACTCGTAATGCAACGATAAGGTGAAGCAGGTGGTCCATTTTTGAACATGTCAAATGACAGCCAATGTAAGTGATGTACTCAATATTACTTTTCATACAGCTGATTTTTATGGCAGATATTCTGGCTGCAAATATCTGAAAAAAAAATAATATTGAACTTTAACTTCAAATTCAACTTTGAGGCCAACATCCGCAAGTACTGATACTACCATGCATACCTTTAAAGTAGAAAACCAAAGTTTCAGTTTTGCTGGTAGGATTGAAATAATGAGGGAGGAAAGCTGTTAAATATGGACTTACTATTTTGCACTGAAAGTTACTTTCAGGATTGCTTGCCAGAAAGTCTGCTTTACTTGCTTTTCTCCCTCATTAAGTAAAAATCATCCACCCACTTATCCTTGAAAATCAGTTAGCAGCAGGGTTTCTGCACTTTTAAAAATCAAGTTTAAAACTTGTAAAGGCCTCCCAGAGACCAAACTGGTGAAAATCTAGGAACTCTGTGCCGGATCAATCAGTCAATCAGAAAATAAATGTACTACTCAGCTACATTTTAGAAGAAAGAACTGATAGCTACCAAAAACAGTGAAAAAAAGTCATGTGACATCAGCCAACTGTTTATCAAAGAAGCCTTTGGAAAGTTGCTAATGCATCAAAATGAACACTGCCACTCTGTGCACCTCATCTCAACCAAACTTTGGCACAACCTACTCACTAAACTGACCAATAGGCCCTCAGCACAGATACGCAGCCATGTCAATAATGACACTTATTTCTAAAACTATTATTTTTGAAAAGAAAAGACATTGCAGTGAGCACACAGATGTAATACACGGCCTGGCCAAAAATATATTTTGCCATTTGGATTTACAAACATGCACAAGCCTCCTATGGATTGTTACTACACGGTTGATTATCTTTCATCTGGGAACAAGTTATTTAACCCCAGCTGGTGCAAGGATTAGCTTCTCATTTCTTAAACAACCATGTGGAAAGAAACATCCTGTGGTCGTGGAAAAGATGTTAGTCTGTTAAAGAAGGGTCAAATCATTGGCATGCATCAAGCAGAGAAAACATCTAAAGAGATGGCAGAAACTACTGAATAGGGTTAAGAACTGTCCAACGCATTATTACAAACTGGAAGGATAGTGGGGAACCGTCATCTTCGGGGAAAAAATGTGGTCAAAAAGAATCCTGATTGATTGTGATCGATTAATCATTCAAACATTTGGCCAAATCAAATCAAAGAAAAATAGAGAAAGTAAGAGCATTTCCACATGCACAATGTAATTTATTCTATGTATGGATTTTTTTCTTCCCTAATAGCACGGGCATATTCCAAGATGACAATGCCATCAGCTCAAATTGTGAACGAGTGTTTCAGGAAGATGAGACATCATTTTCCAGAGTCCAGACCTTCACCTCATTGAGAATCTTTGGGATGTGCTGGAGAGGGCTTCGCTCAGTGTTAGGACTCTCCCATCATCCATACAAGATCTTGGTGAAATTAATGCAGCACTGGGTGGAAATAAATCTTGTGACATTGCAGATGCTTATCGAAACACTGCCACAGCGAATGTGTGCTGTACTCAGAGTTAAAGGAAAAGTTTGGTTCCTGCAGCTTTCACGTTGTTTATAGAACGAAGAACAACAACATACTCACCCTGAAGGCTTTCCTGATCCAAACAGTGCTTCAGGAGATAATTTAGATCCAAAATCGAGCAGCGGACATCCGTAGAATGGTAGCCCGTAGGGCATGGATCGCCGCTCCTAAAAACTGCATTAATCGTCTAAAAACTCATGTTTTTCACCAATATTCCATCATGATACGTTCCGGATGATCCGCCATTGCAGTCTATGTCACTCCACACAGCGCTGTGTGGCTGAACTGACGAGTTTGTTTACGTGCCCTTTGCGCATGTTCAGTGCGGCTCATTGTTTCAGGGGAAGACCGGCAGCTACAAATCGACTTTCTTCTTCCAGTTTTGTGCAAAATGGACGAATATCTATCGGATGAAGATGTTGTGGAGGAGAACTTTGAATATGATGGACGTCCTTACAGTTTCGAGCCAGAGTTTACAGATAAGGAGCTCTTAGAAAGGAGGAAGCGAAGGCAACGCTCCAGAGAGTACTGTGCATGCGCGAAGGGCACGTAAACAAACTCGTCAGTTCAGAGGTCGGCACAGCCACACACCTCTGTGTGGAGAGACACAGACTGCAAAGGAGGACCATCCGGACCATGATGGAATATTGGTGAAATTAATGAGTTTTTGGACGATTAATGCAGTTTTTAGGAGCGGCGATCCATGACCTACGGGCTACCATTCTACGGATGTCCGCTGCTCGATTTTGGATCTAAATATCTCCCGAAGCACTGTTTGGATCAGGAAAACCTTCTGGGTGAGTATATTGTTGTTCTTCATTCTATAAACAATGTAAAAGCTGCAGGAACCGAACTTTTCCTTTAAAGGCGGTGCAAATAAATAGTGTGCGACCATTTTTAGGTGGTGACTTTATTTTGGCCAGGCAGTGTATATATTCAGACCAAAGTCTTATTTAAAACCAGCCTGTAAAAACGTTAATCAATGCAATAAAAATGTCTCTTTTTGGCACACGATCATAAGACCTCCAGGGCTCCTGCAGCCTGCCTCAAGTGTCCACCCGAAGAACTACAACTTTAGGCACTTCACATTGGGGAGATCAGCATGAATGCCTGTACAGCTGTAGCTTTATCAAAACTGTCCAACATTCACTTTAAGATAAGAAAGAGAATCACAGGGTGTGTTTCTTCAGCAAAGACGAGCTCTTCTATCCACTACAGACGTTTCTTGTTTTTAATGTACAACACGTTTTCACATTTTGACATGAGGTCTTTATCAAGAGGTATAAATCTCAAAAATCACCCGAAAATTGTCTTTTAGGATTTACTGAGGGCATACATCTCTGTCGTCGTGCTAGTTTACTCTCACAGCAAGAGACCTCTATTTGAACTGTCTGTCCTTGTTTTGCTCTCTGAACCCTCGACAACGCTTCTGCGAGAACACAGGGGATTTTTATATCAGCTTAAAGAAAACTCTTTCATAACCACCTGAACTTTTGAACCCTTTTTATAATCAGCCTGATAATGTCATATAAACTCGATGTCAGACTGGAAAACAGAGTACACTATTTATCTCTCTGAGGGGCGAACATGTGGAGGGGATGATGTTTTGCACCTGACAGCAACATATTTCCATTAAAGGATAATTTAGAAACTCTGATATGGATGTACATCCTGCACTTACCTCAGCAGTTTTACTTATGAACACAGAAAAAGAAACTGTATTGATACTAAACAAATTAGATTATTTTCTTTACCTTTTTAGTCTCACTCCTGATTGTCCATGTTAAATAATACATTTAAGACTAAAACATTGTAGTTTGGGGACTTGGATAAACACGTGAACATCAGCCAATTATTACATCAGTTGTTTGTAAGCAAGGTTACACAATAACTATTTGCTAGATTTTGCAAATTTTCAGGAAATGATGGTAATTGCCCAACTTCAAATATTCAATTTTGACGGTGATCCAGATCACCACCATTAGAAAACATTGTTTTTGCTCAATAAATGTCTAACTAATAAATATATCATTATGATTCTGAGTACTAGGTGTGGTTTTTCAGGGTCAAGGAATCATATTTTTACGATAATGTTATCATGACACAATTCCTTATAGATGTAACACTAATATATGAGCTGCCTTGGTGGTCGTTTGCTCTGTCCAAGTGCTTCCTAGTTCTAAACTGTGATTATAATCACACTTGTGGTCGTTATTTATTACAAATTGCCTAGTAGCTCACCTGCAGATGTCCTACATACTTTGGGAAGCACTGCTATCTGGCAATCATTTAAAGAATATGTGATTTTTCTTTGGATAAACTAGGACAGATTTAGCATTAAGTTTTACAAATGGTCACGATTACATGAGTTTTTCATTCAGAATTAATTATTCATAATTAAATTATTCGGAATTAAACTTTTCTCCTTCATGTTTACATGGAAACAACAATTTCAAATAGAGGTTTACATGGAACACACGTTTATTCGTCTTTATTCAAGGTCTGGCGGTTGGGAATGGTTCTGATTGGACAGGGGGCAGACGTGACGTATTTACGTCTACCAGAAGAGAAGCTCCTGCTCAGTGTGTCTAACGTCTCCGTCAGGGAAACCTCGTCCAACTTGGAAGCTACAGCTATAAAAAGATCCACATTTGAATGCATTCATCCATCCACACTTTCATTACTTCCAAATCTTCTAAGGCCCTAATTAAATGAACCGTCTCAGTTTGTGTGGAGTCCTGCACTTGCTTCAGGCAGCCTTCCTGATCCCTCATAACAACAGGACAAGGCAACAATCATACCCAGAACGACCGGAATAATTTAAAGCAGAATGAACGTATACATGATCGAGCAATTATTTAATTTGGATTAAAAATCAGAACAAACCAGCCACTTACGCATTTCTTTGGTTTTGTTCGGAATTATCATTTTCATTCGGAATTAGGTGTTTACAAGGTCATTTTAAGTCTTTTAAAAGAGGATTTAAGTTTTATTCGGAATAAAACGGGAATTAAAGTTCTCATGTAAACGTCATAAGTGTCTTTTAACGTAACAAAGTGAAAAGCTGAGTTCAAAAAAAAGAGTGCTTTTTGAATTCTTATACAAACAATGATCTTCAATAAAAACACATTGTGAGCTCAAATCTAACAGAAAGTTTTTAAATCGTACTTCTTGGGCTTAACTTTAGGTCCATTTCATTTGCAGCAGGCTTTAAAAACACTGCACCATTAATAATACAGCGATCAACATGTTGTACACTGTGTATGAGGCTGCATCCTTTTAGCCTTGTCGCTCTGACTAGATTTTAATGTTTCTGCATGTAGCTGGCAGACTGGTGAATTATTAAAAGTGGTAATTAGGTGATTGTGGCTTCTGGAAGTCTCTGGAGAGAGAAGAAACTGTCAGAACAATGAAAGCTTATCAGAGAAAAACATCATTAGATCACCAGCAAACAGCCTCGGCCTTCTTAAAGAGCTTGTTTCGTCCGAAAAAGAGCAACTTTAACTCCAAAGAAAATAAACCTCAGGCTAAAAATACCATCGTGGTGGTGTGCAGGCCCTCTGTTGTATCATGTTTGTGTGAGCGTGCAGGCTTTTTAAAGTGGCCGACTGTCCCCGAGCTGTTGTGATATCGCTGTCCTGATGGCATTTGCATTTTTACATTTTGTCATCTCCACCATCTCGATGTCTTATGAATACAATGAGGATGCGTGTCACGAGAGGACAAAGGGTGTGGGGGAGCGTCCCCAGCTGATGAGCTGGGACGGGCCAATGCTCTGTGACCTGGATAGAAGAGATATTAGAAAAGGGTCACGGTGTCAGCAGCAACACTCATGCAATGAATGTAAGACATGCATGTGGCTGCACGCACATCTCAGCTATAGCGTGTGTCACGGATGTTGTAGTTCAGCGTTTCAGCCTCTCTGGGCTTCGTATTCCTGCGCAGGTTAAACTTGAAGAGTGCTGATCTGCTGACGGGGAAGGGCGAGATGGAGAACATGTAAATTTGACCTTGTAAATGGCGTTGCTGAGTGGTTTGTCTTTGCAGCTTAACACACGAGCAGAGTGTGAGTTCACACAGCAGCTAACCCAGGGGTCACCGCAAAGTCCAGAGGTTCAAATGAGAGAAAGAGGACGGGTCATATGACCGTCACAGGGTGGCAAAGGATACAAAAATGTGAAACTGAGTTAGCATATTAGCACCTCTGCCTCCCAAAGACGAAAGTACACAGGCCTTTACAAAAGCCTTTCAGATAAATACCTGAGATTAGTGCTGTGATGAACACATGCAAACAATATTTTAAAAAAAATTTTCTGCTATTCTGGCCTTTAGCTAATTACATCTATTATTATTTGTCATTATATTTAACTTATTTTAACCCTCTTATTCTGTTTTATTGCTACATTTCAGTTCTGATTTTTTATTTGGAATTGTATTTTTTGTTAAATATTGTTTTGAACATTTTTATTCAGCTTATAATATTTCTACATCTCAAACACAGTTATAACTTTGAAAGAAATATTTACAATCTGGCAAACATGTAGTACAAACAACATCTTCACCCATGTAAAGAGGAAACCTGAAAAAAAAAATATATATATATATACATACCGTAAAATACCAAATAAACGCCCAGTCCCAAATAAACGCCCGGTGTAGCAGTACATTTTGACAAATAGACGCCCATTCCAAATAAACGCCTGGTGTAATTTATTCGGCACAGCTTACGAGCTACAGTCAAAGGTTACAGAACACACATGCAAATGCTGAACTCACAACTGACAGTTGACACTTGAAAAGAAACATGATCAGACTGAACCTTTAAAGTTATTTGTCTCTCTGGACGTCCTGTCAGCTCGCTTCTCCTCCCTCTGTATGCCAACAAATGCAAGTTGGTGTGAGGCGCTCTGTTTCACAACAGTGCAGCTACACTCTACGTCCACAGAGGGCACTAGAGAGCAGAAAGCCTGAATCTTACAAAGTAGGGCTTTGAAAATTCAAAGAAGAAGACTTTGCCACCGCCACTGTTTGTTTTTTGCCCTTAACTAACGTCAGGAGGCCGGTCGTGTCAGTTAGCGGTACGTTGCTGCTTATCTCCATGTCCCTGGTGCAGGGAAAAAAGAAGAAGTAAGACCTCAACTTAACTACCAGACGTTCATGACCAGTATGACCACACAAGAGTGTAACAACAGTACTGTAATCTTGCTTTGAAAATGTACAGGTGATATTCATACTGGTGTAAATAAATAATTTGATGATATTTACCCTATTTTTCATTTTTGTAAGTAACATTTTTGTGCAAAAGGAATTAAACGCCTGTCCCAAAAAGTCGCCTGGTCCCAAATAAACGCCTGGTCTGCTCAGTGATTGAAGCAAATAAACACCCCGGCTACTATTTGGTATTTTACGGTATATATATGTGTATATATATATATATATATATATGTATATATATATATATATATATATATATATATATATATATATATATATATATATATATATATATTTTTTTTTTTTTAGAAGGGGGGTTCTTTAAAGTGGACATCAAATGTGTCTTTCTATAAATACATCAACACACATTATCCATTATCCTTTCACAATCAAAGTCCTGGTCATAAAAGGTTGATTATGGAGTATGAACATAGGCAGGTTTGTCTACATAAACACTAAAAGGCTGAGGTATTTTTACAGTATTAGCATGAAACTCTCTGATCAATATTTAATCTACTTAAATAACAAATACAAACCTATAAAAGTGCTTGTGCAAACCTTACAAGACCGATCATCATGAAAATAGTAATCTTTTTCAAAAATTGCAACAACTTACAATTGGACTAAGGCAGGAAAAAAAATCTAGATTTTTTATTTTTTAAATCTTCTGCAGAAATTAATTCGAATTAATCGATTTAAGCGATTTTTTGCCCAGCCCTATTATATATATATATATATACATATATATATATACATATATAAATACATACATATATACATATATATATATATATACATATATATATATATATATATTTTTTTTTTTTTAGAAGGGGGGGTTCTTTAAAGTGGACATCAAATGTGTCTTTCTATAAATACATCAACACACATTATCCATTATCCTTTCACAAATACCTCGTTCAATTGGGTATGCCTATTGACATAAACACAGTCAACCAACAAAAATACCAATTAAACAGTTTTTCCCCTTTCTTTTCCCTTTCCCCCCTTTTGTTTCCCTCGTTCCCCCTTCTCTTTTCTCTTCCTTTTCTCTCTTCCCTTCCTTCTTTTCCCACTTTCCCCTTTTCCTTCCGCTTTGTTAAATATTTGAAGGAGTATTTCTGTCATTTCATCATTGCATCACTGTGAAAACAGAAGAGAAATTAGTTGCTACCCTATTACAGTTTTTAATGAGTGGATTTTCCAACATTTGTGCATCAAAACCGATGGCCATGACTTACACTTAATGATCACTTTCAAACAACAGAAAGAAACGGGAATTTTTTCTTCCCCAGTTTGTACTTCTACATTTCCTCACTATTTCCCATCATAATGCTCTGAAATTGTTTCCTTCATTAAAGCTAAAATGCAGAAAACAGCGACAATTCACTTTGTACGCCATTATCAGAACATCCACAGGACACGTCTCTATGTTTGGTTTGATCAATCAACCTCCACAATCACCACAAAGAAGACTGCGTGTCTTACAGTGGAGTGAGTCTTGTTTTTATCACGTGCACAGCCTGTGGCATCGCAGGATGGAGGCTGTGACAACCAACAGATGGACAGAAACCAGCCTCAGGTCATTACAGAGGAGAGACATGCTGCCTGGTTAAGATTAATCAGGACTTACAAATAGATAAAGCTGGACAGGTGAGCCATGAGCTTGTTCCAGCTTTCCTTTCTTAACCTATGCGAACACCCACTCACTTTAACCTTTAAGGCCTGTTTATATCTCAGCCCTTTTATCTCTTTGTCCTTCCCTCTGGTTGTGCGGCTGGATCGAGAAGAAAGTGTCTGGTAGATGTGGGAGAAAACCCGAGAATATGGAAAGGTGTGATGGCGTGATGTCTGTCGGGAATTTGGGGATGAAAGAGCACGGCCTGGCGTAGAAAGAGTTTAAAGGTTAAAGAAAAAAAAAAAGATACAAAGGGCCTCCAGGAGCGAGCGGATCTGTGAGCGCACCTGACTGTTACACCTTCGATAATTGGTGTGAGAATTTGGACGTCCGCTGGAAGCGTTGGAGTAGCTGTTGGCACATGGACAGGTGCAACAATAACAGTGAGCTAATGTGTAAGAAAGCACATGCATGACCTGCAAATCTCTCACAAATGCATTCATCATGTCATGTGTTCCTCATGGGCTCAGAGCTCCTTGTATTTGACATTTGGACAATTCCTAAAACGGGATTTCCTGGTTCTGCTCCGAATCCTGGCTTCTGTTTAGATTGCACGTTTCATTGGAAGAACTCTTCTTCTTCCTCCCCCTCCCTCCTCATCTCTACCATCTGACTCCGCCCCCCTCTCACATTGCCTCAGTCTTGGCCCTGAACAGGCCCTGGTACAGCACAGCGTCAGCGTGCAGCGATACTGAGGGAGGTCGCCGTGCGGTCACTGCGCAAAGCCCGGTCGCATTGTGACTCGGAGCTGCAGAATGTGCCATGGTGCATTAGCGCGCTGCCGCCTCGCTGAGCATGAGAGAGGGAGGAGGAGAGAGGAGGGGAGAAAAAAGGAAAAGACAGAAGAGGAGGAGCCAAAGGATGGAGTAGAAGGCAGAAGGGTGAGGGAAGAAGAGGAGGAGGAGCGCAGGAGGAAAGCGAGAGCATCAGCGCACTTACACAAGCTGAGCTCAGAGGCCCCAGGGGTCCGAGGTCCTTGTAAGGTGGCTCATTAAATATGGAGGCATGTGGAGGCGATGTGTTAGCTCCGGTGTTCACTCATCTTCTTTTTTATTTGTTTCGACGATCTTTTTTTTTTTTTTAATCAAGGTCTCTTAATTGAAAGTTTTGCAACATACAAAAAAAAGGTATAGAAAAAAAAACATATGCCAACTATCAAAAAGCAAAAACAAAAACAACAAATAGAAAGCCCCACCCATTAACCCCACCCACTGGACAGATATTGTGTTATATTAATCAGTCATCCCACAACACAAAAAGAAGACACTTCTAAGATTTTGGAAAGAGTATCAAGCAAGGATTCGCAAAATGTGTGCACCTGGACAGGCCCAAAACACATGGAGCAAGCAGGGGCTTGTTTGCACCTATTACATGTAGGTCCAGTCCAGGTCTGGCCTGATTTTAGACAGTCTGACCTTTGACCAATGAAGTCCGAGGACAATTTTACTTGAACAACAACATGACTTTGGCAGATGGAGGATTTTTGCCCAGGTTTCTTCAGAGATCTGCTCATTCAATAGTCCGTCCTACTTGCTCTTGAGTTCAGTCAAATTAGCTGAATTATGATGATTGAGAAGGTTATACAGGGTGTCCATAAAGTGTCTTTACAATTTAAAGAAGTTATTACAAAGGCAGTTGATGAGATATCTTAACCAGATTTGTTTTATTTTAATCAGTGTTTATTTAAGTTTATATTCACATTAAAATTCAGTGTTTCAGATATTCTGTTAATGGAAGGAAAGCTGTTAAATGACCCCTATAAAATGGCAACAGCGTGTATCCTGGTTTATTTATACAAAATCTGATGTGCAGACTCAGCAAAACTACAGAACTGAGTATGGAGGAGATGCAGCTGGAATGCAGCTAGAATTTACTTGATGAAATCCTGTGTGTATCAGGCTTAGAATGGACTACACCATATTCTCTGTTTAAAGCTTATGAAGTTTGACTTAACATTTTTACAGTGTGCTTTTATTATTCTAAATATATTCATCCATCCAGCCATTATCTGTTCTACTTATTCCTTTCGGGGTCACTGGGGCCTGGAGACTGTTGAGCAAGAGGCAGGATAAACCTTAGGGATGGGAACAAAAAAACAATTCCAGTTAAGAATCGTTAACAGCTCCATCAAAGTATCGATATCATGAGTCTTTTTGCTAATCAATTACCTTATCAATTCCTTCCACTGACAGGGTTGAGCAGTGTCAGAATTGTGGCTTAATTTTTTTTACAAAAGGCGCCTACTGCACAACCTTAAGTGAGTGGAAACACCAGCAACATGCAGAGGCAGTTATCTATGCTGTGACATGTGTTTGACATTGTTGACACTGAAAATCTGCCGGCCAACATTTGCCCACAGAAAATCTGCAGAAATCAAAAGGGAATCGCTAAAGAATTGGATCGATTAGCAGGATCGCTACTAGCACTCGTGTTGATAAAATCGTATCAATTTCCATCCCTAATAAACTCAGAACCAGTCACCATCTGAGAGCAGGATCACGGTGTATTAACGGGGTGTGTCCAGGGGTGAGACAGTCATTTCATCCCGTATCACAGCGATTACACCAGCCTCCTCAATCGCGTACAGTCGTGCACAATCACCATGACAAACGGGAATGTGTGACTTCGGAATTACAGAGCTTGTTAATTTTGATTGGTTTCATCCTGAAACACTGAAACCCGTGGACACAAAGTTGTACACCAAAACGTTTTCAAAACTCTCACTTTGGACCCTGGTTTCAAAAGTTTTTATGGATTGAGGCACTACGGGCACCATTCTCAGGTAAACGGGAGGCAAAACACAATGAAAAGTCTCCGTTTAAGGCTGATAATGAAGTTGTGTAAACAGGGCAAAAGAAGACAAAGAAGCTGCTGCTAACTGCTAACTAAAAAGTACAGGGCAGAGCAGTTTCCCAACGATAATTACGTGTCAGGTGATCAAATGTTCCACAAATTTTGTCAACGTACCATTTACTGAGGCCATAAAGATACATGTGAGGACCACCCGAAGACTGAGTGATTATATTGTATTATTTTAAACAGTGTCTTGGGGTTAATATAAAAAACAGAAATTGCAAAAAAAATAAAAAAATAAAAGAAGCAGAATATGTGAAAAGAATAACAGATTTTATAGGGCTCTAAATGAGACACAGGCACTACCTGCTGCTACACGATGCCACTCAAAAGTAAGAAAATGCTACATTATGTTGGTTACAACCAGCTGAATCTACTCCACATGAGCTTTAAAATAACCACAAATTAGAGGCGAAAATTTGACTACAAAGGGCACTTTTCTGCCTATTTTTAAAGTGTATTTAAAAATAAACTCAAAAAAGTGTAAAACATCCCCTTCTCTGGAGCAGAATTTACTTTACAAGTAGAAAATACAGAAGACTGTGTTTCCATCAGATGGGAGCTGTGAGACCTGAACCAGAGGTCTGACCCCACAAGCCAAACAGAAGCTCACATCCCTCCCTCCACCAATGAAGGCACAACGCGCTGTGATTGGACAACGCAACAGGCCAATGAGAGCGCTCCCCGTGAGGCTGCTGGGACATGATCTCATTTTCATCCTCGCCCTGAGCAGGTTTAGACAGCTCTGATCGGCCCGCTGCTAATCTGCTCTGCACCAACTGGATGTAGTGAAGCTAATGCATGCATGCACACTCGCTGCATGTTAACACACACACCACACACACACACACACACACACACACACACACACACACACACACAGGGCCTACCGCTTTTTTAATGCAGTGGGCATTTGAGGTCACGTGAGAGAATAAAGCAAGAAAGGTTAGAAAGAGCCATAAAAACAGATCATTTTATCAAATTTCGAGCAATTTGAGCAACAAATGCCATGCAGAGGACAACTTTTCATGTTTTGATGCTTTTAAGGGAACCAATGCAGGCTCAATTTGAAAGCAAAAGGACAATAAAACAGACACAAACACTCAGCTGTCAAAAGAAGGAGGTCATGTCAAGGGTTGCTGTCCAGGGACTTGTGCTGAAAGTCAAACATGAAAGAGCTCTACCACGAAGGCTCCGCACGACGGCCATGACATGTGACCGAGGTCAGAAGAAGCCACTGAGACCTCAGCGGGTGTGAGCTATTCTCTTTGCTTTAACACTGTATGCACATTAACATGCACATATATACACGCACGCACACAGGGGTTACTCACTCTGTCAGCACACACACGTCACAGATGTGGCTGTTGTTGCGATGGAGGCGAAGGCTCTGGGGGGTTTGGCACTTGGAGCAGAAAGCCAGCGGTTCACGCCCTGTCCTTGACCGCCAACTGGACCTTGATGGCTTCAAGGAACAGAGGATGAAGCAGGAGGAAGATATGAATTAATAAAATGAATGAAAATATGACAGCTACATTCAGTTTAAGTTTCGGCAGTGTGGTTTTACAAATAAAGACATTTATTGACTCTCTGGATAGTTGTTATTATTTTAAGATTATTTTTGGGGCATTTTGTGCCTTTATTGACAATAGAGACAGAGACAGTGGATCGGCTTTTGGAAGGGAACAAGAGAGGATAGAGGAGGACACCCTAAAAACTGGACACAAGCTGGATTCAATCCCGGGCCAGCAGAAGTATATGCACTGCGCCTGGTTGTTAACCATTCTGCCAAACTAGAACCCTGAGTGTTTGAATTATCAGCATTTAAAGGATAAAACCAGGATAAAAATGGATAATACTCTCCTCTTCTAACAGCTATCAGTCATTTTAATGGTCAGGGAGAAAATATTGGCACACTCCCTTTATTACAGAAATCAAAAATTTCAACATCCAAAGCAGTAAATGCCATCAAGCATGCCCTTGAAAGATGGCGGTCCTAACGCTAAGTAAAAGCAGAGCATCGTTATTACCAAAATAACAACTTAGGGTTGTCCCAATTCATTGAAATCATCACACTGCATTGTACAGTAAGGCTGAACATAGGCCTGTCATTATAAAAAATCTTGCTGGACAATAATTGTCAAAAATTATTGCCTATAAACGATATTATTGTCAATATTGTTTTGAAACATCATTTTTTCATTTATGTAATTATAATATATGTCATAATATAGTGAGTACACTGCATCAAAACGAATTAACTCTAATTTCTTTTTTTTTTTTTTTATGTATTTTTTGGGCATTTTGTGCCTTTTGTTGATAGGAGAGAGACAGTGGATAGACTTGTGAAAGGGGGTGAGAGAGTACGGGAAGACACTCTGCAAACTGGTCACAGGCGAGATTCGAACCTGGACCGGCAGAAGCAAGTACATGGGGTGCCTGGTTGCTAACCACTCCGCCAAACCAGCACCCCATAAACTCTAATTTCTTAAAAGTATTTATCTGTAATTGGAAAGTCAAGAGCTTTTTATTAAAATGAATTTAACAAACAATATAATAAAATTTAACAAAAAAAACAATGAAAATGAAATGGACTCTCTTTTGGGAAAAAATAGCATGTAAATAAAAACCATTATACTAATCAAAAACAATTTAAAAAAATAGACCCTGTCTCTATAAAGAAAAAACACTCCAATAAAAACACACACAACAATAAAAACAATAAATAAAATGGAGTTTATACAGTTCAGGAACTGTTTGTGACATGTACTTTCTCTCAGTCAATCCTTAGTCTGTCAAATGTTTGTAATATTTCTGGCTTTTCAACCATATTGGAGAGCTGCATTTCTTTTGCAATGTAGCGAACAACACTGTCTGTGAGTGTGCACCTCAGCCAAACACCTCAGACAGTAAGCGTTGACTGGGGGGGCAGAGGCTCCGCTGCACCTCCTCTTCTTTTTCTTCTTTTTTTTTTCTTCTTCTTCACCACTACTTTCAAACAAATACGACATATCGGCTCGTTGGTGTTCATGAGCTCACACCTTGTTCATTCTGTTTAAAACCTAACAGCAAGACAGGGGAACTGCTGAGGGCACTGCATGTTCCTACAGATGTCCACAGTACTTTTTCTAACTGTATCATAACAAAGATTTCAGCGGTTCCCTCTTCATCCAATCACCAAATGTAGGGGCAAACTGTGCTGAACATTCTCTGTCTTCTAAGCTAATGAGCAAGACTGCACCTGGGCTAAAGAAACTAACACTTTAGCTTATGGAAGCACGATCACATTATCACACAAGCAGTGATAAGTGTAGAAATTGTATGTGCTGGGGTGCTGGTTTGGTGACCACGCATGGCTCAAACAGGCTTCTGCTGATCCAAAAAAATCTGTGCATTTTTCCTCTTAAAAAGTATATATTCAGAAACATCTAGGCCCAGCTTAGTGTAAAAATTAATTAAGCGATGGTGTTAAAGAACACTTAAGTTATACCCAGCCCTACTTGAACATCACATTTGCATACTTGGTATTGAATTACCTTAGCTTGTTGTTAAACTTTGTTAATTTTATCTTTAAATTGATATTCTAAAACTTGATTTAAGGCTGTACAGTACTGCGTTACATGCACGCAAGTGGACATTTTAATCCAACAAAACATATTTAAAGAGACTGTGAGGAGTTTCTAAGTAATTACAAAAAAGTCTCACTTTTAGATGTATGCCTGATTGAAATACACACTTTAAGATGAGTTTTATAGCATCTAAATAGGTTATCTATAAATGCTATTCTTTAGCCTTCCGTTCGGGTCGGACAGGGCTGGACTTGCCTGGATACTCAACTTCGGGAACAAAACAATTCAAACTAGAGCAAATTTATATTATTTTATTATTTATATTACATGTCTTAGAGCACCGGGCTGTAAGTAGCGATATGTAGCCGGCTACAACTACGAAAGTAAGTTTTAAAAAAAATTGCTTGTTGTCACACATCAAAAACTACCGCTACGTAACTAGAAAGAGATACATTACCTCGTCGCTTTGCGTCCTGTAAGTTGTTGAAAAAAGAAGATGTAAAGCAATGCAGAGTTCTGAGGAAGGTCTGAGCTGCACAACAACAAACAAACACACGCTTTGGATTGCAGACGTCTTTTGGTGCATTCAAGTTGTAGTCAGAAGTAGGAATTTTGAGTTCCAAGTAGGAAACTACAACTGGAACATCCCCTGAAGTCAGAATTTCCTACTGGGAACTTGGTGAAACCTCGCCACCCCTGAGTTAACAATCGAAGATGGATGCCCCCAGTGTGAACAGTTATTTAGCTTCTGTAATAATCAATTTATTTGCACTTCTGACTGGGGTGTGTCGCTCTAGATCAGCTGTATACATAGTATTGCTAGACTTATATTTACAAAAATGCTGCCATAGTGATAATCACATTCTTCATGCAACAACGCATGGCATGCTAACAACAGCTAACAATAGCCTGGTAGATCAGCATTTTTTTCTCTGACTTCAACTGGGCCGCCGATAAGTCGGAGATGATGTCACTCCCAGTTCAGAGGTTACTGGAACGCAGCATTACGGCAGTCGCCGCACGTGCTCATGGGTAGCAGAGTCTTTATTTCGGCGGTAACAGATTCTCCTCATAGCACCTTTAAACTAGAAAGCACTTAAAGAGTGCAAACCTCAGCCATGGTCGCTCACATGTTGCTGTTACATCTATAACGAATTAGAGCTGAAAGATATATCGCTATGGTATCTATAATGAGATATGAACATTCAAGATATTTAAATTAAAAATGCCATGATATAGATTTCCCCGCGCTCGCCCTGCATGTACAGCTCTGAAAGTCAAAAAAAAGTTAATTTTTACAACTGTTCTTGAATGCAAAGCTTGCTTTTCACCTAACCCCTAGTCATATCATTTCGATGTCAAGATATCTGGCATGGAAACCGAGAAATTCTGTCCATATCATTCAGCTCCATAAGCAATAGCTCCATGATAAAGTTACCATCACGAGCACTAAGAATTATTTTGATATAATTATTAGACAGTTATTGAGCAAAAACGATAGTTCACTCATGGAGCTTATCTCAAACACCACCAAAATCCAATCATTATTAAAGCTGGGTCATTATCAACATCTCCTGTAAAATTCAGCAAAATTCGGCCAGTAGTTTTAGCGTAATGTTGCTAAAACAAACAAACAAACAGACAGACAGACTGACACTCAGACTAACAGATAAACATCCGCCAGCAAAACTATAACCTCCTTAGAGGAGGTAAAGGGGTTAGCAATCAACCAGCTCCTCGCTTCAATGTTCCACTGTTTGACATTATGGTGCTGACAAATGTTTGTTGGCCAAAACAGTTAACTCCTAAACTGCGAAAAGCTTTAGGCTAACACCTTAAGCTAGCATCTCAAGCTTCAGTGTGATTAGCCGGTGGGGGTTCTAGCCAACTCATCAGCACAACATGTATTCTCACCTGGGACTCTCTTTTCTGTCCCATTGCAGAAGAAAATCCAGTTTCCTCTTCTTTTCTTACAGTTTTGAGCAAAAATTTTGGAGCAGCTCGCCGGCGCTTTGCTAAACACTCTCGACCGTTCAGGTGTGGCGCCATTAACCGTTTGATTCCTCAGGACCGTTTCATAATTGAGAAGCAGAGAGGGGTGTTTCTCCGATGTGCTTTCTGGATAAAACGTGTTTTTTGGCTTAACTTTTTAGAAAACCGGTGGAGAGTATTGTCATTGTTAGTTTGTGTTCTTCTATGTGACAAATTAACAAAATATCCGAGTATTTATCAGCTAAATGTTTTGTGTGTAAAGTTACCACCCCCACAAATGGTTTAGTCCGATGTAATTCTATTTTTAATCGTTTCAAGCTGAGTAATTATGAATTCACATGTAAAATCATGGTATTTTTTTTTACTTAAATTTCGAAAATATGAACAAATGGATATCAAAAATTATCAACTAATTTGGTGTTATTTAAATGTGTTTATGTGGTTCTACAACCAAGATGTCAAACAAATATTATGGTTGGACTCAAGCATGACTAAACCTCTATTCTTTGACAGTGAAATCTGAATAACGTTGAAGAAAAGTTCAAGGGCAAAACAGCCAGAAAACCATTAAATTAGACAACCCAAACCCCCAAAACTCGCCACTTTAACCTTGGTACATGTATCTCTCCTTTTAAGGACGCCTTAAAGTCTTATTTTTAAATGAAACGAATATTTCTTCAACATTTTTTCAGCAAATGTATGAATAAGAGTTACAATTCCAATGTAGGTGCAAAAGTATAGAGAGATAATTCCTTCAAATTAACAAATTTAGTTTAAGAAATGTGTAATATAAAACAAAATTGAGGAAGAATGAGCAAATGGATACCCCTAATGTAAGTCTTATTTGCTTTAAATTGGTGTTAATGAAGTTTTACAACCAAGTTGTCAAACAAATATTCCAGCTGGACTTAAGTATGACTAAATCTTAATTCTCTGGCAGTGAAATGTGAAATAAGTTGAAGAGAAGTTCAAGGGCAAAACAACAAGAAATCCATGAAATTAGGCAACTCAAAACCCCCAAGCTCCATTTTTCAAACTAAGGATATTTATCTCTTTTTTCAAGGTCTTCCTTAAAGTCTTATTTTGAAATTTAGTAAATAATGGTTGAAGTTATTCCAAACTTGTAAATGACAGCTACATATCCAATGAGTATGTAGATGCAAAAGTACGGACAGATAATTCTTTTAAATTTGATATTTACCTCGGGAAATGTTTATTACTCTGACATGGTGCCAACTGCAAACTTGAAAACCTGCATATTCAAATGAACTCTTTTCAGAGTGAATATTAACACATCTATGTCTGTGTAGGTTCTTGGTCATCCAGGTCATGGTTTTCCGATGCTGGTCCAAATGCTAACTAGACTGGGTCAGATTCTTGAAGAGATTATGCATGGCACAGCGTAGGAGAGGACTCAGCCGTTCACTTACATCTTAAAGACACAGGATGTTCTTTTGATGACATAAACGTCATCTTCTTTTAAACACTCTCTCAAAAGCCTTTTATTAAGCTTGAATAAACATTACTGTAACATTATTGGAGGGAAAACTTCTGAATAAGAATTACTCGTCCAATGACTGCATTGCATTTATCAACTTAGATTTGGATCACTCAGTTCCTCACAATAAACAATAAATCTGACTAACTTGCTTGAAAGTTCCAGTTACCTATGATAGTGTCACCGTGGTGGTGATTCCTGTGCATGTTTACACTTTGGTTCATTTAGAGGTCAGGCGATCAATAGCAGTGATCGGTGAGGCCTGCTGCTCCCATGAGCCCATCGACCCCTCAGCTCCACAGAGACATGGAGAATATAACTGCTCCGATTCATACGGGATCCATACGGGACCTCTGAGGCCTCTACAGCATCGAAGCCATTGATCTGCTTTACTCTGGTCTAATGCGAGCTGCCACCTCTGCTGGTCCAATAATACAAGCTCACAGAGAAGTGTGAGGGGAGCGCTGAGGACTCCACATGGGAGGGAGGAAGTATCCATTTCTGGATCGCCTGCAGCCACTCATCTGCCCGTATCTGTCACAAGCTATTTCACTCAGACACAACACGTGTTACTGGATATGCTGTGTAAGGAGGTGGCTTTTAATGTCCTGGTTTATACATGAAATTCTTTGAGATGGCTTTTCACACAATCTACTCATACATCAATATGTTTACGCCCTTAAAGCTCCTATGAACATGTTTTGAAGGATGAAAACCTGAGCTACAAGAGCAAAAGAGAACATCTGTGTGAGGATTGATTATTTCAGTATAGATGTTTAATAGTCTGCCAAAGCTGCAGTCGGGTCAGTGAGGCAGAGTAATTGACAGCCCCCATCAGAAACTGTCCTACTGTTTCACAGGGTGGTCATCCCACATTTTAAAAAATGATCAACAAAAGCACATATTGTTTTGTAAAATAATCTACTTAACATATATAGTGCAAAATAGAAGTCCAATCTTGATTGTACATGTCTCCCAGCATCTGAATTATTATGACATTTAACTTGCTTGATCATAACTTAAAGTGATGTGTATGTTCAAAGACCTGACTCTTTTACGTGAGTGAAAGCTGCTGCTTTTGCCAGATTCCATGTCCGTTAAAAGGCAGATCTGTCTTGCAAAGCTGACCAGGCCAATCAGCGTCTTTTCAGGACAAAGAGGTAGTCACTTCAGTTAAACGGAAACCTTTGACTGGCCTGTAATGAATATGACAGACAGAACATTTGTTCAGTCACCTCCGTCCTGCCCTGACATCATCCAAGAGCTGTTGCTGACTTGAATGATATCCCGTTGTTATGTGAAACAGTCCATCTGGTGTGCCAGGTGAAGGGCCATCTAAATTGAGAATAATTTAAAATACATGATTTACCTTAAAATTCACAAACTTAATTAATCATTTATGTATCTGTCAGTGAATCCAACATGAAAACATTGAGACATTTTGCATTGAAGGAGACATATCATGCTGATGCATGATTTAATACTTACATATAATATAATAAATTTGAAAACAAGACCTGACACCCCCTTAATTTTCAAAAAATGAGATATTGTATTTTTTCTGATATCTGAGAACAAGATTTGATGCCTCTGAAAATAGGTCATTGCGAGATGACCGCGAGATTTAAATCGTCATGACGACACGAGGTACATTTCTTTTATTGGAGTAATCTGATAAAACAGCTCCTCCTCTGTAATGTCTGTTAGCCACAAAACCATCACTGAGGAACACATCCACCCAGCAGCAGTATATAGCTCCCTAGCTCACACTCAATCATTACCAGCTCTGGCCTGTAGGGGGACTCAATACGCAGTCGCTACTTTGAGCCTGCCAGAAAATACAGAAGAAGAAGAAGGACAGGCTGGCTCAACCCTCTCGGCAGCTCCGATAGAACTGACCAATCAGAGCACAAAGGGCTGTGACGTTGCGAGGTAGCTGTAGGTCAGCCTGAGAACCGAGCGTTTCAACAAGAGCTTGATAATGGCCTAAAATGAGGATTTTGAGAACGCTATTGTGGAGCAATGAAGGAACTAAATGACTTGTACTGAGGGCAGAAATGCTTTACAGGCATCCTAGTCTGGCATAGTGAAAAGGAGAAACAAGCATGATATGTCTCCTTTAAGTCTGAGCCAGGCATTGCTAATTGCTAAATAATTGTAATCCTCAAAAACAGTCTGAAAATGTTAATCAAGTTGATTATTTCTCCCATTTGATAATACTAACAGTTTTAAATGTCATATAGTTTTGACAGCATGATTTTTCACCCTTACAACAAGGTACAACTTGTAAGGGGCTTCAAAAAAAGTGCCAAAATCCCCCTTCTCCTAGAAAAAAACCTGCAGTTCCCTCTTCACAGTCTGTTGTTTTCACCAGTCTCACAGAACTTGGTCCTCAGTTTGGAAATGATACCGGGACTAACACCAAATAATCCTGCCACCTTGCTGCAAGAACACCAGCCTCCAGTTGCAGGGGTTTTTGGCACATTTTACCAGTGTTAATTTTCAAAACACTTTCAATTTAGTTTTAATTAAAGTCTTTTGCCTAAAATACCTTTTAGTTTTTACTCATAATATAGTAACCCTGTTTTTATTTTAGTCTAGCCTTAGTTGATGAAATTCCACAACATTTAAGTCGACAAAACCTATTGTAAAATTAGTAATAGGTAAAGATATGAAGTGTTTCCTTGAATTTCTGAAGTCATGTTTTACCTTTGGATAAGATCAAACATCCAATAACCCTTTATTGCATGCTGGTAGAGTTGGCTATAACAACTTTAACTTTTGTGTGAAATACAGTCACCTTTATTTAGGCTATCTGGCAGAGCATCTCAGTTATTCCACTTGTTGTTATTTTATTTTATCTTTTTCTCATGTAAAGCACTTTGTATTACAAAGTCCTATATGAAAAGTGTTATACAAATAAAGTTTGATTGATTGATTGATTGATTAAAAACAGAATGGACAACAAACAGTGAACCTGCTCTACATGAATATGTCAATTAATAAAGAGGGTAGCTCTGATTGGATCACTCCACAACTTATCCCATCACCGTGAAGCTAACGCAGCTGTGGTTGGATGTCCCTCTTAACTCATCCAAATTGTCATACAGTCAAAGTAGCTGTGATTGGATATTATCCTAACTTGGCTCTACTTTCTGACCAAATTAGGTCTAACTGGATAAAGTCTCTGTTAAACAACAAATAATTAGTCAATAACATTAACACTTATGTCTACACTCTCATATAATTTCTAATAATTCAAAACAACAGGCACATCAACATCTAAACACTTTAATTGTGCAGCTTTATGTCGAAAACGTAAGCAAACTTCCGCTGTTGGCCTTAAAGCTCTGCTCACTTCCGGGTAGACCAACTGTCGTTGCCATGACAACGATGGAACCCGTCAACAAGTCCGGGAAAAAACGAGGAAGACGTAAAAATCGGTAAATAACGTCAAAAATAGTTTAGCATACATGTTAACTTTGTACTCCATAAGTCTGTGTCTGAATATGTCTCAATTTGTAGCGCGAGCTTGACTGCTTTAGTTTGTAAAATGGCCGTTTTAACAGTTTAATTCTCTCTCCAGTGACAGTGAGACAGGCCTCCTTCAATGATGCCACTGTTTCAGTTCACAGTTTTATTGATGTTGAAGCATATGTTTGCGCTTTGAGTCTTTAATATGATAATATGTGGCGTCATTTTGTAGGAAAAAGACCATCAGAGCCCCTTCAGACGGGCTTCCAGCTGTTCATAATGGGAGACGAGAGCAGCTGGATTTTATTGTGGACATGCAGGTAAATACAGTTGTACTGCACGATCATACTGGATGATAAACTGTTATTTTGGTTTTTGCGTGCTCTGCATAAAATGTAGTATTGTTATAAAGCTTCCTTCTCTGAGTGCTGATTAAGAACCATAAACATCAACTTCTGATAATCACCTGGGTGAATAAAGCCACAGAAGTGGGTAGAAGGTCACCATAAATAAGTGTAAACTCAAAATCTTTTGGTATGAAGGCGTCAGTGCTTTAAATCTTGGACAGGGCCACACACAGAAATGACTGGGCCCCTTAAACACCCTGCAGGGGCCTCTCCACATGTGCTTTAGTTAAATAAAATCATGAAGCAGTAGTGCCAACCTCTGGCCAGCATGATCCTGTTTGGCCTGGCTCCAAACAGCTTATCTTAAAATCGACTCCCCAGTTGGACTTTGTGCCAAACTTTGACCTACAGATGGGTGAAATGATCAATGCTCTGCATTTGGAGAGAATTAGATTTTATGAGGTGTTTGATAACATTTATTGAACTTTTGTCTAGTAAAAATCATCTGTGATAACTATTGCCAGTTCAAACTAATGATGTGATTACTCTCTTTATCTTTTAGAACCATATTTATTGGCCTGGCATGAGGTTCCATTTTGAGTTTGTTTTGTTGACATTTGCTGTTTTGACTTGAGACCCATACATTTTGCTTTTCTGAGAAGTAAGAAATTCAGTGATAAAAGAAAAATCACAATAGGACAGCCAAAAATGACCAAAAAGGTACAAACAAAACACAAAACAAATAAAAATAAAAAAGTACATAAAAAACACCCAAGAATCAAAAACATCACAAAGTAGAAAAGCATTTGGAGAGTGCAGACCTTTGTCAGCACCACATTCTCACCTATATTGTGATTTTCCTCATAAATATTAGTCCTACCTTTATTTCATATAAATATTTAGATTCCCTGACCATGAAAACATACCATTAGCTATTGGATTCATAATGATATCTATTTTTGTTCAGTATTTGTTCACAAAAATCACATTTTTCATAATGGCAGATGGATCATTCCCAAAATCTAATAATTTGTGCCTTGTCCCAATTTGGACATTTCCTGAAAAATTTCACTGAAATCCATCCATAACTTTTTGAGTTACGTTGCTAACAGAGAAACAAACAAATTAACAAACAAAAAAAACAAACAGAAGCTGGCAAAAGCATAATCAAGACAATCAAAACAGGACCCCTCCTCTTCTCAGAGCTTGACCTTTAATTTCTTAAAAACATTACAATTGTTGCTATTATCCTTTTCTGCAATGTATTTTCTTTTCTCAATCAATAGCTTATTTGTTAGTTAGTTTAAAAAAAATCCCTTATTATTCTACACAAGTTTATACGTTTTATTTGCCCACACACTCAAGCAACATTACTATTATTATTCTTTTTTTTTTTTTTTAAATCTTTTTATTAATTTTCTTAGTGACAATACAAGCAAAATCATTATTTCTTTTCGTTGCAAGGGAGTTTCACTGCGATCACAGAGTGAAAGAAGCAGAAATAACATGGTGAATATAACGTCATAGAATAAAACAATGTTTGTAAAGTGCATTTAACTATCTCCCACCCCCTTTCCCACCCCACTCCCACCCTTACCCTGTGTTGGTCACAACACCGCACACACACATACAAAAAAAAAAAAAAAAAAAAAAAGCAACATTATTTTTTGACCTATGGACACTTGTGACTAACACCCCCTACTCTTATCTGATTTGTGTTACTTGTTCTGTTTGCTATTTTATTCTTTTTAGTATAACTTCGTTGCTATTTTTTAATTTTTTGTTTATTTGTTCATTTTTTTGTCTTATCTTCTCCTGTATTTTCAAATTTCTTATTTTTTTGTCCTGTAGATATTGTACTTCAATACTTTGTATGTCTTGTTAAGTGTTTGCAAAAAGTACAAAGAAAAATCCAAAGCAAACCAAAAATATAGCCAATAAAAACCACATATCAAAATGTCTGCCACGAGAAGCCTGTCAGTTATTACAGCGATTGGACTTCCCCTTTGACCTGATGTCTCAAAAGTCAACTGACAGCTTAAAAATCTGCTCCCTCACAGCCGAGAACAGCATTAAAATGACGTTTTGTGTTTTTGTGTTTCCCCCTCCAGGGTCCGTCAGCCCTCCGCATGGCCTGTCTTTACGGCCAGCTGGAGAACGTTCAGTCCCTGCTGGGCTCCAGGCCGGAGTGGGTCCACAGCAGAGATCAGCAGGGTCGCCGCCCCCTCCACATGGTCCTGTCCTCCCTGAGCTCCCCAAACACTTTGTCCTGCGTCAGATACCTCCTTGAGCACGGGGCTGACGTCAACGTGTAGGCAGCGCTGTTTCCAGATTGTGCTTTTGTGCATATTTTGAACATTTATAGTGGAATAGACAACTTCAGAACTAGGGATGTAATGGTTACCGGTAAAATGGTAAACCGTGGTAAAATTTCCCACAGTAATTATTACTGTGCCCTATTAAAATTACCATTATATCGTGTTTGATTACCACACTGTTTCACAACTCACAGTGATGCTGCTCTTTACCTGGAAAAGCCTGAACTATGTGTGTCTGCTCCTCGGTGAAGCAGCCGTCTCTCACAGACGGAGGAGCAGTTTGCATTGTTTGGCCTCTGAAAGTCCAGCACCTGGAGCCTCGCTCAGACTCTTACAGGTTTTCAAACCCCCCAACTAAAATGTGGGAGTGTTTGTAAAACAGATTACATTTTTTTTGGCCGTCTCAAAACTTTGATCATGTTCATTTACAATTGTTTATAAAGAGAATCCCGTTTGAAGTTCATATCAATTTTTTTTCTTGTAATTACACACAGTTTAAGCATTAATATCATAATAATAACAAATACTTGCCAGAATTGTTTTTTTCTAATGAAAAAAGTTATTAAAAAATTTACTGATAGGACATTTCCTGACAAAGTTATTGACAAAAAAAGACAAAAAACAGTTCGAATTAGAATATTAAAGGGATTTAATGATTTAAAGACTGTGTAAAAGTACTTTTTGAACATTTTGAGCGCACTGCAACAATATCATGATAATAATGATAAATGTGATAATTTTGGTCACAATAACTGGTATGAAACCGTTACATCCCTTTTCAGAACTATACCCAACCACTTCAGAACAATTATTTATAAAAAGGGTTTTTCTTTGATGGGCTGTCTCACCAAACATCCATTTAGAATAATGATAACGTCAGCAAAGAAAAAGATTACAAGAAGATGGGCCCATCCAAAACCTCCTACAATAAGTGAATGGGTAGATAAAGTACATTAAACATATCAAATGGAAAAAATACATATTAATTTACTTTACTAATGGATACATTTAAAAAGATTCAGGCAAAATGAGTCTCCATGAAAAGGACACAGAACAATATTCAGAGCCCATCTGTTTTACAAAAACATGTTACACCTGTTAGTGGAAAGGGAAATGAATGGATACTCGCTCTTTTTAACTGACTTTGTTTGTGTCTCTGTTAGCAACATAACTCAAAAAGTTATGGATGGATTTCGATGACATTTTCAGGAAATGTCTGGATTAGAACAAGGAACAAATGATTAGATTTTTGGGAGTGATCCGGATCACCATCTGGATCCAGGAATTTTTTAAAGGATTCTTTAGCATTGCGAGATGGGACCATGTTCGGTATTTGTGCATATTACTCCACTAAAAATAGTCAGGGCATTTGGAAAAAAAAAACAGGACAAGTTTCCAACATTTTCTACAAGATATCAAAGACTGATCTGGATCCTGGTAAAATTCCGGGCTCTCTGAGCCAGAATAAGAAAAATGTAGATATCTTGGAATTTTCATCAGAGCAAGGGAACAAATAAAGGCATAGACTTGCAAAAAGTCAAAATATAGCCAAGATACTGTGGAGTCTGGAGTGTTCAATTGGATTTATTGTATCTTCAAAAACTTTGGAGCTAAATCCAGAAGAAAACCGCCATTACAAAAATGCAATTTTCCTGAATAACTACTGAACTAAAATAGATAACATTATGAATCTGATTGCAACTGGAATGTTTCATGGTAAGGAATCTAAATATTTAGATGAAATAAAGGTAGGACTAATATTTATGGTGAAAATCCCAAAATGGGTGAGGACTGTGGTGATTATTATTTTACAACTATCTTTTCTAGTTAATTTTTTCTTCTTTCGTATCTCATTTAGTTTTTTTACATCCCTCTTCTGTAATTTGGAAAAAAAGAGGAGTATTGAGGTTTTGCTGTATTGAAGATGAATGATTTTTGTGAAAATTTTGTGGCAACCTAGATTATCAACAACAAACACAGACATCTGAAAGTATGGATGTATGCAACACTCTGAAAATAAAAAATAACTTAAGAACTTAATGGACAGATCGTTCAGTAAAATATCACTCTAATACCAGTGAACGTTTCTCTGTCAGACTATTATTTGAGTAAAAGTACTGGAAAGATAAGAGTATGACTGGGCGCTTTAGCTGCTTAATGGTGTTTTTTCTTTTTTTATTCATTCCTTTAGTCAAAGGCATCCAGCTGTTGTGAGCTCCCAAATTCTCTTAAAAACAAAGAAAAAAGTGCAGAGAAAATTGATGATCTAAGTTCTAGGCTGCTGCTCGAGATAATCATGGCACTGATTGTGATTATGAAAACATCAGTAATGAAAATATGGAAGCTTAAATTGTTTTGCTGTTGCTACCAGACCCACAGATTCAGGCGTGACCCCGCTGCATCTGGCTGCCTCTGAAGGCTTCACAGACTCCGCAGAGATCCTCCTGCAGGCCGGTGCAGACGTATCAGCCCAGGACAACATGGGACTCACTCCTCTGGATCTTTCCCGGATCTTCTGTCACAGGGAGGTGGCAAGGTAACGAGATGAGAGACTGATTTGTTTCTGCTGAAGCTGCTCTGTGAATATGATTGGATGCATGCAGTCTCAGTTATGCTTCTGTGTAGGCATCTGAGGAGCAGCTTATGGCAGAAAGAGAAGGACAGAGAGCTGAAGGAGAGGCGGCTGGTTCAAACTTTGTACAGAGATCTTGTGGACATGGTCAAACTGAATGATCTCAGCAACAAGGTGAGTTTGTACAGAAGGAAATCCACTCATCAAACATTTCACGAGTAAAAAAAATCAACACTGAACTGTGTCAAATCCAAGAGAAACATTTAAAAATCCTGTTTTAAAATCCTGACAATGAAAACGAAAAAAAGTTAATAATAATACATCTGACATTTTTTAATTTAAATTACTTCTTTTAAACTAGATTTGTTTTTTTAATGTGTTCAGACATTGTGTAGAAGCACTTGTAATTTATTTGTTCAAAGCTCTTATGAAGAAATTTTTGTTTCAATCAACTTTGGTGCCCTCTCTTTATACATTTTTTTTTCCTAATCTCTATGCTTTTTTAAAATTATTTTTTTGGACAATAAATCTTTTAACAGTCATTAGCTTGAGCAATTGTTGGCCTTTGTGTTGGTAAATATAAACCAATAAAAGCTCCTACCCTGAAGTCTCAAGATGTACAGCAACAATATGCCATTTTTCTTCCTCAAAATAATTTTTCAGAGTCAGTCTAATAACAGTTTGTCTTTCAACAAAGCAAAAGGCATCTATTTCACTCCCGAATAGAGCCCCTTGCCAGCTGCATATAGTACTATGTAAGTTTGGCAGAACAGAAATTGTACCACAGCATCTTTACGACAGACTGACAGAAGAGGCTTATGCTGTGCTACATTAACCTCGAACTGCAAAGAGGGAAGTGGGAGTGACGTCATCTCCGAGTTATCAGCATTCCAGTCACTAAGTCGGAAAAGATTTGCTGATCTGCCTCAGTCCACTGAACAGACATGATGTTACTCCTCAAATTAACACAAAGGAGGCAAATATAAATATATACATATATATATATATATATATATATATATATATATATATATATATATATATATATGTATATATATATATATATATCTTTCTCAAGAACCTTATCAAACTTCTTCTGTGTCTCTTTGTAGAAACTTCTGGATGAGAAGGTGGCAGCGTGGGCCAACAAGAAAGGTTTTCCTCTATTGAAGGATTTTGCCTCCCAAGTCCAGGAGAGCAGGTTCCACACCAAGTGCCTCTCATCAGATCAGGACAGATCGACTCCAGCCTTCTCCTCAAGACCCTGGACCATTTTCTCAGGTCTTCGGTCAGAGAGACCCCCCACAGAAGAGCCGGACCTCCGGGGTTCTGTCTCGCTGTGGAAGGACAGCAGGAATCTGCCTCAGTACAACACAAAGTGGGACGACACGTCTCGCTCTGCCCCTGACCTGCCTTTGGATGTCCTGAAGAGGGTGTTATTCCCAAGGGCCTTCCCCCCCAGGATCACCTCCCCTCGACACTTCGAGCCTCAGGGCATCAGGGAGGTGCAGCACAGAGGACACCCTCAGGGGCGAAGCACCTCCCCCTGGACAGAGGTGGTCATGCATCTGGTGGAGGAGCTGGAGTTTGGACACTATTGATCATCTGACTTCAACTGCTGGATCTTTTCTGGTTGATTTGTAGGAAATATAATAAAACTGATCTGGTGTTCAGACTGTCCTGCCCTCCTGAGTCATTCCTTTCATGAACACATCAGTAATATAGAGAGGAAAATAAGAGGTGAATTATTAACTTTTATCAATTAGTGTGACATTTTTAATACCAAACACAATTTGTTTGGCCCTCACAGCAGAAACTTTCCCTGCAGCTTCTATGTCAGAAAGTGGGAAAGGGGAGACCCTGGACTGTTGAAATGAAGTCGTATTTTCAGCAAAAGTGGGAAAAATTTAATTGAGAAAGCTTCAACAACTGATGCTCCCACTTCCCAGACACTTACTGAGTGTTGTTGAAAGGTAAAGTGATGGGAACAGAGGCAAACATGCCCTTGTTCCAAATCCTTTGGAACTGCAGGCATTAATCTAAAAATGAGGGAATATTTCCAAAATGAGGCCAACAAATGTGGTTTGTAGCATTTTCACGCCTTAAAGCAGTGATTCCCAAACTGGGGTACGCAAAGTGATGTAGGGGGTCACAAATACCAGTCAGGTTTCAAACAGTTGGTTTAGTAGTTCAAGTTCAAACTGGCAAATGTTTGCATTTTGAGATTTGATAAAGGCCTGAAGTGTTGGCAGAGAGTCTGGATTTGTGAGGCATCTTGGAGAAGAAAATCCATCCTGAATTATCTAAGATTTTTATTAGTAACCTAAGTTCAGTCAGACAGCCTTCTCATTAAAGTTGTGGTGAGCTTGTAACAGCTTCAAGTTCATAACTGAATATGTTTCAGAAATTTTCTTTTCTTTTTCAAAAGTGAACTGGTGTTGCCCACTGACATTGCTGGTAAATAAATCTATTTAGTGAAACATGATTCACTTCACGAGATTTTAGTTGTATGTTATGCATGTTAAAATGGAGGTGCGGGTGACAGCAGGCTTAAAGACACGTTTCTGAAGGGTACAGGCTGTGAAAAGTTTGGGAACCACTGCCTTAAGGTAAAAAGGCAGCTCAACAGCCTGCACCCAGACTCTTCTCTTTATTCACTCAAAGTAGCATTTTTTCGTCTGTCAGCACATTTTTTATTTTAAAGGGACATGCTTACATTTCCTTTGCTTTCTTGTCTTGCCTCACTTAACAGTCCATGACAATCAGATAGACACCATTCGTTCAACTGTGCTTGCAGTAACAAGGAAGAGACGGGCAGAGTTCGCCCACTGCTAATTAACTTATCTCAAAAACTGAGAGTCAATGGGTACTGTTAGCCTACCTCTGCCTACAGTCATCAAATACACTCTTCTGCAACTGTTCTGTGTGCTTATTAGAGGATGATATTTTTCAGGAATTCCTGTGGGTCACGTGATTCCTGCAGGAATCCCACGGGATGGGAGTCGTTTTTTCATTAATCCCGTGATCAGGACAGGAAAAAAAAAGCAACCGGAGCGGGCAGGAGTGGGAGCAACATTAAAAGATGATCATTTTCAGCCATGTTAAACAACCAGATGAACAGATGCGTCCAATTTTGTAGTCATCTCTCAGTGAGAGCCAACACTCTTGACCGCGCTAGCAACAAAAAAGAACTACAAAAGTGGTTTGACTTCCTGTCACTACCGGAAGTGAAAAGCGACTCGGAGCAGCTGCTGGCGACACACATACAAAACAAAATAGCATGAGGGGAGAAGACGACACATGGAAAAGAGCTGTTCACACCGACCGAATGTCAGGCGTGAAACTTAAAGGCAAGGCCTTTTATATGCAGTACACTTTTACCTAAAATAAAAAATGCAACATTTTTTCAACATGTCTGGTTTTATTCAAACGGGAACGGGACAGGAGTGGGAGTCATTCTACGGGAGTGGGACAGGACAGGATTAATTTTTTTACTCCGGCCTGGGATTGGGATGGGACGGGACAGGTGAGAAAATCAGCTCCTGTGTCATGCTCTAGTGCTTATGTGGTAAAAAAAAAATCACAAGCACACAAGACTGATTAGACTGACTAAAGAGTTTATTTCATGACTGTAGGCAGAGAGGCTAACATTACCCATTAATTCCCAGGGTTTGAGCTAAGCTAATTAGCAGTGGGCAAGCTGTGCCAGTTTTTTCCTTGTTACTGCACACATTGTAAAAAGGATGGCATCTGTCTGCTTGTCATGGACTCTGGAGTGAGGCAAGACATGAAAGCAAAGAAAATGTTGGCGTATCCCTTTAAATGGCAAAAATCCAAAAATGTTTGTTCCTTTGTGTTGGACTGGATGCTAAATATAAAGCTGATACCAACACACATTTCTATATTTCCAAACACAATCACGATGAGACTGACTGGCATAAGAGCAGATGTTTCCAGACAAAACCTCCTGCCAACACTCTTCCTACTCTTAAAGTGACAGAATAAAAAATGTCACCCGCTCCAAACACTGGGTGAACGTCGCAGGTGACTGAAGGGTGAGAAAACCAAAGTGAACTGGGTCACCTGTCGCACCTGAACCCCAACACTTCCTCTGTTCCCCCCAGGGGACCGACTCAGGATCCAGTTGAGGGCTTGTCAACAGCATGTGTGCGACTGTGAACGTGAGCCTTGGCCTGTCAGTACAGGGTGTGTTATTTTTTAAGTGTTGAGGTTTTAGTCTTTTATTACTCACTTCATGCAGCTTTGGGTTGGTTGAAGGTCCAGCTCGCCTCACCTTGATGTCTAAAAGACAGGATTTCATATAAAACTGCCAGGGCACACGTTTTCTAAACGGAAAAGCGTTTTTGATTGAAGTTAAATTAAAAATTAAATTTACCTGTTTAATTTGGCAAAATATTTCATTGAAGTCATCCTGGAAAGAAGTCATTTAATCTGCAAGTTATTTCAACAAAATCTTTTTATTTTATTGTACAGTCGTGTGCATACCAGCCTACAATGAATCACTCTGTATTGGTAAAAAGAATTTCAGCCTCTTCAGTAGAAGTATGTCTTTCATCGAACCACTTCGAGCAGCTTTTGTCCCTGACACCTGCGAGCTTTCCAGAGTCGAAGAAACAGGTTTTATCTTCAGAAAGAGAATTTCCACTGTGATGTTGTTTTTGAGAGTATGTTAACTTAGGGATCATGTAGAAAATATTGGATTTCTTTTTCTAGAAACAGTAAAAACAGACAGGTGTGTCACAGGCAGCAGAGCCTGTGATTAACAAATGTGAAGAATTAAGACAACGAGAGAAAGAAATGAAAGTGCATTATTGTGGCCACTCTGAAATAAGACTGAATTATTTTTCTTTATTAAAGTGTCTTGACCTGTGTCCACAGAAGTACTTTTTATGCTTGTAGCACCCAATTTTCAGAAAACCAACTAGAAATTAGTCGTAGCACAAGCAATAAGCATCTATAAGCAACAGTTTCAAGATGAAGTTAACATCACAGTATGATTCTTGACCCTGAAAATCCACACCTAGCACTCAGAATCATGTTGATATTATTACTAGTCTGACAGTTACTGAGCAAAAACTGTCATTCGCTAATGGCAGTTATATGGATCACTAAAATCTGATCATTTTTAAGTTGGGCCATTACCAACATCTGAAAATCTGAATATCTGTCCATTCGTTTTTGAGTAATCTTGCTGACAAACAAATACATGACAGCAAAAGCATAATCTTGTGGGAGGAATTCAGTAGCGACACCTCAGTGTCAACTGACGTCACTGTGAATCATGCATACTCAGCTGAAGTTAAACTTTTAGAACAGCGCCTCAATAGTCAAGTGTCAAAAGTGCCTAAAACCACATTCACACATCAACATATAGTAAGCTAACACTGACCAATATTGAAAAATCATAAAAATTTTAGTGAAAGTTCAAGCCTGGGTTTGCTTATAAAGGCAGGTTTGCAAATCTGAGGCAAATAGAAATGTGCTGGTGGAGTTCGCATGGGTATCGCATGGGCAGTGTGCTCAACTTAGTGGAACTTTGGCTTAATGTAGCTTAGCACAGCTGAACATTGTTGTGAGAAGGCTCAATGAACTACATAAAGCAGACGTAGCTGGTCTCAGTATTCCAACAGCATGCCTAAAGAAAGAAAGATGGCCGTCCCCAAAGGTCATGTGGCAGGAGCTTGATAGAGAGGATTGTGGTTATAACTGAGGGTCACAAAGGGAACCGCAGGTCAACTCTTTGTAGCGTTTGGAGCATGTTGATTCAAACATACTCTATTAATATCAGCGTTGTTCAACTGACTTTAACCCAGAGTGCTTTGCTTAAAAGATGTCATGTGAATTTGTAGCTAACTTAGCGATCAAGATCTAGAATGAAGAGGCTTTCATTTGACTCTAGGCCCATTAATGTTGATGTTTTTAGCTGAAATATTTACATCACTGTGATGTTTTGTCTTCACCATGAATCTTACAGGGGCAGAATTTGACCCTCTATTTGTTCTGTCTTCGGACGTAGCACCAGAGGCATTTATTTTGGAGGGAGCACGTAGAGCCAGTGGGGGTGGGTAGCACTGTGAGTCCATGTCTGTGTGTGTATGTGAAACAAGTCATGCTAACACCAATATCATGTCTTTGTGGATTAATGTGAAGGCCCTGACATACAGTACTGGAGAGTTTTATTGTGGCACTTTTGCATAAACAGGGTTCCCACAGTTGTCTACAAATCATTTTTCAGTTTTTTCAGGATGTTCTCACCCATTACAATATTGGAGTGGGCAACTATCAGGTTTACCTAGCATGTTAAAACACAAGATTAAAGTTGATGACTAATATCTCAAGCTAGCTCCACCATACCATATTGAACTTAAAATGCATTTATTTCTAACTCTTGGGCATGAACACTGTCTGCTAACTATCTATTTAGTCTGCATTTATTTAGTGTCTTACTATTATAAATTTATGGTTTATAATTATTTTTATCTTTGTTTACACTGCTTTTTTATAAATACATTTGTTGCTTTACTGTTAACATAGCCTTAATTTTATTTTGCCATTTTTGATTATTTCTCATGCCTATTGTTTTGAGTTTTTATTTTATTACTTAACTTGCATTATTTTATCTACAGGTTTACTCAATTTCCTATGTTTGATTTTTGTTAATTAACAAGGCTGAAGGAAGCTAGAACATTTTCCAGGACAATTCAAGCTTTTCCAGGACATTTGATTTTTTCCCTCATTATATATGTTTTCTATGCCTGGAAAATTGGTCAATCATTTTCCAGGTTTTCCAGGACATGTGGGAACCCTGACAAAGATAGAATGAAGAATAAAACTAATGGCAAAGAAAAAAAATGATCCTTCATTTATTTAGGGTGGAGTTTTCTGGCTTAGAGCTTCCTCTAATGCCAAAACAGTTAAGTTGTGTTGTTGTTTTTATGTACTCTGGTGGCTAAGGGTAAGTATTACCCAGATGGAGTTATATTAAACCAGGCTTGAGTACCATTTTCAGCGTTTAACTATTTTGTTGGCCTAAAAAATGAGTGCAAGCTGAAGAGACACTGCCAGCTCAAACTCTGGACAGAGTACACAGTGAATACGTCTTTTTGAAGCAGTAGGTTGAGTTGGGGTGGAGGCATGATATAAATTGAATAGTATGGAATACACTGATTTTTTCCTTTTTTGTGTTCAGGCTAAATCTAGATTATTGACAGTGCCAGAGCTTAAGCAGTTCTTTTACTGATACTTTTAGGACAACACAGGAAAAAAAATGTTTACTCTTGCTAAAGCCCATGTTGCCTGTGATAAACATTTCTTCAATTAGCAGGCAATGCTAATCAGCTCACAATGCAGACAGGGGAGAGAGAATTCACAACTTGACTCAACATTAAATGGAAAGTTATAAAATGAAGCACCCGAATGTGTTCTGATTTAGATCAGTAGGTATTGGATTCATTAGTAGCCATATCACATATGAACTGGATGTCTTCACTCATCTCCTCTAAAGACAGGTTATGAATGACGACGACAGGAGGCAGAAATCCTTCGTTATTTAGCAACAGTTAGCATCCTTACAAAGTACTCTGAAACTGAAGCGTTGGGGCTGCAAGCACAAAAAGCACCACCTTTGGACACAAGCCCTTACTGGCCTTTTTTAATTGACGTAATGAAACGAGTAAGGATATTTTAACTGGATGCACCTGATAATCGAAGCTGATAAATTACAACTTGACCCTGTTTAAGGTGATCTAAAGCAGCCCATGTGTGGCATTCCTCCAGCGGCTTTCTAGGATCACTTGGCACCAACATCTAAGCTTTGACATCAAGATTCAATCAGAGTGCCTTGTTGAATCACGGTCTCCTTTAGTTCTAAAAAAACATCTTGAAGATGACTTTCCTATAAAAAAAAGCATGAGACCTATAAAACACAACTGGCAGAAGATGCATCTGAAGAAAACAACTGATGAGGATTTATCTGCCATGAAAGTTTACAGGTGTTGTTGTTAATTTCAGACCCTGCACGCACACGTTTTCATACCAAAGCTTAAAAAATGGAGAAGTCCAACGTGACGATTAGAAAGCATTACGCTACGGAGAAGATCCCCTTCACTGAGGTCTCTAGTCGATTTTGTTGGCAGTCAGTACCCACACACACTCGCGCAGACAGACAGACAAAAAGAGACGAACGCGGCCTGTGTAAACTCGTCCAGCACGGAGATCTGTCCTCTTCATTGGTCCGTCTTCCTCCATTTAAGCCTCTGCTTCGTTTTAGTCCCATCCACAAACTATTTTTTACAGTCCTTCCTGCTTCCCATGAACGTACACACATTCTCACACACACACATCCCAACAACAAGGCTGCACTCCGGGTCCGAGGCCCTCAGTACATTTTCTGTCGGCTGGGCAGCACTGCCTCCTTTAAGAAAGAAAAGACAAGGAGGATGCCGGACCGTTTCCCTCTCTTGCCTTTGGTGAAGTAATTGGACACCACATCATCTAGAAAAAAAAGAAAAGCATTAATAATATAAAAACATTATGAACTAGCTACACTCATTCTTTTGATCATTTAAAGAACACCTCCAGAGTGCGTCAGTTTCTCTCTCAAGCCAGTGCAGAAACTTTTATTCATGCCTCTATTACCTGCAGAACTGATTACTGCAATGCTCTCCTCTCTGGTCTTCCTAAAAAGAACATTTCACATCTACAGCTCCTTCAAAACTCAGCTGCTCGCATGCAAAGACCAGAAGGAGAGCCAACATTACACCGATTTTAAAGTCTCTGCATTGGCTTCCTGTTTCTTTAAGAATCGGTTTTAAGGTTCTTTTATTGGTTTTCAAATCTCAATGGTCTTGGACCTTCATATTTTTCTGGTATGCTTTTACCGTATGAGCCCAGTAGAGCCCTCAGGTCTTCAGGTAGTGGTATTTTAACTGTTCCCAAAGTTAAAACTAAAACATACGGTGAAGCTTTGTTTCAATATTACAGCCCCCGACTGTGGAGCAGTCTACCTGAAGACCTGAGAGCCACAACTACTGTTCACATTTTTAAAAGCAAACCCAAGACCGACCTCTTCAGTTTGGCTTTTAGCTGAATTTTGTTTTACTCTCTCAATTTGCATTATATGTGTTTACTTAATTTCAGGTTCAAAATTACTATTTAATGTTTTGCCACTTCTTATTTACCGACTGTTTGGTTTTAAAACAGTTTAATCTAAATCATCTTGTAGTATTTTATTACCTTTGTTAAATCTTACCATGCTTTTATTTATTTAATTATTTGGTCAAGTTTAGTCTTAGCTCCTGTTTCCTCATTTTCAATTTTTAGATAGCGAATTTTTAAACATAGGTTGACCCTCCACCAATCGGCAATCGACTCTTTTCCGACCACCAGCAGACCTGGGTCTAATCGGCAGCAGACGAGCTGCATGGCTTTGTTTTTGTCCTCTGAAGCATCGTGCTGATGTCATCACGTTGATGACATCAGCACAATGTTGCCCCTCCATGTAAACAATGGAAAGAAGCATAGAGGCTGTGGACACAGTTTTCTTTACTTTGTACTTTTGTCCCTTGGCGCTGATGATACAAAGATGGATGGAATTAGTTTCTGAGATGGCAAAGAGTCACATAAGTTACAGACGGAGGGGGGGAAGGAGGCATGATATTATGCACTGGGGACTTTCCGTTGACGTCATCCGTAAATTAGCGGGTCGACCTGGGTGTGATGTTCCCACTAAAGCCAACCAGATGCAAGCAGATTAGAACCCATGTCGTTTGCAGGGTCAGTTAGCCCTGGTCAAAATGTCGATTAGACCCTTTTCAAACTGCAGAAAGGAGCTGATTGTTACGGGGTTTAAACAGATTTCTTGATCAGTCTGAAAGGGGTATTACAGTCCTTGATTGTGTGTATGCGTGTATTTGTGTGAGTGTATTTGTGTGCTTAGGTACGTTTGTGTGTGTGAGTGGCTCTCTGTGTTCAATGTGGGCTGTGAGGGTGGGTGGGGTTTTCTGTCTTATCCTGTATCCCCTGACTGTTAACTACTTGTTTATTTTAATGTACAGCACTTTGTGATACATTTTATGTATGAAAAGTGCTTTATAAATAAAGTTTGATTGATTGACTGATGATTCTGCTTGCCACCAGTGTACCTGTGGAAAATGGTGCATCACTCATGAATAAAAGTGCTGTTACCATTGACATTCAAAAAGCACAAAACCTAAGACTGTTGAAAACTTAACCTGTTCATCGATTCTGCAAGAATCCACTAAATGACATTTCAAATTATGTAGTTATTATAGTAATCTTAGTCATACTTATGTCTCTTGATTGTATATTTTTATTGATTTAGCAAAGTGCTTTAAAACAGCACATAAATGTTGTCCACTGTCTGTTATTTCTGTAGCTTTATGTTGTGTTTTCACTACTGCTTCTGTACAAATGAAGTTCCTATTGGAAAAAACACGGTATTATAAGGCTATCCAGCACAATCAGTATGGTTTATAACATTATTTGGGAGTTTTAGTTCTACAACCCTTTGTTACTTCAAAATAATCCTGCATGATATCATGAATTTATGTCTGAAAAGGATCAAGAAGATATTTGTATTAGTCTTTGAGGATCTAGTTTTAGATGTTGTTGCTGTAACAAAACATTTGGTTTGTTTCTCTCCTGAGCTGTGTTAAGTGTTATTTCCTGGTTTGGATGTTTAAAAAAGCAATACAGAATATTACAAACATTTTTTGGGGGTGCTGGTTTCGTGTAGTTTTACCAGGCAAGACCTATGTACATATTTTTGCCAGCCCGGGTTGAATCCTGCTTGTTCGCAGAGTGTCTTCCCCGACTCTCTCTCGTCCTCCTTAACAAGCAGATACACTGACCCTCTCTCCTGTCAATGAAGGCATAACTTTTCAAAATTTTTATCTTAATGCCAAATTTAATGCACCTGAAAAGATAATTGGTGGTAGTACCTTATGGGACAAGTAAATCCTTTGAGAACCACTGTAGTACTGCATCCCAGCTATGACTTCATGTACTGGAGTGTTTCTATCACATGTGGTCAAGGAAGAACCAGCATGTTTGAGTTACAACTACCTGAGATTTAGAAATCAGTGGGGGAAAGATCCCTGTCCTTTGCCTCGACTGTTTCAGCATCCATCCCCTCTCTTTTAGGTTTTACAGCAAATGCATTATTATTAGCTGCTTCTCATTATTTACTAGCTCTGTATTCATGGATCACATGCTCCATTTCAGTTGCCATGATTTCTTGTACACAAACAAGCAGAGAGCTTGTCACACTGCCAGCTAGTATTCTGGTTGTTTACTGCAGATCTATGCAGACACACCAGCATGTCTGAAGGCAGCACAGGGGCGCTGAGCCAAGGCACAATGCAGAAGTACAAATCAGCCTTTATGCTGCTGGTTGGGGTCTAACGTGGTCTAAAGACTGAGACCCTCTGGAAAACATCATTTAGAGAAAAAATATTGTAATGTCAATGTTAAAAGCACTGTTGACCAAATTTAATCTTATCTTTTATAACAGAAATTAACCGTCTGATCAACCATTTACTGAAAAATCTCAAGAAACATGCACATCACAGATTAAATGTGTTTAAAATATAAGGAACTGTGTTCGTGTTAGATCTCTGCTACAGATTTCATATGCAAAACATCGACAGTAACTGAATTTATAAAAGGTCTCTTAAAGGTGCTATGAGGAGAATCCATTACCAGCGACATAAAGACTCTGCTACCCATGAGCACGCATGCGACTGTCGTAATGCTGCGTTCCAGTAACCTCGGAACTGGGAGTGACATCATCTCCGACCTATCGCGTTCGAGTTGAAGTCGGAAAAAACAAGCCGATCTACCAGGCTATTGTTAGCTGTTGTTAGCATGCCCTGCGTTGTTGTTCACAAATATCACATAAAGAATGTGATTATCACTATGGCAGCATTTTGGTAAATATAAGTCTAACAATACTATGTATACAGCTGATCTACAGCGACACACCCCAGTCAGAAGTGCAAATAAATTGATTATTACAGGACCTAAATAACTGTTCACACTGGGGGCATCCATCTTCGATTGTGAACTCAGCGGTGGTGAGGTTTCACTGAGTTCCCAGTAGGAAATTCAGACTTTGGGGGACATTCCAGTTGCAGTTTCCTACTCAGAATTCGGAAATTCCTACTTCTGACTACAACTGGAACGCACCAAAAGACATGACCCAAACTAAAGCGTGTGTTTGCTGTGATGCTAATGAATGCAGCTCGGACCTTCCTCAGAAATCTGCATTGCTTTACAACTTCTTTTTCAACAACTTACAGGATGCAAAACGACAAGGTAATGTATCTCTTTCTAGTTACGTAGCGGTAGTTTTTGATGTGTGACAACAAGGAATTTTTGGAAAACTTAGTATTGTAGTTTTGTAGTCAGCTTTATATCTCTACTTACAGCCCGGTGCTCTAAGATGTGTCCGAATAATATAAATTTGCTCTAGTTTTGATTTTCTTGTTCCCAAAGTTGAGTATCCAGGCCAGTCCAGCCCTGTTCGACCCGACTGCGAAGCTAAAGAATAGCATTTATAGATAACCTATTTTGATGCTATTAAACTCATCTTAAAGTGTGTATTTCGATCAGACATATATCTAAAAGTGAGACTTTTTTGTAATGACTTAGAAACTCCTCACAGTCTCTTTAAAAGGGAATGAAATTTTAGTTTGTTTACGTTTTTCCTGGATTATTTTACATCTAATTAGGAGTTTTCGTTGTCAGTGGCAATAGTGTTTGATGTCCTGTCTGTTTATCAGGGGTTTAAGGAGAAAAAAGAGGTTTAACCAGAAAAGAAAGTCATTCTTTTGCAGTTAACAGAACTAGGAGAAGGAGTGTATTCCTCTCACACAGCAAAAACACTCATTAGGTTGACTGGTGTCTCTGACTTGTAGGTGTGAGTGTGAGCATGAATGGCTGTCTGTCTCTCTATGCTGCCCTGTGACTGGCTGCCTCTTGCCCAGTGTAAGCTGGGAGAGGCTCCAGCCCCCACAACCCCAAAAGAGGTTATCAGTATAGATCATTGATGGATAAAGGGGCTATTTTGCTTCATTTTGAGCAGTATGCCCTGAGATTTTGGGTTGATACTGGGTGAGCCTTGAAGAGAGAAAAAAAAAAAAAACACTACATTTGAGTTGAAGTCACATGGTGCTACAGAGCAGACCTCTCACCAGGCCTTCAGTTTGCATTGTTTAAGTCCCAGTCATGCATCCCAGTTTCTCATGGCGACTATGCACGATTGTCATAATCCTGATGAAGCGTGCTTTGGTTTTGATGCGTGCGCTACTTGCTCTGGGTCAGCGCTGTATAGTCATGGACGAACGCCGGGGAATGGGGATGGGTCCTGACTGTTTTGAACTGCTCAAAACTGTCGTGGAGAATCGCCGCTCTCTGTATAGTGGGGTGGAAGACTAATGCAGTCCTAAGGCGAACAGTATTAGCGTGGCATGTACGGGGCTCAATCCAAAAAGCTTCTTGAGGACGATTGACGAGGATGTATCCGATTGTGCCCCCACTGTGTCCAGTTCGATGCGAGACAAGTGACGGGGCTCAATCAAGGCTTATGTGACTCAAACTGGGCTCAAATGTTGCTGATGCCGTGTCAGCAGGATGGAAATTAATAGAATCCTCGTCATATCGTTGCATTGACCTAATTGAAGCGGGACGAATGCACCTTAGGCGCTGTAGAAGTGTTACTGGCGGTGTATTTAGGGATGTGTCTGGGGGAGAGACAGTATTTTTTCCCGTATCATGCAGATCACACCAGCCTTGCCAATCGTGTACAGTTGTGCACAATCACCATGAGAAATGGGAATGTGTGACTGGGGCATTAGAGGCAGGCCACGACATGATGTGCAGTTTGGACACTAACCTTGAAAAATGTATTTTTTCTTAATAGCTGAAAAGGTTTAAAATGTCTGTTAAATTAAGAAAAGTGAATTTCTGGTAGTCTGGCTTCTGCTGCCATCTTTCAAACTGCACTCTGGCTGATATTATGTGCTACATCTGTCTTGAATCAGTTCTACTAAATCTGTATCGATGAATGTGTCGGCAATAGCTGTGTGACAATATACCACCAACCAGACATCAACACAGCTGCATGAATCAGGCTTAACAGTGAAGAGCTCACCTCCTTGCTGCATGGTGGATGGTAGCACATTTTCTCCGGCTGACAGAGACACGAAGAAGGCAAAGGGGATCACCCACAGGCAGATAGTGAAGTATGCCAACACCTGATTGTCAGGAAAAGAGGAAGTTTTAGGAAAAGAAAATATTTAAATCACTGAAAGTAAATTTAAGGGTGTATTCACACCTGTGGCTCGTTTGCTTTGTTCTGATTCAGGGGTAACATCGATATAATTGTTTCAGATGTCACTTGGTTAGTTTGTGTTCACATGGCAAAGTCTGCTGCGGTCCAAAGTTGTAGACTGTCACAACAAATCAAATGTTTCTCTCGTTGGTCAGAAATATTACCCGGAGAGTGGGGGGAGTTTCCTTCTCATCTTACAACAGCTATGGAGCATCAGCAGTGTGTGTGGCTGTTTTGTTTTACATCGTTCATCTGTCACTCATTCTCTGGCTCACGAGTTTGAAGACCTCGGTATTTTTATGTGTTTGGCAAATTTTCTCTTCTGCCCAGATTTCGATGAGGCATTTTATTTCCTCACTGCTTCACGTCAGCCCACGACTCATTTTGCGCAGATCCTTCCGCCTACTCTTATTCTTCTTCTGCTGTTGCTGCATCGTCCAATCCTTCTTCTTCTATTGTTTTGACTGAATGATTGGCAACCAGTAGGGGTGTAATGATCCATCAATGTGGATCGATACATCAATTGGTTAAGCAATGATCCAATCACATGGATGGAAACTCAAAACATCGATCAACATCATCGTCTTACATGAAACTGGTGATTTACACCCCCAGCAACCACAACTACAGTGTGAACCACAGGTATGAGTCAGTTGTGTCGGTTTCTGAAGTGTTTGTGTTCTTACTGCAAAGGAACGACTACAGGGCTCGAATCAAAGCGAGCTGAGACCACCTATATATTAGTGATCTCGACCCACTTCTTTTGTCCCACACCTGAGTGCGATCGCTGTGTTCACATATGCCCAAACGAACTGAAATTTAGGGGGGATCACTCGTTGTTTCGGAACAACTGCCCAAAAGAGCTAGGTGTGAATACACCCTCAGTCTTCAGTCAAAGAAGAAGTTACCTCTGAGAAAGGATAATATTCTTGTGCAAAGTACTGGAAGGCCATATAATGGTTCACCACTACCAACACTGAAAACACAAGACAAGAAAGAGGACGGAAATATAAACTGATGTCAAAAAAACATTCTAAACAGAAAAATGAATTTGAATTAAATCACCAAAAACCCGCTCAATTAGTTTTTCTGTTAAAATAGAGCTCGTTTTAAAGAGTGACTGAGACTCACCACAGGAGAGGATGAAGTTTGGGGAGCTGAGCAGAATGTAGGGGAACGTCTGCAGGAGGCCAAAGTACACCAGGTTGGTGAAGAGGCCCACTCCCACCATGAACGCCGGGAAGCCCTCAAACACGTACAGACCTGACAGCACGCCCGTGGAGAACTGCACACATCCACACACACAGAGGAATCAGCAGGATCTCCATGCATCACATTTATAAAAAAGGAAACAGCTGACATGTTTTCTGAACTCACCAGTATCATGTACTTTATTATTCGACTGGTGGCTACTGTGTATTCTTCTATTAGTTCTGCCAAGTAATACAGGCCGGCAGCTGTGAGGAGGAAAAGCAAATGATTACTGCTCCAAAAAAATAAACAAGCATCATATCTTCATAATATTACTTTTTGTGGATTCATTAATTAGATCTGTTCAGCCCTGGTGTAAAATTTGACAGCACTTTCTAATTAAGTTTTAAATATCTTCATGGTTTAGTCATGAAAATTGTTTGAGTTTTAGTCTAGTTTTAGTCAACAAAATCTACTGTAAATTTAGTCGACTAAAATGCAAAGTGATAGCGTAAGGCACTTTTTATGTTTCCTTGAATTACTGAAGTCATGTTTTACACTTGGATTACACCACCATGGAGCTAAGGCAGCTATGACTGGATGTCTCTCTTGACTCATCCAACCTGATCACACAACCAAAGCAGCTGTGATTGGATATATTCCTAACTTGTCCCTACTTTCTACATGATGAAACTAAGACTAATTGGATTAAGTCTTTGTCAAAAAATTTAGTCTAGTTTTTATATGTTGACAAAAATGTCAATTTGTTTAATTTTTGTCCATGTGCACTTGTGTTTTTATTAATTCTAGTCTAGTTTTCGTCAGGGAAAAAAAGGTTGTTGACAAAAACTATTGGCCCTTTTCCATTAGCCCTACTCTACTCTACTTGCCTTGTGCTGCTTTTCCATTAGCCCCAGTCGCCTGCCCAACGGGGTGCAGTGTCGCTGTAAACAGCTGAGCGGCACTGCGGTGACGACATTTTGAGTGCGACACATCAATCTGTGGCTTTTTGTCACAAACCGAGGAAAAAAGGAAAGCAGGAGAAGACTGCAGGTGGTAAGAAGAAATACCCCTTGAGAAGCACAGGAGAGTTTTTGAAGCATTACAACAGAATGAAGCCGAGGACGAGAGCAATCGAGCTGCAAAGAAAAGACGTATGAGGGTAAGCTAACGGTAGCTACCTCTAGCATGAAAGGGCATTGCGCTCATGACTCATCGATGACAACATTGTCTGACCAATCAGTAGCCGGCAGTTGGTGACGTCATCTTTTAGTCTCGACTCAGCTCACTTGGAACCAGAGCGGAGTAGGTACTAAAACTAGCTTGTTTTAGGAGGTACCAGGCTAGTGGAAACACGCTGCAAATCGAGTAGGGCAGAGTAGAGTAGGACCAAGGCGTGCTAGTGGAAAAGGGCCACATGATGCAAATTGTAGTTAGTCTACAATATTGACACTGTTCAGCCAAAGACTGCTCCTTCTCAGGTTCAAGACCAACAAGCTGAAAAACTGTTTTGACCCTCAGGCCATCAGACTGTACAACTCCTCACTCAGGGGGAGGAGGAGTAACAGGAAGGCTGAGGACGGGAAAGAGCAGTAGCCATATCATTATTATTATTATTTTTATTCCTGCAATATTTTTTTTACTTTTTAATATCTAGTGTTTTATTTTAGTTAATGTACTATACAATGCTGCTGTAATGTTAATATATTTAATGGGGATTACTAAAGTTATAGCTTATCTAATCTAAATTCACAACCATCACTGAGATGACAGCCTCCCTAATCCTTTACTCCTGGTCTTTATAAATAAATCTAGAGATCAAGCTTATTTTGTAGAAGATGCTGGTTTAGGTTTTATATGCTGTCACAGCACTCGATTTTTTTTTTTCTAAGTACAACAATTAAAGATTTTCCACTGCAACTCTCCTAAAACTTTGTCAAAATTTCTATATATATGTTGGTACTCTTTTGTTCCTAAAAAATTAGAACAAATTCCTGAAAAAAACATCTGAGGATTTGAAAGAGAAAGACAACCATCACAAGACAGTCAGAATGACTTTAAGTGGGCTAACATGACAGTACTATTTTATAGGGATGCATGATGTTGGATTTTAGCCGAAATACGATATGCCGATATTTTTTAATTCATCATAGTCAATATTTCTTTCAGGGTTACAGCATATTATCGCTGAACAGACTGTAAAACAAGAAAACAGCTTTTACCTCTTGAAAAAATAAAACTCTCAATATTTAGGCATACCCATGCAGTGATGAAAAGGTGCATCAACTTTGAACATTTGCATAATCTTTCAATACTCCAGCCGATATATGTACTGCATGTGTGGTTGATGTATCGGCTGTAAATATTTGCAAAAATTCAGTATTATCCGATACTGATATCAAACTGATAATGTCAGGCATCCCTACTATTTTATTAAGATTAGATTAGAAAGATCTTTGTTAATCCCTTGAGAAAGCTTCCTCAGGAAATTAGCATTCCCCCTTAACAAAGGGTTAAAAAGCACACAGATATCAGAAAAGAAAAAAACAATTTGCAAATCTAAATAAATATAAAAATATGGCTTCTGCTCCTTCCTGTTCTCAGTCTTCCTGTTACTCCACCTCCCCCTGAGTGAGGAGTTGTACAGTCTGGTGGCCTGCACCAGGAGCAGTGCTGCAGAAAACGTTCATTCAGTGTCATGAAAAAGTTCAGACTCAGTAACATAACTCTTTGTCAGTTGCAGAAGAAAAGCCACAGAATATCTCTTCAGTGAGCTTGTTCTTACAAACATGGAGCTCATGAGGAATGAAGGCCAACAAGGTCGTCAAGAACAAGCTAGTCAAAACATGAACACCCGAGAGCTGAAAAAGTGAAGGCGCACAGAGCAGAGGCAGGATTCATACGTGAGGATGTGCAGCCCACCTTGTGTGGCCTGAGGAGAGGTGCTCAGTAAAATGATCGAATGGCACAGCCTCCTGTTTGTGCTGCTGCCAGGCTGGCAGGGTTTGAGTGGATATCTGTGGGTTTTGGTGTGTGTATATCCAAAGCTGATCAAGATTGACTTCCAGGAAAAGTGACACCCTCCAAAACAGTATACGTATATTGGAATTTCTGGTGTGTTGCTTAAAGAGTCAGTACTAACAAAAATAAAAACATACACCAAAATGAAATACAAGACCTGTAAGATAGCTAGAATTGTTGTAAATTATTAACTTACTTATGGTGAAGCAGCATGAAAGTAATCACTACCTTTTTTTTCTTTTAACAATAAAAATCTAGAAAGAAATAAGATACACAAAGGTAAAATTACAAGCAGTTTGATATCACGGCAACAAATCAGAAGTCCAGGACTTGGTGGGCATTTTCATTTTGCCTTTCCTTAAAATCACATCTTTAAACTCACACTTTTTAAGACTTGCTTTAAATTATGCATTTTTACTGCTTACATACTTGTTTATCAACCTTGTTATTTATTTCACTCTACTTTATCTACATACCTATTTTACAATTATTTTACTGTTTTTAAGCTCTGCTGTTCTTACTGTTTTGACCATCTATTTATGTTTTAATACACTCCCATTTTTATCCGCCCTCTATCTGCTCTCTCCTTCTTATCTTCCTGAAGTTATGCCGTCAACTAGGGCTGCACGATATTGGAAAAAACTGACATTGCGATTTTTTGGGGGGTTTGCGATATATTGCGATATATCTTGCGATATTAAAAATAGAAGAATTTACACCAGATGACTTGAATAGCTCTGTTTGGAAAGAATTTGGTTGACTCACAATGACACCATTGTATTGATATAATACTGTTTAATCCAGGCTAAGGGGGTTCATCTGTGAATGATGAAGATTGCTGTATATAAAAGGGATCCAGAGGGCCCTGTCTCTGTACAAAATAGAAGAGGTTTCAATTTCAGTTGCTTTTTTTCATTTCCCCAATTAATGGGGTAATGCGATAGTCACGTCGCATGCACGATGTGACAATTGCGCATGTGCACATTGCGATGTCGATGTTCAATCGATATATTGTGCAGGCCTACCTACAACTACCACCTGTCAGCTATTTATCCATGCATCTATAAATCTATCACCGTCTCTTTTCTTAAAATATAAAACCAAATACCTTCTCTACTCTTCCTCATATGTACATGTTCACATTTTGGTATATCCCTATGTACTTCTGTTGTCTCCAGTTTACCATTATCTTTCCTTTTGCTGCTTTATTTTACATGACCCTCTGTGCCGTTTTTATTTGACTTTCTTGGTCTCTGTTTAACCTGACAGCTGATTTATTGTCTGAACATTTTTGGTGAAAGCACTTTGTAAACAGTTAAAGAATCAGAATCAGCTTTATTGGCCTGGTTTGTTAGATATACAAGGAGTTTAGCACTGGTTGACTTCACTCTCTAAGTACAGAAGAGATACACACAGTGCATATCCTATGTTTAAAAATTAAGTTAAGACAAGAATAGAAATAGATAGAATATGTACAATATACAGGATAAATAAAAAAAGGTGCTGCATATAAATATAACTATTATTATTACTTACAAAAAAAGAGAAGACATACTCCTGAACAGTTCACAAACCCATAAATGACCCAAAATTATACATCCAGGACAGAGTTTACAATATTTAACCTTGTAATAACCTCTTCCTTAGGCCTAAATCTCAAATTCAGATTTATTCATTTACATTAATTAGAGAACATTGCACCTAATATAATCATGATTCCTGCCATAAACTTAACAGACACATAACTACTCTGCAAAGATAAATCTCAGAGTCTGCCTGAAGTTCCTTGTCAGGACTTTTATCACCCACACTGACAGATGTTGACAAGCAGCAGCCACACCTCTCACCTGTGTTACGTGGACAGGTAACAAACAGACAACGTGGACAGGCTGGTGCTTGGCCATTAAACCAGAGGCCAGTTTAACTTGAGCCAGTACACCAACCTGTTCTTTTGCCTACATGTTCACTTTTTCCATGTTAGGTTATTAAAAAGTCAAATATTCCTCTGAATGCTGTGACATCTGGATCATTCTAGAAACTTGTTACAACCTGTAAACATGCTTAGCAATATCTGCACCTACTGTAATACTCATACTTATACATACTATAGTTTAATACTTTTGTGATATAGTACTTAGAGCTGGATTTAGAGCTTGACAGAGAAATCTAAATAAAGTTGAGGATTCATAAGGCAGTATTAGCTAACGTAGCTCTTGATGTGCTAACTGCTAGCTATGAATTAGCAAACATTACAGCTGTCTTAAATGTTTCCTAACACCCAAATTAAAATACTAAAACAACATGCTGCAACTATAGCTCACAAAGTACCAATATCACATTTCACAGATGAAGAGCAGACAAATGTCTCACCTTCTTAAAAATTAATGTACGTTTTATCTAGTGCACATACGAAGCTAGCTAGACTTGTGCTGCTTTACGTTCATACAGGACTTACATTTGCAGCTTTGTCCAAACCAAAGTAAAAACTACCGCTAATCTTTGCTGTAGATTAAAAATACACTGATACATGTGCTTATGAAACCGTGTCATTTTCACCAAAAGCAGACAGATACTCCGCTAGCATTAGCATGTAGTTAGCAGCTACGTTAGCACTAGCAGGAACATCCAACAGGCTCCTCTTACCTATTGCTAATGTGACGAAGGATATCTGGACCACCAACGACAGCCAGCTGAGTAAATAAATAAACCACATCTCTCTGCATGTGAAACAAACACACAAATAGATGAGAAAATGCAGAGAACAGCTAGCAGGTGCTAACTAGCCACAGTAGCACTGGTCAAAGTTCCTCCCCTGTTCGCAGATCAGGCTGAGGAGAGAAGAAAAGAGGAGCCGAGGGCAAGAAAAGACGATTATTTCATTACAGCGCCAACTCTGGAGGGAGGACAGACGTCAAAGTCCTGCTGAAATATACATACAGTTTGTTTTTGCTGCCACGTGTGCTGTGTGAGCTCTTAAGAGGCCTTACATATTTATACTTACCCTTTTAATGTATGTATCTGTCATACAGTACATTCATATTTATGGAGGACTATAATTAAAGCTGCAGCATGTGGTTTACCTGCAATAAAGTGCACAAGATTGACAGATAGATGGATAGATTTATGTCTTAAAGGTCATATATCAGAAGAATGTGACACCTTTACATTAGACTGAACTTTATCCATCCCTTAGAAGACTCTCTTAAAGAAAATTAATATTACAGCAGAAGTATTATACACAGAGGAGGACAGTAACAAAGAACTCAACCCCTAAACTGTCAGCTGAACTGTTTTAGCAGAGGTTATCAATAAATTCAGTGATATTAAATGTTAAAAAAAAACAAACAGAACAAAACAAATCATTGTTCAACACTGTTAACATTTAAGGGAACAAAGAAAACTGCAAATAAACCAAAGACCAGATATTTTCTTCGTTTGGGATTTAAAGGTTTTAGAAGCTAACAGCTGATGACATAAACATGCTCAAATATTTGGGACAAAAACTAAGTACAAAAGGCAGAAATGTTTGTAAATAAAATACCATATAGTATATATGTATATATATATAATTCTTATAGACATGTAAACTTCCTTATGAAGGAAAAAAGAAATAACTATAATAAAACAAATTCTTAATAAAATGGCTGGATCCACATCCAGGTTTGGGTCAACAATAAAATCTAATAAATAGGTCCTTGTGTTTTCCCAGTCTTTGTAACCAAAGTGGCTGTTACAAATGCTGGAAAAACATAACCTTGTGGATAGTAACTACAATATGAGGAATATTTGGTTTATTAGCCAGGAAGTGCAGAGCACAAATCTACAGCAACTCTAACATTTTCATGTTAATATGGCTAAAAACCTCTGTGGTGTGTTTCCAGCATCTTGTTGAAACACTCTCTGAAAGAAATGACTAAACCGATGCAATAACCGGGGCCAACCCTTAGCTGAAGACGTGTACCTAATGAAGTGGCCTGTAAGTGAATAAGGTTTGTTTTAGTGACCACGTGTACTGTGCATGCCGTTAAGTGCTCTTCCAGATCCATACAGGAGTCCATCATAAATGTATCTGTCATATTCATATTTATAGTGAGCTATAATTAACCCTGCAGGGGGTAAAATATTGAACTATAAATAAATCCAACCACATTCATATCTACACCGTGCTGTCATTGTATCTATTAACAATGCATGTCTACATTTCTGCTCCATGTACTTCAGGCTGAAGTAGAAAGTGGATTCCTCGTCTCAGTCCCTTCTGTTTGTGATGGCTGTTTAGTGGCACTGGACCTAATGTAGAGTTGGTCCTTTGCCCAAGGATATGCTATTGTTTTCTGATCTCTAAAGATTTAATATATCGTCATCTATCCATCTATAACCCCAGTGTTTACTGTAACACTAATGATTGACAGTGGTATTTTAGGTCACACATTTTTCTTTATTTCAGCAAGTCCTCATACCCCACCTCACCTTAAAACCCACTCAGAAAGTGGGTATTTAATCACTTAAATAAGTTATTTTGGCATGCGTATAAACCCCTCTATTCCAGCCCTGCTTAGAACAGGCTATGTAAAGATAAGATATTCCTTTATTGGTCCCACCGCGGGATATTCCAAATTTACAGCAGCTACGCAAAAAAATAAAGAATGAAACTTATGAATGAAAATACAAACATAAAGGTGGTATTTATATATATATTTTACGTAAATCCTCACAGTGTATATCGATGCCACTCTCCAGAGGTGGGCATGGCTTTGGTGCTCCAGGGCTGTGCTCTAATGTTTACAGTGGCAACAGAAACATGCATATGCCTTCCTTCAATGGACTTGCCTGTTGGAGGAGCACCTGACTCCCATTTGAGCAGGTGACTTGTCCTCTGATGATTATGGATGGGTACCAAACTCAGTACTTTAAGAGGTACCGACCAAATTCTGTAGGTACTACAGAGTACCGATTCACGTAAAATCAAACGAAGCAGGCATACTATCGGATAGAGTAGGTGAATTTCTATACTGGACTTGAACGCAGCACAGCAATAGTGTAATGACATCAGCAGCCGTGGGCTCAGTCAACAAAGCAAAGAATTTGCTCTAAAGTATGGCTCTACTTTATTAAATGTGATGGAGATTATGCTCGCTGCAATATTTGTGATGCCAAGTGTAAGGCCAGCGGCAGAAATACTTCAAATCTGAGGAAGCACCTGGTGACGCACAAAATTTTCCTTAAAGCTGAAGAGTGCACAATTTTTGATAGCCTCAGATCTACGACCACAAAGGATTCATTCGACACTGTTAGCACGCCTGCGTCCAATGGCGGCTCGTCGTCTGCAGCCAGAAACACAGGGAAAGAAATGGCTTTAACATTTGGTGATGGCAGCAAATGCGACAAGGAGGATACCTGGTCCAGGTAAATAAGCCTCGTGTTTAAGACGGTATTAGCTTGGCATTTTAATGTGCGTCAGTTATCATTATCAGGTCGGTTCCTCGTACTTTGCAACGTTAATTTAAATGCTTTTTTTATTTACAGCTCTGTCAGACCCATTGTTAAACTGCCCTAAAGTTAAAGTGGAACTACAATGTTACAATACAAACAGCTGAATGTTGTTTTGATATCTATCTGTCAAATTGTAAATATTGAGAAATAAATTTACATTGAAAAAATTTGAGATCTTAATATTAAACAAATTAATATTTATTACCCCATAAACACACGCAAGAGTACCAATAATGATTCCCAGGTACCAGGCAACGGTATGTCATCGGTTCAAATGTGAAAGGTACCCATCCCTACTGATGATGTAGTAGGAAAGAAGATTATCATAAAGCACAAGTTTTCTGAGAAGTGAAGCAAGCAACAGTGAAGAGGAGGGATTTGTCATGTTAGAGTGTATGAACAGTCCATGATGTTTTTTAGAGAACTTTGAATTAATTAGGATCATTAATCATACCATGTTGTCACTGGTAACTTTGTCATCCATTGTCCAACGAGCCTTGGACTGTCCCCCAAAGTTTACTTTCCTTTTTAGTATGAAAACTGCAAAAAGTTTGTCTTGAGTTGCATTTAATTTTACTTTAACATGAATTGTTTGCCATGTTGTCTTTGGCGCCACAACACTGGACATTTTGAATTTTCTCATGCTTAACCTTAAAGGGATACGCTATTTTGTTTTACGTTCCTGTCTTGCCTCACTCATGACAAGCAGATAGACATTGTTCTTTCAAATGTGCTTACTTGTAAACATCTCACTCATAGCTGCAAATCACTGTTAATTTCAAAGAGCCGTTCAAAGGACTTGACATGCTCTTGAACGTCACATCTCTAGCACAAACCACTGTGAACGTAGGTCAACAAAATAAAGCTTCTGTGTACCAGTAGAAGAAGCTAACATGATGGTAGAGGATGACGTCACATAATGTGGTTAAAAAGCACATAGGACCATTTAGAGTTGCTGAAGAGTTTATCTGATGTCTGTAGGCAGAGGCAGGCTAACGCTACCCATTGACTCCCAGTGTTTGAGCTAAGCTAATTAGCAGTAGGTGAGCTCTGTCCGTTTCTTGTTGCTGCAAGCATAGTTGAAGAATGGTGTCTACCGGCTTGTCAAGGACTCGGGAGTGAGGAAAGACACGAAAAGCAAAAAAAAAAAGTTGGCATATCCCTTTAAGCCCCCAGCTCAATCTTGAGTTAAACACACCTTTTCACCATCTTTTTGTAAAGGGAATTGTACCTGTATACATTTAATAAGACCCTCTCTTCTATCTCACTGTACCATGTATTGAAATATTGAAAAATATAAATGTTTATAGCTGGTTTTCTTTTTTTTTCTCAATCTCAGACGTGTATTTTTCATGTACTTCGACATGTTTTCAGCTGAAGACATACTGAACACCATTCAACTAATTATCATTGCTGATTCTGTAAAGTATAAAGCTTGTGTTTCTCCCTCCAATGATGAATTGAGACATTCCTCATTGGAGGACAAACAATATTTAAAGAGGAGACCACAAACTCATCACAGGATAGTGCCAGACATTACTCATCGAAATGACAGAATTATTACGAAGAAGAGCTAAAAAGGTAAGAAAAGTATCTGGTGTGTTGAAATCAACACTCGGAGTTGCTGTTGGTATTAAAAGAAGACAAAAATATAAAGAAACAGACATTAAAGGCTATTTTCTTGATGTGGGAGTTGAGGAGTAACAGGAAGACATCAGACAGGAAAGAGTAGTAATCAGTCAAAAGTAAATTTTTTAATTTTTATTTCTATTTTTACCTCCGCCAAAGAGGTTATATTATTGCACTCGTCTTTTTGTTTCTCTGTGAGCAACATAACTCAAAAAGTTTGATTGGGACAAGAAACAAATGATTAGATTTTGGGAGTGATCCAGATCACCATAAAACTGCCATGACACAAACTGCAAATTTGTGAATAACTACTGTATTAAAATAGATATTATTTTGAATCCAATTGCTAATGGTACGTTTTCATGATCAAGGCATCTAATTATTTAGATAAAATAAAGGTAGGACTAATATTTATGGTCAAAACCACAACATGGGTGAGGACTGTGGCGCTGGTGTAGGTCTGCGCTCTCCGAGTGCTTTTCTAGTTAATTATATATTTCCATCTGCTATATAACGCTACCGCTGGAATGTAATTTCCCTGTGGGAGTCTTATAAAGGGATTAATAAAATTCTATCTAATTTAATCCTGGGTTAAACTTTGCAGGTCGAGGCATTTTTAGAAGTTTTCAGCCGCACTTCCAAACAGAATCAAGCTGAAGACTGTTTTTATGAGACACTCTGGGCTATCAGAATATTTATGCTGTAATAATCAGATGTTTTAAAAGCTGTGTGCTTATAGAGGCAAAACAAATTTACATCTCACAGAACTTTACACAGATCACAGAAGGATCAGTGATGAACAAGCTTTCCACTTTCCAAAATCCTCCTGTCTCTGTTATTATCCGCATGTCCTCATTTCTCTCTCTTGGACTCACAAACACACGTTGGCCTCAGTGTGGACTGTTTCAATGACACGTTGGGTGGGGGCAGAATACTTCACTTTACCTCAAAAGCTGACACCTTCTGAGATTGAGGAGGAAAACAATGAAAGATGTATGCTGGAGAGTGAAAAGGCCCAGACCTCCTGGTAAAAGGAGCTAAATAAAGTAAATATATAATGTGGAACAGTGTGAAGAAACTAAAATGGTGTCGGAGTCAAAGGTGAGAATAATCTCATCCTCCTTCTCAAACGCTTTTAACAAAGGCGGACGTACAGGTGGACGGGTGGCGTGGTGCGAGGGCGCGGCTCTCACGATCATCCATGCATGCAGATGCAGTATCTGTGCCGAGGTGAGAAAACAAAAGGCGACCTGCTGCATTTAAAGACACTTTCAGGAATCACCTGAGGCTCTTATCTCAACGACACCTCTGGGTTGTGAGGGCTTTAATGTGTTGGAAAAAAGATGGCCGCTCTTCTGCTGGATTGAGCTTTAAGAGGCGGACACCTCGGGAGAGGAGACAGCGAGGGTTTTCATATAACCCGAGTGATTTTTTTATGACTCTGGGGCTCCTTCATCTATATTCTGTGGCTGCAGAGTCAGGCACTTAGATCATCTCAAAGCCGAGCTTTAAAAGAGGTGTTAAACACAGCCCAGTGACTTTCTTTCACCTTCACACGCAACAAGTTTGGGCCATTGAGGGATCTGGGTTAAACGTCCTTTAAAAAGATTTTCTTTGTTTTTCTCCTGCTTGTCTTTCTCTTGGCTGTAGAGCATCGTTTGCAGGGCATCCTGAGATTATAATGGCTTTTGGTTTGGTTGTAATTGGTTTTAAATCATGTTTTAACATTTCTAGACTATTTGGTTTTAATTTTTTTAGTTTTAATCCTGGTTTGATTTTAGACTACATCCCAAAACATAATAATTCAGTTTGGCTTTCAATCTTAACTCTTTAAAGCCAATTGTATCATATATGATACATATTTTCATAATACCTCTTTCCACTCTTTATGATCAACAAATTACAAAAAACACATCTCAATACAATCAGATAAATGATAAAAATGTCCTCAAATGGATTATCAGTTGCCAGAAACACCAAATGTATCAAATGAGGTACAAAAAATCTATATGTTGAATTTTATGGACATTTTGATTTTTATGGATTTTAGCAGAAAGTGAAACAAACATTTCAGCTCCAAAAAATTAGAATTTTCTGGCTATAATCTATGGTCTTGGGCCTTAAAGGGTTAAATAGATAAATGTACACCTAGTCATTGTTTTGAAGCAAAAAAATATTGTACCTTAATAAACACTCTAGTTTTTTTTACATCAGAATTACATACAAAACCTTTACTTTATACTGATACGTTATTTTAAATTTGCATTTAATCTTTTATTTTCCATGTGTTTTTAACTTTTTCCATGTTTTCTTTTTGTTGATTCAAGATTTCATTTGTTTTTTTTTCCAGGTCATTCATTCTTGTTTTTTATCATTTCAATGAGGTCATAATGGGCAGATATCAGTCTCCAAATCCTTCATATCCTATTCTTCTATTTTGTTGTTTTGTTACTTGAGTTTTCTGTTCCCCTGACAAGCACCTTAGATTACACATTTGTTGATATAAAACTGTTATTAAAATATAAAATAAAAATAGAAACAGATACGGTTTTGTTTTGCTAACTAAAAAAAAGAAACTAAAAATTTCATGAATCTGTGACTGGGGTTGCTGTCACGTTTGGGGGTTAAAGTACAACATCGCGATGTCTTTGCAGGTGAAGATGTCCTGCTCTTGTTAGCTTTTGTGAGTGTGACACCGTAGGCAGTGCGGTCTGGAGTTTTGGGTATCAGCTTGCAATGAGCTGGAGAGGTTCAACACAATTTAGTAATAAAAAAGTTATACTGATGATGCACACGTGAGGGTTAATTAGACAATTTGTTGGCAACAAGCCTGGAATCCTACCCCTGATCCTGAGAAAGGAAAATTGTGGCCAAAAATAATCAGACCTAAAATTGTCTGGTGTGTGGCCAGCTTTTGTTACATTTAAAGCAAGAGATTCTTGGCTATCAATTTAAGACCTTTATTTCAACAAATACTTTCCCATTTTAGTTCATGATAAGGACCTCAGTGCAATCCTTCCATCTGGTGCTCGAGAGTTAACAAATGACATTTTGATCCAAATGTGCTTTAAATGACGGCTCAAAAGCATTTTTACTTTTTAACCAATAACAAGGCCATTTACTATAAGATTTATCAAAGGGAGTCATTCATAAAAAAGACCAAGAACATCTAATAAGTCCATGTGTGCTTTGTATAGAGGCTCCTGAGCTCACAGCAGGCTGCTCAGGTTCAGCTTCAGCCTGCATGTCATCACTGACTCTCTCCCACGAGTTTACAGTTCTATTCACTTCCCTTCATAATCAAGGCGATAAAGACAAAAACAAATTTAGAGGAAAATGCAGAGATGGCAACAATCAAAAGGACAAAGTCTTAAAAAATCAGCAGAAAAGGATTTCCAGAGCAGTTTGAGCTTTGGTTTTAAACAGACACAGAGACTGACGACATTGGCGTGAACTGTTTTGCGTTAGTTTTCTTGGTTGATGATCAGCGCTGATCCTCGGATGCGAGAGTCTCTCTTCTCTCTGTTCTGCCTCAGCCTCCGGAGCACAGGGGCGCTGCCGATCTCACCTGCCCAGGGAACTGGTGCTGCGGCTGGGACACTCTTTGGAGTTGACTGCAGGTCTAGATAAGACACCACATCCTCATGTTAGATAGAGATGTCTGTAAAAATACAAACATGCTGACCACACCGTTGAGATAAGCACTTGGACCAATTGGAAATACTGCAAAAGCAAATATGGCCTCTATTTAAATATGAGGCCTGGAGGGCTTGATAAAAAAGACTTGCCTATATTCTTCATGAAGTCAAAAGTCATGCTGCATCATTTAAAAACAAAACTATCAACAATGTTGACATTAGATAAAAGAACACATAATGACACGCATGGATGACATTATGTTCTGAGACACATCACCTTTTTTAAGACAATACAGATTTTAAAAAATATAAAACTGTCTGGCACGTATACCTGCGTGTCCTGGCCGAGGACCGTCTGAGGTGGTTTTCACAGATACAGCTTGGTTGCTTCGCTCTGAATCAGCTGGAAAAAAAGGCAAATTTCCTTTGGATCGTTTCATGTTAACATGTTAGTATTTGGAAATGAACCACATCACACCAAATGGCAGAGCTGGACGTATGCCATAATGTCACAGCCAGCTATTGCTATGATTATGAATCATGCACCGCATTAAGTAAGGTCCTATAAAATACACAGAATCACAAAGTTAGACATTAAAAGCAGAGTTCAACATAAACGCAGATATCATGGAAATGGCCGACATTTTACCAAATTTGTTTATATATTTTTTTAAATAACTATGCCAACGCATCTCTTGGGAAAATGCTCCGAGAGGGTCACTAAGGCTTGGGACAATGCACGCTTCCCTTCAATCAAGCTACAAAACTCCCGGCTAACTCCAAAGTAAGGGCAGAACAATTTCCCAACGATCATGTGACAGGCCATCAAATGGTTTGCAAAAGTTAACATACTGTTGACCGGTACGGTAAAGAGACGTGTGAGGACCATCTGAAGAGGGACAAACACAAAAGAAAAAGGAGAAACATTGTGCTGCAGAAAGCCAGCCAAGTCCACCAGGCTGCTTCAATCATTGCTGCTTTTTATGGACTTTTTAAAAATAGTTATTGTAAGGCACTTCAGTGTGTGGAAGCATTCAAGTTTTCAGTTATAACTGAAGAAACTGCTATAATTCATTACGTTATACAGACTAAATTCGCATAAAATACAAAAAGCAAATTCTCAAAAAATTTAAGCCCCTCCAACAAATTGTAAACAGGAATATGGGGAAAAATTAAGAGATTTCGTAGGGCCCTAATTATAGAAAGGAGGCTGGCAGGCTAAGCTATCTAAAAAAACAAGTCATTATTAGGTCAGGAGGTCAAATATCTTATGAAGCGTCATGAAGATGTTCAAATTTACCAATAAGTGTGACACAACTTCAGACACAATTTTAACAAACAAGGTGCACAAAAGATATTTCAATGCTCTCTGGTGTCTACAGCAAACCACAGAGGACACCAGATAGCATGGTAACTTGTAACACTATTACACCACAGAATTGATTCCTAAGAAAAGTTGGGTGCAACTAAAAAAAAAAAGGATTAATTCTCTCACTTGAACAAGTTGGACTAAATTCTGGGAAACAAATTTCTAAATTAGTGGATGTTATTGAGTCCTGTGATAATCTGCTGTCGAAATGGTGAGTGATGCCAACCTGCTGATATTTTCATGGTACGTTGTGCCAGAGCAAAGAGAGTGGATCCAAAACGTTAAGCCTGGTAGCAGTGAGGATATTTCTACTGCTGCTGCTTATACGACTACAGCAGCGTGATGAGATAACTCATCACCCTGTTTGTGTTGGTTGCTTGGACGATTGAGTCTTCACTGCAAACAAACTGATCCAGGGGTTATTCCAAAGTGAGTCGAGACCACCTCCTTCAAGCGAGCTTTTCGTGGTTGTTTGTACAAAAACTGGGTTAAATTGCCGTGTTCATATATTTTTTTAACAAACTATGCCAAAAAGGGAACACCAACTAATGAACACCTTCCCCAAACAGTCAAAGAAAAAGTTTGAATATTATCCAAGTGTGAGAATAAAAGATATAAACACTCTGGTTTTCTTTAGAAAAACAATCTGTTATTTGTTGCCCTTACATTGGATATGACTGCAGACATGAAAGACTCAAACCACAGCAGTTTCTTATGATTTATTCTTGCATACCTTGAGTCTGTAGTAAGATGGTTGAGTTTCGGTTTTCACCAATGGCTCTCCTCCTTCTCTGCAGAACCTGCAGGAGCTCACCTTCACCAACGTTCCGCCCAGTCCCTCTTCTGGATGGCAACCTGCGGTGCGGCTGATGCTTTATGGTGTCCTGAAGTTGGACAATTTTTAAAACATAGTTTAAGTTTATAGAAACTCATAAGAAACGTGGTTTATCACTTCAGCGTTTGGCCTTGGAGCCTACAGCATGAGTTTAAGTACAATACCAGCATTCCTTTCAGCTCCAGTATGGCTGATTTTCTGTTTTCACTTCTCTGGTCCTTCAAGATGAAGTGAGAATTGTCAGGAAGACTGAGACTGTGTCACGTTTTATAACAACTAAGGGAAACTGTACAAAAAAAACATACCACCCACGAGTTGTCGTCTTCCTGTAATGAAACATACAAGTACAAAAAATCCTATTAAATTCAACGTCCAATAGAACAGAACATTTTCTTACAAATGCTTCAATTTATTGACCTGTTTTATTTTGATGGGCCTCAGGACAATGCCTTTCTTTATCCTCTCCATCATTTCATCCACGGCTTTGGCCTTCATGTCCACCACTGCTACTGGTTCTAAACATCAGAAAGGAATCAAACATATATAACAGTATAGACCCTCGTTGCTGAGAGCTTTTGCACTGCTCTGTTGTTGCTCAGTACGTTCTTTAAAAGCACGCTGATAAATTTTTAAGAAGACATAAAATATTTCAATACATTCATCTGAAAGTTGAGTAGAAAGTAAAGACTTAAGTGTTCAGATGTGTGACTTGATCTGGTTCTTCCAGGTTCTTGTACCAACCCCATTTATTTATTATGTAAATGTTTTTATTGTAAAACTTCAAGTGAAACGTAAACTCACTGCTTTCATTTGGTGAACAGCCTCCATCTTTTCGCCTCCTCTTCACGAAATCAAGTGGACTTCAACAAAAAAAGACCATAAAGAGCTGTTAAGAACACGGTTAACTGGACCTGAACTATGATGTTAAACTGTCCACTAAGATGGAAACGTTTCATCTCAGTGGGAGCAGAGTGGTGCGTTACATTGACACAAACCAGAGCTGAGAAGTCACACCTGAGTACACTCGGGATAACTGACCATCGTCTGAGTTCGTGACTACAAATTCTAACCTAAAGACCAAAGGGGGCCGACGCCAAACCATCTGCAACTTGGACAATTGAACATCTGATATCACATGAACACGTTGTCACTGGAAACAGAAAGGTTTTTCTTTGAGCTTGCAAAAGTGCCGGTGTGATAACAATGCAAGTACACACAGACTTACGAGAATGACTAAAAACCTGGTACTGGGCATGCCAGGCTAGTAGTTGGTGATGTAGGTCTGTGTTGTCCTTGGCGAATATAGCAAATGGTAACAGTGTTGAGGCAACACATCCACATCTATCATCCACATGGATAACAAACCCAGCACAGTGAGCAGAACACATGTTGCTCAGTAGTCGGTCACAGCTGTTGTTGTTTCGTGCGACCTTACTATGAAAGAATCCTAACAACAGAGACTCCCGTGTACACGACAACAACACAAAAACATTTTCAAAACTTTTTACTCTGGACTAGGCCTGTGCTCAAAATATCGATACAGCAAAATATCGTCACACACTCCTTCGGGACACGTGCATCGATACGGATTCTACAGAATCGATACAGCCTAAATATTTGGACAGTTGTTGTAAATACACTTTGACTAATGTTAACAGTGGCACAGTTCAAGGTAGAAGACGAGCTACATAATGAAGCATATGCTCAAAATTTGAACTTAGGTCTACCATCTATGAGGATCTGAATTTATGTCGCTCAAGTTGTAAAACCACTTAAAACTCATCCTTGTTCTTTTTCTTCTGATAAGAAAAAACTAAACTTGTTAGGAATTTTGTTTAAAGCATAGTCAATGTTCACAATTTACATCTATCGAGATACCTATCGTATCATTGCCTTAGTATCGGGATACTCATCGTGTCGTGAGGTTGCTGGAAATACCCAGCCCTACTCTGGACCCTAGTTTCAAAAGTTTGTGGAAAGGTTTTCAGCTGTTTGGCCATTACTTAAACGTACCTGGTGACAGCAGTAGGAGGTGGTGGTGGAGGAGGAGGAGGGGGAGGAGGTGGCGGAGGCGGAGGAGGTGCTGGTGCAGGCGTTGCAGGCGATGATTTTGCCTCTGGATCTTCCATTTTGTCCTTTGTATCTAATTCCTCTTGCAACTTTTTTACTTTAAAAGGGAGAATTCATGTCAGTGATTTGATCTCAGGCTCTACATGCCTGAGGAAAGACATTTGTACACTTGTACACTTCAAAATGCTTCACTGTAATAAACTAAAACAAGAAACTACCAAGAGCCTAATCATGTAATGTCTATAGGACAGGCATCACCAAATGACTCCAGCCCAAGTCTGAACCAATTTTCCATTTAATCCAGATTTAGGATGAATTAAAACCTCTAATAAACTGCAGATCACCACCACACAGATTAATGCACACACCTCGGCTAACATGCAGGTTAAACAACCGTTAGCCCTGAAAACGGACACTTTCTGTAGTCAGTAAAGCAGGGTACACACAAAAACTATTGGGCTGTTTTTGTCCGGACTTACCTCCTTCCCGACCAAGAATGATACACTCCATATTACCTTATGTCTTATAAGATTATCCAATAAGATTATCCTGTGTTCTGAAGCTTGTTAAAGGTGAATTTGTATCCAAAATGGGTTTGGGCCACTAACCGTTTTGTCATCTTCACGATTGTAAATCTTCGCGTGTGGGGAAAGCAAATGACTCTTGAGTCAAAGACTCCATGAATTATGACTTGGATCAGAATGTAACCAATCAAGAAGCAAGCTGACCGAGGAACAAGGAAGCAGGCGTAAAGAAAAACGAACATGGCCAACCTGAAACGCAAAGTTTGATGGACCTCAGAAATTGAGTGAACGGCTAACATGTTCATGCTGTCTCCAGTATTTTTTCAAGTCTGTTCTTTATTTTGGTTTATTTTATTCCATCAAAACTAGTCCCAAGACCACCATTCTGGCTTGGAGGACTAATTTCTAGATCAGTGCTGGCACAGAATCTTCATGTGTGGTGTGTAGGGCTGGGTTTTGATTCAGGTTTTCTTGATCAATTTGATTGGATATTACAAGGTCTCAAATCGACTCGGTTCAATATTTTTTCAGTCTGGGATATCTCAGTTAAAGTAATGCTGTAAATTTAAAAAGTGACCTTTTGACCTGGTACATTATTCAAAGTTGTTTTTACATTAAGAACTGAACCCAAAGTAGTTACATTAATCATATATTAATGTTACACATTAAAACGTATTCTGCAAGTTACTTGTTTTTTGTCCAACTCATCTTTTCCTTCGTGCTTGTTAAATCTGAAATACGTTCAAACATCAGCTTTTAAACTCGCCGGTGGTGACCATATAGTGCTACTCTCTTCCTCCATGTTTGTCTGACTGCGTTCAGTGACATCTCATGAGATCTTGTTCAGTGGAAAGCAGCGCTAAATGCTGATCACGCGAGACTAGCAGAGTTGATATCACAGGCTACTTCTCTGCATGTCCAATGAAGAAAAAACTACACAAGCTAAATGACCGATCTTTGGATTTTATGAATCGATTATGAACCATTTCAAGGGAAATTGATTCAATTGTTTTTTTAGACCCAGCTCTAGTGGTGTGCTGTGTTGACTTTATCGGGGCGACACACAGAACAATCAAAACTGTTCAATGCCTTATTATCTTCTTCATGTGAAAGGTCTCTATCCGATAAATCTCTTCAGATTTAGGAAACCCTTATATGTGTACCCTGCTTTAATTTTACTGCTTACAGATCTTTCCTGTTAGCAGTTACCTTCCTCCTGAAGTTGCGTGGCTTTGCTGTTCGCCTCACTCAGCTGGGTTTCCAGAGCCGTCCTCCCTTCCTCACTCCTCTGAAGCTGCTTTTTCAGCTCTTGCAGCTCAGAGTCGAGGCTGCTCTCCTCCACAGTGCTGTGACTCTGCTTCATCTATGAGAGTAAAAACAAACAGCACTTTGTCAACCCTGGCTGCCAGTTTTCGTTCTTTCATTATCACATCTGCACACACCTGGTCTTGGTAGCAGCGCTGTATGTCAGTCAGGGTGGTGCTGATGGAGGAGATTTGCTCCAACGCCTGCTGCAGCTGCAGGCCGGTGTTTGGGCTCTGCATCAGCATCACACTTTGACTTTGAGCCTCCTCCTGCCGCACGAACATCTGACATCACAAACAAAATGTAGCTTACTTGTACCATCTTTCATTCAGTTTTGAGGAAAATTAAATCAGACAGACACCAAAGATAAAGATGCTCAATTAAAGGGAAACAAAGTGAGATCTGAGTAGTTTGCTGATCATTTTCTCCCCCAGGAGGTTGTCACCATGAAATGTGTTTTTTCACAACAAAGACTTGTTAAAATTACTCATCAGCATTCATATACAAAGAGTAACAAAGCAAACAGGATGAATTAGCTGAGGGACAAAGGATAATTTTCCTGACAACAAGATAATTGGCTTAAAAGGAAAACAATGTCATGCTTTGTCTTGATTTTGATCCGATCTTGTGACACAAAAAACTCCAACTTTGATTTTAAACTGTGATTGGAGTGCTTTAAATAAACATTTTGTTATTTTACATGAGCAATAGTGATGTTTGTAGATGTGAATGCAGATAAAACTTGACTTCTTAATGGTTTAACATATACTGCATTGACATTTTAACAAGAAGACATTAATACACATAAGATCAGACAAAACATACATAACTACATCTACCACTGAGTGGTTTTATGCCTACTGGAGGCGTCTACAGCAGGAAAATAGAAAACAGTGACGAAGGGAAGCAGGATGGCTTTTTCTGGTAGTTTGATTAGTGGAAATATTATTGGTGCAAGTTCCCATTCTGTGAAATCTGATTTATTCAGTTCATCCTTGTGTTAGATTGGATGATTGTTCATTTGTCCAGAGTCTCCTTTGTGTTTCTTCAGCCTTTTAAAGTAAAATTCAAGACTTGTATACTATACTGAACTGCCCAACTGCATGTTCAACTGTCTTTTTCGTTACGTACTGATAGGTCAAAATGAGAGAGTTATTTTACTAAAATAAAACAAGCCAGGATGATAAACATTCATTCATTCAGAGGATATCAGGTTGCACGTTTCTCCCAATAGTGGGAGGTGACAGACATGAGAAAGAACCCACATGCATATAGACTGGAGCATTCTGAATTGCAACCATAAAGGTCTCATGTTGCTGCCATAGTTTTTCTTTGTTATGAATCAGCACTTAAGAAAGCTTTAAAGACATTTGATTAAGACGGCCTTAGCAAATGTGCAATCAAAATCTTAAATTACAAAAACTGTATTGAAAATCCTCAATGTCTTTTTCGAGGATCGACAGAAAACCTGGTATTGGAGATATTGCAGACACCAGCAGGACATGAATGAGACACACAGTAAGCTTCACCTCTCAGGTTTAACAGTTCCGTCCTGAGTTGAAGTGCATGTTTGGTAAAATTTGAGGTCAATTCCTAGAAGCTTTCTTTCAAACAAAAGCAAGAGAAAAACATATCGAGTAGTGATGGAATTACAAGGTTTAGTAAAATTAGTATTGCAATGGCTCCCTTAAAAAAAACATTGGTGGGATTTTTCTTTTTGTTCTTGGACCATTTCTGCTGCTAACATGTTATTTTAAGTTTGTTCTTTGAGGTAACCTTTACAAACAAACCTGACTTTTATGATTTTTAAATGAAACCATCATCAGCAGTCGTATTATGAAGCTTCTATGGAATTACAACATGGGTGTTCGACTACGAAGCAGTTATTACATTTCCAATATACCAATAAATACATTGTAACCTCTTATTTACAAATTTTCTCTAAATCAAACAACCTTATCAACTTGCTCCTCATGGCATTGGTGTATTTCTGCGCAATAAAACAATCAAAAATGCTTGCAGGCAGGTCCTTGGCCATTTTTGTAGTCATATTCAGCAATTCTTAAGCAACTATCAGGAAATAATACTTAAAATTTAAGCTATATGCTTTTCTGTATTCTAAAACATGTAAATCTCGTTAGCATGTGTTCACCACTTATTTTATTTCAGGTATTTATCCAAAAAGGGTCATTCAAAATCTCACTTACTTTCAGGAAGTACTAAATGCATTTGTGAGAAGCTTGAGGAAAAACCCTTGAAGAAAACTAAAGATGCTGCTTTAAAAATCAAAGAACTGACATGCGGCACAAAGACCTAAGACCTTTGAGCTTCAGCAGATAGCATGCTTGAGTCAGAGTGGACGATTGTGGAAAGGTAAAAAAGAAATTAACAACAGAAATCAACAAAATGAGCCGAGGTGAAACAAAAGAGAACCCATTTGATCAATAGAGTCAATTCAGGGTTTCCACTCTTTTCTAGAAATTATTTTCCAGGATGCTTCCAGGACTTTTTCCTCCCTGTTACAATATTGATGTGGTGTGGGCAATTCTCAGGTTAATCTAAACTTTGAATATACAAGATAAAAGGTTGATGACAAACATCTCTAGATAGCTCAACTGAATCATGATAAACTTAAAATTTATTTATTTCTACTAATAGGCATAAACATGTCTGCCAGCTATCTTCACAGTCTGGCTTTTATGTAGCATCTTACTGTTATAAAATGTTAACTTTATAGTTTTGACTCATTGTTTTACCTTTATTTACTCTGCTTTCTATAAGTCTATTTTGTTGATTTACTGTTTAAGTAGCTTACATTTTATTTTGTTTTTTTTTTATATATTTATTGTCACCAATGTTTTGATTTTTACATTTTATTCTACATTTTACATAATTTCATGTTTGATTTTATTTCACTAACAAGGAAAAAGGAAGCTAAATAATTTTCCAAGGCAATTCCAGCTTTACCGGGACAGTTTACTTTTTATACTCATTTTCCATATGTTTTCTAAGACTGGAAAATTGGTCAATCATTCTCCAGGTTTTCCAGGACAAGTGGGAACCCTACAATTTTATTGCTGAAAAAATGATAAATTACTGAACCCCGAATTAAAAAGTGCGCTCCATAATCCATCGAGTTATGTACCATTTGTATTTATCGTCATTTAAACTCGTTTGTTCAGAGGACTGCTTCTCTAGCTGTATTAAATCTCTGTCAAATTGTATGATTTTTTTTAGAGTGTGTGAACATGAAGTGTAAATAGATCTGGTTTCATTTCTGTTTCTCCTCGTGAGAACAAACTAAAGCTGCAGGTTTCAGTGGGCTCTGTGTCAGCCAAGCCTCTGCGCTCCAAAACTGCTCTAATCTCCCCTCTCCCTTATTAAGCAGGGAGCGATTTTCACACAATTAGCACAATTATTTCATACACGCAAACACACAGCCTCATCTGCACACTGCTACACAGTGAGACAAAGACGCAGACACACAAACACACAGAAAAACGGCTAAATTGTTTCCTGTCTGAGGCCTGGCGTCATTAAAGCAGCACGCACCGCAGAGGAGAGGTGTGAATGGTTAGTGTTTTCAAAACACGTGAAAACAGACAAATAGTAGTGCACACAAGAGGCATTCAGCGCAGGGGGGTCTTTTACTGTGAATTGAGAGTAAAAGGGGCTGAATTGTGTGAGCGGCTGGGGGTCCTTTTCACAGGTAAGGACCCCTGCAAGGAAGCCCATTGTGCGCCTGTCCGGTAAATGGAGGACACCGCGCACAAAGGCGACAATTGCTATATGCTCGGTACGACATAAAGGTGTCAGGCAAAGACAGGTTGTGTTTAAAGACCACTATTCTCCTTCAGCGGCAGTGATGACCACTAATTATGGGCGAGGGAGGGGCTAAGAGGGGGGAGAGGGGAGAGAGAGGTGTTTTTTTGAAAGAAAGGGCCTTCATTATGGGAGCAGCTGTGTGTGTGTGTGTTTGGGTATTTATATCCTCAGTGAATTGGTGTTTCTCCTGATTGTGTGTCTGTCTTTGTTGTGTGTGTGTGTGTGTGTGTGTGTGTGTGGGTGTGTGTGTGTGTGTGTGTGTGTGTGAACGCCTCGCCTCGCACAGCCCGCCTGGATTTGACCAAAGTGTCATCAGTGTGAAAACAGAGAATGGAGACCCCTTCTCCTGTCCCGCCGCATCAGCCGCTCTCTTGACAGCAGCGTGTGCACGAGTGTGTGATGTGTGTGCGTGCGCGCCCTTCCTCCCCGTCCGCCTGCGTCTTGCCCGTTACCCGCCGGAAGGTCAGCGCCGACACTCTCGCTCCCTTCCTGTGGCACGACCTGTCACCCTCCGTGTCCGTAGGTGTGAATGTTTGACAAAATGTTTCGGGCACACGCAGACACACGGACTCGGACACACACGCACACAGAGCGACGCGCTCGCACCTGGTGGGCGACGACTTCAGCGTGCGCCCGCAGGCCCTGCTCCAGCTCCAGCTTCTGAGACATCTCTGTGAACTCCTCGCTGACAAGCCGGGAGACTGTGAGCATACGGAGAACAAAAGGAGGAAAACACCAACAACACTTAGTGGCTTTAAGGACTACGTTTGCTCCTTTTTAAAGTGGAAACAGAAAAAAAATCATTAATGCTGAAACTTGGTGGCTTTTCTTTTTGTTTTATTACTGTTTAAACTGACTTTCTATTATGTCATTGACAGAAAATGATAAATAATATTATACGATGCTAGTGATATTCAAACTTGTGTTATGGTTATGGTTGAACACAGTTTGTCTTTGCTTTGTCTGATATGAGAGCCAAATCGAAGCTTCATTAACTACGCCAGTGACTGAACAGTTCCTTCATCAATACTCAAAATACAAACTGAGGAATAATATTTAACCCTCTTCTGGCATGTGATAAAAATACAGCAATGTTGTTTCTGGACAGAGAAGTTCCAGCATCTTCGTCTCTGACATCAGTGAATGATGAATGAGCCCTAATGTGATTCACTTCAGTAGAAACTGGACACATCAGTGCCTGTTAGCTGCATTTCCACCAAGCAGTCCGGTTCAGATGAGAAAGGACAAAAGGTAACCAAATTACAAACTGGACCGTCACACTCGCTCTGAGGTAGGGCCGGGCAATATAAGGTTACAATTACATTTGATGAAATTTGAGTGCTCAGTTTAAGCCATCATGTGTTTTGGAATAATGTACAAGTACTGATGTTTTATTGTGAATCATTCAGTGAATCCTATGATGGTACAGGACAGGCCAAAATAAGCCTTGGGGCTTCAGCCTATCCTTTTTTTGGTTGCTGTCTATTTTCTTTTTGTTTGCAAAAACATGATTTTATGTTTGTTTTTAAATTGAAAAAAAGCATTCATTCATTCATTCAATATGTTGATCAAATCAATTAATTTAAAATATTTTCTACAAAAAGATACAACCATAAAAAAATCAAGAATTTTTTTCTCAACGTACTTTTATTCCAAACACAAGTTGTTGCAATGCTGGATATATAAATACTGAAAAATGTACAGTTTTCATGGCTTTTCAGGTCTTGCACGAGAATGCATTTAGGCTTGTATTTGTTCTTTAAAAGGTGCTTTGAGGAGAATGTATTACCGGCGACATAAAGACTCTGCTACCCATGAGCACGCGCGACGACTGTCGTAATGCTGCATTCCAGTAACCTCGGAACTGGGAATGACATCATCTCCGACCTATCGGCTTTCCAGTTGAAGTCAGAAAGAAACATGCCGATCTACCAGGCTATTGTTAGCTGTTTTAGCACGCCTGCTTTGTTGTTCACAAATATCACATGAAGATTGTGATTATCACTATGGCAGCATTTTTGTAAATATAAATCTAACAATACTATGTATACAGCTGATCTAGAGCAACACACCCCAGTCAGAAGTGCAAATAAATTAATTACTACAGGAGTTAAATAACTGTTCACACTGGGGGCATCCATCTTCGACTGTCAACTCGGGGGTGGCGAGGTTTCACCGAGTTCCCAGTAGGCAATTCCGACTTCGGAGAATGTTCCAGTTGCAGTTCCCTCTCAGAACTCGGACATTCCTACTTCTGACTACAACCGGAACGGACCAAAAGATGTGACCCAAGCCAAAGCGTGTACTTGTTGATTTATTGCCAATGAATGCAGCTCAGACCTTCCTCAGAACTCTGCATTGCTTTACAACTTCTTTGTTCAAGAACTTACAGGATGCAAAGCAACGAGGTAGTGTATCTCTTCCTAATTACATCGCGGTAGTTTTTGATGTGTGACAACAACCAATTTTTGGAAAACTAAGTATCGTAGTTTTTTGGCCGGCTATATATCACTACTTACAGCCCGGTGCTCTAAGACATGTCTGAATAATATAAATTTGCTCTGGTTTTAATTGTTTTGTTGCCGGAGTTGAGTATCCAGGCCAGTCCAACCTGACCGCGAAGCAAAGGAATAGCATTCATAGATAACCTATTTTGATGCTATAAAACTCATCTTAAAGTGTGTATTTCCATCAGGCATATATCTAAAAGTGAGACTTTTATGTAATTACTTAGAAACTCCTCACAGTCCCTTTAAATGAGATTAATTGATATTTTACTAGACTGTGAAAATAGCTCAGCAACCAGTATTCATATAGGCAAGATGGCCTAAGTTCAAACAACAAAATCAACATTTTATGACATTACAGAATGCATTTTAACTGTAAGAGGGAAAGTCTGTTTAGTTTTGAAACATATTTAACATAAAAAAAAGGCAAAATGTAATTCATATGATTTTTGTGTAACTTGGTGGTTGTTATTTTTCTTAAGAGGGAAAAAACAGGTAAAAATTATCAAATGAATTTTGAGTAAAGAAAATCAGAGATTTTATTTTTAGGTCTTATTGCCCAGCCCTACTCTGAGGGGTTGCTAAGCACACTAACCAGAGGGTGGAGCTTAAAGCGCTGTAGTCTGTTTGATTGGTCACAAAATCAGCAATTCCCATGTGACAGGAGCCACGAAAAGCTGTGGACTCAGTGTTTTGTTTTGCTGAAAAGAATGACAGCACCAAACAACGCTCCTCCTGTAGTGCTCGAAGTCTTCCATTGCTGCTCTTGTTGAAAATCGCACTCTACCTCAGACTGCTGGGATCTCACACATCTATGTGGCTGCCACAACCTGCTCACATCCCCGCCCTGAAGTGAAGGTGCAGCTCAGTGTAAAAGCCAGTAACCCAAACCAGACAAATCAGTGGAAATGAGGCCAAAGGTGCCAAATTTCAGTTCCCATCATGGCTTGATCATGAGAAATGCTGAGGAGGGTCGAGCTGAGACCACGTGTCTCCAATAGTGTCTAAACTGGTTCTACTGCTTTTGTAAATGATTACATGTGTTTGCTGTTTAATCAATGGCTCAAAAGCTGCAGCGCTGACTCACCTCGTTTGATTTTATTCATAGTTTTGCTCTGCTTGTTCATCCTCCTCAGTATGTCCTCTTTTTCCTCCAACTCCAGAGCCAACTGAAAAAAAGACAAGTGTGAAAGCTGAGGCTCACATGCACACATCTAAGGCAGACACCCACAAAAGCACAATCACCAGGGAAGTCTGAGAAAGTTCATTATGACTACGCAGATGATATGCTTAAACTTTCTTTTTTAACAGACAAGGTTTTTAACTCAAACCTTTACATGTTTCGACGCAGCTCTTCCGTCTTTGTCCGAAGCGTCATCTGATGGTAGTGTGACGGACATGTAAAGGCATGAGTTAAAAACTCTTACTAGTCTGTTAAAAAAATAAAGTATTGCATACAATCACCAGGGTCCAACCTGCTCTCTGAGTTGATCCTGTTCTTTGGTGAGATCTTCAACTCGTTGCTCCAGCTGCAGCTTCTCGGCCAGGAGACCGTCCACTGAGGCCTGCAGTTCTGTCACAATCAGACAAACAAAATCAGCCCACATGAAATGCTGTGAAACATATTCTCCAGAGTCCATGAAAAGCAGTTAGACACCAGTTTATCTATGTACGTGCAGTAACAAGGAAGAGACAGGCTGAGCTCACCCACCGCTAATTAGCTTAGCTCAAACACTGGGAGTCAATGGGAAGTGTTAGCCTGCCTCTGCTTGCTTTGTTTTGTTGACCTACTAGCAAGCACATCCAGCAGTTTGCACATGTGCTCTGCAGTGAAGTTTCGTATGTATTTCTTTTGAAATTTTCATGAAGTGCTAATCTTTAAAAAAAAAAAGACAACGTACACAACACAGTAAAAAAACAAAAAAAAAACAGCCACAACAAGCACACAGGACCATTTAGAGTTGCAGAAGAGTGAGTGATGATAATTAGCCACAGGCGAGCTCTGCCAGTCTCTTTCTTGTTCCTGCACGCAGTCGAAAGAATGGTGCCTATCTGCTTGTCATGGACTCTGGAGTGAGGCAAGACATGAAAAGAGAAAAAAGTTGGCGTATCCCTTTTAAGTTAAGTGCCATTAAATTGTGGTTTTGCATTAACAATGCAAGAGCAATGGAAAAAAAACACAGTACTTATTCTTTAAAGTTTGATTCTGCCAAATACAGATGGAGCAGCTGAACCCAGTCAGTGGATTTTAATGTCTACTGACAGTTTGGGGCTAATCAAAGTTCAGAGAAAATCATTTACCTTTGTCCCTTTTCTTTTTTTTATAAAATTGAAGAAGATTGGTTTTCTATTCCCACTTTCTGTTTCCATACAAATTTCAAATTTCAAAGTGTGTTGCCATGGCGCTGTAAACAGCAGCAGCCTATCCAGTTTGCTCTCCATATTTTTAGCAGTTTTTTGTGTTTTTTTCCTTAATTTTTTCACAATTTTCTAAAGTTTTCCTTTTTTTGATCTTTTTCTGACCTTCCTGCACTTCTTATTAAGACTCCTTTTTTCTTATTTATCCTATGGAAACCTTTTTCAACCATCATTGCTGCCAGGAGGCATTTCTGAGGATACCAGCAGAGTGTTCTTTTTTGAAAGATGCCACCAACTGCCAGCTTCATTATCATCAGCTACCAAGAGCCAGTTTCATCAGATATTCAAGAACTGACACATCCAGGATTGAAAAACTGATCAGGAGGGCTGGCTCTGTGGTTGGCATGAAGCTGGACTCTTTGGTGACGGTGGCAGAGAAGAGGACACTGGACAAACTGCTAGATATTCTGGATGATGCCAATCACCCTCTACACAGGACCAACAGACTGAAAAACTCCTTTGTCCCTCAGGTCATCAGACTGTATAACTCCTCAATGGGGGGGGATGAGGAGTAACAGGAAGACAGAGGATGCGAAGGAGCAGCAGCAGTAGCCTACAAGTATTATCTTTTATTTATGATATAATGCAACTGGAATCATAATTTCCCCGAGGGAGTCTTCCCTAAGGGATTAATAAAGTACAATCTAATCTAATCTAATCTAATCGAAATCTCTCTACTATCCATCAAGGGTATGTTGTTGCTACCTAGCACATGGTACAGTGAATACAGTGAAGGAGATCTAGATGTTGGCATAGTTGGTGTTGAGATTTAGCATAAATGTTACAGAGAGGTTCCTTTCAGAAACTCTTAGGGATGTCCTGGTTCTGCTTAAAGTTACGGATCATCTAGTAGAAAAGCAGTTTTCTTATTAGGCAGAGTGGAGCACAAGGAATAGTTGTTTGGTTTAGGGGGGATTAAGGGCACTGGGTTAATATATGTGGTATCATCAATACCCCCACCTCGACCACCATTTGTGAAATAGGTGCTGCTGTTTGGGCTGTTATGATGATGTGGTAGGCATTTGTTTTCACTTGGTCGACTGTGAGAGGCACTAATATGTCAGAGTTAGGTGCTCTCTTGGAGGTGAAATGGGGTTGACTGGTCACAGCACCTGTGACAGCGGTTTTCCACTTGATAACACCTGCAATGTCCTGACTCTCGTTTGCCATTATTGTAGTTTTCCATTTCTGGTATCTGCTCCACTCAGTTTGACCCGACACGGTCTGAATGACAACCTCTTTGTCTTTACTGCAGCCTACACTCGTCGGTGCTTCTTCGGGTAGGCACAGTCTTCATAGCTGTGTGACACTATGATGGCACCTCCACAACGGAAGAGGAGGAAAGAGAGGTAAGAACTGCCAGCCACTAAAGCGGGGTCCACACATAAGGATCTTATAAAGCTGAGGAGACATTTTTTCTTTTAGAGACCCCACACATAAGGATAAAAATCAGGCACTGAACAGACTTGAGTCTATTATCATTTTAGAGCCAGAAGTCTCGCATAATCAAACATTATGGTGGTTTTAGGACCATTTATGGCAGAAAAATCCTGAACTAAAAAAAAACAAGGAACGACTGTGGAAAAATATTAGAGACGACATGAACAGGTGAGCTGGTCCTCCATTTCTGAGGTCCACCAGACTTCATGTTTCAGGTTGGCCGTGCTTGTTTTCATTGCTTTCTTATTCCTCAGTCAGCTAGCTTATTGATTGACTACATTCCATTTAATGTCATAATTCACTGAGTCATCACTTGGGAGTTGTCAGCTTTCCCCACACACGAGAGGATTTTTGGTTGTTAATATTGAAGAACTTCAATACTTATGATTGTCAATGATTGTTGGCCCACACCTGCTTCAGAGTCAGTTATCAGGACAAATTCACTCCTAGCACATCTCAGACCACAGGGTAATCCTATGAGACATAAGATAATCTGCCATTTACTGTCCTTGGTCAGGAAAAGGTGAAAGTTGGCACAAAAACCTTCATGTGCGTGTAAAAAGTGACTTTTTGTCAGGAGATACATTTTATTCCCAAAATGGTTAAAGGATAAGTTTGGTTTCTGCAGCTTTCACGTTGTTTATGGAATGAAGTAGAACAATATACTCACCCAGAAGGCTTTCCTGAAGCAAACAGTGCTTCGGGAGATATTCTGATCCAAAATCGAGCAGCAGACATCGCTCCTAAAACTGCATTAATCGTCCAAAAACCCATTAGTTTCACCAATATTTCATCATGGTCCGTTCGGGCTACTCCTCCATTACAGTCTGTGTCGCTCCAGACATATTTTGTGGCTGTGCTGACCTCTGAACTGTAGAAGAAGAACGTTTGCCTCCGCGCATGTGCAGTACTCTCTGGAGAGCTGTTCTTCTCTTTGCCTCCGCGTCCTCCTTTCGATGAGCTCCTCATCTGTAAACTCTGGCTTTAAACTGTAAGGACACCCATCATATTCGAAGTTCTCCTCAACATCTTCATCCGATAGATATTCGGCCATTTTGCACAAAACTGGAAGAAGAAAGTTGTTCAGTAGTCGGCGGTCTTCCCCTGAAACAATGAGCCGTACTGCGCATGCGCGAAGGCAAACCTTCTTCTTCGTCGGTTCAGAGGTCAGCACAGTCACAAAAACATGTCTGGAGCGACACAGACTGTAATGGAGGAGTAGCCCGAGCAGACCATGATGAAATATTGGTGAAACTAATGAGTTTTTGGACGATTAATGCAGTTTTACGAGCGGCGCTATACATGCCCCGTGTGCTACCATAATACAGATGTCCGCCGCTTGATTTTGGATCTAAATATCTCCTGAAGCACTGTTTGGATCAGGAAAGCCTTCTGGGTGAGTATATTGTTCTGCTTCATTCCATAAACAATGTGAAAGCTGCAGAAACCAAACTTATCCTTTAAAGCAACAAATCAACATACTATCTTATCACATCATGTATCACCTGAAGCAAAGTAAAGTTTGGAAAATCATGCAGCTTTAACAAGCACACAATGGGAGGTGTTTCTTTTCTGTGTCAGATATCACCGACCAATGTCAATCATATATGAAGCTGGGACCCCACTGGAGGTGACAAAGAAAAACTGCCTTTTACTTGGAATGTGTCTTATAGAAAACTAAAACTGAGCAAAGTCAAGCAGAGTCGAGCTGATACCACGTTAATATAAAAGCCATCTGAGACAACACCTTTGGACGGGGGTCCATGAGGGGCATGTTAGAAGTAACACGACCTGGAGGCTGCAGAGACTCAAGTCTGTTGAAGACCATAATGCTATAGCAGCTGGGGGTGGGGATTGACAAGACTTTATCAATACCAGTGCTATCAACAATCCTGCTAATCGATCCAGTTCTTTCACGATTCCTGAAGATTTTCCATGTGGGCAAATATTGGTCTGTAGATTTTCAGTGTCAACAATGTCAAACACATGTCACAGCATAGATAACTGCTTCTGCAAGTTGCTGGTGTTTCCACTCACTTAAAGTTGTGCCGTAGGCGCCTTTTGTAAAAAAAAAAAAAAAAAAAAAATAAGGCACAATTCTGACACTGCTGAACCCTGTCAGTGGAAGGAATTGATAATGGCACTGATTAACAAAAAGACTCATGAAATTGATACTGTGACGGAGGTGTTAACAATTCTCAACTTGAATTGGTTTTCAATTCCCATCCCTAATAGTAGCAAAGAGCCATGTTGTAGTTACTTTCCAAATAGCCAAATGGCCCCCATGATTGAGTACTGTGCGGCAAATAAAGTGGGAATAAAGGGTTTGGGCTCCCTTCACTTAACACGTATCCTTACATCAGTATCTTGTATCTGTCTTTCATATCAAAGGCATCGCTATCAAATCTGTGATAAAGAAACACTGCATGTCCACAAAAAGATCAACAATGGCCTGAATTAGTCAATTTCCTTGACTATTCAAATCTGAAGTGGCTGTTTGTTTGAAGCTTTTAAGTTGAACAGGTATTTATAATTTTTTTTCTATTCAGTTTGGAGAAAAATACATTTTAATTTGCCTTGCAGAGCAGACAGACCTGCCTGATTCTGAAATCATGCATTTCCGTCTTACCAGTCTCTATTGTCTCATAGTTTCAACCAGCAAAATGCTTAACGGCCCAATCAGGAAAGAGAGACGGGAGCAGTGGGTGTGACAACAACAGGAAGTGACTTGACAAGAAGTGAAGTCACTTCCTGTTGTACAAATAATGGCGGCTAATGTTGGTTAGCCTGTGGTCATCATGGTTACTCAGTTACACCTGGTGAAATATGCTCTCCTCCTAAGTTTACTTCGTAGGGATTGTCTTTGACTAGGTTCATGTCACATATAAGTGTTAAATAATACATCCCTGTGGTATTATTTAATGTGAAACGATAGTCTTAAGGTAGTTAAACTATCGGCTAATGGCTAATAACAATAAACAGCAGTTGCCCTTGTAAGCCGTTAGCCGCTACTTATGCTACGTCATAGCAGCGCTGCTTGATATGGATTGGTCTGTGATGAGTGTGATGAGTCAAACGATCATCCAGTCACCAGCTGCTGTTGATTTTGAAGGTTGTGCCCCAGAAAACATTTTCACAGGGCTCCTCCCCAGATGGATTAGTGAAATATTTCCAATATGGTACGGTCCATCTGGCATGTCAGGTTACATTTTAATAGCAATATTCTCTACACTAAAATGAGTTTGAACTAGGCTAAACCTCATCATATAAAATTCTGTCTAACCTGCAATCTTAGCCTGACTGTCCAGCAGCAGAGTCTCCTCAGTGACATCCTTACACACATCAACCTCATCACAGTTAACCTTCGAGTCCATCTCTGGGTCAAAAGCCATGGCAGCAGCATTTTCAGGCAGCTCAGGAATGAGCGGCATGAGCATCTGACTCCTCCTCTTCAGGACTTTATTCTCTTTAGACACCTGGGGAAGAGAAAGATGCTAAGTCGAGACTGTGAAAACAAAACAGAAAGCTAAGTAAGTGAAGCAGCCACTTCCAGCTTTGCATTCTAGTAACAGGAAAGGAGGAGAAACAAAAATAAAGAAAATATGGCGGTAAAAAATAAAAGTGGAGAGTAAAAGATTATGTAAGAGTAGAGGAATATTGGAATGTAAAGACATTGATCTCAAAGCTTGAGGAAAGAAAAGGTCAGACAACAGAACATAGAAAGAGAAGGAAAGAGGAGAAAAGATTTAAAAGACGAATGGAAATGGATCAGAAAAAAACAAAAAGAGGAACTATAGGCAAGTACAAGAAAGGTCAGGGGGGAAGAGAACAGTCAAAGAACAAGGTAGAAACAGGGAATACGACATCTCAAACTGAATGACAGGAAAATACATGGGAAGTGAAATGATACAAGAAAGTCAAGGTAGAAAAAAGAAAAATGGAACAGCTCAGGCAACAAGAAACCAAAAACAGTAGGGAAGAAAGTGATTTCATGAAAAAAGGTAATTTATTTTTATATTCTAAAAAGTAAGCAATACGGCAAAAATGATTTTTCACATGACCGCCGACCTAACTTAAAGCTTGTTTACAGGGTCCAGGTTGTAATGTAATACTGTAACTGAAATGAAGTCTTCTAACAAAAGAAACGAGCAGTGCTCTTAAGTGACCTAATGTTGCTCTGTTTGACTTGAAACAACTAATTCTGATCAACATTTTTCTGTCAAAGATAAGTCTGTTTACGTAAGCATTGTGAAGGAGATTGATGTCACCTAATGCTAAATCTGTTAGCCTGTTAATGGAAATTTGATTCACATACATTAAAGTGATATTCTGGGATTGAACAAGTTGGGTCCTATCACAAGGGTTAGGGCAGAAATTATCTCTACAGCAATGTTTATGTGGAGAAGAAACCCAGGGCGCTAGGACCTAACTCCCTCTTCCTGCTTCGGATCTGCTCGTCTGCTGATTCCGCTGTAGTCAGACGGGGCCATATTTTACTTGACCAAAAACACAAATAAACGGACTCCCACCGAAAAAGTCTGATATCGGTCTGCATTCACGCTTTATTTAGAGAATTTTCAGTGCGTTACTTTCACACAAAAACACCCCTAAATAAGGCTCTAGTTCTCATAGCGCCGTGAAACGACCTCCGCTGCAGCGGAGGCTCTGCAGCCACATCTCTGGCTATGCAGCGGAGGCCGCATCCTGCTCTATCCCTTACGATGTTCAATGTTCTCCCAGAGTAGTTTTTTTTTCTGTAACTGCAAATCTAGAGAAATTAACTCTCAGGCCACACTGATCCCACTGGAGACAAAAAGTATTAATTTCCCCATATCAACCCTGGAAACTCTTTATTATTTAACAGGGATGTGCATTTTTGTTACCTGAACATTGACATATGACATATGTACTTGGTGTAATTGAAATAATCACACTCAGACCACTTGAGTCAAAAAAAGCCCATAGTACAACCTGTTCTGACAGTGATTTTTAATTGCATGGGCTCTGCAGCATAAATGAAACCATCTTGTAGTATGCTCTAACTTTGCAGGGCAGGCTTCAAATATGTATTCATTATTACTACTTTCTGGCAAATTGCTTCAACTTTTTACTTTGGTTGCTCCTCGTTACTACTGCGGAACTCATGTGGGAATTTTCCTCAAGCTGATACGATACTAAAACCAATTTAATGTTTTAAAATTAAAATATAAAATAGCTCTCCTGGCAATTTAAATAAGGAAAATCACTTATCTATGTGTTTCTCCTGGTGCATATTATGGCATGTATTCAAACTGGCATTTGATGTTTACCATCAGGACTGTGAATATTTAACGCAGTAAATTTCAAAATGCCAACTTTAAAAAAAATGTATGGCACATATCCTTTGTGTCCATTTTTATGACCCAATGTTTCAAGTGTAACATTCTTCAACTGCACATGTGTTAAAATAAAGAACACAAGGCAACACTTTTGGAGGGAAAATGTACATACTTTCACAGCCAGAGCCTCAGCACTCTCCCTGCAAGAGCGCTCGATCTGAAACTGGATTTCCAGAACATTGATCTCCTTCAAGAGCTGACTGGACACTGGAATACAAAAACACATCAACTGTCACATCATGGTGATCTTTTACAAACAAGAGATGAGAGAATTTAACTTGTATTGACAAAACCAGGGGCAAAGTAAATATTTTAAAGCATTTTCTGTGTTAAACTGAAAGTTTCATCTGATCATCCTTTATTTTTATGATGAACCTGGGATCCTACATTACATTTTCCAGGGCAAGTTCATTTGAAGTATACATCCCTACTCTCACGTAAAGTTGTAATTGGAGACTGAAAAGTTTAAAAACAAACAGTTTTCACCTTCTTCCAGTTCAGAGAGTCGCTGATTGGCTTCATCCCTCTGCTTCTCCAGGATCTCACACTTTTGGCCAAATATTGACACATAACAGGAAAAAAATATTATCTTGGTTCACATTCATTGTACATTCTGAATGTTATATGTTCATCAAATCAGATTTGTAAAATCCGTGCTTGATGCTGCTGCCTTGTTGTCTTTTCAAACCAAAATACAGTGACCTGAATAAGTACCCTCAGTTTTCTTTCAAGGCCTTCAAAAGTATTTGATAATTTCAGTTTTAAAGGAAACCTTGATTGACATCTGATTGAGCTGAATAATCAGTGTTTCCTTTTGTGTACATGTTTGAATTTTCATGTGCACAAGTAAAGGGTGTAAACTGAGCAGCAATTTAGTGCCTGTCAGTTAAGCTGATACCTGAATGTCTCCTTCATCTTCAGATGACAAACCGCTCTCTTCATCAGACTCTGTAAGGGAAACAAAATCAGGTTATCTTTCCAGAACAGAGGGTTTATCAAATGATTCACAGCTACAAAAACAGAACCCTCAAGGCCTTGTTAAGGAAAACAAGAAGTGAAATCAAGGAAGGATCCGAAAAAACAAGTTTCACTTGTGATGACTTCTGACTCACTAAAAACAAAACTACAACAGTTTTTACTTCTTCTTAGAGCTCTCCTTCAGATACATTAATTAAAAACTGTTGTCACCTGCATAAATAGTTAAGCAACAAAAAAACCCAAAAGCAGTGTGTTGTGTCCTTACACTTTTGATTTTGTGTGTATTATACAGAAGATAAACAAATGATTTCCTGACCTTTAAATGTTCTGTTCTCCCACATTTGTTACCCTCCAAAAACAGTCACTGAAATAGATTTTTAAACTTCAATATAATAAATAAAAAATAAACACTAAAGGGATAGTTACAATATTATTAAAGTAGGGTTATATGGGGTACACGTCAGTAGCATAAAAATGCTAAAATTAGAACTTATAAGCACTAGCCTCAAGTAAGTTTGCACAAACATATAGTTTTTTTATAATATTGCCTGCCAAAATATATCACACATAAATTATTCATCATACTAAACCAAAATGCATCAAGTTTAACTGTGAATGTTGAAAAAGCAACTTGTCTGGTGTTACTGCTGCTCAGTAATCATCCTCCACACAAAGCAACCATGATAAGTGCACGTGAAATTTACATCCTGTCAGTAGAGAAGTTGGTTGCAAGTTTTACAAACAAGCTTGTTAGCGAAAAAGAACAAAAGGACGTGACATTGTATTATAACAAAAGAAGGTTTTGATCTGTAAAATGCTTCTGAAGCAAAGTTAAATTAAGTTTCATGATGTGTTCAAATGTTATTTGAAAAAAACGATAAAGGATCTGAAACTTGAATATTAAGTTGTCAGGTTTTTTTATTTGATTTGTTGTTTTTGGCATGAGTAAATCAATCAAAATGTCCTGTTGGAACAAAGCATAAATGCCTTAGGTCAAGTAAGCAACTTTTCTGTACTGTTAAAGATGAATTACTAATTGAACTGATTAGGACTGGGATAAATTAAAAAAAGTATCAATATAAACAATTAGAAATTCCCATCCCGTACCACAAATACCCTACAATAAACTCCACACATGGACATTCTGTGGACTGAAAATGTCACAGTATGATTTTAAAGCACATCCCAGACTGACATCATTTCCTCTCAAAGTCCTACCTGCAGCTGCGTTTTCCTCTGTTTGCACCCACATCCTGCCCAAACTGCTCCAAATACAGCTGCTACGGGAATTCAACTGCACTGCACATTCAAGAAGAAACAGAAAGCCATTCCCTTTGCCCGAATGAGAAGTGGACATTTCAGCTAACACCGCCCCTCGCTTTAAAAGGAGAACTCCCTCACAAAAACATCTTTGCTTTAAGACCACTGTGGGTTTTACAGAATAAACTGGGCTTTAATGTGGCTCAAAAGATGTCTTTTTAAAGGGTATCTGTGAATAATGTTACTGATAAGAAATATAACCAGCTTCACCAGAGTTAATGTTGACATTTTTCTCATTTAAGTCCCTTTAATTCCATTATTTATTGTAGTGTTGTATCAGCACACATACAAACACAACATTTAAAGTCATCATGCTGTATAAAAAGACACTGAAATGGACCTTTTTGCTTCTCTCACAAATAATGAAGTAAGTAGTTTGCAGAAATTCCTTCTTCATTTATTTCTTTTATTGCAACAGAAGGCCATGCTGTGAGCATGAGAACGAGAAATTTTTTAACAGTTACACCACAGGAAGCTCACGTACAGGTTTCAGTTACACGTTATAAAAAGCATAGCTGTGATCGTTTATAATGCACTGCAAAAAACTTTCACTAAATCAGTTAGTTACTCTGAGAAATGGCACTTGAAAATATAAACTTCACTTTAAGGGGTGCAATGGCAGCAAGACTTTGTAGATTAGATACTTTTTATGACATCTGAACTTCCTGAGAATTGTTCTGATAAACAATTAACTTTGTCACTTTTTATTATTATTATACCACCAACTTTTCTTGTAAAACAATAATAACAATAATAGTCATAATAATAATAATAATAATAATGAATTGTCTCCTATTGACACTGTACTAATCCCAAGAGACTAAGTTTGGCCCTGACACTGTTAAGTCCAAAGCCAAACCATTCTTGAAATGTTTAAAATTGTAACCTTTGCATCTATATGATCATTTGTCTCAGAACAAGAGTTTGTAACACCACTGTTGTCCTTTTGTTACCCTTTCACCACTTTTTTTTATGCAACTTCTTTTCTCCTTGTCATGCACAAAAAGTTCAGGACAGATGTGAACATGAACAGCTGAGAAAAGAAATATTTCCCGGTTTGCTAAAATTATGAAAATGTAACATTTCTATGAATTGGGTCTATTGAGAAACCTTTGCAAAATGTAATAATTACCATGTTCTCTTCTAACGGTACACTAAACAGGAAAATGACAGAACCAACACTCTTAGATCAGTGGGACGTAGAACAACCCCTGGAAATGGAAAAAATAGGCTCAATTTTGAGTTCTGACAAAATGGCAGCTTCCCTGTCATTTCACTGTGACGTCAAAAGGCTTCTTTAAGGTTTCAGGTGCTAAATGTGTACAAAGTTTCATGTTTTCTTGCAGGCAATTAGTCAAGGGGCTGCTCTCTCAAACACCAACATGTGGCACTATTAAGACAATTCTGCCATGATTTCCTGAAAACTGATGAAACGTTTCATTTTAATTTTTTTAGGTCAGGAAATGACCAGACCTGATCCAACTGTAACCCAAAAACATTGAGCGTTCCTCCATGTTTAGACTCTAATGGAATCCCAAAAATTGAGTAGAAGTAGGAGAAAGGAGGTAGAACCTTATAAAATCTGTGATCACAAAATCCCGGATGGAATCCCGGAATTGGACATTAAAAGAGAAATTCAACATGATTGGGGAATGGTCCACATTTCACGTAAAAGTTTTTGTTTTGGGATAAGAAGGAAGGAATCTCTCAGGAAAACGCTTTGAGAGGGTCACTAAGACTGGGGACAACGCACACTTCACTTCCCCTCCCTCTAATCCTCCCATCATTAACCATGCAAACATGTCAAAGCATCCACCTGAGACACCGGCCAAGTTGGCAAAGAAGCTACAAAACTATCAACTAACTCCAAATTACAGAGCAGAGCCCTATATCATGAAGCGCGGTCAACTTATCCCCGGGAACTCACATCTATCCAGGACTGAGTAACCGCAACAATGGCAATCAGGATAATCAATAGCACGACGCAAGTTATCAACACGGTAACTCAACCCAGGATTGTCTCATCAAGCGCCATGAACGCGCACGTACAAGGGGAGGGCTCAGAGGCAGCTGACCAATCGTGATCATGAGCGGAGAACACGCTGAAAAGTGCCGGGAATACACTGACAGAGCTTTATATTTAACATGTGAAGTGTAGCGTCTGATAATGTTAAAATATGAGGATGAAAAAGCCAGAATAATGGAGAAAAGAAACACCGTAGCAGCTGTCAATCACTGACAAAATGCATGGTGGACTGTGAAAATGCACAAATTACTCATCATTGGCTACATCTGACACTCCTGAATCTCATGAAGCATTATACTGTAAAAGTGTGTTGCATATCTGACAATTATCAACCCATTCCCTCAGATGTAATCCCTCTAGTGAGGAGGCTGTGGGAGCAAAAAAAAATTACATACAAAAGCATAACTGCGTCTGGGCGGTTGGTCTGTTTCATGTCATATCAGCTACATTTAAGATTTAAGTCGTCATCACAATTAAATCACAAAAACACCAATCTAAAGTCTGACCCAAATTAACAATCTAAAATCAGCAAGAAAGAAAATTCCTCAAATACATGAATAAAGAGTAGGAATGACATGATGGACATGACGGAATAATGTTTCACATAAGAATTACATCCCTTTTATTTGTCAAGCACTTTATGGAGCATTTGAATGTATGAAAAGTGCTATAGAAGTGAAGTTTATAGAGCAGGGCGATGCACAATAACAGTGGGACAGTTCGTGCACAGCTCCTGTGGGTCACAAGGGGAATAAACGGCTCCAATGTATCACACAGGTAGATGATTCTGGGCCACGAAAACCAGACGTCTCATAGCGCGCTGTCGGGTTGATCTAACCGGTCAAATCGGTATTGTGTGTAGAGGATAAATATACGCACATCACCAGGTGCAGGGCCTGTACAGTGAACATATAAGAGTAGAAGAAATGCCTGCACACTTACTCCATGTTGACTGCAGTTTATTAGGACAAAGTTTCGATCATGTGTTGATCTTCCTCAGGTCATGACCTTAGGAAGATCAACACATATTCGCGTTGTCCTAAACTACAGTCAACTCTTCATGCTCGTCTCAAGAGTTGTGCGCCTCCTTCTACTGGGTTCAGGAGAAGAGGGCAGGCCCTTGATTTGGAGAAGCTGATTGGCGAGTGCGAGGGTCATCTCGCAGGATCAGATTCAACTCCCAACTTATCCTGCTTCGGAGCAGGTTAGCCGTTCAGAATAAGTCACCATGGTTATCTACTCCGATAAGAAATGAACCGGCTTTGTGCTATCGATAAATCAGGGTTAACCCTGAAGTTATCTCGCTAAGACATTAATCCTGCTTCGTGATACAGGCCTCAGAGCAGTTTCCCAACATTTGTTATGCATCAGGTGATCAAATGTTCTGCAAATTTTGTCAACATACTGTTGACAGGACCTGTGAAGATACCTGTGAGGACCACCTGAAGAGTGAGTGATCATATTTCATGACTTGATACTGTGTCTCAGGGTTATACTTGTGTCAAATACTCAAAACTGAATTCCTAAACAATTAAAACCAAAAGAACAAAACGTGGGAAAAACTAAAACAGAATTTGGGAAAAAAAGAAGACAGATTTTCTCGGGTCCTACGAATGGGCCTGTCTATGCTCGGGCCTTGGTAAGTTGTTTGAACTATTACCCTCATGCCTGACAGTGAGAAAAGGAATATGCTCTGGTCTCCAAGGAATGACTCTGTCTCTCCATGACAAGATCAATGTCACTCAAGCAGATGGAGTGAAAGGCAAAGCAGCTTTTACCCCGCTATTAGCAACTGTGCTCAAAGTTCACAACCTCTGACACATCAGAGCTGCCACAGGAGCCAAGCTGGTGGTGATAATTCTGAGGATGATAAAGATGAGTGCTGGAGATGATGCTGATGACACATATTCCTCTTGTATGAATAATTTAAAACCTTTTTTTCTGTTTACCTGGAGCTTGTTTCTACAAGGACACTGGAGTTTGGTCAGTACCACAGCTCTGACCGGCTGCTTTCACCGGCTTTGGCTTGTCAGGACAAACAGGGGGTCAGATGAAGACGAGTACCTGAAAAAATAAGGCTTCTGTTGTCCTATAATTTTCATATGGCCCTTTTCCACTAGCACACCTTGGCCCGACTCTACTCGGCCCTACTCGATTTGCAGCGTGTTTCCACTAGCCTGGTACCTCCTAAAACAAGCTAGCTTTAGTACCTACTCCACTCTGGTTCCAAGCGAGCTGAGTCAATACTGGAAGATGACATCACTGACTGCCGGCTACTGATTGGTCAGACAATGTCGTCATCGATGAGTCATGAGCATGACAACCTAGCATGCTAGCAGTAGCTACCATTAGCATACCCTCATACGTCTTTTCTTTGCAGCTCGATTGGTCTCGTCCTCGGCTTCATTCTGTTGTATAGCTTCCAAAACTCTCCTGTGCTTCTCAAGGAGTATTTCTTCTTGCCACCTGCAGCCTTCTTCTGCTTTCCTTTTTTACTCGGTTTGTGACAAAAAGCCACAGATTGTTGTGTCGTGCTCAAAATGATGTCACTGTCAGCTGTTTGCAGCGACACTTCACCCCGTTGTGCAGGCGACTGGGGCTAATGGAAAAGCAGCACAAGGCGAGTAGAGTAGAGCTGGGTAGAGTAGAGTAGAGTAGGGCTAATGGAAAAGGGCCATTACCGTCAGCAAATCCCAAGAACAGACTGGAGCCACAAGCCCCCGATTCTTGATATATAAGGTCTGTGCTCACCCAATGTTGAGAGGGCAGCCACGACCTCAGTTTTTCCGCACTTTTTAGCCCATACCAGTACTATCTTCCTTCCGTAGTGACTGTGAGGTCTGTTTTTAATTGCTGAAATATCTAATATTTGGTTTTATACAGCTGAAAGAATGTTGAGACGAACCTTGACAGTAGCAACAGCTTAAGACCTGAAAATATTGCCCTCAAAAAACACGATTCTCGTCAGCCATAGTCAACAAAGACAGTATTGACAGAGCAGCCATATCTTCTTATTAATGATTAGTGAGCCGGGTTTGGCATTGACAAGTTCAGATATGTTCCATCAGTATTTCAGTTTAAGCTCTGTTAACAGTGACAAAAACACAGCGCACACTAAGGACATTTTCACACTTAGGTGGCTAAGACTTATTAAATTTAAATTGCCAGGTTATGGATTGAAAATCAGTACTGCCAGTGTACGATATGCCATGATAAAGCACAGACCAGAACACATTTAAGATCCATCCATGTTCCATCATTTATCCGGGGCCGTGGTCGTGGGGCAGAAAGCTGAGAAGGTCAGCCCAGACTTCACTCTCCCCTGACACAATGTCCCGTTCCTCCTGGGGGATTTCAGGGCATTTACGGGCCGGGTGGGACATATGATCCTTCCAGTGGTTTCAGGGTCTGCCCCGAGGTCAATGTAATGAACAATCCATAACTAGCACAAAAGTCCAATAACAAAACACTCGGGTTCCGATCAGACAGGTCTTTCCTCCCAATCACACCCCTCCAGTGTCTCCATCATTGCTTACATGAGCACTGAAGTTCCCCAAGTAGACCAATGAAGTCTCCAGGTAGGACCTTTTCCAAAACCTCAACCTCCATGAGGGCAGTGTACTCCCATCTGCTGCTCAGTGCATACACACTAACAGTCAGAGTCCTCCTCCCTGCAACCTGAAGGCACAAGGAGGCGCCCCACTCATTCTCCAGGTGTGAACTTGAACACTGAGGCCCTCTTTACACAAGGCCTGATTTGGCCGAATCCGAAGAGTTTTCATTCGATTTTGCCTCCCGTTTACATGAGAACGGTACCTGGAGTGCAGCAAACTTTTGAAACCAGGGTCCAGGGTGGAAAAATATTAGGGCTGTAATCAACCAAAGAAATTGTTGGTCGACTAAAACACAGCAATTTGGCGACCAAAATCGACCACTTGGGGGGGGGCACATCCCCCCCCCGCTCCGTGTTTCTCCCCTGTGCGCGCCTCTTTCCCTCTTTTCTTTCTCTCAACCCAAGACTCTTTGCTTTCCTGTCTTTATCAATAATATGGGCAGTCACTGTCATATAGGACGACATTCGAAGAGACGCACATATCTGTTATCTTTATCTATTAACTTGGAAGCTTTTTCTTTTTTTCTCCCTCGTATTTTGCCGTTAGTGCAATTGTGAGGCGCGCTGGCACTGAATATCCAGAAAAGCATTGGGACCTGGAAATTCATGGGACTCTTTTAGTGTTCCCACACAGAGTTTCATATTAACCACGTTGTTCACTACAACAGACACTTTTCCTGCTGGAACTTTAAAGGCATCGCCAACTTCATAGTCGCACAGCGATGGTTCTTCCTGTGTGCGCACCTCCTTTTTTTCTCTCAACACAAGACTCTTTCCTTTCCAGTCTTTATCAATGAAATGGGCAGTCACTCTCATATAGGGGTCCATTCGAAGAGACGTACACATCTGTTATCTTTATCTATTAACTTGGAAACTTTCTCTTTTTACTCCCTCGTATTTTGCCGTGAGGGCGTGCGTAATTGTCTGGCGCGCTGGCACTGAATATCCAGGTTCCAATGTTTTTCTTGGCCTTCCACGACACCAATGGGCCTCATACCCTCAGAAATAAAATGGTCAATTCCTTCTGTGATGTAGTTTTTGCATTTGGGTGTTTATATGAGGCATAAAATCCAGCGTGAGGGTGAGGGATCCCGCCGCTGCAGCGCGGGCAGAGCGCATGCAGTTATAAAATGAATACGCGATTATTAGACTAGAATATTGAAATGCTCTTGAATAAAAATATTGAAATGAATGATAAAATACATTAAAATGGTGTTCTGAGACATGATGGGGGTGCTCAGAAAATACCCCCATTTCACTTGATACGTTTCTCCTAATGAAATGAACTGCTGGGGAAAAAATAAATTGACATATTTGGTCGACCAATCAGAATTTTGGTCGACTGAGCACGCATCGACCGATTAGTCGACCAGTCGACTTGGACTTTACAGCCCTAAAAAATATGAAAACACATCACCGCCCAGCTTCATGTTAACAGGACTCAGCGTTTGGGGTGAAACATTGACGTCACTGCATGCACAGTACTCTTTCACATGAAGGCTGCGCGCGCATACCAGGAACAACAGCGTAGGCCGTCTACCAAGTAATGTGTGCTGCTTACCGTGCTCGGTTTGTTATCCAGACAAAACTATCCAGATAGATTTTTTTTGTCCTGACAGATTTGTTGTCCAGACAAGAAACTTCTGCTTCTTCATGTGTCCACTCCTCATCGTCGTTTGTAAAAAGTTTTTCTTCTTCGTACATGTGTTGTAACACCACTGTTTCACTGCAAATCTACATCGCCATCTACTGGTCTGGCATGCACACTACAGCATTTTCATTTTTTCTGGCGTCTCCATGTAAACGCGGATTGCTTTTGAAAACGCAAAGGAAGCCTTTGCGTTTATGGTGAGACAGTCTCTGTGTAAACAGGGCCTGAGGCTGTGTTTAGTTTACATCTGGGTTGTAGAGCATCAGGCAGACTTCCTAAACAAAGCCAAAGTGAGTACTAGTCATCAGCAGCTATGTGACAGTATATACAGAGGGTACAACTTGTATTGCAGGCTAATCAAAATAATTAATAATTAGTTCAACGCTCGGGTCATACTGAAGCTGTTCACCAGGGGATCCAACAGTTATCAGATACATTCCTGGTCTTGCTTAAAAAAATCTACCCAGAAGCCTGTCTTCTTTTCCAAGTCTGTTTAGAGTAGGATTATTGGATTTTTGCCTATAACTGATGTACTGATATTCATAACTCACCTTTTATGTATAAATAAATCAATGACAAAAAGTGGTTCCTTTAAAAGCAAAACTAAGTCACAAGTAGGGGTGGGTGATATGGCAAAAATATCATATCACGATTTTTAAAAAATAAAATCACGATCACGATTTCATCACGATTCTTCTTTACTTTGATTTTTCTAGACTAATTTGCACAAGACAATGAAGCGGAAGTGATGGAGACCGAGCAGCTAAACCCTGCTTTGGCCAAAGCCATGACCACAATCACGGAGAATATCTCAGGGATAATGGAAACAAAGTTTGACTCCTTTCTTCAAAACATCGGGGAGATAGTAAAGGAGCTGCAGGATGTGTCCAAGCGTGTCGACGAAGCCGAGCAACGCATTTCAGCTGTGGAGGACACCAATGTAGAGACAGAAAAGCGTGTTTCATACCTGGAAAAAGCTGTAGCATCGCTGCACGAGCGGCTCGACGACCAGGAAGATCGAGGAAGACGTAAAAATCTTAGAGTTGTTGGTCTGCCGGAATCCTCGGAGGGCTCGTCGGCGATCGACTTCATGGAGACGTGGATCCCCAAAATCCCGGCGCTCCCCACCAAAGCAGGGAAAATCAAGCTGGAGAGGGCTCACCGAATGACGGGGCCTGCATGGAGAGGAGCCGGGGCCCGAACACCTTACCCACGGGTCATGATTGTGAGGTTCCATAATTTTGGCGACCGGGCTCGGGTGCTGGCGGCTACTAGAAAGGCGAAGAAGGTCCAGTATGAGGGGCACCAAATCTTCTTTTTCCAGGATTTCTCCAGCGGAACTCAGAGGAAACGTCAGGCTTTTGACGAGGCCAGGAAGAAGCTCCAATCACTCGGTGTTTATAGCTACGGCCTAAGCTATCCTGCTACACTGAGGATCACCGCTAACCAGTGGTGTAAAGGAACGAAGTAATAGTACTTAGTTACAGTACTTAAGTATGTTTTGGGAGTATCTATACTTTACTTGAGTTTATATGTTTTTTGCAACTTTCACTTTTACTTCACTACATTAAAAATTAAAAAATGATACTTTTACTTCGTTACATTTAAATTGTCAACTTAGTTACTTGCTACATAATAAAATGTGAATATAAATTACACTTATTTTCACATTCTATTTTGAAGAGGACCGTACGGACTGTTCGTGCTCTTGCACGAAGCTGAACACCTCTGCCAGCTTCTGCAGCCTGTGAACGACTGTGTAGCATTGCAGGACTTGTATTCAGCCCGCCAAGAGCACGACTGAACTTAAGCAGTTTTGAAAATCAACTTCTACTAAAGATGAACCGCAAGTTTGTGGACTTTACGTAAGGGAGGAATGGAGAGAGGGAGTAAGAGGTGGAGGGAGCCGAGGGAGGGAGGAAGAGTCAAACTTTATAAAGCTTGGGAGAGCAACAACTATTTGCACCTGTTCCCTTTGTTTGTACTTTTACTTTTAATACTTAAGTACATTTAATAGTAGTTACTTTAAGACTTTTACTTAAGTGATTTTTGAATGAGTGACTTTCACTTTTAGTTGAGTATATTTTATATAAGATATCTTTACTTTTACTCAAGTATGGGTGTCAAGGACTTTTTACACCACTGCCGCTAACAACGTTACGAAGTCTTTTGATATGCCGGAGGACGCAATGGAATTTATTAATAAACTGGGAGAGAAGGACAACACAACTACCGGCCATGCGTGAGTAGGTAAAAATAGCTAACTCAAATGTTCCTCAGCCGAAAGCTAGCTTAATGTTGCCTACAGATGCTGGGGTAAACAGCTAATTACCGGCCAACGGCCGGGGGACTGAAGATGCTATTATCGGTGTCATAGCGCTTGATTATGGAACTTATTCATGCTGCATAGCAGCTCAATGTTTAGGACGTGGCTTTCTGTTCCTGTTGTTGACGTTTGTCCCTTGCATTAAGTTGAAGACGTTTCATTGTGATGTTTGTCATTCTTTCGGACGTAAACAAACGGGACACGGCTGTCGGAAAATAACGAAGGAGCACGGATGAGGCCGAGCGTGGTCTTTACGTCACAAACTTTCGCTCCTTTTACTGCCCCATGCATAGACATATGTACCTCTCAGGTTGCATCCACAGGTGGCGGTATAGACTAATGTTTTAAGGTTCCTAACCAGGACCACATGGAAGAGTTAACTCTGATAATGTTACTGTCATACATTATATGTGTCTAGTCTTTATTCTTGTAAAATGCAATTTTTTATAGGAATGTCACCTAATTTTGCTTAATTTACTACTTTATTTAAAAAAAAAAAAAAAGTATGTGTATATGTGTATGTGTATGTATATGTGTATATGTATGTATATATATATATATATATATGTATGTATATATATGTATATATTTATATGTATATGTATATGTGTATATATTGAATTTTGTGGCCATTTAATTATTTTGACATAAGAGAGAGAGGAACTGAAATATTTCAGTAAGGGTGTTACTGCTTCAAAAGGAGCTGTTTTAGATTCCTGTTGCACCTGATTTTGCGGTCTCTGGTACATCACAGTCGCATTCAGAGTAAGGTATGGGGAACCTATGTTTAAGGGCCTCTTTTCTGAAATGGGGGTTCTCATTTTTTTTTTTATTTCAGCCATTTCTGTGGGAATAGCTATCCCTAAAGTGAACATGTTTGTATATAGTTATGTTCAGGTTTTGTGTTTGGGGTTTGATGTAACAGCACAGTATTTTTATTTTTATATCCGTCGGCCTATTATATGGAGTACACACGAGTCTAGTAATGCAGATAAAGCCTTGAGGCAACACCCTCTCTTTGCCACTTTTACATGTTATAGATATCATGAATAAGTCAAATCTGAAAATCTGTACATGGAATATAAGGGGCATTCACCATCCTGTAAAAAGGAAAAAAATATTGTCATATCTTAAAAAAGAAGAGGTTGATATAGTGCTGCTTCAGGAATCACATCTTAAAGATAAAGAACATGAGAAGCTGAAGCGAGACTGGGTGGGACAAGTTTTTTTTTCATCATTTTCATCAAACAGCAGAGGAGTATGTATCCTAATTAATAAAAATCTCTTGTTTAAATTAGAATCCTGTAGCAAGGATAGTGCGGGAAGGTATATTGTAATTAAGGGACAACTTAAACATGAAAATATAGCAATACTAAATTTGTACGTTCCACCAGGAAATCCTCCTGATATCATAATAAAGGCATTTTCAGAATTAGCAGAGATGGATTGCACTCTGTCTGTAGTTGGCGGAGACTTTAATTGTATACTAGATCTGAATATAGACAAATTACCAGGAGGAAAAACAACTCCCACTAAAAGGGCTAGAACAGTAGCTGATATTTGTAAAGAACTGGATTATCTGGACATATGGCGTACACTTAACCCTGACAGCAAAGGATTTACATTTTTTTCCGGGGTTCATAAAAGTAGCTCCAGAATTGATTACATATTTATCCCTAGAATAATGCTGACTTCTGTTCAGTCGTGTGACATAGGTAGTATTACAGTCTCAGACCATGCTCCTGTATACTTAAAACTTACATACGGAGAGACTCAGCATCATTCAAAGAAATGGAGATTCAATGCAAACTTACTAAATGATCCCAATTTTATTGCTTATTTTCAAACAGAGTTCCAATCATTTTATTCTATAAACAACACACAAGAAATATCTCCCTCCATTTTATGGGGGACATGTAAGGCATATTCTAGAGGTTTAATTATATCTTATGAAAAAAGCAGAAAGAGGAAGAATTTGGAGGAACAGCAGAAACTAGAACCACAGTTAAAAGAATGTGAAAGCCAATATAATCAGAACCCAACTGAGGCTAAGTTAGAAACAATGCTGGCTACAAGAGCAGTATTGAATTCATTATTAACTCTAAAAGCTGAACAGAATATAAGATTAGCAAAGCAGAAAGTATATGAATATGGAAATAAACCTAGCAAGTACTTGGCAAACTTGGTGAAAAAACAGACTGAGTCCCAACATATTTCCTTAATCAAGGATGCTTCTGGTCAGCTTAAACAGGATAATAATAGTATAAATGAGGTCTTTGCAAAGTACTATGAAAATCTATATTCCAGTGAACACCCAGCTGGGACCTCAGGTCTAATGGAGGACTTCTTCTCTAAAATAACTCTTTGTAAGCCAAATGATGAACAAGTAGAAAATCTAAATAGACCCATAACACTAGAGGAAATATCCATGGCTATTCAAAAGTTACAATCAGGGAAAGCACCGGGACCCGATGGTTTCAGCGTCGAGATCTATAAAAAATGTCAACATTTGTTTGTGAAACCATTAGTGAATATGTTCAATGACTCATTGAAGTCAGGATCTCTGCCAAGAACGCTGACAGAAGCAAATATATGTCTGATTCTGAAAAAGGGTAGACCAGAGGAGGAATGTTCTTCCTATAGACCAATCAGCCTATTGAACGTAGACGTTAAACTGTTATCTAAAATATTAGCTTTAAGGCTGGAAAAAGTCCTACCATATATCATTAACAGAGATCAAACAGGGTTTATAACATGAAGAAACTCATGCAACAATGTGAGAAGGCTGCTCAATATTATACAACTTTGTCAGGAAAAAAGCATTGCAGGACTAGTTGTTTCGCTAGACGCAGAAAAAGCGTTTGATCGCATAGAATGGGAATTTTTATTTTTCACGCTCAAAAAATTTGGATTAGGCAAAAATTTTATTGATTGGACCAAATTATTATACAACAGACCATTGGGTGCTGTTGTCACAAATGGTAAATGCTCTCCATACTTTGCTCTGCGACGAGGCACAAGGCAAGGTTGCCCTCTTTCACCCTTGCTCTTCGCCATAGCCATAGAGCCACTAGCTGAAGCGATCAGAACACACACTAATATTCATGGTATATCAATCAACCAGACACATCACAAGATCTCACTATATGCGGATGATGTTCTTCTGTATGTAACGCAGCCTGAGATCTCCATTGTTACAATCCTAACTGTCATCAATCAGTTCAGCAAGTTTTCTGGATATAAGATTAATTTCAGTAAATCTGAAGCAATGCCATTCGGGCAAGTACAACATACGCTTCCACCTGGAATATCACCATTTAGATGGGCCAACGAAGGCTTCACCTACCTTGGCATATTTGTTACTCCAATACTTCAAAAGATGTACAAAGCAAATTTTCAACCTCTCCTTAAACGTATTCATGATGATTTAGAAAGATGGACACCTCTCCCACTTTCATTACTTGGAAGGGTCGCTCTGATCAAGATGAACATTTTACCCAGGCTATTGTACCAGTTCCAAATGATTCCAATACTCCTAAATAATGGTACTATTAAAACAATTAATAGCTGGCTCAGGAGTTTTATATGGAATCGTAAGAAACCGCGACTTAGTTTGTTAAAACTGCAATTACCAATGTACCAAGGAGGTCTAGGAGTCCCTAATATCAGATTGTATCAGCTTGCTTCTCAATTTCGATATCTGGTTGACTGGATACGAAGTGACCCAGATTCTGTCTGGCTAGATATTGAATCTTTCAACCTAGGCAAACCACTAATACTGACCAGTCTTCCATTTATCCAGGATAGGAAAGTACTGAGGATTGCAGATGACAATATCATTATTAAATGTACACTTAAGGTGTGGGATATGATTAGGAAATGGGAGAAAAAAACAGATTTTATATCAGTTCTAACCTCGATACAAAATAATACAGACTTTTCTCCGGGCATGGGTGTCGGCGGGTTTTCTTTATGGGAGGATGCAGGTGTTAAAATTTTGAAAGATCTTTTTGAAGGAGACAAAATGATGTCATTTGAGCAACTAAGACAAAAATATGAACTACCTCAAACACTTTTTTTTTAGATTTCTGCAAATAAGAAGTTTTATACATAACCAAATTAAATACAAATTTAGTACAGAAATGTCGCCAATAGAAGAACTCCTCTTAAAAATACGTAGCAAAAAACTATTAGGACAATGCTATGAGGCCCTCTACAAAACCAGTCAAGCAAATAAAGTCACTCTACAGGTGTGGGCTCAAGATCTTGGGGTTGACATTAATGAGACTACAGGGAGAAGTATATGGGAGCATGCCAGTAATATCTCTGTGTGACAGAGCAAAAGAGTTGCAATTCAGGCTGTTACACCGTCTGCAGATCTCTTCACAACTTAGACACAGGATGGACCCTGAAAAGTCTGCTTTATGTATCAAATGTAGAAAAGAGGTTGGTACATTTATACATTCAACTTGGTCATGTGCTCATATTCAAGATTTTTGGATCAAAATTATCACAAGGCTGAATCTGATTATTGGTAAGAATTTAAACATAGACCCAATATGCCTTCTCTTGGGTCTGCCCCATCCTCAAATTAATGATTCCCACAGTCAAAAATTGCTGTGTATGTTAACTTTTGCTGCACGTAAAAGCTTATTATTGAAATGGATTTCACATAAATCGCCAACTGTTTCTGACTGGCACAAAGTTGTATTTGATTTGTTACCCATGGAATATATGACATGTTGGACCAGAGGGACAGTTGGACAATTCCTCCGCATTTGGACTCTATTTCTTGATTATGTGGGGCCTAGAATTTGCAGAATTTTCTGGAGGACTCTTCCCAAGCCAAGGAAAGATGGCTAATTGATTAGAGGAGGCTCTTTTGTCTGTATTGCTTTAATCTCTGAATGTGTTGAGAAAAACAAGGTCTCAATATGTTGATATCTGATGACTATGCAGGACTATGCTGTACTCTGTGATTTGAGGTCTGAAACTGTGCTTGTTTTGTTTGGGAGATGGGTGTTAATGTAAAAATTGTTAATAAAAACATTATTAAAAAAAAAAAAAAGTGCAATAAATGTAAACATAAAAGGTAATGAACAACAATATCAACATTATCTCTTAAAGTGCAACAATTCAAAACAAATGTTATCTAACTGCAATGTTTATAACATGAGTGAATAATACAGCTGCTTTAGAACAGAATTTTGTTCAGACATCTTCAAGCTTTTCTCTCCTTTTTTCTTTCCGCCATGGCTTCACGCTACATAACCAAACAGGAGATACTACCATGCACTGCGCTTAATGTGCTACGATTGGCTAGTCCGGTGCGCGTCAAAGTCTCTGTGCCCACATAGATGATCTGATGATCTTTCTGCTTTATGACGATATTAAATTGTTTTAATCCTTAATGATTTAATATCTTCATATTGCACACCCCTAGTCGCAAGTTTGAAAAATATGACAGTAACAATAAAATATAGCTTCATATGGCCTTTAAAAAGCTAAAACCCTGATTTGTTTACCTGCTGACAGGAGACCTACCCTATTTTGGGAGCTTCTACTCTCAATTTAGGATTAATCTGTAAAACACTTCACAATCTTGAAGCTAATATATACTAAAATACTGGCAGAAGCTTTTCTATCTGTCGATACTGACATCATTCTCATAACATCCTGCATCTCTTGTTTTGCTTTATTTTCTAGATTCTGGTACTATGAGATACTACTCAGTGAAGTGTGCTTTAGGCTGAAAGGAACATTTGTCAGATTTACAACAAGCTGAAAGGGATCATAAACCGGAATGAAAACATTTTTTTAGTTTATAGTTAAGCTGACAGCCTTTTTTCTACACAAATACCTTGTATTTCATGACTGAAAGATTCAATCATGATTTCTATCTCATTTAATTTCACCTCACTCACACAAATTCTGTATAATAATAAGCTGCACTGAGTGACGTCCTTGTCATTTAATGAGTCTTTTCTCTCAGAGTTGGTCTCTTTACAGCTGCACCTGAGCTCCACTGCCCCCTCCACCTGTCAACCTGACCTTTACTAATGATTCTTCAACATCTTAATAAAGGTGAAATTGTCACTTAGCATTAGTCGTTGTCTGGTGTGTCTCAGAGCTGTCCTCATTAAGACAGTCTTTGAATACTGGTTAAGTGGAGACTGATTAGAAAGCCAGTAGGATATACGTGGGGCGAGCACACACAGCACAAAGCACTTGTGGGTTTAGGTGAGACTTTGGTCTTTAATATAGCTTGTCTGATCCATTTTTAAGCTGTCAGAGATCAACACTCTCACTGTGTTCTGAGGCAGAGAAGAGAACTAAAAGCGGTATCATATTAAGCTATGCTAACTATGTGTACGTGTACTCTGGTATGTCTGTGGAAAGTAAATATTTTAATCTGCAACAATTTGTTTAGGTAACTGCCTTCAGTATTCACGCTTGTTAATTATTTTGAAAGTATAATTTGTGTACTACAGGGGTTTTCCTAGTTCAAAATATCATAGACGTACTTTTCTTTACAGTGTGCGTGCTAATGTGTAGCACATGTACTGACTCCACCAAACACTTCTACAAGCAAATTGTTTCGAAATTATAAAAAGATCATTTTTATACACGACAATTTCCGCGAACATCTTACCTAGGGCTCGGGAGGCTGCTGGGAACTTTTTCGTCACAATCCAGTCAGCAGCAGCTGGACAATGACACAGTGAAAAAAGTTAGGTAACACACTAGAGATGGCAAATGTTTTAGTCATATGTGGCCAAATTAGCTGATGACCATCACCTGGCACCTGACCATGAGGTGTGTTCTTGATATACTCTGTGGTGTTTCCCCTCCCTAACAGACTGATGGCTCCAAACACTTTATAAATGGGGGTCCTGTAAAAAGTAAGCTCCTATGTCCTTAATTCACACTGGGGATGTAACAGTATGAAAATTTCATATCACGGTTATAGTGACCAAACTTATCATGGTCATCATTATATTATCACGGTGTTGTTGCATTGTGCTCAAAATGTTAAAAAGTACTTTAATACAGTCTTGAAATCATTTAACCACTTTCATATTATAATCTTAACAGTTCTTTTGTCTTTTTGTCAATAATTGTGTCAGGAAATGTCCTATAAGTACATTTGTTTAAACCTTTTTCATGATAAATAAAATTAAGCAATTCTGACAAGTATTTGTATATGTTATAAATGCTTAAACTGTGTGAAAATACAAGAAAGGAAAAAACGGATTACTATAATACTTTTAACAGGTTTCTCTTCATAAACAACTGATAATGAACATGTTCAAAGTTTTTAGATGGCCAAAAATAAATGTTACCTATTTTACATACACTCACACATTTTTGTTTACCTACAGCATTAGTGTCCATGTCAGAACTCATTATATTAGACCATGTCCAGGCCTTTTTATTTATTACCTCCGCCAAGGAGGTTATGTTTTTGGGAGAAATTGTCCGTCTGTCCATCCGTCCGTCCGTCCGTGAACAAAATAACCCAAAAAGTAATGGACGGATTTGGATGAAATTTCCAGGAAATGTTCAGCATGGGAAAAGGAAGAACTGATTCGATTTTGGTGTTGATCCGGAGCAGCGTCTGGCCGCCATGGCGAAAAATGTGATTTCTGTGAATAACTACTGAACTAAAATAGATATCATTATGAATCCAGTTGCTAATGGTATGTTTTCATGGTGAAGGAATCTAAATATTGACATGGAATAAAGGTAGGAGTAATATTTATGGTCAAAATGACAATATGGCTGAGGACTGGCGAAGGTCTGCACTCTCCGAGTGCTTTCTAGTTTATTTTTGTTTTACTAACAATAGTCCCTGAAGCAGCCTGCTTCATGACTCTCCTCTGGTCTCCCCTTTCCATGGCAGATGAGCTCGACCTCCCCTTCTTTAACATTTCCAAGTTATGATTGATTAAATCCATAAAACATGAACTATGATGGAAAAAGACGATCTACTACGACAAAATACGGCAAGTAAATGGTGAAAGAACGGCAGGACCACACTCCAGATTGATATTATTTACAACCTTATACATCATTTACACAGAAAATACTGATAAACTGCCTATAATTCACTCAGACTGCTCTCTGAATCCTCTCTCTCTCTCTCTCATTTACTGTGCATGTGCGCCTACAAACTGCGCATGCGCGCCTCCGTTTACGACACACGGCTGCTTCATCAGGGACAGATACACATAGTTCCGGCTTTTCGGGGCCAAGAGCAGCATCACCATGAGTTATTGACGTATTGTGGTGATCAAACTCGGTAACTCTGTAATTATAATAGGACGCGGTAATGATAACCGTGGGAAATTTTACCGCGGTTTAACATTTTACCAGGAACCGTTACATCCCTAATTCTCACACACACACACACATGCGTGTTTTGTGTCCACAGTAAGACAGGAGCACATACTATATGTTTATGTGTGGAGATTATGTGTGAAGGTAACGTCACTTTAACTTCATCAATACACAGACACAGACACACAGACATGCACGCTTCACGCGCACTTTAAGATACAGAGACACACTATGTGTTTATGGGTGTAGATTCTGTGTGAAGATGAGGTCCCTTTAACTTCATCAAAACACACACACATACACATATATGTGCTTCATGTGCCCTTTCAAAGCCCAGATCATGTCTGTGAAACCAAACAGAGATGAAGGGTTCTGTAGTCATGATAACCAACAGCCATCATAGGTGCACTTTGGCTCAGTTTTCTCAAGGTATTTTGATGCCTTTTGGCAGTGTTGAACAGCTGCTCCTTACTCCAGGGCCGTAAGAGCTACGTGAATAGTAAACAGACCTTAAGCGTCAGACAATTCTTGTGACTGTGAATATGTCATTTTTATGAAGATAGTGTGAGAAATGTCAGAGTTATTGTGATTTAAAAATAGTCAGTCCTGAAGAAGGAGAAAGTTTCAGATTATAATGGCTGTCTATGGGAGCTCTTCATGGACTTTGGGAGTAACAGCTGGGTCTCATTTATTTTTTAAAACAGTCAGGGCTTCAAAACTTGGTTTATATTAGGCCCAGGACCCACGACCCGCTTCCTGTGAAAAAAAATGTCCCTTCCGATGTATCGTTTTGGTGTTATCGCAATTTGTTCGGAAATTTTTGAGGTTAAAGGAACACTACACCCAAACAACGATTTGGCCTCATTTTCTACTCACCCTCATGCTGAACAACACTGTGGAGTAGTTTTGGAACATCTAGGATGCAGCCGGAGATCTGGGGGGATACTCGCTGTCCACTGACATTGATATCATGACTTAGATAAGAGCCCGAACGAACAGTGTCCTTTAAAGTCCACAAAAAGGTTGGCAATATTCCTCCATACTGCTCGTGCGCTGTAATCCAAGTGTCCTGAGCGGGTAACGTCCACCATGTACTAGAAACGACATCATTTAGCACATGTTTATAGCCTAAACAGTACTATTGGCATTTCTATGATACACTTACGGGTGCCTACGGGAGCTGCGGCTGACCAAAACAAACGAATGCGCACTCTGCAATAACTAGGAGCATAGAACAAGAAATCCCACATTCTGCTGTGAGCAACGGAGCCGTGGACAGGCACAAGAGGGGTCAGCAGAATGTGGGATTTCTTGTGTTCTTGTTTCTTGTTCTATAGGCTGTACTGTTTAGGCTATAAACATGTGCTAAATGATGTCGTTTCGAGTACATGGTGGACGTTACCCGCTCAGGACACTTGGATTACAGCGCACGAGCAGTATGGAGGAATATTACCGACCTTTTTGTGGACTTTAAAGGACACTGTTCGTTTGGGCTCTTATCTAAGTCATGATATCAATGTCAGTGGACAGCGAGTATCCCCCCAGATCTCCGGCTGCATCCTAGATGTTCCAAAACTACTCCACAGTGTTGTTCAGCATGAGGGTGAGTAGAAAATGAGGCCAAATCGTTGTTTGGGTGTAGTGTTCCTTTAAGTAATCAGGTCTGTCAGCCTCTGACCTTTTAATTATTACACTCTAGACCCAGATTTTCTGGTGATTTTGGCTGATGCAGGGGAGATTTGAAGATTCCCTGACCAAAAACCATGACTCCTATTGTCATACCGAATACATTCCTGAAGAGAAGATAAGAACGGCTGCATTTCAATTTTTGAATTATCCCTCTAGGTCAAAGTATGGCAAAGCAGTAGTGGTTCGAAAAACAGTGTTTTTTTTTTGGGTGTGTTCGGAGAGTCTCCCCATTCATTTTCAATGGATTTTTTTCGCGAATAACTCTGCCAAATTTTGCGAAATAACAATAAAAGTCATATCACAACGATCGGGACCAAGCTGCACGTTTTGATATATAATTTGTGTTGTTTTTCTCAAAGCCCTAGGACAAGTAGCGAATCAAAATTCTGTCTGGAAGATGAAGAAAAAGAAAGAAATGCACGGGGGAACACATTTGGCTTTCTCTCATAGCTTTGCTGTGGGGGAGAGTGGCTCGTGGCAAAGCCTGAGCCCAAAATTAAGTATCCCATGTCTGGCTGTGATTGACCATTTACATAATGAGTTTGGTGTCTAATGAGCAAAGATTTGATTTAAGTTGAATATAAAATGAAAAGTTTTGCCTCTTTTGAGGATCAGATTCAGCTCATTTTCCCTCCCCTTTGGAAACAAATGGATCTGAGGAGACTATGACCAAAAGCTCTGCACTAATTAGCCTCCCAAACAATGTCTAACAAGGGAGGGGAGCTGCGGTTAAAGTCGGCAAAATATCACAGCAGCCACGGCCTCTGCCTGTGATGAGCAGGGATCACACATATAGGTGGAGGCCTTATAGCTACTCTCCACAAAAAAAGTTAGTAAAAAACAGTGCATTTTAAGCTGCATTTTTTAGAGAGGCAAAGTGTGTTTCTTTTTTCCTTTTGTTGTTGGATTGTTGATTTGTTGGTTTGTTAATCTGTTTAGTATGTCTTTGATACGCCTTAATCATTATTTTTTTATGTTTGATATCTCATTTCGATGCTCTCCTTTGTTTGTGGAAAATACAATGAAGAGATTGTTGAAAAAATAAATGGAGGGAATGGCTGGAAGGACAATAAGCTCAGTCTTTGACCGATAAGCTGTAGGTGGCATTCCTTTAACTGTGTAGACATATCAGTGAGACACAGTGAAATCTGAGCAGAGACAGATGCCTCAGCTGTCAGACAGAAAGAGCTGAGTGTTGTCAGCATAGCAGTGGAAGAAAAGGCAAGGGGGCGAACTGCACCATGTGGAATGGTGTGTAATGAGAAAAGGATTTAACCTTGCACTGTACAACACTTTTCAGATGAGATAATGTAGGCATTGACGCCTAGATCAGAGTGAAGTGTGAGGTCAGGGGTTATTGAGCAACATGAAGCCTCTCAAAACATTGTTGTCAGAAGTGGGATTCGAACCCACGCCTCCAGGGGAGACTGCGACCTGAACGCAGCGCCTTAGACCGCTCGGCCATCCTGACTTAAAACCAACAAACACATTATAATTTTTTTTAAAAAATAATTTTACAACTAAAGGCAAAGTGCATTTCTCTGTGAACAGAGAGTTTAGTAAAAGGTGTCATATTCTTCTGCTTTCCTCCCCATGACCTTACAACTTCACAACATGGAAAGAAAATGTATTTTGCAGCACTTGGACCTTTAACAAAAGCATCATTTGGCTGTAGTCAAGTGATCCCATTGCAGACAGAAAGGGACCTTCTTGTAGGTCAGTGGTAAAAAAAACATAGTTGGCAATGGCCATTTGGCAGGAGTTCAACCAAGTTTTGCCTTACAGAGCATGACACTTTTTAGATGAGAGAGTGTGGTTGTTGACTGGGGTCAGGGGTCATTGAGCAACAATAACCCAGCAGAGTGACGTGCTGTTCTGGGCTGGTTAAAGACCATACGTGCTGCTGCATTCTGGATCATCTGCAGACGTTTATATGTGCATTCAGGGAGACCTGATAGTAGTGAGTTGCAGTGGTTTATGTGTGAAATCACCTGAGTCTGTACTATGGGGCTTAACTGCCAGGACAGGCTCTTGTCAGCTTTGGACTCTGCAACTTTTCAATGTCTTTAGTGGAACAATTTGTGCAGAGGAACTTTAACAATCAAACTTAAAAATGCTAATGCATTTTACTTTGAACATCAAAGTTAAAATAACAATATGTACCTTTAACACCTTAACTGTTTTCAAGGCCTTCTAACAGTGGAGAGTCAGTAAATAATGCGAATAGTCACTCCCTCTCTCCCCCTGTGCAGCCGTGACAGCGTCACTGACGCTCTGTAACTTTTGGGCGCAAGCCGGGGTTTACTGCCGTAAAGCGGTTCAACTGCTGTACGGCTCCAGAGGAGTTCAGCTTATGGCTGATGTAAACAGAGGATCACAGACGCGTGTGTCCTGTTTTTATGAAAGCTGAGGCTATGATATGAAAGAGGACTGTGACGGATGAGGACTGGGAAAGACAGAGGAAAAAACGAGTAAAAAGCCGGACCAGAGAGAAGATTGGACGGACTTTAGCGATGTTTTGAACTACGTGAATCAACAGGCTGAAGTCAGACTGAGAGCTCTTCTGCTGCTGTGAGGGTGAGTAAAGAAGTCTTTATATGTTTCATACTTGATTTGAGCTGCTGGGGTTTTTATTCTGTCACTTTACTGATCAAAGAAATAAGAAAGAAATACGCCCTTACTGTAACGAGGCTAGGTCGTTACTGTTAGCATGTATGTTAGCCTCACATGCTATTGTTATGAGTTATGATCGATTATATTTAGAATCTGATGATATTATTATGATGAGTACAGCAGTGATGTTGAGTGTTGAACACTTCAGAGGCTGTCAGCCAACAATCAGATGATCTGAAGTTAGCTCATGTCCTATTGTTCTGTAATATTGGAGATGATTACATAGAAAACGTAACGCAGGTGTATGAGATGACGATTATATTCTGTCCAGTTCACTGACCTCAGTATTTATTTCAGGTATCAGCTCAGGTGATCAGCATCAGCTTCAGACAGGAGACACTAACACCACCACAGGAGTCAGAAAACAGGAGGTATGTTTTCTCAAATGTCTGCAGGGCTCAAAGTTTATGATTATAGTTTCACTATTTACTGTCATTAATGAACCTTTGTGTGCTTGATCTATCCAGATAGTTAAAAAAGAACGGTGTGAAGATTATAGTCTGTATTAAATGACAATTAGGTACAATGCAGTGTGCTTCTGTAAACCTGTAAATCAAATAGTGTAATAAATACTGTATTTTATTTCTGATCTATCTTCTATACCTGCCATATTTACGACCACAGAGGGAGCTCGAGAGCAGAATAAATGGAATCCTACATATTGGGCCTTTAACATTGTTGTAGATTAAAAAAGATGTTAGCCTTATGATCCCTATTTTGGACAGATAGTAATACAGTTTAGAGGCACTATTGGCAAACAGGAACTGATGAGAGGAAAGACACATGGTATCGATACTTTCACAAAGCTGTTTACAATCCTCAACTGGAACTGACTTGAGATTCTCACCAGTAGTCAGGAACTACTGAGCAGCATGGGGCCTCTCAAAACTTTACTGTCAGAAGTGGGATTCGAACCCACGCCTCCAGGGGAGACTGCGACCTGAACGCAGCGCCTTAGACCGCTCGGCCATCCTGACTGTGGACCACCACAGAAAAGTTGAAAAAAAAAAACGAAAAGATTACTACAATAAAAGTGAACACATGGACATTAATCACTTGGCTGCCTTGCTGATTTGGAGGACTACCTGACTAAGCTGAGACACTGCAATAATCCACAACAGTGTTTACCGGGGGACACCTCTACTGTAGGACACCCGATATTATCTTACCCTACACAGTCTGTAAAGCTAATATTGTGACTGACACTGCATCTCTAAAAGGCACTTAGTACAGCTGAGACTGCTAAGAAAAAGCAGGCTCTCTTGGCCATTTTATTAGGTGACAAAAATTTTAAAAGAAAAATCAATGAACTCTTTAATTAGCTACTACCCATTTATCAACCTACTAATGGCAGTAAGTGAAATGATATCATATCAAATGACAGCAATGGTCGAGAGGGAGTGTTAGACCTGGTTAATGGATTCCAGGTAAACAGTCTGTTCCTGTAACTGTTTACTGTTTTGTGAGCCAAAATTGGAGCTTTGAGATTGATTCAAAAACAACTGGAAGCCAAAGAAAATAGCATAACAGCTGAGTGACTTGCTGTTCTGGGCTGGTTTAAGACCAGACATGCTCCTGCATTCTGGATCATCTGCAGAGGTTTAATTGTGCATGCATGTAGGCCTGTAGTAGGCAGCTGTAGGCCTGTGCTCAAAATATCGATACGGCAAAATATCTTCATACACTTCTTGGCGATAGGTGTATCGATAAGGATTCTACAGAATCGATACGGCCTCAATGTTTGGACAGTAGACTTTGGGTAATATTGACAATGGAAAACTTTAAAATAGAAGCCAAGCTTCATGATGAAACGCATGTTCCAAGTTTAAACTTGGGTCTACCATCTTTGGGGAGCACGGTGTTGTTTCCTAGGTGAGAGTGAAGTGTGGAGCAGCATAGCAGTGGAGGAACAGGGAAAGGGGGTGAATAACTGCACCATGTGAGATGATGTGTGACGGGCACAGGGTTTCTCCTTACGCTGTACAATGGTTTTCAAATGAGAGAATGTAGGTGTTGACGCCTAGATCAGAGTGACATGTGGGGTCAGCTGTTCTTAGGCAGCATGGTGCCTCTCAAAACATTGCTGTCAGAAGTGGGATTCGAACCCACGCCTCCAGGGGAGACTGCGACCTGAACGCAGCGCCTTAGACCGCTCGGCCATCCTGACTTAAAGACATCCACATGAAATAAAAATTACAAAAAAAAATCATACAATAAATAAATACGCTGACCTGATTCACTCGGTCATTTATGTTGATTTGGAGGACAGAGATGAGGCCATGTATCAGTCATTAATCATTGGCGTTTCTTTAACTGTGTGGACATACACTATCATTGCGACACGGTGAAATCTGAGCTGTGACAGATGCCTCAGCTCTCAGACAGGAGAGTGTTGTCAGCATAGCAGCGGACGAATCAGGCAAGAGGGCAAATAACTGCACCATGTGAAATGATGTGTAATGAGAGAAGAGTTTCTCCTTACAATGTACGATGATCAGAGAATTTAGATGTTGATTTCTGGGGTCAGGGGTTATTGGGCAACAAAGCATGACTCAAAACATTGCTGTCAGAAGTGGGATTCGAACCCACGCCTCCAGGGGAGACTGCGACCTGAACGCAGCGCCTTAGACCGCTCGGCCATCCTGACTTGCACCACTTCAACCATATGTAAAAAACTCGTGCACAAAATCATACTCTTATTAATTACTCAATCTAAATCACTTGGCTATAAACAGTGTGCTGATCCGGAGGACTTCCTGACAGAGCTGAGGACTAAAATTATCAACAACAATGTTGGTGAAAACACTAGAGGATGCCTATCCTGTAGGGTTCTAACACTTGTCACTTATTACAACTACGACTGTACAGAAAACAGCTGGCCATGAAGACCTTTTTTCAATGACAAACCAAAAAAAAAACATGAAAAAATACCCCACAAAGGACTAGGGCTGAAGGATATATCATTATCATATCTATATCAAGATATGAACATTCAAGATATTTATATCAAGAATGCAACAATATAAGTGATAGATTCCTTATAAATAAAAATTCAGATAAAACAACAACTAGTGTTTTCATTTTGAATATGAAATTTAACATTTGTAGATCAAAAGTCTTAATTTCTATGTAGCAGTAGATCCCCATCATAGACAAATAGCTGGTGGAACAAAATTCATGGTACTTTGAGATGATTGAAGATAATCTTCGATATTGCATGATGTTTTTCAAATGAGAATGTCGTTGTTGACTCTTGGGTGAGATTGAAGTGTGGGGTCAGGTGTTATTGAGCAGCGTGGTGTCTGACAAAACATTGCTGTCAGAAGTGGGATTCGAACCCACGCCTCCAGGGGAGACTGCGACCTGAACGCAGCGCCTTAGACCGCTCGGCCATCCTGACTTAAAAACATTTAAAAAAGTGTAAAATTTAAAAAAACTATATAAATATTTACATAGACCTGAATCACTTTGCCATTTACTCTGATTTCAAAGACTACCTAACAGAGCTGAGGCAATGCTGCTACCAACAACAGTGTTGGTGTAAACGCCAGAGGACACCTCTTCTGTAGGACTCCCTATATTTTATTATCAGGCAGGGCCTCTAAAGCTCAAATTACCACTGATGATGTATCTCTAAATGACACTTAGTACAGCTCCAACTAAAAAGAAAAAGCAGGCAAACTTAAACCAACACAAAGTATTTTTTTACATCCTAATGATGTTTCTATATCACTGTGATGGTACATCACCTTACAACAGGTTTAATGACACCTCTGTCATGGTCTGAGGGGGTCTGTATCACCTTCACTGGCACTGTGTAACTTTGATGTGGATGGTAGGAACACTTTCACACTAAAAACTACTTCTTTACAGCTTTACAGCATATGTCACTTCCACCTCGAGGCGAAAGCTAAACATTGGCAAAAGGGGAATATGAAGCAGTTTTTTTTTTATTTTAAAACAGATTTAATGAAAATTTTGTTTAAAGTTACATAGGCTGATTTCATAATGGAAACAGGGCTCACACTCCTGCATAGTAGGTGGCGGTAATGCTCCTCTGACGCTGGATGCCAACCGCGTAATAGAAGACGAAGAAGAAAGCTAAATGTAGCTTTTTTATCATGGCGTTCTAGCCAATCAGGGGCAGAGCCCTACTCTGCCCCTGATTGGCTAGAACGTCTTGGTTACCTTGGTTACCTTGAGTATCGTTGGTAGTTGGAACTATCACATTAAACGACTGGTTAAAGATTAAAAAATATATATATTAAATCACCAAAATATTCATACGCCGGATTTCCGGCACCCTGCCGGAGGTCTTCAAGCCCTGCAAACTTTAAATGGTACCCGGGCTCATATCTCTTTAAGAACAGTATAGTGGGTTCTGTCACGTAGTGAAGTCACTACACGACACGCCCACTACGCGACAGAACCCACTACTGGACACGCCCACTACAGGACACGCTACAGGACACGCCTCCGTCTTGCAAGCCGCAGACAGATACACTTGGTCTGAGAAGCCACAGAGGTGAACAGCTGCACCATGTGAGGTGGTGTATAAAGAGAAGAGAGCTATATCATCAACTGCACGACATTTTCCAGAAAAGAAGATGCACCTGTTGACATATGGGGTGTGATTGAAGTGTGGGGTCAGGTGTTATTGAGCAGCGTGGTGTCTGACAAAACATTGTTGTCAGAAGTGGGATTCGAACCCACGCCTCCAGGGGAGACTGCGACCTGAACGCAGCGCCTTAGACCGCTCGGCCATCCTGACTTGAAAATATTTTGAAAAAATAGAAGACACAAAAATGACATATCATACCATAAATACACTGACCGGATTCACTTGGTCATTTATGTTGATTTGGAGGACAGAGATGAGGCCATGTATCAGCCATTGGCATTCACATGACAAATACTTGCCAGGATTGTTTACTTTAATTTCACATGAAAAAATGCTAAACAAATTTACTTATAGAACATTTCCTAACACAGTTATTGACAAAAAAGACAAAAGAACTGTTATGATTATAATATCAAAGGGATTAAATGATTGTTCAACTTGTTGACACACTGCAACAATTCCGCCATAATGATGATAACCATCATAATTTTAGTCACAATTACCGTGATATGAAATTTTCATACTGCTACATCACTCCTTTAAAATATATTACATTATTCATCTGAGAGAATGCAACTGCTAGGTTATAGGGACAGAGTGAAGTGTGGAGTAAGGGGCTGTTGAGCAGCATGGTGCCTGACAAAATGTTGTTGTCAGAAGTGGGATTCGAACCCACGCCTCCAGGGGAGACTGCGACCTGAACGCAGCGCCTTAGACCGCTCGGCCATCCTGACTGATACACTGCCATCGAAAATATTACAATTAAAACTTGAACACAAATAATTCCACTGTCACACAAGTTGATTTGAAGGACTTCATGGGAGTAATTAGTCATAATCTACCAGAGCAGACCCAGACTGTAGTTGCAATCATGTCACTCTCTTAAGAGGCACAACCCTCCAGTTTCAGTTATTTGTCCTCATACATCATGTTACATATTTGCATTTACACTCACATTACTACTTTCCTTTTCGTATGTGTTTTTATAAAATCAAAGAAGGGATCACAAAAGCATCACCTTTAACTAAACTAAAACAAATAAATACATAACAGCCAAAACTGATGTGAACTCAGAGTTTATAATACTCTGGTCAGCTTCTGAGGGTCACAAAATATGCTGCAGCATATCTTTCGGAGCAACTCCATTTTTATCCTCCATTAACACATACCAGTATGGAGCTATTTGGAATATAAAATAGGAATCTGACCTTTCTGACAAACTGCTGGACTAATGTTAGTTTTCAAGAAGCTGGATAGAGGTCTGCTGAAAGCACGCGGTGTCAAAATTGAAGTATGAAAAAAAATAAAATCGTCTTCTATGAGGAAAAACATGGCATTGACAGTATGGTTACCAGCAGGGGAAAAAATTGTTGTCAGAAGTGGGATTCGAACCCACGCCTCCAGGGGAGACTGCGACCTGAACGCAGCGCCTTAGACCGCTCGGCCATCCTGACACATACACACCATAAAATCCAAATATTAAAAAAAATCGTGCAAAAAGTATTTCACATTATTTACAAAAACTAGCAACATATATTGTTTATGAGAACAGTCTGACAGAGCTGAGGCAGCGCCATGAACAACAACAGTGTCTGTGAAGGCACCACTGCTGCAGGACTCCGGAAATCATCGTCACACACGCCACCAAAACTCTATCACCACTGACGTTGTGTGTCTCTCTAATACTTACTGCTGGTCTGTAAAGTAAAAGCACAGCTGATGTACTGTCTACGACAATTTTCATTCATTGCAGAAATGAAAAATGATTGTCATATATCAGCCAGTGTGAACTTTGTATAGGCGCACCATCTCAAACTATTCCCTTTAATTTTCATTTTCCATTTCAACACTTCTTTCAGATTATTTTCATGTGTGGGTACAATAAGAGTATCAACATATATCTGTCAGCAGAAAAACAAGCACACATGCATGTGCCCAGGCACGAGCTCCAACCCGTGTTCGAAGCAGTTTCGCAACCGGTGTAACGGTTTGACTACACCCCGTGTTATCTGATGACTTCCGCCTTCACGTGTTTGAGTATTCGACAATGAAAACTGCGAGTTTCTTTAAAAGCCCTTACCCTTTACATCTTTTATGTTATCAACATACGGTTAATAATACGGTTGATCAAACGGAAAGCAAGTGCAAGGAAGTGCTGTCGTCATGCTTAACGCGCACTGTAACCACAGCAATCTTGCGAAAATCAACAAGGGAATCACCAGTTAGCTCGGTCGCCAGCTAAACCAGCACACCACGAATTATTGAGAGAACTTGTCGGTGCCATCTTATGCTGTAAAAAACTATTTAACTCAGAATACAGGCATTTAAAAGGGACCATTGACATGCCTAATAGCATAATGCGCCTACGAAAACAGCTGAGTCATTAGCTAACACAGCTGCCGGTTAAACAACTACATTGGGACGTGAACTCCAGGGGGCTATGAAGAGCATTATATTTAACTGTAAAATTGACAACTTCGCACATCAACCGTAAAATACATTTATTATTTCAAGCTAAGAGCTAACATAGCTTTTACTAGCCGTTGTGTATTGAAATCGTCGTTAACACCACTCGTACATAACGTTGAGACATTACCTGACACTTTTACGACCATGCCCAAACAGATACCAAAAACATAATTTTCGACTGAATCAAGGCTACTGCATGCACGACTTTTTCAAATACCTCTGTTGTGAGCAAACACTGAAAGCAGAGCAGTTTTGTCCTGAACTTTGATGGAAAAACACCGTGACTCCCGTTAGCTTCGAGCTGTCATGTCAGCGTATGCTAGCGGCAGCCTGAAACAGAAGCTAACAGAGCTCGAAGCACGGCTTGCTACAATAAACGTAACACAATTGTAACTTACTTTGTCGATGACCTGCATCCACACACTCAGGTTTTCCGCCTTCTTCTTTACCACCTCCGTGTCCTGTACTTTTGTGGCACCTCGACCTCCTCCACTACCGCTTGAAACCGCCGTCAACGGCTGCCGACCTGAGCCTCCCTTCGTCGCCTCCGCCATTTTGACTCTCATCGTCGACACCAAAAGTGACGCAGTTGTTAAAACTTTTTTAGAGCCCGTCCAAAGGGAAATAACACGGGCTATATCTGAAAGAGTTTAACTTAAAAACACCTACCGATAAGTATAAAGCTAAACAAAACATTAACAAAATGACCACGAGGCAAACAAGGTAGATACCTGCACGAGCAGCGAAAGTCAACGCCATATTTAAGCGTAACTTCAACGTCATTACGTAGAAAGAAACATGGTGGTTTATGGCTATCATTTCACTATAACACAAGTCAGGCTAATGTAGCTAAGAATTTGTTTACAAAATCAGTTTGATAGGATAGTTCGCAACTACGTATAATCTTCTAAAAAGTTTTACCTTGTGTTTTAATCAGTCTGGTATCCCAGAGTTAATGAAGCATTGAGTGGTAACTTACAACTACATTACTGCTTGTGAGGATAAATGTGAAATGTATAGCACAGTCATTAACAGAAAAGTGCTATGAAGGCATAATCCAAGTTGTTTTTTTAATGATAACAAATACTAATCACAAGCAACTCCTTAAACTGTCAAACATGCACACAGTTTGCTATGTCAAATAGTGCTTTCTAACTTTTTCTTTAATATATGACCCAAAGACTATCAACAGGCAAGTACTTGGCAAAAATGTGGAAAATTCACCAACATCTCATGAATACTTCAGCAAAAGCTGTTCAGTAGTTTTTGCATAATCTTGCTAATAAACAAACAAATAAGCATATGCTGAAAAGAAACATAACCTCCTTGGTGGAGGTACCAAACCCTTTAGAAGACCAAGAACCACGATAACATTTGGATCCAAGGTTGTCAGCCATCCTTTCAAATACAAATTGTCCGTGATTGAATACAAGTTTGAAGCTATTATCTGCCAACACTGACAAGTCATTGATTTAAATTTAATTTGAGTAATGATATATGTTTTTATGACCTCTGATGCTTTATTCTAATTGTGGCCCTGAGGACCTTGATCATTCTTTATTTTTATGTTAAACAGAATTTGGATCACACCAAAATGTAATCAGTTATTGTTTGTGCTATGATCAACATTCTTAAAAATGTAATAGAAATCCTTTGATGACTTTGTGAGTTATTAGCAAAATGTGGAAAACTGTACTATCTAACAATGTTTACAATTCTTAAAAATCCTAGACTCACAACCAGATTTGGGTCACCACAAAAATGAAATCACTTCTTGTGCCATGTCCAGCTTTTCTTGAAATTCTCTTTCCAATCAGGATTTTTTTTAAGTAATCCTGTTAATGAATAAAACAAATAAACTGCCTACATGAGGTGGATCAGCTTAATATACAGAAAAGGATGAGAGGCACAGAAAAAAAATATTTAGAGGTAGACATTTTTTTTTAGTTTTGTCTAAATTAAACAAAGGCAGGAAAAAGGCATTAAGTGACTTTTGTCAGTGTAGGTTTTTTTGACTGTTGTTTAAGGAGTGATCAATTGAAGGTAACTTATTAACATTGTTAAGACAAATCAGAGGTTCTTGTGACAGGAGTGTTATGGCAACATATTAAACATACTATTTCACTACTCTAAGACTTCTATTTCTTAGATAACAATTAATTGCAGGCTCTGACAAAAGTCATGCTCTGTAACTCATGCTCTGTTTCATTAGTTTCTCAAGTATTATTTCTAATGTCTCCAAAGACTTACATATTCAAACTTCCCAGCTTGTCTGCTTCAGTCATCTTTGCATCTCTACCATACTAGCTCTGACTTCACACATGCCAGTCATCCAGCAAACCTTCCTCCTGGCAACCCTCACAGCCTCATTAATGTGCACACATGCTTAAAAATAAAACTGATTTTTAATGAGGCCGGTTTATGTTGATCATTATAAGAGCACATTTGGCTAGATAAGAGTCTGAGCTGATGTGTCTGTGACACAGGAAGGACACTTTCTTCTCTTGGTTCAGAAATAAATGCTATATTAAAGAAATTATCAGGTAAAAAGTGTAAAAAAGAGTTTATAAGCAAGAGGCAGTCTGAATAATTTTGGGGTCATTGGCAAAGAGTAATGATACAAGGCCCTCCCTCATCGAGATGAATACAGTTATAGCAAAAAGAACATTTGAAACCTTTTAGGCTCCTTTGAAACACAGACAATTGACAGTCCTTTGGTCATATATTAAAGAAAACGTTAGAGAGCACTGTCTGACTTACGCAGACTGTCTGGCATCAATAAATTGAAGATTTTTTTTAAGTAGCATTGAAAGTTAAACTGGCAAAATAAGAAAAAATAAATCAAGAAAATTGGAAGTAAACAAGCTGCACAAACATGTGATTTGGCATGATTGCTCAACTGCATCTTGCCAGTTTCACACACATTTGTCCCAACAATTCCAGCTTCTTTGTGCATGTTTGACAGTTTAAGGAGTTGCTTGCGATTGGTATTTCTTCTTATTAAAAAAACATTTTGACAGTGGAAAACTGTTTTAATGGGGATAGCTCAGTTTATGATAACTTTGTTTGAATACAGTAATATCCCATCCACACTTGAAAAAAAAAAACCTGATATTATCCTGAACTTGCTCAGGTAAACTGCATGTATGAATGCTTACAGCAGAGTTTTCCACACAGACTTGAACCTGTTAACCTGCTGCCCCCATGTATTTCCCCTCCCCCACTCCTCCATAGACTGATACGCAAACTGCAGAGAAACCTCCTGCTGAGGGGCCAAGTGCAGCTGAGAAGGTCAGGAAATTAGCTGGTTAGGTTCCCCAGGTATTTTCAAGGGGTTGCATACATGAGAGGAACTTAGCTCGCAGTATTTGGAGAAGTGGGTGCAAACCCCATTTCCAGTAAAGTTGGGACAATGTGTGAAATAAATAAAAATAGAATGCAATTATGATTCTTTTCAACCTGTATGTAATGGTATACATACACCACAAAGACAAGAAATATCCACCCATTTTGAATTTGATGCCTTAAACATGTCCCAAAAGAGCTGGGACAGGGGCAATAAAAGACTAGGGAAGTTGATAAATGCTACAAAAACCTTTTTGGAAAATTCCATAAGCAAACATAATAATTTGAATTAGCCGAGTGTCACAAACGAGTATAAAAGAAGCATTCCTGAAAGCTTCAGTCATTCGTGAGCAAAGATGGAGTGAGGTCACTACTTTGTAGACAACTGCGGAAGAGAATCTGGTGAAGTCTCTGCATGTGGGCGAAAAGACTGAAAACCAACACTGGATGGTCACCCTGTCTCCTACTAAAAATGAAAATGTTGGGTGCATTATGAAATCAAAATACGACAACAAAGAGCCCAGGCTGTTCAGAAATCAAAACTGTACATCAAGCAAGAAAGAATTTCACCCACGAAGTATCAGTGATTAGTGTCGTAAGTTTCCAAACATTTTCTGGGTGTTGTTAAAAAGAAGGGTGATGTAACACAGTGGTAAATAGAATAGAATAGAATAGAATAGAATAGAATAGAATAGAATAGAATAGAACAGAGAGCTTTATTGTCATCATACACAATGTACAACGAAATTTGGAAGAAAATATGCTCCTGTCTTAGGCTTTGGGAATGTGTAGACACAAATTCAATTCCCTGGGGTGCTGGTTTGGCGGAGTGGTTAGCAACCAGGCACCCCATGTATTTGCTTCTGCCGGTCCAGGTTCGAATCCCACCTGTGATCAGTTTGCACAGTGTCCTCCCCTTCTCTCTCACCTCCTTTCACAAGCCTATCCACTATCTCTCTCCTATCAATAAAGGCACAAAATGCCAAAAAAAATACTTAAAAAAAAAAAAAATTCAATTCCCTCAAATCAAAAATGAGAGAAAATCTGCAAGAAAATACTAAAATGTATCAGTTTTGAAAAGCAACCAATCAGTTTGTTCAATAGACACAAATTAGTTGGCAATATTCTTCAACAAACAAGAATGAAAAAGCAAAAGACTGATTCAAAGCAAAACAATGTAAGAAACTTCAAGAAGAAATTCTCCAAAAAATGTGCAATATTCCCACGTGCAATTATTTTGTGTGTAAATAATTCTTACAGCGAAGTGTTTGTAGTTTTATATTTCTAGTCATATTTACAATAATACAGATACAGTTCTTTTATACTTAGTCTCTTTTTTAATTCATCATTGCTGTCCCCTTTGCTGTAACACTGCAAATTTCCCCCTGTGGGATGAATAAAGTTTTGTTCTATTCTCCTATTGATTTCTAAATTTAATGAAATTCACAAGCATTTCTTCTGTGGCTTCAAAAGTAACCTAATACAACTGTCAATCGAGAAAATAGTATCCATCCTGCTCCCTCAGATCCCCCAGTTTGACTGTATATAGTACTATGTAAGTTTGGCATTGAGACATAGTAGACTTGCTGCATGACATCACACTCAGCAAAAGGAAACACTGACTAAGAGAGGAGGTAGTTAGTTTGTCTTCATACTTTGATCCACAACAGATTCAAAATGACGAAGGACGTTGATTATTGGACTGAAAAGAAAAAATGAGACTGATCAAGCAAGAAAGCAGACGGGAATAGTTATTGAAAAGACTTTTACAGTTTGAAGAGAGATTCATGAACAACAAACTGCAAATCTGATGCTGCTGATTGGTTGTTTCAATCTAATAGATGGCATAGATAGAAATCTTGCTGTTTAAAAGCCTAATAGATTTCAGGAGTGAGCCTGGCCACCTTCTGGCTACATCACTGGTGAAGCACATTAAAAAACACATCTCAATCATTAACCGTAGATGTATACCTCATATTTGGTGCTCATGTAGAATATATCATAACCCCCCTTGAGACCCTGGGGGATTGCCCACCTTTGGCTAATGTTAACATTACGTCTGTTTTCCAAGGCAGCGACACAAACACACTCACCTGCTCCGGCTCAGGCCTCTTCATCTCTAATGACTGTGTGATTGGATTATCAGGGCTTTTCTCAGCACCACAGCTGCAGCCGACAGAGAAGCTAACCTGCAAAAAGGTCAACAAGGGGGCAGCGGGGTCGTGACTTTTCGAACAAGACCAGGCCTCGGGCAGGAAAGCTGGAGGAGTGACAGAACAACACTTTTTAAAGATCCTGGAAACATGTCGAGTTTTTTTTTAATGATAGATGGATCAGAGAAAATCTATGTTTCAAGGAATTCAGAGCAGCGAGAGGGGAAGGGGAAGGAGGGCGGAGGAGACGGGATGCACTGTGACAGAAGAGCCTCGCAGACACTGCTGGCCTCTCCATGACTCCACTGTATCCTTAAATTGCAACAAACATGGCTGCTACTGCAGGATTTACACTTTAACTCTATATGTTTCAAAACTGCGTATGCATTTCAGGCATCTCTTTACCCCTCTAAAAACTGATGAAAAACATTTTATGACCTCAAATCCCCTTTGTGAGTCTAATTTTAAAGTTGTGTCCAAACCATTATTTTAAGACAAAATATTTTTGATTTTTGATTACTTCCCTGTGAAGGAAAAGGAAATAAATGTTCCCTTGAACCAGTGATCAACTGGAGGCCCGGGGGCCAAATCAGGCCCCCCACAGCTTCCCATTTGGCCCCCATACTATTGTCAGATTTGGAAAATAAGAGGGGAAAGACATTTGTGTTTTAAGGATATGTGTGATTATTTGTCTCTACAATAATTTACACGCATTTAAACAGCATCCAACACAATTGCAGTTGAAACAGTTTTATCGGGAACAACTTCATATTTGTTTTGTTTTATAGACATCCACCTGTCAGCCAGTGTCAGCCAATATTTGACCAGGAGTTTCAGTATTTTACAGTCAAACAATGATGTGGCAAAGATATTCACTTGGCCTCATGTGGCTGCTAAGGACTGGTAACACTTTTAAGGGTGAGTAAACACACACAATTTTGGAAAAGAAAAAGCAAATAAAATGTTAATTAAAAAAAATTATGTATTTAAAAATCGGCCCCTGAAGCATATGTCGAAAGATAAAATGCCCCTGTGCAAATGTAGTTGATGACCCCTGCCTTGAACCACCAAATGCGTACTTTCCTATTATTTGTACAAAAAGACAAACTAATTTGTGGTTTTGAGTGACTGGAAAAAGCATTCAGTGCCACTCAAGAAAGTCTGAACTCATGATGTTATTTAAAAAAAACCTTTCTGTAACATTTGCCTGAAGAACAACAGTGAAAATTTCCCACTGGCCCCTGTGGGTGGTCTTGTGCTCTCCTAAAGGCTCAGGTCTTCTACCAGAGGATTTGGAGCTTGATGGTGCTGGGCTGTATCTTCATTGTTCTTAGGACTGAGTCACTCTCCATATGTAGCATGTACAATGGTAACTTTATTACACTTTATTATTCAACTGCCTGTTCGTGCAAAAAGCTAATATGCAAATCACGTGGCTGCAGCTGTTGATCAAGACCTGCTGATGTTTAACTAAGTATCAAGATGTGGAAGAAATGTGATTGGGAATGCACGTCAACACTGGTATCGGTTGCCAACCAATTGCAGGGATTGAGTAACAGCAAAAGAGGTAAATAAAAAACATCTGTATCAGCATTGGTATTGGTGAAAATTGTTATCCAACATCTACATGGACCCTGATTTTTAAAATCAATGCATGTAAATAAATGTGGCTAAAGCCATCCTCTTATGGCTACTTCTAGCAGATAACACACCAGGTCACAAAGCTCAAACCACGTAAAACTGTTTTCCTCAACATTACAATCCCATCACTACACAGTGACCTCCACAGCCACCAGTTCTCAATCTAATGGACAACCTTAGGGACGTAGTGAAATGGGAGATTTGCATCATGGATTAGCATCTTACAAATCTGAAGCAACTGTGTGATGCTAACATGACAAAATGGACTAAAACCTCCTCCTTGTTGGTGTACGTTTGTTTGTTAGCAGGATTACGCCAAAACTACGGGAAAGAGTTTGCTGAAATCTTCAGGAGATGTTGGTAATGGCCCAACTTAAAAATGATTAGATTTTGATGCAGATCCAGATAATTACCATTAGCCAATGATTGTTTTTGCCTGATGACTGTCTAATTAATAATGATATCACCATGATTCTGAGAGCTCAGTGTGGGTTTTCAGGGTCAAGCAGTACTATTATGATGGTAGCTCTATCATGGAACTATTAATTATAGATGTAACAGCAATTTGCAAGCTACCTTGGCGGAGGTTTGTGCTCTCTGATTGCTTTCTTGTTGAACCTATGTCATAAAAAAAGGTGTACCTCCAGAAATGGCTCGTGTGCTTGATTGCAACATATATTTGAAGCTTGTGGTTTGATAAAAAATACAAGTTTGAGATCTATTGTTTGTTGAAAATGCTGTTTTCTATTCATATTCATTTTGTTTGTCTAATCCTCTTCTCTTTGTCTCATCCTCTTCTCTTTGTCTTGATCTTCTTCTCTTTTCTCTATCGTCAGTTTGTGATCCTAAAATAAATGTAAAGTGTCATCTGTCATGTTATGCAAAGCCTTTTAAAAAATTCAAACCAACACTCATATAAACAAAAAACACATTTTCTGCTTTCCCCCACAAAAGAGCCAAAGAAATGTACTCTACTAAACTATACTATATAAAAGAAAACTACCTTTGCCTTTAAAATTCATTTCCCGACTGACGCTTTTTCTGCATGTTGTTGCTGTAAAAATCAGCCGAGTACAGAAATACAGAGTCAAAAATATCCACATGTGAGCAGCCTGTTGGATTTTAATTAGGTCTTAATGGGATATTTAACATGTGGAGCGTTGATATCACCTCAGCGTGCTGTCACAGATTTAAAATGCATCCTTGTTACTGTATTTGATGAGCGCACATAAATAAACGAGTCCGCAGGTGTGATTGCATCCGGCTGTGTCACAGTGAGTCAGCTCCCTGCGGACGATTTATCTCCGTGTCCGTGTACAGCAGAGGACGACGCATGAGTCTATTAGAGCCAGTCAGTGATGGTATTTCATTATTTTTAGAGCTCATTAACACAAACAGTTACACTGTGATTCACAGAAGGGGAGATATTTTCAACTGTGGATCTGTAATTTAGTTGAGTTATGTCCTTAAAAGCCTGCAGACAGAGCTTGAACTAAATCATCACTGAGAATACTATCATTTTAAGAAGCAAGCAGTTTGATTCCTGTGGATTTGATGTGCTTTTTTTCTGGCCAAAATGGGATTTAAGTCCAGTATTAAACTTATTTATCCTGGAAAACAGATCATTTGCATTGTATTGTTCATTAATGTCACTTTGTTAAAGTTCATATTTTATTCAAAATGCACTTCTTAGTGATTTTTCCACAAAATGATATGTCCATGGCCTGTCTACTACCTGCCAGGCCAAAATGCTTGCTCTATTTCTCGCTTCATTTTCAGAAAATGTGCCCAAGCAGTCTATAAAAACAATAACTGATGATGTTATTAGGGGATATGCCACTTTCCCCTGAAAGGTAACACTTCCTGAGTCAAGTAGTTGGCTCCAGTTGATGAAATAAGCATGTTTGTGCAGCCGCAGTAAACGCTAGAGCACAGTGCTCATGTGAGTTTTTCCTAAATTACATCCACACGTTGATGTTGTGGCCAACTTTGCTGACATATAGTGAAACAGTGAGCTAAGTTAACATCAGATAGGCAATGCTAATGTTTGGCTGTAACTGTACACATGCTTAAAAATTGACGTTTGATCCAACATACTTGTGAATGCCAGCAAGAGTTAACCTCCGCTTGCCTTCGCTACCCTGTCACAGCTGCATTTATCTGAATGTAGGGGCCTGCCTGTTCATACTTTAAGGCACTCAGGTTTCAAGCATTAAAAATCACTTTGCAGTAAAAAAGCAAACGTTAACCCTGATGAGCTTATTTGTTTTTCGGTCATAAAGAGGAATCACTTGAAATCTTTTCCTTTTTAAAACCAATTAGAAACCCTTCATTGGAACTTTAAGAGAGAAAAATAATACTAAATTTTAGCTGAACCTTTTATGTTAGTCTTACTAAAAAAACAACACTAAATCAATTGGTCATCAGTGAAAAGCAAAGTAAAGAAACAATAATTTCCTTTGTGTCAAGTGTGTCATCATCCTCTGTGTGGTGTCAGAAAACTGTAAAATGCATTTTATTAACTATGGTTTAATGACCTAAATGCTAATAAACCATTCAATGTAGTTTTGCTTTAAAATGTAATAAAAACATGAATACAAATGCACATGATCAGTTAGATGTAGTAGAACACATGATAATGATAAAAACCAAAAAGTTAATACAACCAATTTGAAACTTTTTTCAATCTTTTTATATAAATGAATAGTGCACCTATGCGACAGTCATTTTAGAAGTATTCAAAAATTAAGGGTCTGTACCTTAGAGACATGCAGATTGACCTGCCCCAAACTTTCAGATGGAAAATGCCCTGAAAAAAATGCATAAAAGTCACAAAATATTTTAAAAGACAGTCAAAATATATCAAACATTGCACAAAATGAGCTTTAAATTTACATAAAAGTTTCCAGTAGGGCTGGTTAACTGATGAACTCTTGTTGCATTATGTATCTGTATGACTAATATTTTGGGGATCCATCCAAATTATCAGTAAACTAAGTTGAACATGTTAACAACACCAACAAACAAATTAGACTCTCAACAAAGGCCTGTAGCTGTCCTTTCCAGCCTGTCAGTGTGCTGCAGTGTATCCCGTATGTGAGTCTCTATCCAGCCTGTGTGTGTGCCTCACCCTAAGTTTTGTACTGTAGGTGTCACTCTAACTCTGCGATCGGCCACCTGTTGCTGTGCTGAGTTTACTCAGCTGCTCCTTTGCACTGATCTCCACATTGCCTTACTTCAGGAGTGGACCTGGACTTCATATTCAAACATATGAACAAAATAATCCAGTTTATTTATATGACAAAGATCAAACTCTTGGATTACATAGTTGAAGTTTGAGCTTGTTTGATGCTCATCAAAGTTAATATCAGATTGATATTTATCTTTCTCATTATGGTGTTAATTCTTAACCCTTTATTTTCCAAATAAAATAAAATAGAAGAAACAATATCAATCTCAATAAAGTAGCTGACTAGAAGTTTATGGCAAATGTTGTAAAACAGAAACATGCAAAACATTTCAAACTCTTAAATCAAATAGCCATACTTTTATTCAAACCTCTATTAGCTTTACAACTCCAGCAGATAAACCTCTTCAGAGTGAATCTCTCTTGAGATTTTTCATTTGTTTTAATATGATGGATTAAAACTGGATTCATAAATCTGAAGATTTTGAATTTGATATGATGTTTTTCCTAAACCTTTTTTTTTCCTTTTATTTCAATAAAGTAAGCTTACTGACATATTAACTTGTGAAAACAATTATTTTTACACTTCCGATTTGCCATTTAGAAGGAGGAGAGACCTAGAAATCTATACACTTTCCAGAAGTCGTGACAACTACTGAAATTTTGCATTTCAAACTACAGTGAGTTGAAAATGTCTAGTCAAGTTTATAAGTTAAGCATATTTATCAAAAATACACAACAACTAAGAGTATGGTCCATCACAAGGATGACCTGCGAAAAGGTTGAACAGACACAGATACAAACTGTATTTTGGAAACTGATATCAACAAAAATCTTTAATTGTCCATGTGCCAACTTACAAAACCTCATATTAACAACTTATTTTTTATTCCCTAAATGTTTTAGAAGAGTAAAAAAAAAGTCTGAACAAATGGATTTTTAAAATAGGATTTCTTAATATGTGAGAAAGCACACTTTTCCACATTTTTGTCACCAACTTGCCCAACAATGTTGGAAGTGAAGGTTTATGCTCACACAGCACTAATAGTTTGTTTGTTAATTTGTAAACAGGATTTGTCAAAAAGTCATAGACAGAATGTTGGTTAAGGAAGAACCGAATAGATTTTGGTAGTGAATCGAATCTGAATGCTGATCCAGGAAATTTGTAACGGATTTGTTAACACTGGGAGATAGGGCAGTTTTCTGCTTTTTTACAGGAAATTCAGTTTTCAATAGACTTTCATTACATTTTCAGGCCAAGCTGGCCATGGCACAAGGAAGACGTGATAAGACTTTGGTGCTCATCCGAATCTGGATACGGCCCTAGAAATTTGTTAGCAGTTGAAGATAGGGCAGTTTTCCACATTTTTGACAACAAATCGCCTGACAATGTTGGAAATGTGTTGGAAGAGGTTTGTGCTCTCAAAGCTCTTTTAGTTTTGTACTCATTTTCCCCGTATTGTCAAAGTATGAGTGTGAATGTCTGTTTTGTAGACACACTGGCAATGTCACCCCCAGTCAGGATACAAAGATCCAAAACCTAAAAAACACAAAATTTACCTCAGAAGTTTTCAACTAGAACTTATAACGCGTCTAAAATATTTTCCAGAAGGACGATACAATGTAAAAGTTTGACAAGTATCTCATGTTCAAATTGTGAATTTTTGCCATTAAAAATGTGTTTTCTAATGTTGGTAAAAAGACACATCGTCTCACCTAATTACTTTGATCAATGTAACTCTTTAAGGGAATAATTCAAGCTAGCAGCAGCAGAAATGTCTGTTCTTACTCTTCCAGAAACCTCATTTTCGTCTATGTGTCTTTTTCTGCGATTAACAAATGTCTACTCTAACAGACAACAAAAACTCTAAGTCATTGCCAAACAAAACAAACCAGCTACTGAACACAATGAAGAAAAACCACCGCACCAGACGCTCCGTCAGTGTGAGGCCTCCACATCACCGTCCCACAGTGGTGATGTCAGCGGGGGGAAGCGTCCCCTGAGCCGGGCACAAAGTGGCACAGACGGGCGCTCATGCTGCGTCTGCGGCTCATAACGGCAGAGGAAGCGTGGCTGTCTGGGCGAAGAGGAGACACAAGAGGCTTTATGTCAGACTGAACACACAAATACAAACATTCAGACTCCCAGCTGACATTTCGACACCGACAGAAACCTCCGTCTGAAGTAGGGCTGGGAAATATGTCCCATTTTTTACATATCAATATGTTACAAACAGGCTAGGACAACGTTTGCTATTTGATGTCAATTTGAAAAAATCTCTTCCAATCCAAATACTGAAAGAAAGCACTAATGTGCTTATTGATAACAAGAGTCTTGTTTTAGTGGATATTCTTACATTAAGACGTAGAATAATCATTTTTACTCCCCTAATTCTAATGAGCTACATTTATGTTATTGGTAAAAAATAAAATATTTATGCTAGCCTTCTTGATACTGTTGCGGCAAAAACTTCTAGATGCCAAATACTGGGCAGGTTGATTTTACAAAAAGAGTGCAGGCAGACTCTTGCAAACTATACAAATCTTACAATAACAAAGGTGACATTTTTATTTAATGAGGCTGTCAAAATTTCCAGCAATGTTTAAAAAAGACATCAACTAATTTTTTTTTAATTCTTTTATAGGCCTACTGGAAAAGGTGAAGGATGTCTAATCAGATTTATACAAGTTCAAAACATTCACAAAAGTAAACAAAGACTCAAAGTATGATCTATGAAATGGTTGAGCTGGAACTGAAAGTTAATTTGACAGAAATAATTAGCCAATTCCATTATTTGATTGTACATGTGCCAACTTTCCATTGTACAGCTTCTTTCTTTTTCCGCCCAAAATGTTTCAGAAAAGTAAAGAAGTCTGACAAGTATTAACAGTGTCTCATCAAATCATCTGCATATGTTACATCACATCAATATTTTGTATAATCTGTTTTCTAGGGAAAGCAGATAAAGGGGGATCGTGAGAGGTCCAAGGTCTGAGCCCTGCAGGACGCCATACTTAGAACAGAAGTTATACATAAATCATTTTTTTAGGCTAATCTACCATCCCTGGGATGACCCTCTAAGCAGTCTAAGTGATACTGGGATCCACATTCAAGATTTCCTGCTGCTTAACAGAAGTTTTTTTCTTGCCGCCATGATGGAGGGATTCATGATTGGCTATATGGATTCATGTTGGGTGTTGGATGTATATATTTGTATATATATGTATATGTGTATTTTATATGTATATATGTATCTATGCATATATGTGTATCCATTAAATGAAGAGTTCTTGCTCTATTATAAAGTGTCTTGAGATAACATTTGTTATGAATTGGCGCTATATAAATAAAGATTGATTGATTGATTGATTTTGTTTTAAACATTTTTATGAGGTACCATGCTGTCTCATTTTCTTAAATTATGTAAACGATGTAACACTAGATACCCAATACTGGGTTAGTTGTTTTTTTCTAATAGAAATACATGACAGTGGATTTTTGCTGATGTCCAATATGCCGATATTTCCACAGTCATTATCACCAATACTGGTATCAACACTGGTATTTTATGTGAAGAGCCTTCACTTCACCAAAAATAACCTGTTTGTTTTGTGGCAGACAAAAATTACAAAAATGGACATTTAGTGATAAAGTGAAGCAGTGATGTTAACGCTGACAATATTATAGCCAACATATGGACAGTATCTAAAGCTAAATTGTTGTCTTGAATATGGGCAAAACTCATAATATCTGCAGATATCGATAGTTTTAGGCAATTATCTGCTAGTACCAATACTGTTTTCGATAATATCTTACATTCCTGGTTTTTAATTTAAAAAGAGACTCTTGCAAAGTTTAAATTGAACAAACTGTAACATGTTCAGATACTGATGCTGTCAATATTATAAAATCCCCAAACATTTAAGTGATTGGTGCAATCAAAAAGTTTACATTTTATTTATTTATATTGGATGCACGTTAGTTATACATTTTTATTCCCCCCTGGTCCTTACAGAAAAACAGAACATAATATACTAGATGATGAGTAAATTGAACTAGTTACACTTTTCTGATTCCACTTATTTTTTGTAAAGGTGCCAATAAATGTTTTAAATGTAGTCAGTGTGCAGAAGTTTGTCAACATTTCTCATCATTAAAACCAGTAGATTTTATTTGGCACCATGGAAGCAAAAATAAAAGTGTGTGAGAAACCAAGACGTTGGTGATTTGTTTTTTTAAATCACACAAAAATTCAAACACACTTATAAATTACACAGTTTGTTGGCAACATTTATCAGAGTGAGGTGAGATAAACAAGGGGCAACTTTTCTTCCTCATCATTTATTCTTACGTAAGCAAATGTTTGTGATGTTCAGACTGTGCTTTCTCTTTTGATTAAAATGTGACAAAAGAACATGTGGATTATAAACTTAAAGCAATAATTGTTATAGTGTTTTTTCTATTGGGGACACATTATATGAGGGTAGAACTAAATCTAATCAAATTAAAAACAACAAAAACAAACAAACTAAACATTTCAACCAAAAGACAAGCCTGATGACTCCTGTTGGGTTTTGTGCTGTTGATTATAAATAATGTTTTGCTCTTTACAGAAAAGTTCATGAGACACATAAATGCAAATCAGACGAGAACATTCGCAGTATAAGGTTACCTTTTGTACAATAATAAAGAGAAAAATAAATGAATTCCTCCTTTCAAGTTGGCATCTTCTTTTTCTCTCATCTCTCAGGCTTTCATCCTCAAACTGTGTTTCTGTCTCCCAGTGATATGAAGTCTCCCTTCGCCCGCTTAAATCTTCAGAGTGCGTAAAGTACAATATGAGACAGCATCACATTGTTAACCGTATTTTACAGAGTGAGGGTGTTTGTCTCTGAACTATGGCTACTATGAACTTTTTTAGTGAGAGAGAGAAATAGGTAAAATGAACATTATATCAAACACATGCATAACAAACTACAAGTAGGATTAGATTATTTAAATGCAGTTCACTTTAGTTTAATTTATTTTTTCACAAAATCCATTAAAACAGACACAGACTATCATGATTTCACAGGAAGTAGCCGTTTTTGAAAAGACCAAGAAAGTTAACCAGAGCTCGTAAGCAGGGGTATAAAACACAAAAAAGCACAAATATAATGTTGACCCACAACTTGGTACCAAAACAAAATTTAAATATGTCCTAAATTAACTCTAAAGCTCCGAAATTATAATATTACAAACACCAATCAAACAGCCTTAAAGAGGAAGGTTTGTATGGGATTAAAAATGAGTTTGATCAGGAGTAAAGTTCCTTCTTCTCAGTAAAACAAGCAAATAATGATTCTTTTATCATTCTTAAAATGAAGGTATGACAAGCATCTTTTCTAGCTAAAATGAGTTTATCTTGGATTATTTTCTGAACTTATAAAACTTAAAGAGAGCCACCAATATTCTAGTTGGCTCAGCAACAAACCTGCCCTCATTTGTATTTATCTGGAGCTTTGTCACATCTGAATGTCTTTATTGTTTCATACTGTACCAAATTTCTCCTCTATTTAATTTGATGTTCCATATTTCATTTAAAGGTTTTAACCCTTTTTTCTCAAGCTATTTAGGGACTGTTGTTGATCATTGGCAGTCAGTTTGAACTCTGTGATACTTGCTGGTTTTGGTGTGTCATTTTAGGCCTTTTTATTACTTGCAGATAAACCATCAATAAATGTTAAATATTGCAAATGATGGATTGCACTGTAAGCAGCTGCTGACTAAGTGATCAACGATTCAATCATGTTTTATCATCCCTGATTTAACAGCTTTTTGAAAATGAAGCCGGGGATTTCCTATTAAACATACATCTCACATTCAGATTTCAATATTGTATTTTCTAGGTTTGAATAGTGCTTGAATTTGGACAAGGTACTTGAAAGAGTTTGGCATTTTATTCATATAGTCTTGTCATAAAATCAGACGTAATAGTTCAGACTCAAAGGCTGAATAGCTGATGTACTTTCTTATCCTTCTGTGGACTGTTATTACAAAAAAAAAGTTGTAATGTGTATAGCTAAAATACTCTTTTTTAGTGTGATCAGGTAGAGATGAAATCACCCCAGTTACTCAAGGATTTCAGTCAATCAATGTTTATTTCTAAAGCCCTTTACAGTAATCCAAAAGGCAGTTATTCAAGGATTTATATAAATAAATACATTTATCATTTACCACAGCTGTTGGGTGCCTGGAAATTTTGAAAAGGCACCTTGAAAGTGCTTGACTTTTTCTTGGAGATAGGTAACCCTAACATTATGTTTTAAGTTCAGCTAGCTCATAATTACCTACATTATTTGTATGGATTCAAGCCAAAGCTGCAAATTAAAGTTGCTTGATAAAAGGTTAGAAAATAGGAGCAAAATCATCAGTTTCAATGTAATATTCTAGAAAATATCCTAAACCAGTGAACAATCACCACTTATTTATTTGGACATCCATTGTTTTGTGTTATAATGAGATATTTTTAAACATAAAAAATTGCACTTCTTATTTTATTACGAGTTAAAGTAATGTAAAATAATTCTTAAATCAAACTTTGAAATTCAAGGTCATAGATGGACACTGAGGGAGTCAATCTGGGCCCCTCCCACTTCTCCACCTCTGTTCTCTCTATTGCTCCATCTGCCTTCACATCACTCACCACCTATGTGTTCAGTCTCATATTTGTTGTCGATTTTTCTTACCTTTCGCCTTTTTTCCTCCTTACTTGTTGCATTTCCTTTTCTTTACCTCTTTATTGGCTACATTCCCATTTAATTAGATCTTTTTCTTGTTATCTCTCATCTGAAAATAAGTGTTAGAAAGTTTTTTACGTCTTTAAGTACGGTATTTCCATCTTCCTTCTCGCTCCAGCTCCTCCTCTCTCTGATTTCCTCCCATCCATCCTTTTTTTTTCCACCTCAGTCTTTATTTACTCTTCATCTTTTCCCTCCCTCCTCCACCTCCTCCTCCTCCACCTCCTCTCTCTCGGTGCAGCTGGTGAGGCCCGTCCATTAGTCCTGACATGCAGAGGCACTGATTCTGTAAAGGTCGTGACCCCTCGCAGCGGGCTTCACCGAAGCTTAGTCCTTCACACTCACACATCTGCGTGCCCCGGGATGCCCGCCGCATGCACAACTCACTACACATTCACACACACACATACTTCTGCAGACTAAATGTACATAGTGACACAAAAACGCAGAAATTCACACACATAATCGCGGCCCGCTTTCATCATGCGGATCAGACCGAACCCCTCCCTCTACAACTGACTGCACAGCTGCTGGGGTTGTAAGAGTGTGTGTGTATGTGTGTGTGAAATCCTGCTTAATTGGACGGCTGCGGGCTTGGGAAAGACCCACAGACACTCTCTGTTTCGCTCCCTTTTTGTCACCCGCTGTTGTGCACCTGCACTCCTTTAGGCCTGTTTGTATATTTGTGTTTGCTGGCACAAAAAGTAAACAAATACCCAAATTAATGGTCATTGTCCTTGGATTTAAAGCAGGAGCAACAGGTGTTAAAATGTATACACACTCATTAGGTGTGTGTTGGATCAGATCAACAGGTAACCACAAAGTTTTAAAAATGTTCATGAACAACCAGTTTAGAGTGAGCTGAAAGCTTTGGAAGGTGCATTTTTTTAATACATAGATGGGTATTGTGTTAAACAAAGCGCTTTAGTGCGTTTTGGCCTTCTGAATAAATGCAACTGGCATTTTAGGTCATTGAAAACACACATTCTAGAAAACTCTAGCCAGAGTAAACTGTCAGAAGATGGGTTTCCATTACATTTTTTCGCAAAATAAAAGCGATATTCCTAAAATATTAAGTATATTTGTGCTTTGAACGTGTTTCCATTTAAGGTTGTTCTAGGCCGGAGTGTCGTAACTCGTGAAATATCATCCCGCGACATTTCACTGCAGGAAGATGGATGCATGAATATGCCAAGGCTAGTCGAACCCTTTCTCCCTCATTTCCGTTCCTATCTCCTTAGGACACTCTGCATTCCTCTGTTGTTTGCTGTCTAGTATGGCAGTTGTGTTTATCTCCAGAATAATGGCAAGAAAAGTCTCCGCCTCCTCCTCTGTCCAAATGTACTGCGCCATGTTTACACCGAGAGAAGTGATCATGTGACCAGGTACATAATTGCGGAAAAAGTGTTTCCATTGCGCTTTTGCGATATGTTTGAATATCGAAACGTCTGAGAAACCACCTCATGAAAGCATAAAAACTTTTCAGCGATACTTTAGTGCTTTTTCAAAATTCAGGTGTTTCCTTTACCAGTTTTTTATTGTGCTATTTACTTTTGCGCATATCCAAGGGTAATGGAAACGCACTTAGAGACTTTGGACCAATCCACATGAAGATGATAAAATTCCTTTTACATTTAAAAAAAAGGTTTTCTGTTGACACGCCATTGTTTCAAGAAATGTGTCTGTCCACACGAAAACCCTGAAAACGCTGCAATACATATGACAGGCCCATATGTGGTGCTGTAAGGCTGCCACAGACACACACCAAAACCATAGGAGAAGACATGAAGAAGGCAGATTTTATGTGTGATGTAAGCATTCAAGATGACAACGTTCAGGGCTGTAAATGGAGGCCTACGTGGAAGCTGTAGTACCATCAGTGTCCACTTGAGGCTGGCTGCAGAAAGACAAAACCTCAATGAATTTATGCATATCAACAACAGTTTTCACGTCCTTTATACACATCTTTATAGCCTAGTTCAAAACACGGCTTCAGTCTAAAATTAGAAAATACTTGGAGAGCTGTTACTGTTACATCTGTAAGCAATAATTTCATGATAAAGCTTCCATCATAATATGATTCGTTGACCATGAGAATCCACACCTAGAACTTTGATTATGTTGATTTCATTATTGGTTACACAGTTGTTGAATAAAAACAATTTCTGGCCAATGGCAGTTATCTGGATCACCAACAAAATCTGATCATTTTTCTGTTAGGCAATTACCAACATATCCTGAAAAGTTCAGTAAAATCTGTTGTTACCTGTAGTTTTTGCGTAATCTTGCAAACAAAACAAACAAACAAACAAAAAAACAGACAAACAAACCTACACCAGCTAAAACAGGACCTCCTTGCAGCGGTAAGTTAAGTATTTAGGTTGAAAACAGGGGATCTTGGAGTCACACCGACGACTTCCAAGCAAACCAGAGGTCAGTTTTGTTGGTGTGAAAGCCAACTAAACCAAAAAAGAGGAAGCAGATCAAAAAGAGGGACATTTGAGCTTCAATAGCACAACAAAATGCTAGTTTAGCATTCATAACAATTTAATAAAGAGTGCCTAATGACAGAATTGCTACCACTGCCACTCTCTGCCCCTCTTTATGATAGATGTCTAAGCTGTAGTACCACCAGTGTCCACTTGAGGCTGACTGCAGAAAATGAAACCTTAATGAAAGTACAGTAAATGGATCAGTAGTGGTTTGCACGGCTTTAATACACACCTTTGCAGCCTGGTTCAAAACCCGGCTTCAGTCTATAACTATGACATGTTTATGTTACCCATCTGTGGGGCGGTTAAACACACCATTTTACTTTTACAGGGGATTCATTGAGGACTTCTAGTGTTGGAAAAGCAGCATTGCTCTTGGTCAGAAAGCTGCAACTCACACTTCAACTCAGCTTTTATGCTTGTGAGTAGATCGAGCTAAAGTTCGGTTGAGAAAGCACGTGTAGTATGGCATCAACGGCTTTCCAAAGGCTCCTGTGGCTTTGCTTCGTCCAACTCTCTTAGTCTTTAAAACAAACACAAGAAGAAGAAGATGACTAAAGTGCTGGACGATACTGAGTGGCTGTCCTGACAGTAAAAGTCTTTACAGTTTTTGGTCAATAAACAGTGTTTTAATCGACATGACAAGGATTACTCACAATATTGATTACATAACAGCGCACAAGGAAGAGGCGGGACTATGAGATCTTTTTTCCGGAAAACAGGCATATTCGTTGTAAATATGACAATGCAAGGGCAGCATTTTGTATTCGCTCTGGGACCAGATTTAAAAAATAAGTTCTTTCAGGCTCCCAAAACGTTGGATCCATGTGGACGAAATACCCAAACAAGAAACTTTCGCGGAAACACCTAAACGTATATCTCTGTGGACGATCCCTTTGTTTACAGTGTTATCATGTAGAGAGAAAGGAGAATACATTTGTTATTGCTTATTACTCTCTCATACACAAACATATGCTAAAATACACAAACAGTTTCTACGACCATGCACTGATTGAGTGACATCGGACTGATGGCTTGCTGCTCCTGAAGAAGTGCTGCTGAGCAGTTATGGGGTTCAATTTCTTTACCAAGGGCACTTCGACAATGCCAAGGAAGTCAACTGACACTTCTCCAGCCACCAAACCAACCTCCAAACATGTTGCAGTCAGGACTGAGGACTTAACTACTACTGCCCTCTCCCCACAAAAACCCTCAGAGGTGCATGGATTTAAAACACACAGCCAGCAGCCCCCCTGGACAGGAAATGTGCATTTCGAGCTGACCAATTGCAGTGTTCATTGCTTGTGCACATATATTTTTGTGGCTATGACAAATAATCATGGATCACCTGCTGTATGACCTGCTTGACTCCATGTGCTTTATCCTGCATCAACCTTTAACAGAAATTAGATCATTTAACATAAATTCACATTTTAGCCCAGTTAAAGCCATTTAATGGCAGTCCAGCTACATGGTGCTTAATCCAAATCATTCTCCTCCAGATTATATTCATTACATACATTAATTTTAAGATTGATTTCTCTATCTATGGTTGAATAGATCGCACATCCACAGGACCAATCTTTACAGTCACATAGACATGAGGTCCATCTTGAAAAGGCTTACCTTTGATAAATTTGTATTCATCAAATATGGTTCTGTGTAAATAGAAACGGATTGGCTGTCTTAATTTATCAAAGACAAATGTGATTTTAGTCCCCTTGTCTCTGCCTGGATGGAAAAATCTGGATGAGTGTATATACAAATATATTTATATGTATTTGTATTTATGCATACATGTATGCATTTTAATCATTGTATTTCATTTTATTCATAATATTTAAACTTTTTTACTGTATTAATATGGAATAAAGTGTCTATCTATCTATGTGTATCTCTAAAGGAGTGTGGGTTCAGCCTGCTCTGCTGTAAAGTGTCTTGAGATGACACTACAAATAAAGATTGACTGATTGATTGAGATTGATTGTACTGTCAGTGTGAAACATTATCACTTCTTAAGAGGTGGATTCACTCTTTGCAGCTCTGCCACTGTGTTGCTGCTCAGCACAACAATAACAACATTTTGAGAAAGACCATGACAAAAGACTTTGATCCAATTCAAAATGTTTATTATTTTTAATAGGTCTATTTTTGTGTGTTCTTTCTTTCTATGTAATGTGAATTTTTACCTGCGGCTCACTGCTGTTGTTTTCTTCTGTGCGGCCTCTCTCTCCTCTCTTTTTGCTAACTGAGCAGGATGTGTGTAGTCATCACATGCTAGCAAAAAACATGAGCTGCTAATATCGTAATAAAGATATTACTTTGTCAGGCTTTTTAGTTCAAATCACATTTTACAGACTGTAAGTCAATCCCCTAGATGCAGCTTTCACTGCTGGTCTATGTGAACTTTGTGAGAGAGGGTCTGTGGGGTTGTAAGGTCCCTGTTTTTGTGAATGAAACCTGCATACCCAGCAGATTTCTACCTTGGTGCTCTCCATTATCTTTTCAGTTTACGTCTTCATATCATTTTCTCACTGTTTTCATCCCCTGAACATCTCCAGCTTTCCTCTTTCATCTCAGTCATCTCTCCCCCCTCTGCCTCCCCCCTTCTCCGAGCCTGTCGCTTCTCACTGTAACCGGCAACTTTGCTTCTCTCCCCTTTTGTGGTGGGGACAAAGGGGGCCGGTGCCCTCTCGCAGGCTATGTTACAGGCTGTCACATGAGGCGGACACTCTTGGACGGCCCAGCGTTATCTGCTGTGACAACTCAGATTACTTCCACAGCCTCCCATCTGATCAGCACATCCAATTCAATTAGTGGCAATTAGTCCTGGTCCTGCCCTCCCCCTCCTCGCCCCTCTGCTGCCACCACCCTCCTCACCCTCCCGCTGCGACTCTCCTAAAAAGCAAAGCTGCCGAGCTCGGAGCAACTCGCTCAACCTGGCAGGCTTGCTGGTGCACAACTTTGGAGCGACTTGTAGCCCCCCCTTCAGCCTCCAATTACCCTCACACACACACACACAATGACTCATTCACACATTCATACTCATATTCAGCGGCGGAGCACATATTCAAAGTGACACATCACACAGAATCCACAGTTTTCTGCACACAAACTCCCACAGATCCCATTCATAAGCAGCACAGATGGGCTGTGCTGCCATGCAAAATGTGCAGCTGAGTATGTACAAAAAAATGAAGAGATTTTGGGCCATTTTTATACATATTTTCATAAAATAAGGATATATAACTAAAAGTGTTAAGCTATAAAGCCTTATGAGAAACACAGTTTATGCATAGTTTACCCTAAAACATATCGTGTTTTTTGATTATTTAAATATTGATTTGGTTTTTAGTGAAGCAAACCTTTCTATTTTAGTGTCTAAGTAATGTTTTGAGGAAACACAAAGTAAATGTTTTGCCTTGAGAAAAGCCAAGACACTTTCTTTGCACTAGCCAGCTTGCAGAAAAAGGCCAACAAAAAAGCAAGCTTGAGTAAATAAACAAGGATTCAGAGTTAGCATAAAAAAAGATAAGTATTACAAGTAATTCTTGTGTTCAGGCTACCAAGCTTGGTACAATTAGCAGTTAGCTTGTGGAAATACTGTAGATATTCCAAGCAAAGACATTAGTTTGTATAAATGTTGGTAGGGATTAAAGTTATGAGTGTGAGTAGGGGACAGTTAGTGCATGCTAGCTGCTATATATCATTATGGACAGAGTTAGCCATTAGCTTCGAGAAAAGGAGAAGTAGCTGCCATTGAAACACATGTCTTACTGAAGCTGGCACAGACCAAACAAAAGATTGAGTTTCAGGGTTTTTTTTTAATTCCTGCTGCTACAAACAGCTTGAAATAAATGTTGTCAGTTTGCTAATGAAAAGAAAGCAGTAATCCGAAGCTAAAGAGACACTTGTTCTCCCATTTTTAAGGGGAGATATAAGATTGAGGTAAAGGACACTTAATTGCAGTGGAACTTATGTGCACTCTCTGCTAAGCACTTACAAACTAAGTTAGCAACCATGGGCAACCTAGCATGGCAAAGGTAGCAGTTATCCATTTCATTGGATAGCAAATACTTCTCCTTCTCCCTAAACTAACAGGTAATTCTGTACATAGCTATTGATAGCGGCAAGCATGCACATCACTGTCCCCTACTCACTCTCGTTAGGCTGTATTTTTTGTCTCTATCAACTTTCAAGCAAACTAATGTCCTAGCTTTAAAAAGGCCGGCGAAGACCAGATACAGAACTTAAAAAGATTCAGCAACAGAAAAGGTTTTTTTTATGCTAGGTACTATGCACTGTTCAAAATAATGTTGGTAATGTGCTTCATTAAAAGTTCACCATTCAAAAGCTATATAAAGTTAGAAGAAGCTATTTGTGTAAGTGGCCTATCAAGCATGACAAGCAGTTAGCATCTAGAAATACTGTGTTGCTTTAAAGCTAAGCTTTGTTTTCATCTAAACATCTCCAGCTTTCCTCTTCATCTTGGCCATCTCTCCCCTCTGCCTTTTCAATGCTAGTTGTTGTGTAGAGTCGCAAACATAGTTCACATTTAGCTTATGAACAATAAAAATAAGGGGCATTCAAAAGCTAATGACACTTGTATCTAAAGAACTTAGTGAAGACCAAAGTAGTCAAAAAGCCCTATGAGCTGTTGACGTGTATATGACCTTAAGTGTGTTTTACAGATCTACTCCCTGAAGTAGAGTACTTCTATAGACAAGACAAAGTTAGCCACATCAGGACTTCTCCCTTTACCTCCTTTTACAGTGCCAGTAGCTGCCTGAATTGGCTACTCCAACCCCCTCCAAATACTGTAGATCCACCAGCATCATTTTCTACCATTGTTTAGTCAGCAATTTAAACCATTCAGCTCAGGGTGGCAAGCTAAGTGTAGAGCAAAGATGGTGTGGAGCAGCACTGAACTGAATGATTACCAGAGAGTCAACTGATCAACCAATCAAAGCAGAAATAGGCTAAGTTAGCTGCCAGGTAAAAAATAGAATCTTAATTTAAAGGTTAAGATAAATATATTTTCCATATAGAATGACAGGGACCAAAATCAGAGCCAAAATGTCTAGCACTGAGAAACTGAAGGATGCTAACAGCCGTGTAATGACTGACAAGATAAGTTTGTCACTGAGCCTGAAGAATGTTGTGTTAGCCTCCTGTCACCTGCCACTTGCATACTGCTCAGAGTGATGTGTAACCATAACCTGCTGCAGATTTGCAGACGTTTATCTATAACGAGAAGTGGAGGCAGGCAATGCTAACAAATGCTATACTAGCATTCTGTTGTGCTATTAAACCAAAATGCCCCTCTTTGTGATCTGTATCCTCTTTTTTGGTTTGGATGGCTTTCACACCAAACAAACTGACTTCTGGAATTTCCCCCTGTGGAACTAATAAAGTCTTATCTTATCTTATCTTATCTTATCTTATCTTATCTTATCTTATCTTATCTTATCTTATCTTATCTTATCTTATCTTATCTTATCTTATCTTATCTTATCTTATCTTATCTTATCTTATCTTATCTTATCTTATGGTTTGCTTGGAAGTGGTTGGTGTGGATCAAGGATCCCCTGTTTGCAACCTAAATACTGTTCTTACCGCCACCAAGACGGTTGTGTTTTTGCTGGCGTAGGTTTGTTTGTCTGTTTGTTTGTTTGTTCGCCAGGTAACACAAAAAGTACTGAATGGATTTGGCTGAAATTTTCAGGAGATGTTGGTGATGGCCCAGCTTAAAAATTATTAGATTTTGGTTGTGATCCAGAGCGAACATTTTTTTTTTGCCCAACAGCTTCTTGCTAATAATGATATCAACATGATTCTGAGTGTTGGGTTTGTTTTTTTTAGGGTCAAAGAATCATATTTTGATGCTAACTTTATCATGGAAATATTGCTTATGTAACAGTAACGTGACCTACATTGGTGGAGGTTTGTGCTTTTTGAGTGCTGTCTAGTTTTAGATTAATTTGTGCTAATGGATGTGTGTCTTTGTTAAATTCATGACAGAGGGTTTCATGACTTAGGATTGTCCTAGTGTTTTTAGATTTAGCCTCCATTTGGCAAAAAAATTATCCTAAATAAGAGACATTTCTTAGTTTTGACGGGCATAGACAATGCTTATTTGGAACTTTGTTCCTCTAGAGATAAAAAATAAACAGTCAGAGTGAAAATGACCCTAAATTTAGAACTGTAATAATGTTGTTTTCTGTTCTTACCTCTTTTTCAGAACCTACAAATGGTAATACAAAACTGGAAAACATTCAAACATCTAAATCACTTCAGAGAAAAAGTCCTGAATGAAGTCTGCACTGATGCCCTCTGGTTTGTGGGACCCCTTTGTGTGCCGCCCACCCCTTCTTCCCCCCCTTGCTGTGGGTCCGCGCACACCTGGCCTTCACAAATTAGGGCCCTGGAAAACCAGCAAGCGGAGAGAAAAGCGGGATGCGTGGTTGAGCGAGGGGAAGGCAGCGGAGGGGAAGGCGAAGAGGAAGGGGGGCACATTTGGTTGACGGGGTCTTTCAGCATTCCGATGGAGCAAAAAGTTAATGACGGCCCTTTTGTGCTGCGAGAAAGCCGGCCGGAGGAGAAGTGTTACAGGGAATCACGGCCTGTGCCAGTGAGCAGTGACAAAAGGGGGCCGGCCATAAGCTGCGTTGAGTTTTTACCATATTTATATCGCTTACATGGCCGCTTTATGTCGCGTTGAAAAAGTGCACTCACCCATCCTCGCTTCTGCTAACAATGTAAATTTGTTTGGAGCGGAAAATAATGAGAGGACTTTGTTTTCCTGAGACGAACAAAACAAACACTGAAAGCTCCAAATGAGCTCTTAGGCTTTATAAATTTTGATCATTTTCTAACATATACAAGATTTTTTGTTCGTATCCAGTCATTTTAACTCCCTCTCTTGCCGCCCTCTTCATAAAAGCCGCCCGAACACGCCCGCCTTCCCTGCAGGCCTTAATGCATGCTGACAGCTTCCCTCCGTAATTGGTGATCACACCCAGATGGATGGTTCCTTAATTTGCTGTTCCAAATAAAGCCGTGCAGTTTAGGGGAAAAGGGGCAGCAGGGGGAGTCGAGCGGTGGAGTTGGTGCTGCCGAAGTGGGATCCTTGATTTGTTGGTTATAGATACATGAGCGGTAAACACCCAAGGCTGCGGGCCTGACAGTTTGACCGTTGCTTTGTTTGCACTTCCGTTGAGAGGAGAAAGTGAGGGGGAATCCTCCGCCTCGCCTCCCTCCTTCTGCTCCTTCTCTCTTTCTTAACAATCCTGTTCTGAGCCCCTGCTTTGCCTCTCTCACTAGCTCTTTCTGTTTTCAGTCGGGCCGGAAATGCTCTGCGTGAGCGCTGGAGGATGTGCAAAAGTGTGTGTGTGTGTGTGTGTGTGGGCGTTGAGGTCTGTGCCGAGGAAGTGATCTCTTGTCCTCGTATGTGTCTTTTCTCTCTTCATTGACTTAACAGATTGCAGGAGTCCGAGTGAATGAAGGATGAATGGAGGCAAAGAGCGAGGTGAAGTTCTCGAGGTTATAGGTTATGGTTTGCACAGGAACCTCGGTTCATGTGTGGTCGATTTGGCTCTATTAGGGAGGACACAAATAGGGTGACGGACTGGGTCGACTTGGAGACCTTCTGTCACTAATGAGGGCAACCTGCGGTGACCTCAGGGGGCCGAGGGTCAAGCTGAGCCTGATGGGATGATCCAAGTGAACAGTTAAAATCAAGACAGGAAGACTGCAAAGATTTAAAGGTGATGAAAATGAAAGCAAATATAGACAGTGCCCAGCATACATGAGTACACTCATTACTTAAGTAATGTTTTTAATCAATATTTAAATGAACAGAAGGAGAATTTCCAAAGTTCTGACAAAGCTAAGTTTAACGTAACATTTTCTTCACCATAGGATGAAAATAAGGGTAATATGATAACTGAAATGTAGCTTTGCTCCCACCACTTTGATTGGGGTGTACTCATTTTTGCTGAGCACTGTACCTGTAAAGATATTGAGGGTACATGCCACATGCGTCATGACACAACATGCTGCTGAGGGTCCTCTGTTCGAGTTTTCAGGATATGGTCACCCTATTTAAATGCTAACGAAGTTAGCTAGAGGTTGGTTAAATTATAATGATTAATCTAACAATAGTCTACATTATTGGCTGTTGGGAGAGACAATGGTAATCAAGTACTGGGAAATTATAATTAATAATGTTGAACCTTACAGCCACTTGATTTAAACCAACACTATGTAGTTTTTCAAACATAATATAATCCTTCGATATTCATTGTGATGGTCCACCACTTTACAATGTGTTGAATGACACCTCTGTCGCGGTCTGGAGTGGTCTGTATCCCTTTAACTGGAGCTATGTAACTTTGAGGTGGATGGTGGGAACCCTGCCACACTAAAAAACTACACGTTTGGACTGCTTTACGGCATACGTCACTTCCCCCGATTCCCGATTCGTTTACAACACGGAAGTCTTGGCAAAAGCCAATCGCGGAGCTGTAACCATGGCGGAGGCAACAACGTTAGGAAGAGAAAAGTTTTGTCGAAGGATACAAAACAAAGAAAGCGAGAGAAAAACAAGCTGAATGCTCGGACCAGAATAAACATCGGTTCGGCGTTCGCTCGCTGGCGTGAAATAAAAGATGAGGAGGGATGTCCGACTACTATCAGGTATGTTGGCCGACTAATTTATGACGAAGTTCCTCAAAAAACTTGACAGGAAAAAAGTACAGCACAACAAATCCAGAACGTACCAGTGTGTAGTTTTGTTTAGACCTATTTCAAGTGTGTGATATCACCAGCTCGTGGTTGTCTTTACTTTTATTCACTTTATCGCTTCAACAGGACGGGGGCGACTTCACGGTAATAAAACCAAGTTGAACTTAGCGATTTTTAACATCGTCATTTGGTCAAAAATAAATACATTACCTCGTCGCTATCCATCCTGCAAACAGCCGCTGAAGACAGAAGAATACTTTTGAGCGAAGTCCTGGCTTCTGTGATTCGCCTACAAAACAAACGCAGATCTGTATCCTTACGACAGTATGCGCGCGCTAGAGCTCATGGGTAGTTGAGTTCACTCTCCGGTCAAGCGGGGATCTTCCGTAGTGCTGCTTTAACATTTAAACATTCTTTAAAGTTAAGATTACTTTTATAATTTACTTTTAACATTACTTTTAATAGGAGGTTTACTTATTTATGTTGGACACTGTTGGTAAACTGGAAAAATGTCAGTGGTCCAGTCTAGAGCTTTATTAAAAATATTAACCCTTTCACTACCATGAAAATAAAATGGCCATCTGATATTTTTTTTGCCTTTTTTGTCAATAAATGTGCCACAAAATGCCCTTAGAATAAATATTTGCACCTTTTACAGGTAAAAATAAAACATTCCAGCAAGTATTTGTCATTATTAAGTTGTAGATGCTTAAACCGGTTCGAAAATGCAAGAAAAGAAAAAGAGATCTGAGTTTTTAACAGGTTTGTCTTTATAAATAATTTGAAATGATCTTGTACAACATTTTTGAGAAGTTGAAACAAACTCCATCAATTTTATATGACTAATTATTATTACTTATATCATATCATATAATTTAACTGTTTATTAAATCAATAGAACATGACCTATGATGAAAAAAACGATGACAAAAAAGATGAACTAGGCAAATATACAGCAAAAGAACAACAAGAAAACACTCCAGAATGACACGAATACCATTATTACCTCCGCCAAGGAGGTTATGTTTTCGGTAGAGTTTGTTTGTCCGTCCTTCCGTCTGTCTGTGAACAAAATAACTCAAAAAGTTACAGATGGATTTTGATGCAATTTTCAGGAAATGTTTAGCATGGGTAATGAATGAACTGATTCAATTTTGGTGTTGATCTGGATTAGCGTCTGGCCGCCATGATGAAAAATGTGATTTGTGTGAATAACTACTGAACTAAAATACATAGCATTATGAATCCAATTGTTAATGGTATGTTTTCATGGTCAAGGAATCTAAATATTTAGAGGAAATACAGGTAGGACTAATATTTATGGTCAAAATCACAATATGGGTGAAGACTGTGGCGCTGCGGAGGTCTGCGCTCTCCGAGTGCTTTTCTAGTTGACAATATGTTTACATCATTTAAACAGGAAATACAGATAAACCACCGACAAATGACTCACGTGTTTGTCCCTGAATCCTCTCTCTACTTTCCGGCTCAGTCAGCTCACTTCCCGTCCCTCCCCCTCCTTAAGCCAGCCTTTACTGTAATGAGGAGTTTTTCTGTCGCCGGTGACAACTTCATCTGTAGAACAAGCTGAACAAAATCCAGACAGTTTGGGGAGTTTCATAAAATCCCCTTGGACATAACTTTTGGACCAAAAAGGAGGACACGTCCAGGCAAGAGGACTGATGCTCACCTAATGTTACTGAAATAAGAACAGCATTAGTTAGCAGCTGCTAGCTTGGTATAATGTTAGCTAGAAATTGTCTGAACACTTGCTTGTGAATTGTTAGGTAGGTCTTTGAAAGGGACTAATTTACTTTGTCCCAACATGCTCTGTTAGTGACAGATGACTTTAGAGGCAGTGAAATTATATCAGCTTTTAGCTTATTTCCTGTATTGAGGATTCCAAACATGATTTAGGTCGCTATTGTGTGAAGATGATGGATTTTGTCAAAGGTACCACGCAGTTGCAGCACTGAGAAACAACCGTTGTGAAGCCCATAAGGATAAAAAAACATTCATTCACAGGCAGAAAACACAGTTAACACAGTTTAATGAAGGCATCAGAAGAAATTCTCGATGGCAGTAAAAGAAAACAATCACTCGAAGCGCTTTAGAAATGATGTCAGGATGGATCGATACATGACTAAAGAAAAGCTGAAGGGACACAAATATCCTGAGAAAACTTCATTCATTTGAGACGAGTACCCTTAAGCCTTCGATGAGCTCCTTAAGGCTCCAGTGTTGCAACAAGTGACTGATATTCACACAGACAAGGACACACACTCTTTCTATTAAGATTATCTATTACAAAACCCTAAGTACTTTCTTCATCCTGCCCTTTCTTTTAGATTAAATGGCGTGTTTTCCAACGACGGCAGCACTCTTCTCATCACCTCGGCGGTTATTTTGAAAGCACTCTCTGCCGCTGCTCAGATATAATTAGCTATTGTGGATTTGCCTTGGATGCTTCACCTGTTCGAAGAGTCTTAAGGTATGTGGTGATGAAATATAAGAAGCTTTTAGCGCATCATTTGTGGAGGGAGCACTCTTTATTTGTGTTCGAAGGATGGGACGGAAAGTGAAATCTTGTCAAGTCGACTCTCTCGGAGGGACTCCAAGGTTTGTTTGCGTTGGTTTAATAGCAGAAGATCATTGCTTTAGAGACCGGTGCATTGTGGCGTGGGGAGACAAATGATGGTGCCATGTTGAGTCCTTGAGACGTGATCGCCCAACGAAAATCCACTGACCTAATCAAGGAGGATGGCAGCCTCCACAAAGGCGGCGCTAGACCCAAGGCTGACTGTGTCCTGTGAATTTAAAGCTGATTTACAGCACAGTGAAAACAAAGCTGTGACCATGCTTCATGCTTGTTTCGTGTGATATCACAGCCAGGCCCAGCAGCCCGCAGGCCAAACAGGTAGATGTGACGTAAAAATGAGGCCTGCTGCTGCGTTTGGTTGTGCAGACTTAACAACAGCTGAGGGGAGGGGGGGGTGTCCTTGAATCTCGCAGTGACAGAGGAGTGTTAATTGAAGACTTTGGGTCTTGAAAAGAGGGTTTAGGTGGCGGCGTCAGAGTCATCCATGAAAAAAAAGGGAGCAGAAGGGCAAATGCGACAAGTAATCTCAACGTTTTGTGTCTTCAGACGTGCGTCTTTGTATGCAGAGGGAACATCCATTCAGTCCTGTGAAAGGTGGAGAAATTGAAAATGGGAACAGTGCAGTGATGTGTTGTAGGTGCGCTTGTGCGTGCGCCTGTGTCACAATTCCACAAAATACGATGGCTCACCTACCATTCTTCGCTCTAAATGCCATCATGTTAGAGCTGCATCAGGCCTTGATTGGACTGAAATATGCTTTAGAAATCTTTTTCAGCCAAAAGCTTTGTGGTCGCACAGCGATGCATCAGAAGCTTTGTATATGTGCTCAGCTGTAACGTCAACAAACAGGGACGTATAATGAACCTTTAGGTTTGATTCACTCGAGTCACTCACACTCTATGTCCACTCATTTGCTGGTTGGAAAAGCTGGTTTTATGTGTTTTGGCATCTGTGCACGTTCATATGTGTTTTCAGTCAGATGCAAAACTCCAGGAATTTTCAAAGCTGGATCTTTTCAATGGCCACAGTGATATGATGTTTGATATTCAGAATTAAAGGATAAGTTCGGTTTCTACAGCTTTCACATTGTTTATAGAATGAAGTAGAACAATATACTCACCCAGAAGGCTTTCCTGATCCAAACAGTGCTTCAGGAGATATTTAGATCCAAAATCGAGCGGCGGACATCTGTATAATGGTAGCACATAGGGCATACAGCATCGCTCCTAAAACTGCATTAATCATCCAAAAACTCATTAGTTTCACTAATATTTCATCATGGTCCGCTCACGCTACTCCTCCATTACAGTCTGTGTTGCTCCAGACATGTTTTTGTGACTGCGCTGACCTCTGAACTGAAGAAGAAGAATGTTTGCCTCCGCTCATGTGCAGTACGGCTCATTGTTTCAGGGGAAGACAGCCGCCTACACAACAACTTTCTACTTGCAGTTTCGGATGAAGATGTTGTGGAGGAGAGCTTTGAATATGATGGGTATCCTTACAGTTTTGAGTCAGAGTTTTCAGATGAGGAGCTCATCGAAAGGAGGACGCGGAGGCAAAGAGAAGAACAGCTGGCCAGAGAGTACTACGCATGCGCGGAGGCGAGCGTTCTTCTTCAGTTCAGAGGTCAGCACAGTCACAAAACATGTCTGGAGCGACACAGACTGTAATGGAGGAGTAGCCCGAGCGGACCATGATGAAATATTGGTGAAACTAATGAGTTTTTGGATGATTAATGCAGTTTTAGGAGTGGCACTGTATGCCCCGTGTGCTACCATTATACAGATGTCCGCCGCTCGATTTTGGATCTAAATATCTCCTGAAGCACTGTTTGGATCAGGAAAGCCTTCTGGGTGAGTATATTGTTCTACTTCATTCTATAAACAATGTGAAAGCTGTAGAAACCAAATTAATCCTTTCAATATTTAGAATTAAACAATTCGGAATTAAAGTATTCTCCTTCATGTTAACATGGAAATAGTATTTTCATGAATTGAGGTTTACATGGAAAACATGTTTCTTCGCCTTTATTCAATTTTGCTAAAGGTCTGAGGCTTGGGAATGAATCTGATTGGACAGGGGCAGACGTGATGTAGTGATGTATTTGCATCTACCGGAAGAAAACAAACTCCAGTTTAGCTTCTCCAGCGTCTCCGTCCGGGAAACCTCGTCCAACTTGGATGCTGCATCTTTTTAAAAGTCTGCATTTTTATGTTTACGTCCAGCAACTCTTTTCATTATTTCCAAATATTCTAAGGTTCTAATTTAATAAAATGTCTCAGCTCAAGTCCAGCGCTTTCTTACGGTGGCCATCCTGTTCCCTTTAGCGGTATAACGACAGGACAAGGGAAAGAGCATGCACAGAACGACTGGAACAAATTTAAAGTTGAATTAACTCGAACATGATGGAGGAATTATTCAATTGGATTTAGAATTAGAATAAACCAGACAACTACATTAGAATCAAGTTTGATTCAGAAATGTCATTTTTATTCGGAATAAGTTGTTTACATTGTCATTTTTAATCTTTTTAAAGAGGATTTGAGTTTTTACAGTAGATTTCGTTGACTAAAATGTTGGGAAATTTCACCCACTAAAACTAGAATAAAATTAAAACAATTTAGATTTTAGATTAGAATTCAAATTATGACTAAAACTACATGCTTTTTTGGACAAAAAGTATCAAAATAAATGAAAAGGTGCTTTAAAGAATCACACTGCATGGCTGTAAAGTGAAGCTGAGATAGTTTGTTCAATAAAATAGAATTTACAATTGTAGTGTTTTGCATGGATGTCGGCTTATGACAGAATATGTTTGTGTTTGTATCAGATTCAGTTTGTCTAAATTCCTACATATTTCTGTTTAATTCTCATTGATTCCAAGGCAAGTTTTCAATTTGGAATATTTCTTAAATCCTCCAGCTAACTTGACATGGAAGGTTTTTGATAATTTAACATAAACTTTCTGCCCCTTTGGACCACAATAATTTGTTAAATGAAGGATGAATAACAACTCTACATACTTCTCTAATGAAAGGATGTTTTTGCTCCACTTCTGACATATTTTGACTATAGTTTGTTCCATGAAGTGGCTCATGCTCTGTCCTTTACATCACCGCAGTGCCCGCCTACTACATACCTGATTGGCTTGTTTGAATGTAACTGACAGAACAATCCTCCAATCACCTGCCGGATATGCTCTTGAAAAGTTCTGCCCATTCCCAAACACTTTCAGTGGTCTCTTTCCCAGATGGACTAATGAAACACATGAAACAGTCCATCTGCTGAGAATGTGATCTCGGAGTATTTTTATAGTAACAAATGAGTGTTAATAAACAAGCAGATAAATGAAAGTCGGCCCCTTTGCTTTTCCTTCTGTTTCTCCATGACTTACACCTATGAAACCATTTAAATATTTAACATGAACCATTTTAGCCCTTCTCTCTCCCTCCCTGTTAGATTCTTCCGTGGTCGGTTCGGCTCTCAGGAATGCAGCTGTGAATATTTTTTGGAGAGCTTAAGCCTCGACTCTTGTGTGAATCGTGTCAAAACAAGCAGACATCACTTAGTCCACGAGAGCTGAGAGAGGCGGGCGGGCTCGGGGGCGGGGGGGGCCTCCGCTGAGCTGTCCGGCCCTTAAGGTCACCTGGCAATTAACCTCTGACCACGCAGCAGCGTGCCCTCGCCCAAATTTCTCAACATGTATTTCACTCTGTCATTTTGTGACTTTTTTGTTCTGGTGCAGTTTAAAGGGAAGAAAAAGCTCACAGATGCCCGGACGTGGATGGAAGATTCAGTCACTGAATCTTCATCCAAAGCTGCTTTTATCACAACATTCATAATAAAGTTCATTTTAAAGGTGCTATGAGGAGAATCTATTACCAAAGACATAAAGACTCTGCTACCCATGAGCATGCACGACGACTGTCGTAATGCTGCGTTCCAGTAACCTCGGAACTGGGAGTGACATCATCTCAGACTTATCAGCGGTCCAGTTGAAGTCAGAAAAAAACATGCCAATCTACCAGGCTATTGTTAGCTGTTGTCAGCATGCCCTGCGTTGTTGTTCACAAATATCACATGAAGAATGTGATTATCACTATGGCAGCATTTTTGTTAATATAAGTCTAACAATACTATTTATACAGCTGATCTAGAGCGACACACCCCAGTCAGAATTGAAATAAATGGATTATTACAGGAGCTAAATAACTGTTTACACTGGAGGCATCCATCTTCGATTGTCAACTTGGGGATGACGAGGTTTCACCGAGTTCCCAGTAGGAAATTCTGACTTCCGGCGACGTTCCAGTTGCAGTTTCCTACTCGGAACCCAGAAATTCCTACTTCTGACCACAACTGGAATGCACCAAAGACGTGACCCAAGCCAAAGCACGTGTGTTCGTTGTGATGCTAATGAATGCAGATCAGACCTTCCTCAGAACTCTGTATTGCTTTACAACTTCTTTTTTCAACAACTTACAGGATGCAAAGCGACGAGGTAATGTATCTCTTTCTAGTTACGTAGCGGTAGTTTTTGATGTGTGACAACAAGCAATTTTTGGAAAACTTAGTATCGTAGTTTTGTAGCCGGCTGTCCGACCTGACCACTTAGCTAAGGAATAGCATTTATAGATAACCTATTTTGATGCTATGAAACTCATCTTAAAGTGTGTATTTCCATCAGGCATATATCTAAAAGTGACACTTTTTTGTAATTACTTAGAAACTCCTCACAGTCTCTTCAGCTGATTTTGTCTCATAAATGTGAAGCTTACAAATAAAAATCATCAACTTCTGATTCATTTTGCCCTTTTTCTGTCTTGTTACCTTCCAGATTTTTTTCCCTTAACCCCTCTCTCGGTCTGCTCAGCCAAACTAATCCAAACCCCTCCCTCCCTCTTTCTCCTCTCTCCCCCCGACCACGCAACCCTTGACCCTGCGCACCTCTTTGAATGTCACATGACCGTGCAGGTGTGGAGGGGTCTCTGCCCCGGCCAGCCCCCAATTAGTGACCCTAATTAGTGGAGAGGCCCCCCTGCTGGGCCGCTGAGCTGCTTTACAGGAGGAGGAGGAGGAGGGAGGAGAACAGGGGGGAAGGACAGTGAAGCATTCCTAAAGGTCTGCAGACCCTCCAGAATAAAACACAAACTGGTTCAAAGACGGCACGGAGCTGAGGAATCATCTAGTGATGTCCAACAAACACTCTTGAGCGCTGACGTGGACGTGATCCAAAGCTTACATACGACCTAAAATAAGAGAGAGCCAGACGGGGACGAAGTAATTTCTAGACAAAGTAGGCCTGTGATGATAACAAATTTTGCCGGACGATAATTGTCAAAAAATAATGCAGATAAACAATATTATTGTCAATATTATTTTAGAAAACATATTTTTTTCATTTATGTAATTATAGCAAATCTCATAATAAAGTGAGTACAGGTATCAAAATCAATAAACTTTAATTTCCTAAAAGTATTTAACTGTAATTGGAAGGTCAAGAGCTTTTAAATCAAATAATTATAAATATAAATAAATATAAACAATATAATACATTTTACAAACAAATAAAGATAAGAAAAAAAAACAATAAAAATGAAATAGACTCTCCTTTGGGAAAAAATTCATGTAACTAAAAACCACTATACTAATCAAAAACAATTAAAAAATAGACCCTGTCCCTGTAAAAAAACAAAAAACAAAACAAAAAACACACAACAATAAAAACAATAAATAAAAAGGAGTTTATACAGTTCAGTTATTGTTTGTTACATGTACTTTCTCCCAGTCAATTTGTACTGTCTGTCAAATGTTTATAACATTTCCCAAAATGCTGGGTTTTCAACGGTATTCATGGGCTGCATTTCTTTTGCAATGTAGCGAGTATTTATATTTCCTTTGCCGACCAAACGTCTCAGTAAGCGCTAACTGTCAGGACGAAGGCTCCGCTGCACCCCCCATTCTTCATCACAACAAATGCGACATATCAGCTCGTCGGTGTTCATGAGCTCACACCTTGTTCGTTCTGATTAAAACCAAAATATTCCCACACTGGGGCTGTGGCAGCTGGCTTAGAAACCATCGCTATCATGCCTTCATTCATATTTGTGTTTGTTTCCTTGTGACTCCTCACGTCACTCACTTCAGCTCTGTGTGTGTGTGTGTATGCGCTAGCGGCCCTGCCTCCCCCGCCAAAAAAAGATTGAATGAGTGACAGATGCTCACTCCGTTAAATCCACTATAAAACCAATGCATCCCGGTGTTGAGACAGTTGCACAGAGTGACCCATCTTCTCATCCAGCCTGTTTGGTAGAAAAAGAGGAGGAAAACAAACATGCATGCAGGTGTCAATTTATTGAGGGCAGCAAACTTACTGAGGACATTTTTATTTATCGTGCGGTTAATTGATTTATTGATTATCGTGACAGGCCTAGACAGAAGAGACCTCCAGAGACCCCTGTTTTTGTTTGTATTGTATTTTTGATTTTCCCTCGATGTAGTTTTCACAGAAAACGATGTCTTTATGTGAGGATGTTCAGTTTACATCACTGAGTGGTGAAAACATAAATGACAATAGCAGTCAGTGGGAGGAAAGCTGTTAAATACTTTTATGTAGCGGAAAACCTTGGTGATTTTCTGTTGTGATGATTCGCTGATGTTCACCACAGGAAGTGCAGAGTAAACATTTTGACATCAGGTTTAAAAAGAAGACAAAATGGTGAAGTTTCAGCCACTGGAATCATATCACAGAGTGTACATGTTTTTTCAGGTCATGATGAACATGAACACTTCTGTTTTCATCCTCTAGATTTGACCTTCAAGAAAAAACAATTATAAAATTAAAGGCCAATATCTTAAATTAAGAGGCACATACGATTCTGTTTTCATGCTTTTAGTCGATATAATACCCAACAGAGTCCGATTACAGTGCCTGGTTTTACAGTAACTGATTAAAAACATAGATGAGCCTGTGGATTTTAATCACACATTTTTAAATCATTTAATTAATTTGACTTCAATTTGATCAAATGAATTAAATGGAAGTGTCAAACTAAGTTGGCTGTCACATTTAAATTAAACAAGAGATGGAAATTAAATGGATGTTAAAGCCACGTGATTAGATTTCATTTTGAATATTAGTCAAATTAAAATAGTTAAAGACGCTTCAGGACTTCATCCTGTGGTTTGGACTATACATGCTGCATGTTAAATTTAACCTTAGGACTCCAGAAGTTAAACACACTGTGTATCAGCTTAGATCTACATTCCCCATGATCATCAGAAATAATAATGTCAACTGAAATAACAATAAAAATCTTTGTACTTGTCCCTGTTTCTTCCCACTGATGTCATGTTTGTCTTTATCTTTTCTTGTTTTGTCTTGCTCTGTCTTGCTCTGTCTTGCTCTATGATTTGCACACGTAGGCTACTTATAATGTCTGACATTTCTATCCGTCCCATGCTTGCTTAAATACGTTTCCTTGATGATTATTTATTTATTTATGTTGTTGTTGACTGACTGTATGAATGCATATACACTGGAAAGCTACAAATGAATTGTGGGATAAATAAAATTGTCTAAATCTGAATTTGAATCTGAGACCACAAGTTGCTCGTGACGTCCTTGTGTACCTTTCTATTTCATATTTTTATTTTGTGTATGCAAGAAGAGCAAGGGCACATACATATTTAAATTATTAATATTTAAATAGATTAAATTTGTACATTTTAACAAGAACAAACAATAACCAAAACAAACACATAATAATATTAGTAATAACAAATAATAATAAAAAATAAATAAAAATAAATTAGTAAATAAATAAGTAAATAAGTAATTAAATAAAATAAAATTAGCTAAAATTGTATCTATCTACACATATATATAGATATATATATATATATATATATATATAAATATATACATATATATATATATATATATGTATGTATATATATATATATATATATATATATATATATATATATATGTATATATATATATATATATGTGTGTGTATATATATATATATATATATAGATAGATATAGATATATATATATATATATATATATATATATATATATATATATATATATATATATATATATATATATATATATATACATATATATATATATATATATATATATACATACCTACATACATAATAATAAAGAAGAAAAGGGAGGAGGGTGGGTGTCACATTTTTATAAAAAGATCCAGAAATGGTTTCCATTTCTTGTAGAAGTTATTCAGTCTTCCCATTTTTGAATATCTAATTTTCTCTACTTTTAAAAAAGACATAACCTTGTTAACCCATTGTGTGCTGGAAAGAGTTGCTGTGGATTTCCAATTTAGAAGGAGATGGCGTTTAGCGATCAGAGAAGTTAGAGCTATTACTTCCAGTTTGTTTGTGGAGTATTGGGCATAGTGTTCAGGAAAACCAAAGATACCAATGTGTGGTGAAAATAGTTTTTGAGTACAGCTTAGATACAGTGATAAAATAAAATAAATTTGCCAGAAATTTGTCAGGGCTGGACATGAAAAAAACATATGTGTGAGATTGCCCCAACATCTATTATCTTTGGAAAAAATGTTTGCCAGCTTAGTCTTTGAATAATGACGTCTAAATACAACTTTAAACTGTATTAAAGTCAAGCGGGCACAAATAGAGGCTTTGTGAACACCTGTCAGTGCACCCCCCCACCGCTCTTCATCAAAAGTCAGTCCTAATTCACTTTCCCAGGTTTCCTTCATGTTGGTGGTTAGATAACCGTCATAAGACTGAATTGAACTGTAGATTTTGGAAATCAAGGACCCTTGCAAAGGACTAAGTTGCAAAAGTTCATCCCATGGTTGCTCAGGTGGAAGATGAGGGAAGTTAGAAAACAGGGATTTAGCGCTGTGTACCTTTAATGGTATAAAAACAACGCCATCTTTGAATGACGATACTGACATAACACTTTCAAAAATTGACAACCACCATCCAGATTCAACTCTGACGAAGTAAGTGATGTAGTACATGCAGGCTCAAAAAAAAAAAGAAAGAAAGACGATGACTGAAAAACTATCATAGTCTCTATGGATTCAAAGTTTGGTTAAAAAAAAACTATAACTTATCCTGACACATGAATGAAGCAGAATCTGTGACCAAGACTCAAAATTGGAGAAAACAATGACAAGAGTGTGATGAAGACTTTTAGGTAAAAAAAATGGCAACAGTAGTCTTGCTACTAAAGACAAAAGTGTGAAACAAATTTTTGCAATAATTTGTTGTCAGTCTTAATGCAGTTTGAATAGAAAACGCTGAAGTTTGACAGAATGTTGTTGCAAATAATAGACAGCTGCAGCATGAGCCAGACTTTCAAAAAGTAAAGTGATGATCACATATGTTAATGGAAAATCTTTCCTGACTCAAAGTTTAAATAAAAATATAACATTTAGACAAACTAAGACTGAGTTCCCATAGGAAAAATCAATCCAAATGACAACAATAAGCGAGAGCACAAACCTCAGCCGAGGCATTTTTAACATTTTTAGGAGTTATTTTCAAAAATGTGGGAAACTGCTCCATCCTTTAAAAATCCATCCTGTGATGGGCGATTCCACCAAAAGAGTGAAATTTCTGTCCCCAGCATATTATTGTATATTAAATGTATAAACACAAGTAGTAATATATTACAAATTATATTTTATTATTATACTAAACACCATAAACATTAATCTTTGTAGAAATGACATATATATATATATATTTTATATTTTAAAATGGCATCCAGATCACTTATACTTAACATTTCTTGCCTGTCCCCACAGCCAAATGCTACACTTTACTACAATGCATCATGAAGAAAATCCTTCCAAAGCAAAATTTCTTTGCATTTAAGTGTGACTCCATATTCTATCTACACTTTCAAAACAAAAGTTTTACAAGAAAGTCATTGTATTTTGGTTAAAATTCACATTTTAGTGCTGTCCCCAGGTTTTCACTCATTGCTGTTACCCAAACACATTCCCCTCTTTAAAATTCTGGAACATTCCACCAGTGACCTGTTCTGCAGGAGGTGACATCATTTAGGTCTTCTGCAAGTCATGGGGAGACCTAAAGTAAGTTATCTCTTTTATTTGTCCTTAAATTTAATGATATATTAGTTGTTTTAGAGATGGTCAATCTAAAAACTCTGTCCTGTTACCTAAGTTATCTCTAAGACATTTGTTGATATCAAAAGTAGGGCTGTCACTTTAGTGCATTAATTAGATTAATTAATTCCACTGCAAATTAATGCGTTATAAAAATTAATCGCAAGATTAAATATAGCACACAAACATTTTAATATTGTCCAGCTGGAGGACCCGTACATGGCAGTGGCACGTCACTTCACACATGCGTCTCTAGTCAAACCAAACAAAGCCCAGGTGACAACAGGAATGGCATATTTAAGACTTAGTCTTATTTTATTTTTGAATTTATTTATCTATATTTTACTGAATTCTTTAATAATGCATCAGGTCGAATTGTTTTGCTGGATGTCCTCGACCTTTTTCTTATTTTGAATTTTCTGGACAAGTTGCCCTGACTTTGGTTTTATTCAGTCACCAATAAAAATGTGGATTTACAAATCTTCACTTCTTAGTGTATTCATTTGATTAGTCCTGCACTACAATTTTATAATATCCTAGAATTCAAATTCTTTATTTGGGTACTTTAAGCAGATATGAGATTAAAATGTGATTAATCAGATTAATTAATTATAAATCCGGTAATTAATTAGATTAATTTTTTTAATCGTCTGACAGCACTAAAAAAGTAAAATATTCAGTTAAATCTGAAGAATGTGCTCCATGTGCTCAAGCTACTAGCATAGATGCTAAGTGGCTAGATTTCACACAGTAGCTAATTTTATGCTACAAACTCATTACTGTTACCCTCATCGCTGCTGCTCAAATAAAGAGTAACAGCAAAAAAAACAGTCATTTTTTTGGTCATAAATATTAGTATTTCCATCATCTAACCATTAAGTCTTTTTCTAAGGGGAAAACATTGTATGTGGTTGATATTCTTATTATAATTATATTTATTCATGGTTTTAAAATGGCATTTGAGTTTTGGTAACAGCAGAGAAAAAATTACAAAGATAATAAACTGTCCAAAGTTGCAAAAATATTAAATAAAGTAGCCTGAGATTGACGAGTACTCATTTTGAATGAGTAAATGTGTATATTACTAAATTCTGTCTTGAAATGGAATGAAAAATGAAGTTTGTTTTTGAAGAGTTACGACAAATTGCACTCTTCTGGTCGAGTGACCCTAAAATGATCTGTCACACTTGAGCATCTGCACTTGTTTTCTTTTTACATGTTGGTAACTTAAATGAGAGAAAACAAAGTAATCTGAGTAAACTCCAGTGGGTCTCTTCCTGTTCCTGTTCAAAATGTTTTCTGTGTTGTTCCTCTTCTGCAGCGGGGTCCTTCCTCCGGCCCGTCCCCTCCTCTCTCCTCTAAAACAGGCCACCCATCTGGTCTCCTTTCTGCTGGCCCTCTCTCCTCTTCCTCGCTCAAATAAAGGTGCCAATCACTATAATTGGCTCCCTGCGGATCAATTGTCCCGGCTTGGGGAAGAGCCCCTCGCTGCAGTCTGGGTTAAAGGGGGGTAGTGGTGGTGGGGGTGCATGGACTGTGTTACCTTTACGGCTCAGTCTAACCTTCAGGACTTATTTTTCCCTGCAGATTATTCTCCGTTTGACGAGTCATTGCTGAAGTTTTCATAAGTAATCACGGAAATGCGATTTAGCTGAAGAGCCTGTGGGAGCAGGTACCAGGCTTCACTCAGGCCTTTTCTACGGAGGCCGAGAGGGACCAAAAGTCCACGGCAGCGGCACATCAGCCCTCAAATCTATTAATTCACAAAAGCATTAGGGTTTTTATATTACAAATAAAACCCCACAATCAAAATTTGGCACAAGTGCAAATCTAAATTTGATGAAACTCTTTAATTACATTTTGATCTGAATCTTCATTTTGAGGCTACAATATGATTTATTAAACTACAGAATGATTCAGTTCAATCCATTCAAGTTAAAATATAATAGAATGGCCTCTATTGTCATGACACAAAGTCTACAATAAGATTGAAGGGCTAAACAGATAGTTAAGTGAAATAAACAAAAGTCAAGTATAAAACTCTTATATGGTAGAAAAAAAAGGAAGAAAAAAAAAGAGGAAAAAAGTAAAAAGTTGATCATGGCAGGACTTTTGTGTTAACCCTTTAACTACCAGCTCAACTGTTTGGCAAAGGTCATCAATAAATTCAGGGATATTTAATGTTTTTAAAAAACGTATGTACCAAATCATTGTTTGATTCCTTTAACACTTCAGAAAACTACAAACAAATCAAAAACAGACATTTTCTTGGTGTGGGATTTAAAGGTTTGAAAATCCACAGCTGATTAGGTTATGACATAAAAATGTACAGAATTTGGGACAAAATAAATTAGAAAAGGCAGAAATGTTTGTGAATAAAATAACTTAAATTGATGAAACTGAGTTTGACAAACACAAAAAAGTTTTTATGAATAGCATATTATATCTATATCTATATCTATATCTATATATATAGATCATGATATTAGTAAATGGTTAAAATGAGCATTTAAATAATAATAATGATGGTAATAATATAAATTTTAGCCTTTGAACTCCTACACATTGAAAATATGAGTTATTTTGGTTTGTTTGCAGTTATTTCCGTATCCTAAATCACGAACAGAAAAGGCAATGATTGCATTTATTGACCAAACAGATGAGCTGGGAGTTAAAGGGTTAATTTTGTGATACTAAAAACATGTGAAACAGTGGTAAGGTTAACGTTTCACAAGAAGAACAGTTCTTTAAGTTAACTCCATAAAACCTGCTGAATCATATTTGATACACACTTTACTAAAAAAAAAATCTGACTATAATCAGATAAATTATAAGAAAATGTCCTCAAGTGGATTACCAGTTGCAGAAATACCTAATGTATTAAATGGGATACAAGAAAATACAGTATATGTTGAATTTTATGGAAATTTGATTTTGTTGGCTTTGAGTGGAAAGTAAAAAAAACATTTTAGCTTAAAAAAATATAATTTTCTGACTTAAATTTTTGTTTTTCGGCTTTAAAGTTTTAATTTATAGAATAGACAAATATCATGCCTTCTGTAAATACTCTGATGTTATTATGTTTTGTTTTTTATCATCTCACAGACGTCCAGTTTGAAGGTTACTTTATGGGACAAACAAGAAGTGTTTACATCACTGGTGCAGAGTGGTTTCTCTTCTGTGCATCACTTTGTTGACTTCATAAAATTCTGTCAGGAGTTTAAATAATAAATCCTATTTCCCCAAGTGACACAAATTATAGATAAGCAAACAATGAGGACGATTGGAAAATAATGAGAAAGAGCTGTTTTTTTTACTGATGTCAGAGAATCATGTGACGAAAAGAAAGGGTCAATAAAACAGACAAACAAAACCAGCCAAATGTACAAACTGTAGTCTGTATTTTTAATCTGGTTGTCAGATTGAGAATATTTAGTATGTGAGACATATTCAGGTACTCCCCTCTTCTCTCATACTTAATGTGGGTCATTTTTTGTTTCTTAAAGATGTCATGTCCTGAAAAATAAAATGTCTTTGTTTTTGATGTTATAAGGGCTTGCAGAGCTTAATAACATCACACCTTTAACTAAACTCTAACTTCACAGAAAAATGCACTGTGTCAGTGCAAAGAAAAGGACCCTTAAGATGCTCTATGTTTTACTTCCTGAGTTTTATGATGTCATAGACATACAGCCTCCACCTACACCTGTGTTTTCTGCCCATCACAGGCAGACGCCATGACTGTTTGAAGATAACTAGGCCATCGCCCAATTGGGAACCATTTTTACAGAAGCAGGACTCATGGACTGATGTATTCAAATCTTATGGCCCTTTTCCATTAGCCCTACTCTACTCTACTCGACTCTGAACGGCTCGACTCAACTCGCCTTGTGTTGCTTTTCCGTTAGCCCCAATCGCCTGTCCAACGGGGTGAGCGGCACTGCAGTGACGTCATTTTGAGCGCGACACAACAATCTCTGGCTTTTTGTCACAAACAGAGTAAAAAAGAAAAGCAGGAGAAGGCTGCAGGTGGTAAGAAGAAATACTCCTTGAGAAGCACAGAAGAGTTTTGGAAGCTATACAACAGAATGAAGCCGAGGACGAGAGCAAACGAGCTGCAAAGAAAAGACGCATGAGGGTAAGCTAATGGTAGCTACTGCTAGCATGCTAGGTCGTCGCGCTTATAACTCATCGATGATGACATTGTCTGATCAATCAGTAGCCGGCAGTCGGTGACCTCATCTTTTAGCATCCACTCAGCTCGCTTGGAACCAGAGCAGAGTATGTACTAAAACTAGCTTGTTTTAGGAGGTACCAGGCTAGTGGAAACACGCTGCAAATCGAGTAGAGCCGAGTAGAGTAGGGCCAAGGTGGGCTAGTGGAAAAGAGCCAATTGACATCACGACTGAATCCTGATTCAGGTAAGGTTATCTATAAACTAAAACTAAAAAAAATTGGAAAGTAGACCTTACAACAGGACACTCCTTGAGTAAGATCTGCTTCCTACATCGGTAAACAGTTGACTTATGTTTGAGTTTGAATATTGAATATCATCTTTATAATCTAATCTTTCCTCTACCGCCAGTGTTTGTTTACAATAATTAACCAATTCTACTCTTGAGTTCTCCAAACCAATTAACTAAAATCAAAGAAAAGTTGAATTTAAATCACCTAAATAGTTCAGAAAAAGAGCAGCGTTTCTGTTTTTTGTAATTTTACAATTAAACTCAAAGTTTCACCAGCAGGCTTTATAAGACTGTTCTTTATTCTGCTTTCCTTTCAGTCCTCTAAAATGCCCCATTTTGCCATGAAAATATCAACTTTTTTTATAACATCTATTTATTTATCTCTCGGACCACAGTTTTCATCCAATTAATGTCCCAAGGGCACGTCCATTCATCCTGTTTGTGCCAAACCTCAGACCAAACACAGCTCAAGTATTTAGAGGTAATGGCTCCACAGTGAGAGCTGAAAGGTAAAATGCCCACTGCCTTGATCTTTTATTTTAATCTCGCTGTTTGGAAGGACAAAAACGCCAAGGTTTTAATAAGGCAAAGTCCAAAACCCTCTCAGTGTGAACACAAAGGGCTGTGACATGCGGATGTCAGGCATGTTTGGACTTTTTTGTTGACCAATAACAGGAAAAGAAACGGTGAATAGTTCTCTAAAAGCTTTTCTGGTTCATTATATAAACATGTTTCTTCTTTTATGAAGCTTCATTGAATGATGAAATGGTCTTTTTTCTTCTCTTTTATCCGGCTGGCATAGTGAGCGTATACAGACTCATCAGCTGCAGCACATGTGTGGACCAGAAGAAGAAGTGGAGCCACGTTACCTCTGCTCACGGCACCTGCCAGTGTTGGACAAGTTACTTCAAAAATGTAATGTATTATTTATTACTTGTTACTGTCATTTCAAAGTAATTAGTTACATTATAATATTACTGTATTTGAAATGTAAGGCATTACACTGTTATCACATTACTATTAAGTTACTCTCGTCAAAATAACAGGAAATATGGATTTGTCTTTCTAAATGTAGCTCCTAAAGCTCATTACACATCAAGTGGAGGTGATGTGGTGGCTATCTGACTGAGTTCAGCTTAAGGCTAAAAACAGTAAAATATAATAGACACATTGATGCTCATGGCACAATACAAGAAACGATCATAGCAAAAACAGACAAAAGGTAAAAGTCTGGTAAATTGTATTAGAGATACTGTAACTTTAGGCCTAGATGAGGACTTTTCTCCTCTGGTGATCTCACAGAGTGTTTGGCGAATTTGTATTTAAACAAACAAACAAAACATCTCTTCATTTCAGGTTAAATGACAAATGCATTGCAACTAACACTATTGACATTTGTACTGAGTAAAATATTACCTTTCTGTATTTGTAATGCCTTACATTACTATGTTACAGTAAAAAGGTTGCATTACAGTAATCACATTACTTTTGTATTGCATTACTCCCAACACTGGTACCTTCTAACCCGACACACCAGACAGACCGTTCAGTATATTTCACTGGATAATCTGGGACTCAGCCCGTAGGAAGTGTTTGGGAATGGGCAAAACCTTTTAAAAGCAAACTCAGCCGGTGGTTGGTTGATCAGTCCGTCAATCATTTTCATTACGAGCCAATCAGACGATGTGGTAGGTGGACACCACTGCTGTAGTGTAATGTGGCGTTCCTTTAATGGGGGGGGGGGGGGGCTGCTTTTAACATGTAAAGCACTTTGCGCCGCATTTTTAATGTATGAAAAGTGCTGTATAAATAAAGTTATCAGCGTTCCAGTTATAAAGTCGGTAAAAAACATGCTGATCTATCAGGCTACTGTTAGCCGTTGTTTATTCACAAATATCACATGTAGAATGTGATTATCACTATGGCAGCATTTTTGTAAATATAAGTCAAACAATACGGTGTATATGGATGATTCAGTGCACACACACTTGTCAGAAGTGCTAATAAATGGATAATTACAGGAGCTTAATAACTGTTTACACTGGGGGCATCCATCTTTGATTGTCAATTTGGGGGTGGTGAAAATTTCCCGAGTTCATCGTGCGTTCCAGTTGAAATTTACGACTCAGAACTTGGAAATCCCGGCCTGCCAATATAACTGGAATGCACATAAAGTGCAAAAGGGGAGCTAATACATAGAACAAATTAGCCAACAAAATGATGGAAGTAAAGCAAAAATATCCTCCTATTGAGTCTTAGCTGTTGATTTTTTTCAGGATTTCATAAAGAAATTTAGTCCAGATCTGATGAAACTGCTGCTGAAGCGGTTAGCATCTATGCTAATCTCTGTGTGAGCAGTCATTTCCTGCTGTCGTCTCGCCAACAGCTCCCCCTTTCCCTGCTGCTTTTGAGCTGCTCAGTCATTGATGATTACAGCATGGCAAGATGGATCCGTGTGATTTACAGACATTTAACCAAACAGATCCAGCTGCTGCGCAAGGTTCCTCTAAAAGTAGAGGTAGAGCATTCAGTGTGCAGTGTGGCTTGTTTTTATACATTATCCTTTACACTGTTATACTGTAACCTGAGGCTTTGTTTTGTTGACCTCCTTACAAGCATGTCCCTGGTGGTTTGTGCATGCGCCCTGTAATTATCTTCTGTTTTATCCTACTATCTTCTGTATTTAAAGATTATCTTGTGTTTGATCAGATTATCCACTGTTTTATCACATTATCGTTTGTTTTACCAGTTTATCTTTTGTTTTATCTTATTAACCACTGGTTCATCAGATTATCTCCTGTTTAGTCTAAAAACAGATAATTTAACATAACAGTAAAAAAAAGTTACAACAAGCACACAGGACTATTTAGAGCTGCTGAAGAGTTTCTCTGATGACTGTAGGCAGAGGCAGGCTAACACTACCCATTGACTCCCAGTGTTTGAGCTAAGCTAATTAGCAGTAGGCGAGCTCTGCCCATTTCTCCCTTGTTACTGGACGCACAGTCCAAAATATGGTGTTGTCTGCTTGTCATGGACTTGGGAATGAGGTAAGACATGAAAACAATGGAAAAAGTTGGCGTATCTCTTTAAAGGACGGCCTTTGCAGTGGACCTGCCCGTCTCTGGCTACTGCACCTATCATATTAGCATTAGCATATTAGCATCAAATACACAACATCATTGTCATTGCTGCTAAATATAATCCAAGATCTTACTTTACTGCCATGAAACCAACACCTGTTCTTTTCATTTCATATTTATTCTATTTTGAAGTGTATTCAAATTTATAAATATAATTTTAAAATACTCCATTATTGTTAAGCCACACTCCAGTACTCGTATTTTTATAACCATATAAAAGGAAAATATAAGAACCAGTGCATGTGATGATTGTCAGACTGAGCCGTGAATGCATCAAAATAGAAGAGACCACAGGAGGCAAATTACATAGACATATATTTATATGCATATGAATAAAAATACATATACATATTGTACAATATCTTGGCCGAGCGTGAAAACAGCTCTGTCAGCCCAGAAACCGAAGTAAGCCTCTTTAAATAAGTGCAAAATGTTAATGAGACAAAGAACTGTAAAGCATGTATAAAGTCTTTTTTCTGAATCTTCCTTTGCGGTTTGTTTTTTATTGTTTAAATCACATGGAGCGGACATGAAGATAACGTGTGCAAAGACCCATTCATATATATTCATATAGAACTTTATATATATGTACATAGAGTTTGTTCAGCATAAAGTAGAAGCTGGTGCTGTTAAGTTATTTTACTGCTTAAAGAAAAGACGGTACGGCCCTTTGCTGGACCTCAGCTGTGCATAAAGAAAAAAAACAAAGTAGCTCAGTTTCAAAATAAAAGATCCACACAGCCTCAGAGGACTTGAAGAAATCCTAACGCTGAAGCGAGAGCCACAAAAAGGCGCTCGGAGACGGCGGGAGACAAGTGCAAGATGTCAAAGATTGCACACAAAAAGAACAATCAAAGAGTGAAGGAACTGCCAGAAGAAGACATGAAAACTGGAGTTAAATAATACCCAGAAGGCTTTGTTTCAAGGCTTTGCAAAGCGTCTTCCTGTCAAATGCAGAAGTGGCATCATCTGGTACACGACACAGAAACTGCAGATTTACATTAAAACACCACCGCACAGTGACAGAGGACAGAGCTGCTGATCCTGAACCACGAGAAGACGACACAGTGTTTGTAAATGCTTCCATAACACAGAAGAGCGGCAACTCGAGGAGGAAGAGTCTGATTTACGTCAAACACTTTGAGAAAAAAAAGGTTTTAGGATGACAGGAGCAAGGCCAGAAAGTCTGAAACAAACACCGTCTCTATTAACGCTGGTGTTCTCGAAATTTTTTCTTTTTTTAACAAGATTTGACAAATTCAAAACTGAAACATTTCAGCGTTTTCACATTTTTTCTTAAAAGGTACTTCATCTTTTTTCTCAAATAAAACTTTCTCATTGGCAATTAACCTTTTTTATTTTCTTTTATTTCACTTTATTCTAAATACTCTTTTTCCTTTAATCTAACATTTTGTCTTTTCTCATAAATGGACTTCAACTTCTGGACTGAAATATTGTAAATTTGAGAATAAAAAAATTGTCTCAAAGCTAATCTGTCATTCAACTTTATCCCCTGATTATGATTTATATACATTTAAAATATTTTTTTCAACATTTAATTTTTTTCTTGAAATTCTGTTTAAACTTATTCCTAAAAATTTAAACGTTTTTGATATTTTGTCTGGTTTGTCTCCTGAGATTGTATTTATCTTTATCATTGGTTGAACATATAATTAAGTTAGAATTTACATCAATAAAAGAAACAACAAATACATAAATTCCACTTATAGCAAATGAGCATAAAGTAGGTTGAATGGTCATTATAAATAATCTATCTTTTTGATTTTCTTTTTATGTCTTGACTCTAAAATTTACATTTCAATTTGTTATTGAGATTTAAGTATTTTTTATTTCGATTTCTTCTGTCCTGTTCTTTTAATTTCAGTTCATCTTTGATTAAACTAATTCATGGAGTTCTCTTCAAGATTGACCAGAAGTTTTTTTTCTCAACTTTAATTTTTCTTTCCTGAAATTTCCACTTTGTCCCAAACATTTCCAACAAATTTTCTAGATTTTTTTCCTGTCTCTACTCAAACTGGAGGTTTGCTATATTCTTTGTGATTCTGACTCATTTCTAAAATTGCATTTTTTTATTCAACATTTGCCTCGAAACTTCAATTCTGCCGTTCCCTCTCCTTTATGATTTGAATTTAATTTTAAAATATTTTTTTATTTAACAGCTTGACTCTTGTCCTAATAAAGTGTAATGGCTTATTCTTAAAAATCAGACTTTTGTTTCTAAATGGCTTTACATATTTTATTTGTTTATCTGTTTTTGGCATTTAAACTTTTTTCTCCAAATTCAGATTTAACTTTATTTTGATATTTATCTAATTTAAGTCAGTCAAGCGTTGGATTTGCTGAAGTTTGCGTCCTGTATGATGGTTATCTCAGACAGAAGTTGAATTTTTCTTTTTTTTGACATGTTCATTCTCAACATTCTGACCTTATTCCAACAGAAAACGTTTTTTCTTAAAGTATTAAAAATCAAATCTTCCTCCTCTCTGGTTTTCTCTCTGCTCTGCTCTTCTGTAAAATAACTTTCCTCGTCACATTTCCTGAAAAACTAGATCAAGTAAATGCAGTTTTGGGAGTCAATCCTAAAGTCTCAGCTTATAAACGGGTTAAAGAGGCTGTTTAGGGTACAACACCGGAGAGAAGACCCTGGAGTGAATAAAAAAGAGAAAAATGGAGGGTCTGTGAAAGGGTACACGAGAAGCAGAGCCTCCTGACCTCTCAGCTCCATCTCTCTGCTCAATATTTGATGCTCCAGCGTGTGAATTATGGATGGTGCTTATAGAAAATAATACAGTGTTCAACAACAGCACAGGTGCAGCGCTGCAAAGAGCCGCGAGCACATAACAGGTTCTTTTTTTTTTCCTCCTCTGGAGCAGCGCAGCCGGGGTCTAAACACAACAGCAACAAATCGGCTGGCAGCAAACGCAGATACACGGGTGCAAAAAGGCCTCAAAGAGCCGACAGACGGGGGAGGGGGCTTTCTTTTTCTCCCTGGGCTGAGGTCAGAACCCGCACGGAAACATATGTGCAGCGGGAAAACCGGCGATCACTTTTAAATCGATGTCAGAGGAACGCTCATGTTTCTTTTAATAGATGTCAAATGACCTCTAGGGAGCGGATTAAACCTCACAGAGAGACCGAGCACACAAATAAATAGAGAGGTGAGGCCGTGCAGGTGGAGGGAGCACACAGGGCGTCAAAAAAAGAGGAGAAAACTCATTTCACACGCGCAAATTGGGAGCAAATGGGATCAAGCGGGTCTTATATTTTCATTTTGTTTAGATTTTCTTGTGGCGACAAAGAAGACGGAGGAAATTTCTTCATATGAAGAGTAAAATATAATCAAAATACTGCAGCTGATCTCCCACAAACCAATCCCAAACTAAACAGAGGGTCCTTAACTGAAGTCAAATTAAGCTGGAAAGTGAAGCTGAAAGAGCGACTGCTGGTATTTACAGCTTTAATTCTTAAATATATCATTTTCAGAGCAAACTGACATCCAGCTAAGGTTCTTACCAAGTCTTTGAGAGCTTATTCAGATTTATTTGAGGGCAAAATTATAAGAAAGGGAAAGATTTTAGAGGAGGTGTTTAATCCTAAAACATAAAGTGCTTTCAATAACGGGGGGAACCAAATGGAGACTAAAAACAGCGCCTTCAAATAAACAAATAAAACAATTAAAAGGAGAAGTATGGAGCTAAGACGAATACCAACTCAAAGAAAAATCAATTATTCTTAAAAGTACTTAATCCTGCATGTGGTGCTGCAGCTTATTGCAGATGAATGTGACATTTAAAATGGACATTTCTCTGTAGAAATGTTGAGAATTTGGATAGGAGCTGTTTTTGTTGTGAAGAAGAGAAGTTCAGTTGTGATTTTATATTTGGTGTGGCTTATTTTAGACATTAATCTGAGTGAGGGGAACAAAAAAAGTAGGTTTTTGGTGTCTGAAATGACTAAAGGTGATGTGGAATTTGCCAGATCATTTTTTGGTTTTTCTGACTTCTCGTGCAGCTTCTGATGAGGGGGAACATATTTCTGTAAAAACTTTAACTCTCTCAAAGGGGAACCGTGTGAACATAGATCCTCTTCAGTGATTGGACGAAGCGTGCTAGCTTCATCCGTAAATGCTTTGGCAGAATCTAACCAGCTTTCTCTTCCTTTTTTTCTCGTGTTCTTTCTTTTATATTAAACTATGGGATCTAGATATGTGATTTTTGCACCATTTAGTCCAGATCCTACCACAAAATATTTCATACACAAACACAACCAAATAAAGAATTTACAAAAAAACTACCGCTGGACACCAAACACGCTGATATTCAAATGCTACGATTCTTTTTTTTTTCTTCAGTGTTTCTTCCGTTTTCGTGAAAGCACATCAACTAAAAATCAAACATGGCCACTTGTACGGAGAAAAATGTACCGGAATGTGTACAAACTGCTTTCTTTGAAAATGCCGCTTGTCCCATTCAGACGCTGATTCAGTCTGAATGTTTCAATGTCAAGTATTATTCTTTTTTTTTTCCTGAAGAGTAAATGAAGGCCTGTATAGAGAGAAAGAACGCACACACAAACTCACGGGACACAAAGTGAAGAGTCACTTAAAACCACTGCCAAGAGAGTGGAGGTAAAAACATCTGTCTGTCAGGATCACACACGTACACTCACGGCTTTTTTCAAAATTTCACAAGTTTTGATTCTTTTTTTTTTTTCTGTGGGAACGTCCGTCACATTGAGTCATTCTCTTGGTTCTGTGTCAGTGCCGCGAGGAGAGCCGCCTCACTTTTTTTTAGCTTCCTTGGGTGTTTTCTTCGCCCCTGGTGCTGCCTGTCAGGTGTCAAACAGGTGGCGAAGGAGTGCTCTGCGAAGTCCCCGCCCCCTCCCCGAGTCCCCAAAGAGGAACAAATAACTTAAGAAACTGTCTTCTTCCCTCCCAGATCCGTCTCCTTCCTGTCCAGCCGCATGTACGGCTCAAAAGCCGAAGACCCGCACCCGTAGGCGGAGGTCAGTTCGTGGTGAGCACCCCCCAGCAGCGGCATGGAGAAGCACAGGGAGTGCGGCGGAGGGACGCCAAGTCGCGGGGAGGGCGGGGCGCCGCCGAGCGAGGGCAACGACAGCCCGAAAGTCCCGCCCGGTAGGGAGCTGGGAGGGGTGCTGCTGCTGATGCCCGGGGAGGTGGAGGAGCCGCCGCCCGGGCTGCTCAGCAGGGAGCCGTTAGCCGGATGTGGAGGAGGCCCAAGGAGGGAGTTAGGAGGAGGGGCGGGGCCGGACAGGAGGCGGCCCTGCTCCAGGAGGCGGAGGATGTTGCAGGTCGCCAAGGACTCGTTGGTGGAGGAGGAGCGTTTGTCGGAGTCCTTGGTGGTGTCCTTTTTCTGTTTGGTCCGTCGGTTTTGGAACCAGACTTTAACCTGAAACCACAAAAACAGGAAGATGAGGGTTAGCATTTTGCATTAGCATTGGTTAGCATCACAGAAAAACTCTGCATTAAAAGGCTGAGGACATAATTATAGTATACCGCTTTCACACTAAAATTAGCAGGTCAGTGGGGGGTTTTCAATGCCGTTTAACCCGCTAACAATCAGAAAGCGACTCCTTTCACACTGCCAGCAGACCCAGGTCTAGTCAGCAGCAGGCGAGCTGAGTGGCTGTTTTCTTTCTCTTGTGCATCAAACTGATGTCCTCACGTTGATGACATCATCAGCCCGACAAAACACAACCACATAAACAATGGAAAGGAGCATGGAAGACATGGACACATTGGTTTGTGTTTTCTGTACTTTGTACTTTTGTCACTCTTTAAAATGTACAAACTCCGCAGATATTACAAACTTGGAATTTGTTACAGAAACGTCAAAGAGTCACGCAAGTTACAGACGGAGGGGAGGTGTGTGATGTTATGCCATCGGCACATTACGCTGACTTCATCTGTAAATTAGCGGGTCGACTGGTTGTGACGTTCTCACTGAAGCCGATTGGTCAGTCGACCTCGGTTGAAATGCCGATTAAACCCTTTCAAACTGCCAACAGGAGCCGATTGTTACCGGGTTTAAAAAGGTTATTTGGCCAGTGTGAAAGGGGTATAACATTAGCATGTTAGCATTATTAAAGGGAACTGATATGATTTTCCTGATACTTATGTATCTTTGGCTTTACGTATCTTTGGCTTTTATGTATTGTTCTTACAGTATTGTTTTATGTTGTTTTTACCCATAGTGTTCTTATTTATTTTCTGACACTACTGTAAAGCACTTTGGGGGCCTTTTGGATTACTGTAAAGGGCTTCATAAACAAACTTTGATTGATTGATTGATACCGATGACATCACCGATTTGCCATCGATTTCATCCTTCATCAATGATTCTGTGGATCATCGATGTGGAAAAATGTGGTGGACCAGACTGTTATTTTCACAACACTAATGAATTTCGTCATAGTATTTTGCCTAAATTATCTTTTAGTCATAATTTAGTCATTTAATTAGTTTTACTTTAGTCTAGTTTTAGTTGATGAAATTTCACAACATTTTAGTCGACAGAATCTACTGTAAACTTAGGCGACTAAAATACAAAGTGTAAAGTGTGAGGCGTCTTTGTTTCCTTGAATTTCTGACGTCATGTTTTATTCTTGGATAAAATGAAATTTCTAATAACTCTATTGAATGTCAGTAAAGTTTGAATATATAAATGAACAGAAACAAAATTTAACTTTTGCGTAAAATGGCAGAGCATCTCAGTTACAATACCATAATTGACAACAAACAGTGAACCTGCTCTACATGTATATATCAATCATAAGGAGAGCAGCTCTGATTGGATCGTTTCACAACTTATTCCACCACCACCAAGCTAAGGCAGCTGTGTGATTGGATACTCCCTCTGAACTCGCCTTCACACACCCACGAGAGCAGGCACCCTCCCCCTCCCCGTAACGCTCAATAACAAAATGGCAAGACAAGTGCTGCTGCAGGAGGGCCAAATCAACCAGTTTTGGTTCAAATAAAATTCAAAGACGCTTGAAATAAAATGACGAAATAAACCCTCCTCGCCTCCCGTAGCTAAACACTCACTGCAATAAGGAGGACGAAGTGGAGGAATTAGCTGACACTCCTTTGTCAAATATATCAGTTGTGTGGACCTATTTTGGCTTCCCATGAAAAAGACGAGAGAACGGTGAGAAGATTGAGGACAAAACAACAACCGCTCACAAAATATGCCGCTACAGTTCGCCGTATACTGCGGCGAGTAAAACTACTACCAACTTCGAACTGTGACGTCCGTCATGTAAAATTAAGGTGACTCCGGCTTGTGAATACCTGATTTTATTTAATAGTCAGTGTGGGCTGTGACCACGCCAACTACAATTTTAATTCACGAACAAAACAGTGAGTATTAATCTCTAGACCTCCTGCTATCGGCTCTCTCCTTCCTCGCTAACACACACACACACAAAACTTTCCCCTTTTGAACTCTGACCTGTTCGCCCCGCCTTCCTGGCCCCTTCACTGACCGTCAATTCATAAAAAACATTAAAATTAACGTTGCACACATAAACAGAACTGTAGAACTGCTCCACTATGTTTGTGAAAGTCTGCATAAAAAAACAATATTTGATTTTTGCATCTACTGTTGAGTTGACAGAATTTGATCATACTTGAAGATCAGAAGTATATGCACTGTTATAGGCTGAATGTTATAGTTCACAGTTCAGACATTTATAGGTCTAAACTGCAGCTCTGAGGACTGCTATTTGTTTTCCTTTTCATTCAAGAATGCAATTATCCTGATTGTTACAACAACAAAGCACTTTTTATGGGGATTTTATGTTTGTATTTGCACTGTAGTCTAAATAAGGGAAAAAAACTACAATTTTGTTTTTTTCAAAGAGCATCTATTTTGTTCCGATGCAGCAAAATTTTTTGTATTGTATTATTTTTTGCATTAGAAGAAAATAAAGAAAATGAGATTTTTATACAACTTCCTAGAGGTTATATTTGCATTTTTTTGTTAATAAAAATGTTTCTTTTAAATATTGGGTTCTTTTTTTTATCCTTGTGGTATCGAAAATTGTATCGAGTATCGAATATTTTCCTGAGTATCGTTATCGAGTTGAAAATTTTAGTATCGTGACAACCCTAGTTACAATACCATAATTGACAACAAACAGTGAACCTGCTCTACATGTATATCAATCATAAGGAGAGCAGCTCTGATTGGATCGTTTCACAACTTATTCCACCACCACCAAGCTAAGGCAGCTGTGATTGGATGTCCCTCTGAACTCATCCAACCTTCCCATACAACCAAAGTAGCTGTGATTGGATATATTCCTAAGTTGTCTCTACTTTCCACATGATGAAATTGGATCTGACTTGATTAATTTCGTTGTAGTTTTTGTCAATGTGCTCTTGTTATATTTGATACTGTCTAGTTTTGTCAGAGGAAAAAGGTTGTTGATGAATATAATTAGTCAACAAAATGAACACTGGTTCTAGCTGTACTGTAAAGTCAGTGTCATGTGTTGTCAGATGAAGAGGCACAAACTCGACTTTTAAAATTTTTTAAAGATGCAAAAATGATCCTTAAACTGAAAAGTAAGGCAGCAGACATATCCACACTCGTCTTAAATAAAGCTCCAAGCTCATTTTGACATCATCCATCCGTCTTCACGTCCAAAAGTTGATCACATGTGTGTGCCTGACTCTTCTGTGACCTCCTCCTCCTCCTCCTGATGCACATCTTTTCTGTAGCATGAGAGCACTGAGAGCACGCAACACCTATGGCGGTGAACCATCCATACACGCAGAAACCCGTGCAGAACAAGAAGTGATGCTGTAATCCCCCGGCACCTGCCATTGGATCAGATCTGTTGTTTTCCTGCACACATTTGATCATGGATGGTTCCATGCACTCGACATCATCTCACACTTCATGTATCTAACAGGCCTGAAATGCACACATACGGGGTGAGCGGGCGAATCATGGAAGAACAGAAGAATCAGCTCGATATGAGAAAGAGACAGAAATAAAGAGAGAGGCAGGATCATTTTGGTCATGAAAATAATGACTAAGAGAATTTGCTGATGTGATTATTTCTCTAAAAAAGAGATGAGTGCAAGCTGAATATAAATCTTTGTTAGAAAAGCCTCTGACAAAACAAACTATTTCTGGTTTTCCCGCTAACATAAAAAGGGAAACAAGTTCTGCATGTACCTGTGCTTTATCTTTTCAACAAATTAAAGAACAGCATCGATAGAGATAAAATTAATTATTTGTTAAGGGGTATCACTAAAGGTATTGATGCTAATAAAAACTAACCTTAGAAAACCCTCAGAATGTTCATTCAAAATGTTTTTAATCAGTTCATTTTAAAACTGATGGAAATTTAAAGTATTAATGGAGCATTAACCCATTAACTTCCAGCTCAACTGTTGGAAGAGGTCAATACATTCAAGAATATCTAATATGTTTCAAAAAAAGGCATTTTTTTAGGACACTGCAAACAAACCAAAATAACTTATATTCTCTTTCTGTGAGATTTAAAGGTTAAAAAAGATAAACATTTTTATTAGAATTACCATGATTATTATTTAAATACTGAACCACTTACTGATATGATTTATTAATATAAAATCTGTTATTCATTAAAAACATTCTTGTGTGTCAAACACAGTAGCGTCAATTTTACAATTTTTTGATTGCTACTTGATTGACAAACATTTTTGCCTTTTCTGATGGATTTTGTCCCAAATATTTGTGCATTTTTATGTCATCACATGATCAAATATTAACTGTTTAAACCTTTAAATCCCACGCTAAACAAATATCTGGTGTTTGGCTTGTTCGTCGTTTTCTCTGTTCCCTGAAATGTTGACAGAATCATTTCAGTGACTTGATTAGTTCTATTTTTTAAAACATTTAATATCCCTGAATTTATTGATGACCTCTGCCAAACTGTGGAGCTGGTAGTTTAAGGGTTACTGTGGGTAATATAAAACTGTGCCAGTTTACACTCTGATCATCACAAAGTTATTTGTCTCAAAATGAAAACAGATAAATCCCAGAACTCTGTGTCAATGGCCTGTCACCACAGTGACCGCCCCCAACGCTCATCATACAGAGGAGGCCGCAGCAAAAACAATCATTTAGAGATTAAGCTTTGTTTTATGTCTGAGGGAAGGGCAGAAATATAGGATGGAAAAAAAACCAGAATGTTGTGAAAAAATCATCTCTGAAGATTCCCATTCTCAGAATTCTGACTTTTCCTTGAAAATGACTTCATTCTCAGAATATTGGCTTTTCCTCAGACTGAAAAATAAGATCAAGCTCTTGTGGCCCTTTTCCATCAGCCCTACTCTACTCGCTTTGTGCTGCTTTTCCATCAGCCCCAGTCACCTGCCCAACGGGGTGCAGTGTCACTGTAAACAGCTGAGCGGCACTGCGGTGACGTCAGTTTGAGCGCGACACAACAATCTATGGCTTTTTGTCATAAACTGAGTAAAAAGGAAAGCAAAAGAAGGCTGCAGGTGGTAAGAAGAAATACCCCTTGAGAAGCACAGGAGAGTTTTGGAAGCAATACAACAGAATGAAGCCGAGGACGAGAGCAATGGAGCTGCAAAGAAAAGACATATGAGGGCAAGCTAACGGCAGCTACCGCTAGCATGCTAGGTCGTCGCGCTCATGACTCATCGATGATGACATTGTCGGTAACATCATCTTTCAGTATCGACTCAGCTCGCTTGGAACCAGAGCGGAGTAGGTACTAAAACTAGCTTGTTTAGGAGGTACCGGGCCAGTGGAAACACGCTGCAAATCGAGTAGGACCGAGTGGAGTAGGGCCAAGGCGTGCTAGTGGAAAAGGGCCATAAGTGACTTTGGTGGTGGTATGAATATGGATATGGATGCAGGATTTCTGAGGAAGGGAAGTTTTCCAAATTTTCCAGGATAAATAAGAGGCTTTGGCAGGTGTTTGTGATCCTGGAGTGTTTCTAGTTCTCTTCATGCAGTTGTTTGTGTGCACATATGTGTGTGTACATGCCAGATAATGACCATGAAAAAGTATAATGTCAACACCATTAAGATTTTAGCATTATCTTCATTAACCTTTGTCTGAAGGGAGATAAAAACTGGTTTCAATAGAAGTCTACAGGTCACATTTTGGTCTGAGGGGAGTTTAACAGTGGTTTTAATTTCACAGTGTAGAACAGCATGGACTTGCAAATGATTAGAATCCAACTTGCAGTGAAATACACACACTGAGGGCCTGTTTGCACAACAACATTGTCAGCAGCAACAGAAAGGTTTTTCCTTTGCATTTTAAAAGCGCTCCGCATTCACACAGAGAAGGGAAAAGAGTTGGCAATGTAAGTTTGTCGTGTCCTTGCGGGAAATAACAAACGTGTCACAGCTGGTCAGGGTAGTGATGCAGCAAATCCAAATTTTGGTGGAGGAAACAAACTGAGCTGTTGTTGTTGTTGTTGTTCTTCGGTGTATATGAAACTTATCTAAAAGAGTACTGCGCATGTGCCGTGTGTCACAGTTTTCCCAGACAATGTGATTCTGTTTAACATGGAAATGAAAAGAAAAACATTTTCAAAACTTTTTACTCTGGTTTCAACAGTTTGGGGATTCAGGCACTCTGAGCACGGTTCTTGTGTAAAAGAAACAACAAAAACACTCTCATATGTTTCCTTTGTAGTGTAAATGGGCTAGTCTCAAGCTCAAATAATCAAAACATAGTCAAAGAAGGAAAGTTTTTCCAGTTTATGGACTTAAGCTGGACCAAAAAGAAAGAGGAAAAATTGCACCATAAGCTATATCTGTTTTGGTAAAGTGAAGACGAAGCGAAATGTTTGTTAAAAAAATCCAAATTAATCAAATTTTTACTCTCACCTCGTACACATCACTTTTCAATAGGGATGGGAATTGATAAGATTTTATCAATGCCGATGCTGTTAACGATCCTGCTAATCGATCCAATTCTTTAACGATTCCCTTATCGATTCCTGCAGATTTTTCAGTGGGCAAATGTTGGTCTGATTTTCAGTGGCAACAATGTCAAACAAGTCACAGCATATATAACAGCCTCTGCAAGTTGCTGGTGTTTCCACTCACTTAAGGTTGTGCAGTAGGTACAATGAAAATTATGCTACAATTCTGATGCTTCTGAACCCTGTCAGTGGAAGGAATTGATAAGGGAATTGATAAGCAAAAAAATTAATGATATCGATTCTTTGATGGAGCTGTTAACGATTCTCAACTGGAATTGGTTTTCGATTCCCATCCCTACTTTTCAAAAAGGTTAAAAAATGGGAAAAACATTCATTTTAAAAAAGGAGAGACTTCTGACCATCCTTTTCACGGCAGATAACTCTTCATCACACAAGGCATCACGCTACCCGCAGCAGATCGAGAGAAGCTCGCTGAACTCTGCCTGTCCTTGTCGGCCATGTTTAATTGATGGGCGAGCAGTGTAGCTTTAATGTATAGCGTGTGGAAAAGTTAGGGTTGGGTGGGATGTTGATTGGAGGGCATGGTGGGGTCACAGCAGATCGCTGCACGGAGAGGAATCACACACATGAAAAATGTATAAAACACTGACCGAGTTTCACCGCGGAGCCGCTACAGGGAGCAGCAAAGCATGCAGGGAGAAGGATTTACAGCAAGATGAGGAGAAAATTAATGTGGGGAATTGGTCTGAGTGTTGCTCAGTAAAGACATCCTCACACCTCAAATTAAAACAAGACAATATTTATCCTATAAAAACAGCAAGTAAGCAAGAAGGTTGTCATGATAGCAGAATTTTAGACTTATGACTCTGCTCCAACTTTAACTAGGGATGGCAATTTATAAGATTTATGGCCTGAATCCCTCCTTCCAGCCAAAACCATCATTATCTCAAAGCCATGAAGCTGATCTTACCCAAGATTTGTCAGGAAGAATAATTTTATTTTCCTTTAAGTCTCAAAAGATGATCGGTCACCCATTGAAACCATGAAGATTAAACATTTTCAATTTTTACAATCAGGAGTCTTGAGATGTCCACCAGGACTGTCACCGTACGCTAAATGGTTGAATAAACATTCAAGCATGGGGGTCAAAATTAGAGATGTTCTGAAACCATTTTTTCCCTCTTAATACCTGTACTGTCACTTGTGCGATGGGTATCAGCCAATACCGTCAGCCAAGTACTGATCCAACAACATTATGTTAAAAAAGAAAAAAAATCTACAGCTGCATAACTGTGATATGATTATCTCTGTGGTAAGGCCTGGCTCAGGCTAAACCCTTTGTAAAACATGAATAAATACAGCAAATGATGCAGCATGATCATGCTAGTTAGCTTAGCTCCAAACCCCGAGGCTCTGACACATCTGTGTCTGGGTCATGTGATCAATTCCTGCAGGTCTCTGCAGGTTGCAGAGTTTTTAGAACGGTGCCAGAGTTTAACAATGCTAAACAGTAAATACTAGAGGTGTGAAAAAATATCGCTATCGCAATGTATCGCGATCTTTTGACTCCCGATATAATGTCAATATTTCAAATCTTAGTATAGATATTTTTGTAAAAATAAAAACTCATATTTTATCAGAGTTGGAAATAAAATACAACTTATAAAGATGTATGCACAGTTTTCTTTTTCATGCAGTCTATTCAGTTCAGACAGTGATAAGAGAAATATGTGACTTTTTTAACTTACTGTTGTGCTGTCAGTAACTCAAAGCACTTTGTTCATCATGTGTTTACAGTTTGAGCTGCACTACAGGTTAGGATGATTTCAATACTTTGCTTAAGGGAAAACAAGAATAATTTCTTTGCAACATTAATTTAATTGACTTGATGCACTCTGTGTTAAGTGTATGTATGTAACGCTGCATTTGAAATATTTCAATAACAATAAAATGGAAAAGTTACATATTCACTGTCTCTAGGTTTTTCCTAGTTTACTGTAGAATATCGCAATATATCACAATATTGTGATATCATGATATATCGTGATATTATCGTATCGTGACCAAAGTATCGTGATACGTATCGAATTGTGAGGCTCTTGCCAATACACACCCCTAGTAAATACTTTTCTAATTTAATAAATTACGTGGTATGGGATGGTGCCTGGACTCCAGTACTCGCCGCTACTGATACCAGCATTTCAGCAGCATCAGAGCTATTTACAATAATGTATCAGAATCTAACAACTCTAGTCCAAATAAGTACACTTAAATGTAACATAAACAACTCAGCAGCACTTAGAGCAGCGAAGCATCCACACTACCAATGGTAATGACAAAACACCAGACTGTGTGTTGATTATGTTCAAAGCAGCTGTCTTGTCCTCATCCACAACAAATCCACAGGCATCTTTGTTGGCCTTCTCAACCACGTGAGACCACATCCCCCTCGGTAGGCCCCATATAGGGCTACAATAGCCCTATATGGGGCCTATATAGTGGCGATACTGAAACTAAACCAAAAACAACAGAGGATGGACTGAAATTGCTACAGCTAAGGATCATTTAGGAAGTTCAGCCAGCTGCATTAGCTGCAGGTCTTCTTGCTCGTTGGCCACCATGTTTGCACGATTATGCGAGAAAGGAGACTGTAGATGTTGGTTAATGAGTCAGTTAGTATGTGGCCATCTGTCTTGATCATCCTGTGGCACATCACTCAGTGTAAGGCTAAATCTGTTAAATCTGCCACCATCTCTCACAGTTTAACATGAAATCAATACCTCAAACTCGTCCGGACTGATTCCAAACCTGAACTAGTTCTTGGTTCTCATCCCTAAGTGGAAGGGCATGTGCAATATTTTACAGGGACGGCTCTGATGAAATAAGAGTTGACAAATCTTACTTTTTCATGCACAGTTTACCTTTGCAACAAATGTTTCAAAAACACTGAAAAAATGTTGACATTACTTTTCTTTCATAGAAATATCTTTGATAATGTGAAATGATGGCCTCCACAATGAGGATATTTTGAAACGGAGAGAAAAAAAATCCTAAAAACATTCCCAATAATGGATGGTGTTTCCACATAAACACATTTTTACCTTTCTGTGACCTTTCTTTCCTAATTCCTCAAGCTGTGCTGATATTTTGGACCTGTGACAAATCACCACAATGAAAGGCTAACTCTGACTTACAGCGCTGAAGAAAAGGCTGGGCTTTAGCCAGGTCTTCATTCTCCGTCTAAAAAAATGTTCTTGATAATTGAAAAACACTATAACTTTAAAATAGTGGACATGACATATTGGTCATAAAGATTACGGTATAATTAAAATGGATGCTGGTTTTCAATAACATGTTTACTTTCACACAGGTTTGATCAGAAGGTTGGTAGAATAGCTTCATTCTTCTTTTTAATGAAACGTTTAAGATACTGAACTAAAGGCTAAAGAGAGTCCCATTCATTAGGAGTGGAGTCTGAAACAGACTAGTACTAAAATCTTCACATATTCCCCTAAATGACCCTCTATTGTGATGATCTGCAGTACAGTTGGAAGTTAAATCAAGATTTTGAGATAAAGTGGAAAAATTAAACAGGGAAAGATAACAGCACATTAAAGAGTATAAAATTTTGGACAATCTGGAAGTTGGGCCAATATTTTGGCAGTAAACAGGAGTTTATCAGCATTTTTTAAATCCAAAAAAATAATAAAATAAGGGTGCAGATGGCCTCAGAGTTATGGCTGTACGTCTCATGTGTTTGTGGTCTGCACACAAAACCAGCCTGGTGCCTCTTTACGGCATTTTAGAATCAAACCATTTTGCTGTCCTTTCAAAAATAGAGGCAAAAGAAGCCCCAACAAAACTGTAGATCTGATAGTTTCCTCTTTTTTTAATCAAGTATACAATGGTTCTTTTCCCCTCAACATGTTCTGAAAGGTTCTTGCGTAAAATTACTCTATGATACTGGATTTGGCATGAATATAAACCCCCCTTTTTCAGCCCTGCTCAAAACAGGCTGTTTAGTGAAAATGTCCCTGAGCTATGTCTGACACACACCTCTCAATCTTGTGCTCTAATGTTTACTGTGGCTTCACAGACTTCACAGTCTACCCCCCAATGGCACCAATAGGAGGACTTTTCAAAACTCTGTTTAGATCACAGAGTCTCTGAAAGATGAGGCAAGCAGAGGAGGGAGGGAAGTTTTTTAAGAGTTAGTTGGTGTTGTTGTAGCTACATTTTGTATAAAAAAAAGCATCAAATGTGTATTTTGCATAAAATTTGACCTTGTTGCGGTGGTATCAGACCAGTTTCAGTGTTTGATTGTTGAAGTTTACAGTTATGTAATTGTGATAACGTTGAATTATCATCACATATAAAAAAGGGGAAAAAACTACAAACAATAAGTTTAGACATATTTTCCATTTCTTAAAAAGTACAAAAAATGACAAGTCAATGGACATAGTCTTCTCTTAACACTAACTGATGTTCATTTAAGATTAAAAAACAAAGTTAAGCTTCAATAGAGGGAAAAAGTAGCAAGTTCACACAACATGAAGCTGGAACAAGTGATTTTAGTTGTTTTTTGACAGATTTACATAAAAAAGAAAATCTTAATCTTCTGTTTTGTTGAGTTTTACTTGTGGGAAGTGGAAAATGGAAGTTTGGTTCACTAGGCAGGAAATCAAAACCATCTGAAAGACAATCCACCTTCCTGATGTAAAATGTCTCATTGAGGAAATATGCATAGAAATGACCAACAAAAGATGTATATATTAATAAATAAATAAAGCAGGTTTATCTCTCTTATTTCCTCCCCAAATCATTTTTACTCCACAAACAGCATTAAAAGTTGAGGCACTTTAGATAGACTTTCTATTCTTACTGATCTTATATAGAATTCAGAACTCTAAATCCCTGTTCAGGAGACTGAAAAGAAAACAGGCAGGTTCATGTCAGCCTGAGAGGGTCTGTGCCTCTCATTTAATTTTTAAAAATCATTATATTTCCTTTAAATTGCACGAGAGGACAGTGTTGAAGCAGGGACAGCACAGACTCAGTACACACACTTTCACACATTCAAAGAGTTCACGTGATGGGAACACGCGACAATCTCACACATTTTCAGAGGGTGAACCTCACGACCCTTTCCTCTGAACTTTCTCATCACTGTGTGGGGTTTTAAAAACGGCATGGATTGATATCAGAGAGCTTTTAAAGTAAAATAACAGGCTTCAAAGTTTCCTCGTTTGGTTCATTTTACTTAGAAGAATCATTAAATCCACTAAAGTTGTGCTTCCTGTGTTTGTTTTAATTCCACTGGCTGCTCAGTAATGAGTATTTAAGTATTTAAGGCACATTAACTAAGATTATCTCCAATTCTGTGTGACACAAAAGTCACAGTGACATACATCAAGTTTCAATTTTAACCACAATTTTGGCCTCTTACAAACAAGAAGATTGCTGCGTCTGTTAAACAAAGCACATCCTCCCTTTCTTTATAGCATACATTCCCACCAAAACAGCTCTCACCTTGATTTAAGAGAGGAGCAGAGGCAGCGCAGACATTTTCTAGCAGTTTTAATAAGATACAAAGTTAACAAAAGTAACATTGGGGACTCTGTTGGTTGACAGAAAAAGAAAAAAAACAAAAAACAAAACCACTATGGTTTTTAACGAGGAACAAAAACAATGCAAAGAACTTGTGGAATTTTAACCACTGATTTTTAAGCCTTCCTCTAAATTTGTGGCTTTCCATTGTTTACATAACTTTGTATTAAGTTTTAGATTTTGTTGCTGTTTTTACACCTTTTTGCTGCTATGGGGGCATCTTGTTTTTGGGTTGTTTCTCCCTCCATTATTTTCAAGACCTCTCCTGTAAATGCAGAATGTCAAGAATGCTTTTCAGGGAGGGTTCTTTAAACTTTGATAAAATGTCAATCTTATTCCACAAAGGGATTTTCTCAGGTGGATCCAGATAACTGCCAAAAGCAAACAATTGTTTTTGCTCAATAATGTCAGACTAATAATGATATCAACACAGTTCAGAGTGCTTGGTGTGAGTTTTCAGGGTCAGTGAATCATATTATGATGATTATTTTATCATGAAACTACTGATTATAGATGTAACAGCAATATGTGAGTTACGTTGGTGGAGGTTTGCGCCCACGGATGCTTTCTGGTTGTTAATGCTGACTGCCTCTCAACTTGAATGGTTTTTCAATTCCCATTTTATTTGGCTCTGTGTAGTTTGTTAAGTGGAGATATGAGTTTAAAGATTGTGAACCACCTTTTCAGCATCAAGATGTTGATACGGTTAGCATCTTGCTTGTAGAAACTGAATGTTTTAGATTAGATTAGAAAGAACTTTATTAATCCCTTGAGAAGACATCCTCGAGGAAATTAGGATTTAAGCAGTAGCTTTATATGGCAGATAAAAAGATATGAAAATAATTAGCTTACACTGGACCTGATCTATCTGACATTACTGTTAAGGGAGTTTCTTGAACCTGTATTTTGACCTACTACACGCATATAATGGTTATTGTCTGTATCACTGTTGATATTTGATCCCACTAGAACTGTTTGTTTAGGTTTTGATTTGTTTTTATCTGTATGTTTTCTTTATACTTGTTGACTTATTGAGTCATTTTCAGTGTTTGTGATATTCTGTTTCAGGTCTAAATTAAGAAAATCCAATACACATAATGGACAAAAAAGATATATGAATAAGATAGATATTAATGAAAATATGATTAAATATACATAAAAATATGGCTACTGCTCCCTCCTGTATTCAGTCTTCCTGTTACTGTTTTTTTGCAGAGAAACAGCAATGTTACAACACACGTATGAAGAAGAAAAACTCTTCACAAACAAAAATGGTGAGAGGACGCAGGAGTTTCTTGTCTGGACAACAAATCTGTCTGGATAACAAATTGAGCATGGTAAGCAGCACGCATGTTGCCTGGTAGACGGCTGAAGCTGTTGTTGTTCCTGGTATGCATGTGCAGCCTTCATGTAAAGGAGTACTGCGCATGCGGTGATGTTAGCGATTCAACCTGAGATGCTCTGACTCTGGTTTATACGGAGCTGCATGGAGGGGCCTTTTGAAAACTCTCCACCCTGAACCCTGGTTTCAAAAGTTTGCAGACTTAAGCCCTCCAGGTACCTTTCCCTTGTAAACAGGAGGCCAAAACGCAATGAAAACTCTTAAGATTTGGCCATGTTAGGCCTCATGTAAACGGCCCCTCAGTCTGTTGGTCCTAAACTTGTGAAGCAGCAGTCTTTGGCTCAACAGACTCCTCTAGTTGCTGATGACGGTGTACAAAGGGTGACTGGCATCATCTTTAATGTCCAGCAGTATTTTTTTACAAAGTATTTTCCTCAAGCTACCACTAAAGTTGCTAAAAGGCATCATTACCAATATCTACTAAAGTGCTCCAAAGCCCCACACTGACTCTGCCACTTTATCTCATCCGTGTCATCACAGCAGCTTTCGTGCAGCTTTTATCTGTTAGCTCTTTAAACAGCAGCGGTGCCAACCAGCTCGCGCATACGTTTGGCAGCAGCTGTAATCCAAAAGTAGCTGTCGATTGTGTGGAGGTGCAATCAGGTCGACCCGCGTTAACCACAGTATCAGTGCCTCATAAAGGCGGGCTCGACGGGGAGCCGGAGCCAGTGAGCTCATAGTTTCAGCTACTGACCACGGCACAAATAATGAGATCGAAGAGGATCTCGCAGCTCAGCGAGGAATACTGACGCCAGCAGGTCTTACTGTAAAGAGGGAGGGATAGAGGAGATGGAGATAAGAGGGCGGAGGCAGGAGAGCGCAGAGATCATTTCTGCCGCTTATCCTGCATCTATTTTTAGTGGAACTCGCACATTGCCTCTCTTTAAGATCTCCCTCTGTCTTTTACTCATGCGCCATCGCCTGCCAAACACACACATCCCATGAAAAGCTTTCACTACAGATGAAACTCCAACCAATCCCTGGCTTTTATCCTCAGAAGTGGGCGTGGCTCAATCTGTTCACATCGCAGCCCTCCTACAATAATGCTGGGAAAAAAGCGGAGGGGGGTAAAAAAAAAGGAAAGCTCCGTGGTGTTTTACGGGGATTTTATTAGAGTGGTAAAATGATGGGAAGAGAAGAAAGCAAAGCTGCCTTTGGTACATCTACACTATTGGATGTAAATCCTTTTTAATGGGATCCAGGGTTCAGAGCTGGGGCAGAGATTATCGGGGGAGATCTCCAGATGACGTGACCCGTATTTGCCCCGGCCGCGCCCTTTTCAACCCTGCCCAATGGCATTCTGGTCCGGGCGAGGGGCGAGGGTGGGACGTGGCGGGCAGGACTCCAAAGAGTGGCGAGAAAACGAAAGTGGTGGAGGTGAAGGGGACCTGATTTTGATTAATACAACTTAATTAACAGAGTGGAGGTGCACGCCTTTAGTGTTACAGCTCATCAACGTGCTGCTCATCTCCTAAAGCAATTTCTACAAATGAAATCAACCGAGCACAGACGCAATAAATTTAAATGTTAGAGCAAAAGAGACAATCTGCTTCAGAAATTACTGTTTGCTAAGGCTGTGAAATTAATCAGGTTTCAATTACAATCACAATCTTAGTTTCCTATGATCGTGAAAACAGGTTAAATGATAATAAAACATTTCTATGCCAGATAATGTGTTGAGCTTTTTTATTTTTAATACGTTACAATATTTAAATCAGATTTTCCCAGAATATGAGCTACAGCCCCCTAGTGGGCACCAGAAAAACTGCATTTCTGCGGGAGATCATTAACTAAAGCTGTATAAACCATTTTAAAAATTCTAATTCTGTTTTAAATGTTCTTGGAATACTAACTTTTATACAAATAGACATTTATTTTAATGTAATGTCTAACTGAATGTTCTGAAATATTTTGTGTAACTGTCAACACAAGAAAATGAAAGTGAGCACATTTTATACCGTTTATCTTCTTCAATAAATCATAACCATGCAACCAGCTGTGGAGAAAACTGTTATTACATAGTAAATACAAGAGAAACAAACATTGATATGTCCATGTATCTTCATCCTGACATGTACAAGCCACTGTTAATTCTTAAAGCACTTTTTAAGTTAGTCTTACTTAAAGTATTTTGTCTAAAATATTGTTTAGTTTTAGACATAATTTAGTCATCTAAATCCTTTAAATTTTAGTCTAGTTTTAGTTGAGGAAATTTTACAACATTTTAGTCGACAAAATCTACTGTAAATTTAGTCGACTAAAATATGAAGTGTAAAGTGTAAGGCATTTTTAATGTTTCTAACCCTTTATTGATTGTTAGTAAAGTTCGAATGTATAAATGAAAAGAGACAAATTTAACTTGTGTGTGAAATGCAGTCACCTTCATTTAGGCTACCTGGCAGAGCATCTCAGTTAAATTGAATATATCAGTTCAGAAAGAGAGCAGCTCTGATTGGATCGCTCAACAACTTATCCCACCACCATGAAGCTAAAGCAGCTGTGATTGGATGCTTCTCTTAACTCATCCAACCTTTCCACACAACCAAAGTAGCTGTGATTTGATATATTCTACCTTGTCTCTTTATGTGACCAAATTAGGTCTGGTTGTATAAAGTGTGTCAAACATTTTTGTATAATTATACTCTGTGACAAAAATGTCAGTTAATTTAGTTTTTGCTTTTGTCCATGTGCATTTGTTTTTATTAGTTACTGTCTAGTTTTCATTCGGACAAAAAAGTTGTTGAGTTAAACTATGACGAAAATAGTTAGTTAGCATAATTAGTATGCCGTCTCCAAGTAATAAAGTTTTAATGTTAAAGTAAGGCCCTTTAATTGCACTTTTCTGTTATTTCTGACCCCCTGCAGCAGCACAACAGGACTCCTTGTGGACCTGCCTCTGGAATGGTACTGCGAGAAGACAGTGGGTCAAAAAAGTGGACAGATGAGCAGGAGACAGTTTGGTTGGCGGCAGACAGAACTTTCAGGAGTCACTGGCCTTTTCTGAAGTAGTTAAAGGGATAGTTTAGAATTTTTAAAGTGGGGTCGCTCAAGGCCTATGGTGCTGGTAAAAAAGATTACTGCTTTGTCTTAAGGAGATGTAAGCTAGGTGACATATAGCAGCCAATGGTGCCACCGAAAGCCTTGTAATTAGCCCACTTTCTGAGTAAAACCACACAGAAATTTACGCTAAACTGGACGTTACAGTATGATTTTTTTTCACTTTCACTCAACACAGCCACTGTGCTTGGAACTATTTCCTTATGCAATGTTTGGACTATTCTTGAACCACATTTGAAATTCTATTATTTTGCATTTTGCTTGAACAGAACATGCCAAACATTTTTTTTTAATGTATATTTTTGGGCATTTTGCACCTTTATTGATAGGAGAGAGACAGTGGATAGGCTTGTGAAAGGGGGAGAGAGAGCAGGGGAAGACACTCTGCAAACTGGTCACAGGCGGGATTCGAACCTGGACCGGCAGAAGCATGTACATGGGGTGCTAACCACTATGCCAAACCAGCACCCCAGAACTCGCCAAACTATTTGTTAGTAAACTCTTTCACAGAAAAAGAATATTCTAGGAATCATAAAGTGATAGAAAAAAGCTAAAGGAAACAATTGAATGGTTTACGTTGGATAATACAATGTTCAGATTACATTCAAGTCCCAGAGAATATTTTCCTTGTGAAATAAGGCCCTCAAAGGAGTAGTGGTGTCCTTTTTTAACATCACTATAAAGCAAGGAAATGCTGTTGTCCTATTTCAACTACGCTAAAAAATAAAAAAAATGAAGGATTATGTGAATTTATATATTTATTTCATGTTCATTTTTAAATTAATCCATCTCACAATGAAAACATTTACAGCCCTACTTTTTGTGTCATTTTTCTTGATCTAAATCTAAAAAAAGAAACTGGTAGAAAAGTCAAAGCTGGTTTACATAACAGTTACTCTAATTCAACCAAACAATCATTAGAGTGTGTAGCTTGTATCAATACCTTGTCTGTAGAGCTCTTAAATGTTATGACTCGATAAGTAAATTTACTAAAGACAGATAGATAACATGTTTTAACTTTTCAAGACACAGTAAGTCCCAACACAGCTGGAAATGTCCTTTTAAAAACTGGCTTAAAAGAATGTAAAGACCACATGTTTAAGGACCATTTTTAAAGTGGATGACTCCAAATGTAATATACTGTAGTGCATGTTTAAGCAACTGTGTAGTTTATCTTAAACTCCAGAGTTCATGTTAATTATAATGAAGGAAAAGTTCATTCAGTGCAACAGTGTGACTCTTTGAGTGTTTGTAACAGCTTCAGAAAAAAACAAAGAAGCTCTATGACACGGAGGAAAAAGATTTATCCGGCTTTGGCTACTAAGTCAATACTCGTTAGTCGGATTATTCCAGTGTTGGTTTTGGGCCTGGTTTGATGTTTTCGTTTTTTTTCACCAGACATTGAGGAAAACTGGCAGGACATGGAATATCAAACCACTTATTCCTGAACACAGACGCTAATCATGCAAAGATCCACAGGTAATTATTTCCTTAAGCAGAAAATATTTTAATCATGCTTTCATATTTGTCATGCTAAATATTTCAATTTGTTTCATTTTTTTCTTTTATGGTTTTAAGAATTGAGGGAAAACTCAACAAAAGTTGGATACAAAGAGAAAATCTTTCCAAAATCAATCAAGATCTAATACAAGACAAGATTTGAATTATTTGTAAAGCACAGTGGAAACACCTACCACATCATTCAGCAAGTCTTTTTATATACAGCTATAATCACAGAAAACAAGAGACAAATATACTGACCAAGTTTTCAACGGATGGACGGATGTTGTACATTTAAAACTTGGACTTTGGTGTCTTTTGAAGCCCATTTTAAAATGGAAATGCTTGACTATAAAACAGTGTTTGGGAAATTCTGAACCAGTTTTCAGCACAATTTCTCAGATTAAACTTTGAGACGGATTATGTTTTAGCTCCAACACTGAAACCATGACCTATAAACCTCAACATTAGCAAAACATTTCCAATAAACCTTTATGTTTTTATCCTTGATTCATCTACCAATAATTATACATTTATTATCTTGTGTTATTTTGATGATTATTGGTATTTTAGTTGGTTTTAACTCAATGTGGCAAGGAAGTAAAATTATATCATAAATAAATTAAATGTTACATGAGAAAATCTGCCCTGAAATTGAAAAACAATATTTCTGAAATAGTATTTGATTATAAGTATATTTAAGATGTTTTGAGGGAAAATTAGAGCTATATATTAGACTCCAGCTCTTCAGTTAAACTCCTATAAGCATCACTTAATGAGTTTATAAATGTGTCTTAAAAAATAAAAACCAAAGCACCAAAATAAAGAAAAAATTTGAACACTATTAAAATGTAAGAAGGGAAAATGTTAGCAATCAGAATTCAGGATATTTGATTTTTTTCCTGACATCTAATAAGCTGCTATCTGGCTAAATTTCAGCTGTCAGTAAAATACTTTCAGATCCGCAAAAGCAGCACTCAGTGTCCCAAAAACATTCTGTGAATATGGTGTTGATAATGATGCACATCCCTTATTGGTACAGAACATTTTAATAAGAGCTTTATATTTAACAAAATCTTTAAATTTGGACTAATTTTAATCAGCAAAATGAAAAAAAATTAAAATATATAGCAATTCAGCTCCACTGCAGGTTAAATATATTTAACAAAGAGAGAAATGGCTGCATGTAATGTTCATATTTTCAGACACAAACTCAAGACCTGCTGAATGAAACTTTTTAATATGTTCCTTTAATAAATCTGATTTGATCCTCTTTTTAAGTTTGATGCACTGTTTCTTAAACTGCATTATTATTCTTTTTAGCAGAATTAATATCATAGAAAATATCTTATCCAAGCCAATATTTTGGTGCTTCATTGTCTTCTGTAATGTTATTTCCCCTAATTTACTTTTGGCCTTTTTTTATTTATACATTCATTTTTATACGTTTATCTATGAAATTTCCTCTTCATTAATACAACCTAAATTTCCTGATTATGACATCCGTGAACTGTGTGTTTAGATTATTGGCTGGAAGAGTGGAGCCAATTATTTGTATTGATCTGTTTGTCTGTTTGCACGTAATGCACTTTATGACATCGTTAAACAAAACGTGCCAGAGTCATAGATCATAACACATATAAAGTAATTAAAAAAATACAAGGATAAAATGTGTGAAGTTTTGTTTGTAAATTGGAAAATCACAAAAAAAAATCTTCCGTTAGCCAAATGTTCATCTGCTGGCAATTATTGTCGTTAGCATTATATATCTATATCATGTAAGAGCACAGGGATAGATCCATTAAATCAATTAATTCTATTTTTTGTTGTCGTGGAAGATTGAAAAAATTAAAAACTTTTTATTTCTTTGACTCACTGTGTCTCTTATTTTGCCTGCACTGGACTACAATTTTTTCCCGAGTTTCCTTCCAGCGGACACACTGTGATAGCTGGTAAGTTAATGGCAATGTTAGAAAAAAGAAATACTGAAAATGTTCATTGTTTTAACAAAAGTATATCCTGCCATTTTTGCATGGGCATATATTAAACTTGTATTTGTATTTTTTAATTAAATTAAGAACTAAAATTAATGGGACATGATTTGACAATATTGAAGCAAGTTTTGTAAAAAAAAAAAAATATATATATATATATATATATATATATATATATATATATATATATATATATATATACACATTAGGCCTTTACTGCCCAGCCAAAGTCAATGAGTAATGCAAAATGTAAGATCTCTAACAATTATAACTATGGCATTGTCTATACTTATTAGGCCTTTAATCATTTTAAACATTTTAAGATGGTTAAAGATCAATGGAAATCAGTCTTAAAATTTGTTGCTATTTTTTGTGATATAGCAAAAAGGTTTGAAATAAAACAAATGGCAACACTTATATCTGTAAGTATGTGAGATTCTAGACAGAAACCAGAAATGAGTAAATAAAAGTGTAAACTATTAAAATAGCAAAGTTTTATTTATTTAAAATGTATCTGTAAACACTGTTGTGTCTTTTCAGAGTCATTAAAATTCAATTATCTAATATTTTAAAATTATTTCTCAGCTTAATTTTGGTTAAAACTCTTCATGTTTCCATGGAAGATTCAAACAGAACTGTCTCTTTAGTGATTGGATGAGAACTTTTGGGCACTCCTCCCTTTTCTGTCCCACCCAATAATTCATGTGAAACATATCCCATCAATGAGGCAAATCAAGTGGAGATAAAACCAGGGAGACGGGAGGGTCATCACCACAGACTGAAAATACACACCACACAAAGGCGTCGGATAAAAATGAGAGGATGTGGGGGTTAATGTCGGCGGAGTGGGATATACCCAAGGTCAGGGAGAGATGATCGGGCTGCATGCATGAATACACAGGCCAGTCGGGCAGAGGTCAGCCAATCGGAGGCCTGCGCTGTGAATCCAGACAGCTGTAAAACAGAGCGGCAGGCGAACTGGGCTAGAGGTAGAAAGGTTAAGCCAGATCAAGACCCGGCACACAGATCAACTTGGCATCCATATGTGTCCGTTCAATAAGCTCCAGTGTTTTCACGCAGCACGCAACCGATACTGCATTAGCGACGAGGAAATTGGAATATTTAGTTCTTGTCTGTTTGGGTGTAGAGCGTGACTCCTGGATGTTTATTTATCGCTTTCCTTTAATCGCTATAGTGCTAATCTATACTGAGAGAGCCTGTAACATATGGGATGTATAATCATAAAAACCGCTTCACCTGCCTGGCTTTTTAATACCCACAATGCAAAGTGAAATGCAGGATTGTAAAGTCTTAAAGAAGGGCACAGGGTGACCGTCTTTCACACTTTCCGTGACCCCTCTGGCTGCACCGTGCTCCCACTTTGACCCTGTTTAGACCCCCTGATCCCAGGCATGTGATGATCCTCAGCACACAATGAAAACTCTTTTTTTTTTTTCTGTGTAGGTTGTACCAGGCAGACCAATGAACTGTATGTAACACCAGAGGATACGCAGCTACATGTAAAGCAATGAGCCTGCAGTGACAGCGAGTGTGTGTTCAGCTGGGGTGTGTGTGTGTGCATGTGTGTGAGAAAGAGAGACGGATGAGTGGTCGCAATTATTGAAGAGAATAAAAAAGTTACAAGAGAATGAGCTGAAACAAAGACCTACTCATCTGTGGCTAATGTATCAACACCCAACCCTTAATTAATACTCTTACATGGAATATTAATCGACCAGAACTGGTTGTTCCCAATTAAAAAAGGTGACGGTTTTTTCTGTGTTAAATTAGCTAATTTATTTTAGAAAAGCTGAGCTGCCTTTGGAATAGAGTGTGGGCTCCTAATGGACTGGCAGAGTGTATTAGTCTGCCTTTGGACAAGTCTGAGGATGCCATAGGTTTTACCTCCACCAAGGAGGTTATGTTTTTGCTGGCGTATGTTTGTTTGTTTGTTAGCAAGATTACACAAAAACTCAAGACAGATTTTGCGGAAATTTTCAGGAGATGTTGGTAATGACTAGGGGTGTAACGAAATGGTCAACTCATGAAACGTCACAAAGTACTAAACAGGACTCACGATACAAAATAAAGGTTATAGAAAATCCCCAACAGTATGAAGTTGTGCAAAAATCTCATTTTCTTTATTTTCTTCCTAATGCAGACATACAAAAAATATTGCTGCATCAGTATAAAATAAATGATCTTTAAAAAAACAACAACACATTTGTAGTTTTTACCCCTTATTTAGACTAAAGTGCAAATACAAACATAAAATCTCGATAAAAAGTGCTTTGTTGTTGTAACAATCAGGATAACTACATTCTTGAATGAAAAGGAAAATAAATAGCAGTCCTCAGAGCTGCAGTTTAGACCAATAAATGTCTGAACTGTGAACTACAATATTTAACCTATAACAGTGCATATACTTCTGATCTTCAAGTATGATCAAATTCTGTCAACTCAACAGTAGATCAAATTGTGTTTTATGTAAACTTACACAAACATAAAGTTGCTGCCTGTCTCCAGTTCAAAGTAGTTGGTAGTCGGCAGTTGTACTCGCCGCAGTATACGTCGAACTGTAGTGGCATATTTTGCACAAAATAGGTCCACACAACCGATTTATTTGACGAAGGAACGTCAGCTAATTCCTCGACCTCGTCTTCCTCTATTCTGAAGAGAGTGTTTTGCTACGGTAGGCGAGGAGATTAAAAAATCACCAGCGCCCATTCGCATTTTTTTTATTTTGTGCTGTTATTTCATACGTCTTTGAATTTTATTTCGTCATTTTCTATTTCGCGAAATTTTGTGGCACGAAATTTCGTTACACCCTAAGTAATGATCCAACTTAAAAATGATTAGGTTTTGGTGGTGATACATGTATTTGTCTAGATGCAAAAAATTCCCCAAATTTCAAAGAATCCCATTAGTTAACAATCATATCTCTGCCATTTTTAAACAGATTTGCTTCCAGTTTTACAGGATAACATGGGGTCCATGTCTCCATCATCAAGGCAAATTTCATCCGGATCTGATCCAGACTGATGCCGCCAAAAAACACTAACTTTATAATGGGAAATCCCATTGATGACATTCAATAAGTCATATAAAATCAGAGTTTGGTCCAGATCCTGGCTCTATTCTGGATCTGGTGATCCAGGACTGTACAGGGGTTGTTGAAAAGCCACTGCCATAACCGAGCTGCTTGTTGGAGGTTTGTGCTCTCTGAGAGTTTTTCTAGTTATAACAACTTTACAACATAATGGAGAGAATCGTGCAAATGTTTCATTTTCTATACCACTTATCTCTTTCGAGGTCGCTGTGGGCTGGAGCCTATCCCAGCTGTCACTGGGTGAACCAGTCGCCAAGCAATGAGACGCATAGAGACGGACACTGTTCACTCTCACAGTCACACCTAAGGACAACTTGGAATCCAGTGACTGGAATTGGAAAAACCAATTCCAGTTGAGAATCGTTAACAGCTCCATCAAAGAATCAACATCATGAGTCTTTTTCTAATCAATTCCCTTATTAACTCCTTCCACTGACAGGGTTCAGCAGCGTCAGAATTGTGCCTTTTTTTTTTTTTTTTTTTTTTTACAAAAGGTGCCTACTACAACCTTAAGTGAGTGGAAACACCAGCAACTTGCAGAAGCAGTTATCTATGCTGTGACGTGTGTCTGACATAGTTGACCCTGAAAATCTACAGGCATTTGCCCACATGGAAAATCTGCAGGAATCTATAAGGGAATCTTTAAAGAACTGGATCGATTGGCAGGATTGTTAATCGCACTGGTATGGATAAAATCTTGTCAATTTACATCCCTATTTGAGTCACCAGTCAACCTAATGAGCAAGTTTTCTGGTTTTTGGTGGGAGGAAGCCTACGCATGCACATTTTAACACAGAAAGGCCCTGACCTACCCGAGGATTGAACCGGCAACTTCTAGTTGTGAGGTACCTGCACTCCCTGTTGCTCCACCGTGCCCGTCCTTGTGCTTTACAATATGCACCGAAATATGAACTCAAATAAGCCACATTCACACACTGCTGTTTCATACAGGGAAATGTTTTGTTAGCCAGAGTGTTCCAAAGTGTTACATCTACATTGGTGAACGCTTCAAATCAGTTCACAATTGTTTAGGGAGCCATTAAGAACATTTCTCTCCGCTTTAGATACGCCATCTGCATTGAACACATCAACACTGACACCAGGATTACACTTTCACTATAGTTTTGTTGATTTCCTATCACAGGTCATTTTGACCCTCAGCTGAGAGCAAAGGAGGGGATTCTGTGGTAAAATTTGAAGAACAGAGTTAAGAGATTTCTCCATATAAAAATCAAATCCAAAGTTTTGACTTGCTTAACACCAAAGTTTTAAGAATTGAAACAAAAAACACTATTTGTTATTAATGATAATGATGCTGAACTCTCCTTGCCAAGTTACAAACACAAACACATCACCACACATGATCCAAACCTGTGGCTAACACGACAGCGTCGCTGCATGTGCACAGTAATCGTTTAATCTAGATCATCTCGTTTCATGATCGTGGGAGGCTGAGGTTGTATTTGAAACTGAAACTTGATTAGTTACTCAGCACAAGAAAGATTATGGACTTACAGCCACGTAGGCAAGGTCATATTTTAAGTTTCCTAAAGCTTTAACACAAGCACATGGACTCAAAGGTCTAAGTTAGCTTCAATTTTAGACATTTTAACTGAATTATCAGCTATTCCTCTAACCTGTATCATTCCCTTTAAGAATATTTAACATTAATGCTTTTAGTGAATCAGACCAGTGAAAGGTCAAAGCATTTTTTAGATCTTTAGCTTAAAAGTTCCTTCAAAGTTTCTCAGGTGGTTCACTTACTTTCAACAAAAAATAGAGAGATTGGTTCAACTTTTTAAATGGTTCCCTCTTTTTTATTATTGTTTTAATATTTCAGGACTTATTTCCTCTAGTGTTGAAGTGTAACTTTAAGGTCAGTTAATTTTATATCATATTGTGAGTTATGCTGCGTTCTATTCACACCAGAACTGCGAAAAGGGAAGTGGGAATGACGTCATCTCAGAGTTATCAGGAAAAAAGTGTCGATCTACCAGACTATTGTTAGCCGTTGTTAGCACGCACTGCATTGTTGTTCACAAATACCACATTAAGACTGTAAATAACACTATGACTATACAACTGTATACAATGTATACAACTATACATTTCCTGGTGGGAAGCACGGTAGAGTAGCAGGTAGTGCACCTGCTTCACAGCATAAAGGTTGTCGGGCCTTTCTGTGTGGAGTTTGCATATTCTTCCTGTGCATGCGTGGGTTTTCTCCAGGCACACGGGCTTCCTCTAACAGACCTAAAAACATGCTCGTGTGGTTAGTAACTCCAAACTGCCCTTAGGTGTGCGTGAATGGTTGTCTGTCTCTATGTGGCCTTGTGATAGGTTGGTGTTCAGGGTGGGCCCCACCTCACACCGAGAATCAGGCGGGACAGGGTCCAGCTCTGAGACTCCAAAAAGGACAAACAGTATAGGTAACGGATGGATGGATGGACAGTTCCTGGTTGTCATTACTGTGAAGATAACAGAACAAAAGCTCACAGCTACACCGATACTTAAAACAAATTCAGCGCTGCTCCTTCAGATCATCTCACTGTCAGCTCTTTATTATGTCCCCGTAATCAAATATATTGCCCATAATGCATTGCAAATTACTCGAATCACAGACCTTAATAAAAACAAGCTTTAGGCTTTTTAGGCTCATAGCACAAAGGATCATCCCTTCACCCTGCTTATCTCTATCCTGGTAGCAGGGGGGCCGCAGCCCATCCCAGCTGCCACTGGGCAAAATGCAGGGACACACTGGACTGCTCGCCAGCCAATCACAGGGCCGAAATAGAGAGACAGACAGCACTCACATTCCCACAAAGGGAGATATGGAATTACTGATTCATCCAACAAGCATGTTTTGAGCCTGTGGGAGGAAAATGGAGCACCCACAGAAAACCCACGCTTGAATACAAACTCCACACAACTCGACAAGGAAGACAAACCAGCAACCTTCACGGTGTGAAGCACCAGCATGACCCACTGCACCAACACACAGCCTGAGGACTGAACACCTCCAGAAAAACTGTTACCTCTTCTTTATCATTTCAGTGTTTCAAAACGTTTTTTCTATTACGTTTAGTTACCTCCACCAAGGAAGTTGTGCGTTTGCCAGTGTATGTCTGTTTGTTTGTTTGATAGCAAGATTACGCAAAAGCTACTGAACGGATTTTGCAGACATTTTCTGGAGATGTTGGTAATGGATCAACCTAAAAATGATTTGATTATCAAACACTCGTTTTTGCTCCAATAACTGTCTAACGATATCATATTATGATGACGACTTCATCATGGAACTATTGCTTATAGATGTAACAGCAATATGTGAGCTGCCTTGGCGGAGGTTTGTGCTCTCCGGGTGCTTTCCACTTTTTCGATATCAGTGTTCAAAAATGTCCTTTCAATTATATTTAGTTTAACTTTGCTAAACTTAATCCACATTGCTGTTTTTGTTACCACTGCTCCTTGCTCAGTAAAGGTACAGCAGTGTAGCAGTGACCTTTTTTAATATTTAAGCCCAAAATTGACTTGACTTTATGTGTGTTCACTAGAAACTTCAACATTTTATTTCTTCGGCAGAATTGAGTTTGTGAAATGTTTTCCAAGGAAAGTTAAGGACACATGTTGATGTTTTTTTCCACAAACCAAGGTTGATATGAGGAGATTACAAAAATCTTTTTAAAAAAGTAGTTATTACACTGCTGCACCTTTTCTGACCATGGTTTGAGGACTGACTCTTTCCATTGCTACATTGTTGATTTCAAAATTCCGTTAAGGGTGTCTGATAGTGCGTTTGGTCATCACTCGGAAAGCTTCACCATGAGTTGTTCCTACTGTTGCATATAAATGGGCATGAAAGGGTGTGAAGTTGATTCTCCAACCATCAATGAGTGACTGTGAGGGTCAATGGGTGTGAATTTGTCACGTTAAGCTGATTTGAGTGATCACAGAGACTAGGAAAGCACTTTATAAGCTCAAGTTCATTGATCATTTAGTCCATTTACCATTTATTCTGTCAAAATTAAGCATCATGATCCATTTTCTTCAGAATTTCTACATCCCAGAACCATTTTTAACTCTAATTTTCAGCTTCAACACTGTTAAACTAACCCTTTATCGCTATTTTAGTTAACTATGACACTTTTTTCCAACTGTTTCATGATTTTAAGACTTTGACATGATAAAGTTAAACCCACACTGTGTGAGTAAACACAACTTAATTTGTGTCTACTGAAGACGTTCTGCAAGGGAAGTTTTAGTTCTGAAACTGAATTTGGTCTAGGGTTTGTCTCACTGTTTGGTGTAATCTAGAATTTTTCTTTTGTTTGGTTTTTTTTTCCCCCATAAATCCCGGTTGTAATAAATGTGAGGATTACAGAACAACAGTTCAGTCAAAGGTCACTGTTCCCCAGCTGCTCTTTCACTGAACATGGTTCAACAAATTCAGTGTAACTCCAGCAAAAATAGAGAACAAATAAACTGTCTGAAGTTTCCCCATTGAGCTTAAGGTAAAATCTTGCCCACATAACATAACATGACCCTGAAACCTCAAAAGGTGGACAATGTCCTGATTCAATGGAAGACTTCAATTTAAGTTTTGTTCAGCTCTTTCTATCAGAATCTGAAAACACATGCACTCACTCATTTGAAGTATTTGTGCTTAAGTTGGTTGTATACATGCTAAAACTAAACTGTTTTAGCTTAAAGGTTGATGTTTATGTTCTAAAATTTGTTGTATATATGCCAAAATTTTATGTATTTGTGTTAAAGTTTGATTTATATGTGCTAAAGTTTGATGTATATGTGCTAAGGTTTTATGTATCTGTGATAAAGTTTGATGTATTTGTGCTTAAGTTGGTTGTTTACATGCTAAAACTTTGTTTTTTAGATAAAAGTTGATGTTTAAGTTCTAAAGTTTGTTGTATATATGCTAAAATTTCATGTATTTGTGTTAAAGTTTGATTTATATGTGCTAAAGTTTGATGTATTTGTGCTAAAGTAGTATGCATTGTGCTAAAGTCCCATTATGTGGACAAATACATTAAAGTGTAAGAAAAAGTGTAAAGGAAGTCAAGTCCTTGATCCCAATAATCTCCCTTTTGGACAATTACCTTCCTCATACGATATTGTTCCAATAATATCGTGCATCCTTCATATTTTCTCTTCTAAGTTTGACTTTAATGAATCAGTGTTTTTGTTACCTCTGTAAAAAAAAAAAAAAAAACACAAGCACACTGTGTAAGCCTGGAGTAGATCTAACTTCATTTTGAGCTGTAATACAATAAGTTCTTCAATGGAATTAAGTTTGTGAATCTTCTCCGACAGGAGGTCAGTAACAAATATTGTTTTGTGTTTTACAAATCCTGGTTGACATAAGCGTTAGGATTACAGAACAACAGTTCAGGAAAAGGTCACCATTACACGGCTGCAGCTTCTGAGCGTGGTTCAATAAATTCAGTGTTCTCATGCAGAGCATCGAGGACAAACCGGCTCTCTGTGGCGCTGCGTCCACTCAATTTATGCCTGAATCTCGCCTGTAATGCATTTGAAAAGTCTTGACCCTGAAACCTCAATCATTTAAGTTTAAAGTCACTTCTGTGGGCGATGTGGTGTCTTTGTATGACACTTGAAAAGTTTACTACTGTGCCTGAATTCCTGCACTTCTCTCATTTATCCTCTTTAAACCATGTTGAGTTTAATCTTCATCATGAGAAAAGAAGTCAAAAACAGGTGCTTGAGGCTGTGTTAACGCTCGGAGTAAGCAGTTTCATTCTCTTTTTAAGGATTTAAAGCGATAAAAGTTGTAGTTCTTTTGCAGAATTTCCCTTGTGAGGCGTCTCCCAAAGGAGGATAAGCAGCAAATTTGGTTTGTTTCGTTTCATTTGCAGAAATCCAGGTAAACACGAGGGTGAGGATTACCAAACTAGAGTTCAGTGAAAGGTCACTGTTACAAGTCTGTTTGTTTTCTGAGCTGGTTCAACAAACTCAGAGTTTCTCCTGCAGAACACCAAACACAAAGCAACTTTTTCTTTGCCACTATTGATGCCAAAGTCTGCCCACTATTGTAAATGATTTGACCCTAAAATCTGGAAATCCATCACAGGCCCAACCCTCCGTCACCTACGCTGATCAAGTACGCCGCTTCGCTCCTCCATCATTGCAGCACATGTCCAGCCAGGTTCATCCAGGGGTTAACCCCGTCTTATAGCATCGCTGGTAGATATGGCTGCCTAATCCTCCTTAGCGCAAAAGCACTTGGGTCTGTTATGAGGCCCACCTCCCTCCCTCGGACCCGCCCACCTTCCCTCCACCCTCGCTCCCTCCCACCAGGTTTGGATGATGGCCTCCGCCTCCTCCTGCCGCTCACCGGACGGTTGGAGAAGACGCCGGCAGGTGCTCGAGTGTGCTCCATGACTTTTCCTGCATGTAACCCTGCTGAAGCACAAAGGCGCCCCGAGGCTTCATGTTCTTTTCGGAGTCAGGTTTTGAGTTTGGTTTTCACGACGGGCGAAAGAAGACGCTGAGGTGTTGAAAATTGAGGACGCTGGACAAATTTTAGATTTATTTTTTTCTGCTTATTTCTTTCACCTGAGCACGCAAATCTTTCCAGCCGAATTCTGTAGGCCCGTTTCTTCTGCACGTCTTCGTTTTGCCTTGTTAGATAAAAAGTCTTTTGGAAGTAATTTAAGGTAGAAAGGACATCCAACATTTTCCAGCATTTCCACTCAGGGCTGGGCGATTCAACCCCAAAAAAATCCATCAATTTTTAGGAGCAGAATGACATATAAGGTGTCCAGTACAACTAAACATTTCTGCTGTTTAGTTACTAAAACACCAGAAGATACACACTTTGATATAGGGGTGCACAATACTGGATTTTAGAAACTGATGCTGACTCTTTTGTCCCTCAGGCCATCAGACTGTACAGCTCCTCACTCAGGGGGAGGAGGAGCAACAGGAAGGCAGTAGACAGGAAGAAACAGCAGCCATAGTTTTATCATATTTTCATTTATATCTATTTTAAGGCTGGGAAGATAAACCTTTCTCCCGATTCGATTTTTTACAATTTTTTTAGGTGCCGATTCGATTTCTATTGCGATTCTACGATAATGCCAATTTTTGAAATCTTTAGTTAGCTTTTTTAACACCAGCAAAAAAAGATGAACAATGATGATGCCTACAGACTATATCAGGAAAAATACACATCACATGTGAGTCTGTTTTTAGGATTTAGTCAGCAATATATTTTAACCAGCTGTTTATTTTCTCTCTTCAAAAGCCTGGATTACATTTAAAAGTGGCTTATTAACCCAGACTAAAATAAAGCATTTAAATTTGGAAAAAAAAATCACATTTTGAACCAAAAATTAGATTTAAAAAGTCGTCAAACAAAAAATCCTGATACTTAAGTGAATCGATTTTTTTCTCCCGCCCCTAATCTATTTTATTTATATGTCTTTTTATCTGCTATATGATGCCACTGCTGGGATCTTAATTCCCCTGAGTGAGTCTTCCCAAGGGATTAATAAAGTTCTACCTAATATAATATAATTTGTTATTTCCATCATAAAGTCTAAGGACTTGGTCCTTTCAGTGTTAGTCTTTTTTTTCTTTTTTAGTGTGGAACAGATGCAAAACAAGATAAACAATATTTAACTCTTGAAGAAATGAAGTTCTTAGTTTTTGAATGCAACCATGCAGGGATGATCAGGGATGAGGCCCATTTGTACTGCCGATATGCATCCTTGAAAGTGCCAGTAAATATAGGCAAAAATATCATATCAGGAATATTGTGCATCCCTACTTTTAGTCCATTGTGAAAACTATTTATCAAAACATCACGGTGTTGTTCAGAAGGAAAAGTACTAACACTGATTCTAAAACTTTTCCAGTATTGTTAGTGACATAAGAAATTAGTCTTTAATGATATCAGTAAATAAATATACACATTTAAAAGACATTTTTATAGACAAATAGCTTTTAAAACCTGGCAGCTCACATCTTCGATCAGTTTTATAGTTCTGGAAAATCACACATTTCAGAAAAACCTGTGTTTCCTATTTTTATGTTGGATTTATCGCTTCACACCTCTGACTCATTTTTCTGAGGTGGATCTAAATGCATTATAATATAACTGTAATTAAGAGTTTTAAGCCACTCATCTAACATTTAACTTGATGATTTCAACACTGGATTCTTTTTTAAATTAGATTAAAATGTTTTTAATCAAGCTCCTCGCCAGCGCAGTGCATGGTGCACAAACTCTGTTTCCACATACAGAAACACAGCGTGTACCACACAGCTGTCAAACAGGAAGGTTTTTAATTCTGTTCACAAATGAAACACCGGTGAGTACAGATTAAGACAAAAGACAAAATCAGTAACTCAGGAATACAGACACATTAGGAAGAGAAAAACAGTAATACCCAACATGTTCAGGAGGGTAAAGAGTTCATATTCAATGCCAAGAAGACTCATGAGAAGGTCTGGGTGGATTTTTCTAATGGCAGTTTTCTATACTGTTACATATAAGTTTGGAAAAGATCAAATCTACATCATTTAAATACTTGATGGTATCAAACAGAGCATGACTGATGATCAAAACTGTTTATAACCCTTGGAAACAACGTAAGAGGTAGCATAGTGCCAAGGTTTTCCTCAGTCTATGCTGGAAATTTGTAAAATAATTGCAATTTGTCGTATATTTTCAACTTTACAACAATAAACTCAAAATTGAACAAAAGTGACAAATAAGCATCCACTGCAGAAAGTGATTATATATCCATTTATACATCAAAAAGTCAAACGCAAGAAGAAAAAAATCATTAAAAGCGCCCAATTAATACATCCAGATCATTTCAGCCTCTTTCAAATCAAAGTTTTAGAGCATTTACTTTTTAATAAATCAGATTTTAATCATATTTTTACAAATGTATTTTGTGAAGGTGACTCTGTTTCAACTAAAATGTTTATCTCGGTGTGCTCTTGGCAGATTTCAACATATTTTCTTCATGAATACTTACATTTGTGGTACTCTAAGTTTACTGGTTGAGTGAGTCCCAGGATTATTTGCTGTCCGTTCACAAAACTGTTCATAACGTTTGGAAAAGTGGTCAGAATTAGTTTAGAGCAAAGATTTTTCCTCAATCATTTTCCCAAAAGATGCCAATGTTTATGTTCAGTTTGGACAAACAGGAGTCAAGCTGCAACATTTTAAGATCAAAAACAGATTGTGTCGGGAGCATGTTTCAAGGAAGTCTCTCTGTCAAAATGTCTTTTAAGGATTTTTTTCACGTAAACTATGAGATGAACTGTGTGACAAATGTGGCCTTGACCGCCGATTCCTTCGCTTTAAGAAGCGCTGCGCTCCTGTGTCGAAAAAAAGGGAAAAGCTCTTGTGTCCTTTTCACTGATTTTTCTGTTGTCACATCAGCTAAATGACTATTTTGTCCTCCATATGTTAGGAAAATTACACCATCCTTCACTTTGCACACACTTATGTCTGCCAGAAGCTGATGAAACAAGTCAATTCAATCTAAGAGTGATTAAGGCTGGAGGAAAAAAAGAGCCTTAATTGCTGAGATGTTCTGATTATCTAATCAACTGATTAGATACTCAAAGCCTCGCAGGTCTCTCTGACCATCAGCGACAGCAGCGGACAAAAGTTCACGATCTTCAGGTCGATGCCGAGTTTGTCTCTTAAAGCCCAAACATTATGACAGAGAGCACAAAGGGATAAGTGTCCGTCTGTCTGTCTGCGTCCCTTCCTCTCTCTTTCTCTCTCCCAAGTGTTTGGACAATCCTCGCCCTGTCCGCCGCCTCCACGCCACATCTGCGTGGCTGTACGTCATGGCGGGGTCCTCGACGCTCCAGACAAGGGTCCAGACACCGTCTGTCTGGGCCGTTATGGAGAACAAAACACACAACGGGGACATTGACCGTACGCAGACACAGAAAAACGTGACGTGTCGTCTTGTCTCGAGTCGCCTCGGGAAACACTGAAAGAGGATTCTGACGTTTTTCTGACTGTGTGTGGTGGTTTTATTTTATAAAATACAAGTTTTCTTTTCAAATGAATAATAAAAACTTCTAGTGTGCTCCAGTGTTAACATTTTTTATTTTAGTTATACTCTACTTCCTAAAATGTCTTTAAGTTTTGGTCATAATTTAGTCATCTAAATTCTTTTAACTTTAGTCTAGTTTAAGTTGCTAAAATTTCACAACAGTTTAGTCGATAAAATCTACTGTAAATTTAATTGACTAAAATATTGTATGTAAAGTGTAAGGCTTTTTTATGTTTCCTTAAATTTCTGAAGTCATGTTTTACACTTGGATAAAATCAAACATTAACTTCTGTGTGAAATGCAGTCACCTTTGTTTACCTGGCAGAGCATCTCAGTTACAATACCAGAACTGACAACAAATAGTGAACCTGCTCTACATGAATATGTTAATTCATAAAGAGAGTAGCTCTGATTGGATCATTTCACAACCACTAAGCTAAGGCAGCTCTGATTGGATGTCCCTCTGAACTCATCCAACCTTTCCACACAACCAACGTAGCTGTGATTGGATATATTCCTAACATGTTTCTACTTTCTGATTGGATAAAGTCTCTGTCAAACATTTTGGTTTAGTTTTTATTGGTTGATGGAAATGATTTAGTTTGAGTTTTTGTCCATGTTTTTATTAGTTACCGTCTAGTTTTCTTCAGGGGAAAAAATGCTGTTTGTGAAAATTATGGTGAAAATAAAACGTAAACAAGATTAACACTGGTATGCTCCATTTTTTTGAATCTCTTAAACATTACCAAAGCTGTTATACTTATGATTTCATTTTAATATCTAGATCAGGAGCAAGAACCTTTGTTTACAAAAAGGACTTCAATAAGTTTGTCCTCACTGCCACGGGACAGAATCACTGTCATTTGTGTTGGATTCCATTGGCCTATTCTCTTTTTAATTCCCCACCAAATCAATAACAGTTTATTAAATATAACTACATTATGAGATGAAATAATGAGACAAGCTACAAAAAAGAACTACTATGCTTCCAGTTGTGCTATTTGCCAAGATTTATCTCAAAAAATGAAACCCTTTGGGGTGCTGGTTTGGCGTAGTGGTTAGCACCCCATGTACGTGCTTCTGCTGGTCCAGGTTCAAATCCCGCCTGTGACCGGTTTGCAGAGTGTCTTCCCCTACTCTCTCTCCCCCTTGCACAAGCTTATCCACTGTCTCTCTCCTATCAATAAAGGCACAAAATGCCCAAAAAATATATATATATTTTTTAAAAATGAAACCCTTTAACGTTTGTCCTGAAAATCAACTTAAAATTGAACAAAACAGACAAATAAACATCGATTTCAGCAAGTTATTATATTTACATTTATACGTTTAAATTCAAATGCAAGAAGGAAAACTTCTTTTGAATGAGCTAAACACAGAAATCGAGAATTTCACCCACTTTACAGAGAAGTTATGGAGCATTTACTGGTTAAAAAATCTGATTTCAATTATATTTTTACATGATAGTTAACAAATGCATTTAGTGATGATGAGTTTTCCAAGACAACTGCAGCTGCCTGTAGCTCTACGCATCTAAAATGTTTATCTTGATGTTTTCATGGTAGATTGCAGCACAGTTTGTTCATGTCTATTTTTGTGGTATAAGTCTACTGGTGGGTCACTTTGCCCTTATCGAGATCATACGGCAATGTTTTCCAAACACAAGCGCTCCTATTGGTTTAATTAGAAAACTGTTATTTTCATTTATCACCATGATGAAGTCAAAGTATCCAAACATCCCTCAACATCTTAAAAACACTTCAAGGAGACACTCAGATAAGCAGAACAGTCTGCCTCGTTTACATTTACTGTTTATATAAGACAACTGATCACACATTACTCTAACTAAATACATGTTATTCATACTGAGAAGTTAAACTTAATGATATAGGAACAAGCCAAGAGTCTTCTCCTGTGTCTGAGACTGTCACTGATAAAACTTCAGTTATGTATTTTATTAAGTTTAGTTAATTATCTTTCCTCATTCTGCTCCTTTTCATTCACGTTTGAGATTTTTCTGTTTGTATTGAAGGTTTTATATACCAACAGAATGAAATAAAGACCTAAACTTATTCTTCATTTCACATGAAGACTCTACCTCTACATTTCTCCTGCTTATTCAACTTTCCTGTTAAAACGACTAGTGTGCATTTATTGATGCTTATACATTACCTTAATTTATATAAAATCAAGATGCTCCTTCCATAAACACATTTTCCTCATACGGCAGAAAAAAATAAGTCTATGATATGTTTGTCTTGAATTTCAGCTGTATAATAACCGAATTAGACATTTTTCTCCTGTAATTTAAGCTTCTGGAGAAATTCTGAACATTTTCTCGAGAGCCCTTCCTTCTTTTCATGGATTTTTTAACCTCTGTTGATGATACTAAACTTTCTGCACCCTTTTTAATTACATCAAAATACTTTTTCAGGATAATATTGTTGGAATCTTCAAGCAGAGAAGGATGTTTGTGTTTAAAATTCAAAATGTAGTAACATTTTCCTCCTGTAACAGGAGTGTGCTGTTGTGTTGAAACTAAACCAGAATCTTACTTCTCACCACTTTATACTCTATGGAACTGTTCATATGAGAGTTATCTTTCATTTGCATGCTAAATAAAGCTAAGACTTCACATGTTTCTTGATAATATTTTGGATTTTTTTACCATCTACCTGAGATCCAATGCTTTTCTCTTTAAACTGATAAAGACATTAAGCAAAGAGTGCTTTTCTGTGCCTGTAATGGATTTTTTCGTGTCATTAAAAGGACTTTTAAAGAAGAATTTTAGTCTTTTGTAAAAACTCCACATAGTTTCTCTTAACAGGAGGGTTAATTTGTCATTTGACTCCAATAAAACCATCAAACTTTCCTCCAGCAGCGCTGGTAAAATCTTTAGAGATCATATTTCTGGACTTTTTCAGCAGAGACTTGGATCTATTTCACAGCTAGGACTGTGTTTTGGCATCTTAATAAAAGTGTAAAAGGCTAGAATGGTATTTTTTTTTATTTCCTAGCCAAAGAAAAATGTCCAGATTGAGGCTGGCGTTATTTCAAGAGAACCCTGTACACAACTAAATTTCATAAGCTTTCTTTTGTTGTGGAATTTTATCTGTTTACTTTACAATGATGTAAAAAAAAGTCATAAATTAACGTTATATAGATGTTTCATGGATTTTTACAAAAGATGGCTCTTTTTGAAATGAAAAAAGAAAAACATGGCTGAAAATATCAGGAAAGCTTCCAGATTAAATTTGATTTTTAAAACTTCCTGGGAAAATTTTCCTTCACAAATCCGTCTTATAAGTTTTCTAAGAGGAAAATATTTCCTTGAGTGCAGTAATTATGAAAAATATGCATATATTCTTTATTGAATAAAGTGGTCCTACTTTAGGAGAAAGAGACATGTTGCCTTTTTTTTTATTTGTATCTACTTTCTTGCTTAAGTTTTCTCTTTATATCCTTTTTTGTCCTTGTAACTCCATTAAACCTAAAAGCTTTTCTACTTACTCTCACTTGCGTCATTATTAATTCTTCCAGATGAAATTTGACGTTGTACAAGCAGTTTTGAACAGATTGACATGTTTCATTAGACTCAAGAAAGACTTTTTGTTGTTAATCTCCTGTATGCCTCAACCTTTGTAATGAAAGAAAGTATTTTACTTAAGAGCCAAAAAACGATGCTCCAAAAGTCTAAAAACGCCACCTGTGACCAACTTGAGTTTAAACTGACTTCTGGTCAAAGAAAAGACAGAAGCAGAGCAGAAAGAAGCATCATATCATAGTTTTACGTCTCTAAACCGTCTGATATTAAAAAAATCTGAGTCCAAGACAAAAAACAGCGAGCAGAACATTACAGGAAGTGACACGCTGATCTCACATGTCAGCTGCTTCACTCCAACAGGAGTTTCACAAACACCTGAAGTGGCTGAACATTTACGAACATAATACAATTAAATCTTAAATAGGCCAAAGTGTCCCCTGTGGGCTCCCGTACTGTCTCCTCTAACGTTACATTTTAAAACTCTGGTCACAGCGATTCAGAGAAAACATCAAGCAGAACACAGTGAGAGGACGAAAGTATTTTATCATCAGACTCTGTCAAAAAAAATGCGAAAAAATTCTAGAAAAAAAAGAGATTGTGAGGAACACAAAAAAAAAAAATTTAGAGAATGGTACAATTTTCTGAAAACGTTGAAATTTGAAGGACTGAGCTGAAATACAATTTTGTATTTGTTCACAAAATTTCAACTTTCTTCTCAAATCTGGGTCAAGAAGGAGCCTTTGTCAGCTTTGTATTATTATTTTTCCTAATCTTTTCGCATTTCCACTTCAAAAATTAAATATTGACTTAATATCAAAGTGAACATTGAAAATAAAATATTCCTCCTCTCATTATTTTATCCTTATACTTAAAAAAATGTAATACTTGTGAGCTACTGAATACTTGAATTATAAAATAAATAACTGAGAAATAAAAATGTAAAATAAAACAAATAAAATATAAATAATAATACAATATAACATAATAATAAGTAGTTAGATATCTAAGTTAATAACTGAATACTCAAAAGCTAAAAATGAAACAGAGAACAAAACAATGTGCAGACTAAGTTAGACAGCAGAACTTTTTCTCGACTTCAAAGCAAATCAATCAAACTAAAAGCCAAAAAGTAACATTTGATTTAAGGCTTGTTCTTTTCCAGAGAAAGGGTTTGTGTGGGTAAAAACTTCTCTAAGCCTCAAACGAGAGTCCAAAGAGTGTGACACAGCGTCCTAAACACAAGACGTCTGATAACTGCTGCATGATTGTAGAAAAACAAATCTCTTCACCACAATATTTCGTTTAAATTGTGAGTCCATTTTCTTTAAACAAAAGTATCATTTCAGAAAGACAACTTCTGATCTGTGCCACAAACGTTCAGATTTTTAAACAGACGAGAAACAAAAGCTAAAAGCAGATTGTTTGGAGTGCATTAGTGTTAAAAGTAAAATACTGTGGCAGTAAACTGGAGTTTTAAAGAGTTTCAAACATCTGTAACAACCCGCAGACGGACTAACATGGAGCTCAAAAATGTGACGCAGGGTAACTTTCAATCAAAATCTATTCAGTGAATTAATCAACAGCTTTTTTTTCTGCTGTAATAGGACTCACTTGTCAAAGCAACACACACTAGAACTCTGAGTAAAGTGCAGTTTTATGGTACATTCATCCATTTTGTTAATAAAAGCAGATATGCAATAAAAAAGGAACACATTTTCTGACAGAAAGTTGACTTTTAGGGCTGCATTACATTGCTGTATTGGCAGATAAGAGCTTAAAAAGTTGATTAACAGTATTATTAGAAATAAAGATTTATGTCCCTATTTATGTCTGCAGTATTTCATCCACACTTATTGCATACATTTACTTTAATTTCTGCTAAATGGAAAATGTTTGCAGTCATTCTGTTTGCTAATACTTCCAAACTAACTTTTATCAATTCAACACACTTTCTCATTTTAAAGTAACACACAGTCTTCTAGAATTTACCTGTTTCTCTCATTTTGACAGAACAGAAACTAATGTGAATTAAGATTAAAAACATCTTATGTCATCATAAAATATACTGTAGTGTTGTTTTTTAATGTGGAAATCCAGTAATGATAAGTGAATCATTATGGGACAGCCTATTAAAAGCTATGAGAATAAATTATATGTATATAACTATATGTTGCTATAAACTGGCCGTAAATAATACCAAAACCAACAATCAAAGTTTAGGCTATTATCTGCTGATACCAATATTATGTCAATAATATAGTCCATCCTCATTAATGCTTTGCTTTATAAGGTTATTAACAAAAAAAAAATCCTCTCCATGTCTGTATTAATTAAAAAACAATATACTATTGTTTTTGCTCAACTCAAATACTGAATTTCTTTCTTTACTTCTATTTCTAAAACAAACTGACTGCCATGCTAAGAGGAAAAGGTGACTTTTGTGTGATAGACATTAAGTTTTTTAAGAAACACATGAATATTATCATTATGGTATCTGAAAAAATGAGTTTGAGGGTTGTTCATCCATATCAACCTGTAAGCTGGTAAATTAAAATAGCTTGTAAATGTCTGCCAATACTGATGGGCCAATAATATTGTGCATCTCTGACTTCCACTGGATAAAGCAACAAAAAATTAACATTTTCAGTACCAGCCGTCTTCTATCAGACACAGAGCTGCATAACTCAACCATAAAAGAGTAAACCTGGAGCTCAGCCTGGTTTTATTGCTGCTCCCTCTGCTCAGTAAACCTGGTGTCACATATCAGGTTTTAATAGCTTTACACTGAGTGCTCTGCTTTCTCAAACATATTAAAACCAGCCTGTAAGCTACGACCTGCCAGACACTCGCTCGATATCTTATTGAAATCTGGTTTGATTGTGTCATCAAACAACTGCGGCAAATGAGGCAAACAAATGCAAACACCAGACCACATCTGTGCATTGTTCAGCCAGCTTTACATTAAAGATTAAACATGATTCGTCTCTCCCATTTGCAGCGGGATTAAACCAGTTTAACACAGCGCAGAGACCATTAAATCCATAGGCTGTCCACGGACGAGCTGCAAACAACAATGGACTGATACAATGGCGTTAGCTAGACGTCAGCTGCACTCAGCTCAGGAGGAGCAGAGCTTTAGGATGACCACACAGCATGGAGACCACAAGGGTCCCGCTGACCGAGGGGACAGGGACTTTACGGACTCTGTCTTTCCAAGAGTTGCTTAAAAAAGGGTTTGCATAAATGTCAGAACAGAAGAAACCCAAATAATGTTCAGAAAATCACTCTGTCAAATAACTTTAAAGCTGGAAAATGAGGTTGAGTATGGGACTTGGTTTCAGTTTTTGTTTTCTCATTATTAAATTAGATCACTTGTTCTTCCCCTTGGGCCTACCCCCACCTCCTTAGTGTCAAATGGTCACAAAAATATCTGAAAAACTTAAACCACTGATATTTAATAGCTGAAAATGTGATATTTATGAGAAATGAAGCTGTAAAAACTCATTAATTTACAAAGAATCTAAAGGAATGACCCTGTCATTGTGTAAACAACTGCTTTCTTATTCAATAGCAATGTGATAAATAGTTAAAATTTGAAAAAACAATCACTATAAGAAATTAGAGTGAAGTAAATATATGCATGTTTGTCCATTTAAGGCAGAAGGTGGGCAACAAGCAGCCAGGACCCACATGTGGCCCTCATTCTCCACCAATGCAGCCCATTCAAGTATTAAAAAAGGCAGAAATATGGAGAAATACTGAAAATAATGTAATGAAACAGCAAGATTTCTAAGGAAATAAAGCTCTAATCATGTCTGTGAAACTCTCTTTTATGCATTTGTGGTAAAGACATAGAAATGTCTGTAAGATATGTTTCCATAATGCCTTGTAGGTAAATTATATGTTTAAAAATGTTGATTGATTCTGATGAAAGTTGTGTATTTTGCTAAATTATGACAAATTTTGATAATTAACTTGCAATTATCTGGTACTATAATGACTTTAAAGTCTCCATCTTGGTATCCAGAGCTGCCCATCCCAAACTTAGGCTTCCACGTTGACTTTTTTTCCAGAATTTTCCAAAGCACAAATTTGTGATCCTCTGAAAACAGCTCTAAGGCCAACTTTTGGCTTACAATTCAGCAGTCAATAACCACCAAGCTGGTGTAAATTTATACCATTTTGAGCATGAAAAAGTCTGGAGTATAATCAAACTATCGAAAGAAACAGAATTAGAAAATAATAAATAGCTATCCATGTATCAGCGCACAAGTAGCTACTGAAAACAGCCCTGCGAACAGTTTTAGGGTCACGACCAACCAGTTGTGCACCACCACACTAAATATATCCGTATGATTTTAAATGGTTATAAATACAGATTAGTTCAAGTATAGTCAACACAAAAAAATGAAATAGCAACTAAAATGTACCCAATATGATGGGAAAATGATGCAAAGGCAAGTAACATTTTGTGGCTCGATCACACAACCTCAACGCAATTCAGGGTCCAAGCTAAGAACCAAATGAAAAGAAGTTTCCCGCCATTTTTAACACGAAAGTGCCCATTACATAACTTAAGCTATCAACACAAATAAACTGAGAAAACAATGAAAATTACAGGATGCCACAGAGAGAAAAGTTAAGTTAAAACTATCAGAGTATGTCATCTTTTAGCAATAATTTCTCCTAAACACAAGATTGCTGCTAACTAACAGCTCAGCGACCCTCTATAGGTCATCATTTGAGAGCCACTGAATTAGATAAGGCCAAAACTTAGACCAGGAATGGGAAAAATTAGTTTCCAATAAGAGGGTCTCATTATTTTTGACAAAAGGCCAGTTCGATAACAAAAAACAAACAATTGACGGATAATCTAAACTTTGTAATAACAGTAACTCATGCTTTACAAAAGAAAAAGATACAAATTATAACTACAACCACTTCATTGTCGTTAAACTAGCGTGCAAAGCCAATAAAGTTAAAAAAATTATTAAAATAGATTTAAGTAAGTTAAGATCATCAGACTCAAAACATAAGGAGATAATAAAACTCCTTAGGATGCTTTCACAATATTTTTATGACTTGTTTCAAGGAGAAACAACAGAATTCAAGACAATTTCGGCTACTTTTTCAGTGCAAGTAAAGAACTTTTTTACAGTTTATTTCGGCATATGTAATGACGTTTCTATTTTTTTCTCAAGTACAACTAAGATGTATAAATAAGTTGATACAAATAGTAACTATCAAAGTTGTATATTATTAGAAATACTTCTTTAGTAGCACCAATTTTGATATTTCTTCTCATGTTTCTGATTGTTTTTTTATATTTGAAATGAACTTGCTGGCCATATCGAGGGAGTAAAGGGACCACATGTGGCCCACCTGCCACCAGTTGCCCCACCCTGATTTATCCATCCTGAACACGAAAAAGACAAAGATAAAACCTGAGTTATCAACACCCAATACCTTACCCTGCCTAAGTCTAAAAAACCTTAAAACAGGAAAGAAAAAGATGAGTAAAGTTTAACTGTTTTCGAGGCCTAATGTTGAAGCTTACAAGACGTAGGCCCAACTGTCGAGTGAACTTCAGTTACAAAAATGGTAAAACGGGAGAATATCAACAAAATAACACTGATATTCACCGAAAATATCGTAAATGAGGTTAAACTTCATTAGAAAGTTTAACGTTTGGTTCAGGGATATTTCTCTAAGCTAAATTTATCGAGTAGGCCTGTTGTTTTTGTCCGCCAAAGGCTACCATCACATACCTTTAAAATCGAGTCTGAATCCACCTCTGACATTGCCCCCCTCAAGCCTGAGGTCTTCCCAGAAGTATCTCACCACAGGGATCGGGTCTGGGGGCTCTCATGGTGCCCACCTTCCGCTGTGTAAGCCCGTATCCGGGACCCACCTGCCGGCGCGGAGGGAGACCTCGGAGAAGGTAACGGAATACTCGGTAAAACGTCACCGGCGGAGGGATAACATCACGCACGGCGAGTTAACCGTTGACGCAGCGGCGCGTGCAGATTCCGTTGGCGCCTTTTGCACTCCAACGTAAAATCTGACATGAAACCGCAATTATCTGCTCTTTTTCAGATTGAGGGTGAAGTTATTGATATTCGAACAATGCGAAAAAACCGAATTTTATTCTGCTCTGGTTCAGCTTGGAGGGTGAATTAGATTCCTTGAATATTCGTTTTATTTGTCCTTGGTTCAGCTTGAGTAAAATATCTCAAAAGTTTTGGAACCTGTTTCGACGAAAGTTTTTGAACCTGTTATCAAACTGACGATATTAAATGAATTATTTTGACTTTACTATGCAAGAACTTACTTTCAACTTTGTTACATTTAAACAAAGATAGATGCAAAATTGTAAAATTCTTAATTTGGATTGGCAATAGTTTTAAATTCAATGAACTAACGGGAGAGAGGAGGTTGTCGTATTCTAATTCCATTGCTAATAGTTTGAACATTAGGCAATTTTTTTTACTTAGGTTGAATTTTATTTTGTTGTTATTTTCGTATTTTAGCCTTATGGCCTACAGGAGGCTGTAAAGGGGGAAATTTAATTAGATACCAGGGGTCTATGACAGGCAGGGACTCCAAGATATACTTTATTATCATTATCATTTTAAAATATTGTTTTTTGACTTTTTGCCACATGTCTTCAAAGATCCATTCTCTCAAAAATACCAATATTTTCTGTTTTTGATTGAAAAAAAAATGTCCAGGCACTTTTTTCATCCATCAACATCATAAAGTGACATTCATATAAAAAGAGGCCCTTTTAAAAATGCAGTACATGATTTTAATTTGTTTAGTTTGCAGTAGCATGTTAAAATATTGAGTTTTCAGAAAAAAAGCAGGTTACAGAGTGAGCCAAATGTATATAATCATCTAATATTTGGATTTTTTTTACAGCGTAAAGATCAGACACTCAAAAGGACTTATTATAAAATAAATAAAAACATTTTTGAATGCTTAAATGATCCAAACACAAAGTTTTGAACATTTTTTCTAACTTTATCTAAGGTGTTTTCTCTGTGTTTGTAACTTGAACCAAACAGAGTAACTTGAATATAATAACTGTAAGTGTTAACTGAGAAACACAGATTGTTAAAAAGATGTATCAAGTTGATTTAGAGAAGTTTGGTTTAAGAAACTGTGCAAAGACAATTTGGGATAATGTTTATAGAGCCCTTATTACCCAAGCTAAACGAATCATCTTTACCCTATAACAGCAGGCCACAAATTTAAAGGTAAATTGAAGAAATAGGCTTCAATTGAGCATTAAAATTGTGTTATATCTGATTAATTTGATTCTTTAAAAGTTGATTACCTTATTTCAAATATTTTTAAAATATAACAAAACACAAGGTGTCATTGAAAGACTATTCCAGCCTCCAATAATGCAGTAATAATAATAATAAAATGCAAAATAATAAAACGAAAAAATTTTCAAAGTTTGATTCAAAGTTGTTCCGAGTTTTTTTTGTCCACAACATGAAATAAAACCTAGAAAAACAGCACAAAAAGGCATCGAGAGCACTTATTAAGAGAGATAGCTCGACAGATAGATATTTATTCAAGGACCATGTTTTACCTGAACACTCTTTTTAAAAAGGGGAATAACAGAGATAAATAAAAAGCCTGTAAACACACTTTGCTATAATGGAGCAGCTTTTAAATCCAGCGACCTTTAATTTGAAAATCAAGCGACTTCCTTTGAAAGCCTTGAGCTTAAAAAACACACATCAACAAACCCGGCGAATCACCTGAAACCAGCCCAAACAAGAGCAGCTAAAACTTTGAGAGCTTCCGCCGAGCTGTCTGTGGTTTGTCCCGATTAGCCTTGAATGACGCACTCGCTTAAAAAATATGCAAATAAAAGAAGATAATTAGAAGAAAGGAGAAGTCCTCTAAAAGCTTTTCCGTGACGCCTAAAAGCTGCTTCAATGGCGCGCAGCATTAAAGGGGGAAGTTCGGCTTCAATATTTCAGCGCCATTACTGAGGGACTATTTACATTCTGTTCTTTGAAGGTCATGCAGTTTCCCTCTCAGCCAATCACAGGCCGCCCTCGCAGCGTCTCCTCACAGCAGCAGGAAGCTCGGACCCTCCCATTAACACCCCGAGTGTCAGCACTAATGAGGGACACAGTGGCTGCTCTGTGCTCCCACACACACACCACACACACACACACACACACACACACACACACAGCTCCGGCTCTGAGAGCCTCACTTTCTGCTTGTTATCACATTTCTGCTCCTCAAAGTTCCCGCAACAAGTGTTTTTACGCAAGAGCTGATGAAAGTCCGCAAAGATCAGGAGGCCTCCGCTCACGGAAACACAGCAGGCTCATTTTTAGACACAACATATTTTTACTGCATCTTTTAAACTCAAAAGTTGGTCTAGTCCAACACATGTTTTTAGGTTTTTCTCCCGTGGAGAGCAAGAAAAAGACTGCGCCATTTTGTAGCAACTGACGCACTGGCTTATAAAGTTGGGTTGGGCAACAGGAGGCCGGGGGCCAAATGAGGCCCTCCTCTTTACTCAGTGCAGCCCCCAAATCTATTTTAAAAAATCTAGAAATGAAGAAATGATTCAATTAGGCTAAATGCTATGAATACTCTGCCTTTAAAAATAAAATAAAAATATGAAACAATATATATATATATTTTAAAAATATAAAAAATAATATAAACATATTCTAAAATAAAATCTTACTAAATGTTTTAGTCTTTGAATAAAAAAAAGATCACTGGCAGGCATTTTGTCCAGGACTTACTCCTTGCAGCCTCCAAATGTGTTAAAAAAAACTCTAGAGATGAAGAAATTATTCAATTAAATGCTATTAAAACTCTACCTTAAACAATAAAATATAAAAATTGAAACCATACATCAAAAATATATAAAAATAATCAAAAATATTATAAACATATTCTAAAATAAAATCTTACAAAAACGTTTTAGTCTTTGCTAGAAAAAAAAAAAAATCACTGGCTGCCATTTTCTCCAGAACTTACTCGGTGCAGCCTTCAAATCTATTAAAAAAACTCTAGAAATAAAGAAATTGTTCAATTAAATGCTATGAAAAAATCTCTACCTTTAAAAATAAAATCAAGACATAAAACAATATTTTGAAAAATTATATATATAAAAAAAATACACTATAAATACATTCCAAAATAAAATCTTACAAAAATGTTTTATTCTTTGCAAAAAAAAAAGATCATTGGCTGCCATTGTCTCCAAAACTTACTCAGTGCAGCCTTCAAATCTATTTAAAAATACTCTAGAAATAAAGAAATTATTCAATTAAATGCCATGAAATAATCTCTCCCTTTAAAAAATTAATAAAAAATATAAAACAATATTTTGAAAAAATATTTAAAAAATAATCAAAATGTTATAAAATATATTCTAATATAAAATCTTCAAAAATGTTTTATTCTTTGCTAAAAAATATCATTGCTACCATTGTCTCCAAAACTTACTCAGTGCAGCGAGTCTATTAAAAAAACTCTAGAAACGAAGGAATTATTAAATTAAATGCTATGAAAAAATCTATACCTTAAAAAATAAAATAAGAATATAAAATAATATTAAAAAACATAATAAAAATACATGTAAAAATATTATAAAATATTTTATAAAATAAAATGTATGAAAATTCGTTTATTCTTTGCTAGAAAAAATAAATAAATATCACTGGATGCCATTGTCTCCAATATTTTTTTAATGTGCATAACAAAATAGGTTTGTCATGTGTGTCAATTAACAGCTAAGAGGCTTTTTTAAGTTAAAAAAATTTTCTTTAATTTTTGTGTTTCACTGTATCTCTGCAAATGAGGTTTTAGCTCGTGTTAGTTAAGATAAAAAAAATGACAAACAGATTTGGATGAAACTTTCAGGGAGTGTTGTTCAAGGCCTGATAAAGAAGTGGTTTGATTTTGGTGGTGATCCCAGTCTGGAAGCACATCCTGGATTTTTTTTAATGATTAGTTAGCAAAGCAAGATCGGGCAGTTTTCCACATTTTTACTAATAAGTTCTTCACAGATTTCATTTTACAGTAATGTTGGTAAGAGCCCAAAGGAGACTCATTAGATCTTGGATGTGGGTCTGAGAATTTTTTAGAAGTACGAGACAGGGCAGTTTTTGACATTTTTGACGACATTTGCTCGAAAACGTTGGAAATAACTTTAGCAGAAGTTTTTGCTCTCTGAGCACTTCTAGTTATATTCAGCATTACTGTTTGCATTTGCTCCAAAAACATCAACAGTTAATAAAAGTCTGCTTAAAGATATTTTTCAGTGTTGACAAAGTTAACATTATGTAATAATTGGTGGTCCATTCTTTGTCAAAGTACTCAGCAGCAACAGAAAAAATAATTTTGGAGTAGAAAGGTTTAAAACTGAAAAAACTAGAGGTGCTCTGAGTGCACAATCCTCCGCCAAGACATTTCCATGATTTCAATGATTTAACATCTTGAAATGTTTTGAAAAATAACTCAAACATGCTGTCACATAATTATGGGGGGATTTTCCAGTTTATTTCCACTTCATTAAGTGAACTAATAACGTTTTCAAAAACAAATTAATAGCCTTTAAAAGACTCTTCAGTTTGACCTCTCTCTTATTTCAGATTTATTCCCTGCTCACACACGAGTAGTGGATAGACAGTGGGTTATTACGTATTTTTTATGTTTGTTCACTGGCTTGAACAGCTGTTGAGACCTAAATGTGAAAAACTTCCAACTATTCACATCTGAGCTTCTGTAAGCTACCATGTTTTGAATAAACACATAAAAAAGTTTTGAATTTACACCCACAAAATAGTGAAGACACAATCAAAGTTACCCCACAGATGATAAAACTGTGTGTAGTGTTCATGTTACAGCGCTTTCCGTACGTCAGTGCGTCAGGACTGACGGCTTTAACAAACACGGAGGGTTGGGCTCGAGGCGCTGCAGCACTTATAATGAATGGCTCAGGAGTCGATGAATGAAGCGTGTGCAGTGTTCAGAGAGAGCAGCACCACGGCTTATTTCCTAAACCCTGTTCTCAAAGTCTTTGAATAGATACTGCAGGTTAAAGCAGACAGACTTACAGCTCAGATAAAGTTTTATACATAAAAAAACAACATGAAGGTGACAAAAACATGACCAGAGGGCAAAAGTTAACTAAAGTATACTGTAAACCTGAAACCCAACAAAAGAGACATTTTAAAGCTGCACTATAAAAACTCACATCATGGACAGTTTATTTTTTATTAAGGGTGTTAGAAAAGGTTTTGAATCCGTCCACACTGGGCGGCTTAAATTCAGAGCTTTGTATAAAAAAGTGTTTGCTTTACTTCTCTGCATGAAGGCCGCATCTGTTTGCCCGTCAGAAATCTGTCCTTCAGGACTCCTACACACTTTTTAATATCCAATTCACAACTTTGTACGACCCGAACTTAGGGGAATAAATATGTTTTCCATGCACCACACATGGTAAATGAAAAATGACATTAATTCTAACGTGAACAGGGACATATGCCGATATTTTTAAACTTAGAGGTTACCAAAATCAAAATCAATACAGAGCCTATACAGCCTTTTCTCTACAAACAGCACCATGTAGACCAAGTCATCTGCAGAGCCCGGAACAAAAGGATCGTATATATATATATATATATATATTTCAATTCAGACCTAAAACTTCAGTTCTTAAAGATCACTGTGTGGTTTAACAATGAGGACACAAAAATGGAGAATATAAACTTCAGTTCATGATGATAACAATACATTTCATTTAAAATCATCTTAGAAAGACACCAAAGGGACAGAAACACAAAAACAATCAATCATAGACAGACAAACAGGCAGATTCAGGACAGAAGGTGTTGAGCTCAAGAGCAGAGGAGAGGGATCAGAAAATCTGAAATACAGGAACCAACAAAAGACTTTCTCTCCATGATCCAACCAAATATGTTTAAATCACCATCCAATGCCATCCCTAAATACAGAGAAAGAGAACAAGATCATAAACCGGAGAGTAGGGCTGGGCAGTATATCCAATAAATCAAATGATTTCTGCAGATTTAAAATCTTAAAGCAAGATCTTTTTTTTTGTTTTTATCATTACTTACTCCAATCTTAAGTTGTTGAAATGTTTGAAATATAAATACTGAAAATGTACAGTTTTCATGATGATAGGCCATTTCAGGTTTTGCACAAGAACCTTTAAAGATTGGATTTGTTTTATAAAATGAGATTAAACATTGATCAGAGAGTAAAATGTTAATTTAGTGTGAAAATACCTCAGCCTTCAGCGTTTACGTAGACAAATCTGCCTACGTTTTAACTACATAATCAACATTTTATGACACAAACTTTTACTTTAAGAGGGAAATTCTGATTGGTTTGAGTATTTATAAGTATATTTTTAACATTTATTAAACACATTCCTTGACATTCAAACTCATAGATTTTCAATAATTGAGACAATGTTTACAAGACATTGTGTGGTTAACGAGAAGACATATACAATCTCAATAAAAACATATAAAATAAAATTAGCTCATGAAATATACAGGAATAAAGACCCACCAAAATCTGTATTTTCATTGAGTTGAAAAGGTTATAACCAGCTTTGATTTCCTGTTAAATTATCCGTACAGTTTACTTCCACAAGTCTTTATCTCCATTAGTCCAAGGTCGTGGGCTGGGCATTAGCCAGTTGGTTTGGGAATATTTTAACAAAATAAAGCAAAACTTGATTCATGCCATTTTTGTGTCACTGGGAGTTTCATTTTTTATTTTCTTTTTGAGAGGGAAAAGCTTGCTTTAAATTTTAAATTGAGTGTTGAGGGGAAAAAAAGGGGGGATTTATTTTTGGGTAATGTCGCCCAGCCCTATTGGGGATGCAGATATCTGATTTTTGCTGGGATCTGCTTTTGCCAGACTCCGAGCTGATGGTGATATTTTTTGTCAAGATAAATTAAAATGGATCTGTTCCTTTCACAACAACAGATGACTTGTATTGGGAAAGGATGTAAATCAAGAAAAACACTATTTAATTTTACAGTAAATTATAATCACTTACTTCAGTTCAAATGGGACAAACCATTACTGAACATTTGTACATTCTACAAAACTACAGCCCATACATGGAAAGATAAGTGCCGGCCAAAATATATCAACAAAAATGTAAATATCAGCCACAGATTATCAACTTTAAGGCCGATACCAATATTGTTTTAATAATATTGAACATCCCTACATATTACACTTACCAGACAACTCTGATTTGATTGGAACTCAAAAAAAAAAAAAAAAAAGATCAAATGTGCATTTTATTTCTTCTCTGGTGCTTCATGCTTTAGGATGTTTTCCCATTTTACCTACTGTTCTGGTTTTATTATGTCTTTCTACTTGTTTCTTGCTCACATAAAAGATGAATTCTGACAACTAAACTCTCTCTGGGCATTAATACAATACTTTTGATTATGATTTTCCATATGAAGGCCGTGTTACCAAGCATGAGCAATAATCTCAAGGCCTCAAATGATTAAGAAGTAGTCACTATTGAAATATTGTTAACATTTAAGTATCATTAACTACAACTGCAGCCTCCTCTGAAACAAATGAGATTAAAAGATGAATGTGCCACATGACATGCTACACTTTTTAAATCCATAATTTTTCTTCAAGTATTTGTATTTCATTTTAATGTATTGTTTGTTGCTAATGTTCAGAATTATGGTATTTTGGATCAATTACTACACATGTTATAAAACCAGTGAGTAATCATGTGTTATAATATCGATCTCAGTGTTTGTCAAAAACATCACAATTACATATAAATATTTTTTTTGCCATAATTGAGCAGCCCTGTCCCACTTTATGTTGAGTTATCTGCAGTTCTTCTGCTCCTCCGCTCTGATTGGCTGAGGGACCAATTAATGGACCAATACCAACACACCTGTGACCAAACACTTCCTGATTCTAGACCAATGGAATAAAACACCAACAACTCCGGTTTTGGCTAAAGGTCAAATACAAATTAAAAGCTATGTGCCAACATAATTCCTCCACATTCATATTTTATTGTAAAATGATTTTCTCTTTGATTTCTTAGTTTTGTTATCACAGTGTCTCACTAACTTCTACCTACTTCACAGAACACCCCTCTTTTCGTTTAGCTGTGCATTTGCAGGGACCCTCTTGTTTTCATCCAGCTTTCTTACTTTACAGAAAAAAGACTTTTAATTTGCCAATATCAAGTTGAGGAAGCGGGGTATTAGATTTGGATTGCTGATTTACTTTGATGAAGCCAAATAATCAGCAGAGCACAAAATTAAATTTTTCAATTCAAGGCTCTCAAATTGGCCACCGGTAGCTAAGATAACTTACTTAGTTCATGAAAAAGACTTCATTGTTGTACAAACAAATGGACATTATTAGATTCACATTCACCAAAAGTTCAAATGAAGAAATCCTTAAATATACTTTTCTTTTGTTCAGTATTATTCACCAGCCACATAACAATGTTTTTTTCTTTTAAGACAAACTTGTTCATTAAACAGTCCCTCTCTTTGGCTATTTGCAGGAACAGACACAAACAAGAGAAAAAGCAGGAAACTTTTTAAAGTGGGAAACTCACAAACACAGAGAGAAAGGTTTTTACATCTCAACGGTTTACAGGGAAAGTTCAAACCCTCATCCCCCATCCACTATCTGAGCCATGAATTTCCTTTTCCACTTGTTTTTGAGGAAAGAATCGAGTATTGTTGGATTCAAATGGCTCATGTGTTCATGAAGAGAGACTCTTGTCCCGTCTGTATTTTCAAAAGCTTCAAAAGCTTTTTAGTAAACCTGTTCACGCTTCCTCTTTTCAGCTTTTGAAAGGCAGCATGAAAATATGAGCAGAAGCAGGTGATGTTTATCTCACATCGATAACTCCGGAGGACTCGTCAAGTTTTTATGTGTGAACAGCTTCCACGAAGAACCCAGATCTTTAGCCACCTCTTGTTAAGCTCTTAATTTACTCTAAAGACGACACACTGTCCAATATAAGAAAGAAGAATTATTTGATTCATAACCCTTCAGTTAAAAGAAGAACTAGCTTATGGTTTGGATTGCAAAATGAAAACATAACAAGAAGCAAGAGTGAATAATCCAAAAGAATGGAAAGTTTTTCATCCAAGCTCCTGTGACAGAACCAAAAACTCTGATCACACACTTAAAGCTTAGTTTACAAAAACGCTGCTCGGTTTGTCAAGAATGTGAGCTAGCTTTTATTTCATACTTATTCAGACATAGTTGAATTTTATTTGCCTTTTAAGAAACGTACTCTGTGTTTGCAACTGTGGCTTAAAATATGAAATACAAAGTGAAAAATGACAGCAAACGGGATACTTTTGGAAAGAGAATCAAATTTCTATAATCCAAACTTCAGCGATGACCAACCTCATTCATCTGCCGTCAGATTGGCTGCTAAAGTTTATAATAAGGCTTTAATGTTTGCAGTGTAATATTAGTCGCAGTAAAAGCTTATTTCGAACATGTAAGAACTAAATCTGTGTATTTTGTACATTTATACAAATGTAGCATAATAGTATACAAAACTAAGCAAACAAAGATCACCTCAAAAGAAAACATGTTAACATGCTCAAAAAGGAGTGTAAGGAAGTACAAACTTATTAAATTACACCCCAAAACACTGACAACAATTTAAATGATACTTACTCAAGATAGTCTATATGTTAAAAAACAGAAGGTCGCATCCTTCTTCATCTGTTATTGAAATATTTCTACTTTCATTCACAGAGTTGAATTACAAAAATCTCCATTGAGAAAAAACAGCTTTAAATTTTCCCTCCATTTAGTTTAAGATTAGAAGAAAACTCAAACATGACAATAGTGACAATTCACAAGAACACAGGAAATCAAACATTCAAAGTGCTCTTTAACTTCCCGAGTGGGGACTTTATCAACTTTTTTAACTACCAATGCCTTGGCTGTTAGCTTAGTTTTTAAGAAGGCAGATAACAAGACAGATTTGACACCATTTGTTCTTTCTTATTTCCCATATTATATAAAACAGAAAATGTAACATGTTTTAGTCATTCTTATTTAGACTGCTTAATTATAACTGTTTTTTGTTAGAAATGTTGAAGCATTTAATGCTCTCTTTGTAGCAACTACGAAGCATTTTTGATTCAATGGGAGTTTTTTAAAGAAAATAACACTTCTCAAGAAAACTGGAAATCCAGTTTAAAGGCCAAAATCCACAGTTAAACATCTTACTTCAGCCACCAGAAGCTATGCTACATGCCTGCGAGGATACACGGTTTAAATGAAAAATAAATGTATTATTTGATTTCGGAGATCATATATCATTTTTAAAGTGATGCACAATGCAGGAGGTTTGCGGAAGTCGTTTTAGACAATAGCAACATTGTTATACACAATTTCAGTAAAGGACATCAAACATTCTCTGTGCTAAAACTGACCTGTTTTTCTTCAACATGACAATTTAGTTGTCTTAGAAACTGATTAAAAAAAGAGAAAATACACTTTTCATTTTAAAATGATGACACCTTTGTCCCCCTCTGGATATCAGACTGTACAACTCCTCACTCAGGGGGAGGATGAGTGACAGGAAGACTGAGGACAGGCCGGCCTTTAGCCATACTTTTACTTTACTTTATACTTTTCTATGTGTATTTATATTGCTGTTTTTATATCTGTTATATTGAATTATGACTGTAATCCAAATTTCCCTGAGGAAGTTTTCCAAAGGGATTAATTGAGATCTATTCAATCTAATCTATATTTCTGCTGATACCAAAAATATTTTTTTACATTTTATCTGCTAACACATATTAGATATGCATACTACTGTGCACTCCTAATTTTATTCTTTTCCACCCAAACGTTGCTCCCACATGGTTTTACCATCTTTTTAGCCTTATATTAGCATTATTAGCATTCCCTCGCTTATGACAGCATGTGCCAGTTTAACTCAAAGTTTTGTTGAGCTGAAGAAACCCTTTAAATTTCAGAGGTAGTTGGGGAATATAATTCTGAGATGAACCATAAATATAAAACATGAAAGAAAAAAATGCATCTTAATGTCAAATGTAGGGGAGCAGCCTTATACCCAATCTAATGTTTGTCTGTTGAATGCTACGCTAAAGACCTTTGGGAACATCTTGCGGTAAAATTTCAGCCTGTGCATGTTTTTGTATCTACTCCTGCCTTAAAGATTTACAAGCTGACACAAAACATAGTTTTTTTCTTGAAGTGGGAATTCGGCTTTCATCCTGCCAAGACTGATGAATATGAGACTTTTTTTCAAGTTAAAAGTCCAAGGGTACAACATTTTGGTTTGATATAATGTGACATGGTGTTATCATTTACAGCAGAGCTCTTTTTAGGATGTTAAGTACTGATTGAGTAAATTGCTCATTCATTAGAGACAATGTTTTGTTACTTTGTTTAGGGGCACGTGACTCACCTTAAGACACAACAGTGTGAGTCTTTATTGTCCCACAACCTTACAAACCTAGACTTAGCATTTTCTGGCTTTTGTCATCATGTCAAACTTCACTTAAACATTTGGGGATAGAGAAAGTCGCATAGACTTTCACCTTTCCGGTTTGAGGGGAGGAGCTTCAGCTCAAACACCAAAACCCACACCTGTGCCCCACCCTTCATGGTCCTTACCTGTGTTTCGGAGAGATTCAGCTGCCTCGCGAGCTCGGTCCGCTCGCGGCCCACGACGTACTGACACCGCTGAAACTCGAGCTCGAGCCGGTACAGCTGCTCTGCCGTGAAGGAGGTCCGCGTGCGCTTGGGCCGGTCCAGGTCGAGGCCTTTGGGCAGGACGATCTCCCGGATGGTACCTTTGGCGTCTGCGCGAGACAAAAAACACACGAAGACTGAGTCTGACTGAAAAGAAACCGTAAAGTGAGGCTGTTCATGCTGGTGTGAAAGCTGCACGGCGATAAACAACATAAACACCTTCAGATAAAGACCGACTCACCGAGGCTGCCATGATGGATTTAGTGAGCAGAGTTATTGTTGTTGGCTTCACAGAGAGGAAAGACGCGTTTGTGTGGTGAACAAGCCACAGGTGTGTTACTTTAATACACCTGAGTGTGTTTACTTCACTGTGACTCAAGAGCCTCGCACAGAAAAAGATATTTAACATAAAAACAAAATGGATACAGATCTTTTTCTCATCATATTGCTCACACTAGTTCTTCTGTTTTCTAATTTATGTTTCGTATTGCCTAATAGTTCTTTGATACATTACGCTTTTAACCTTTTAGCAGAAATATTTCTCCTCCTTTCTTCTCCTCGTACTGTTTTTTCCTTTATAATCCCTATTTTGCACTTCAACACCAAGTCAGACTCTATACATTTTCCTTGCTCTCACTGCAGCAGACACATCTCTGTAGATCTGAACATACAGGGGCGCTGCCAGAAAATTTGGACCCCATTAAAAATATCTGATCTGCCCCATCCCAAACTTATTTGCATTATTTCTCAAAAGCAAGCATCTGAAAAGCAAACCGATAAACAAAAATGAAATAATATATACACATATTTCAACAGATCTCTTCTAGTTATTACGAAGTTATTCTGTCTGAAGACTTAAATTTAACAAAAACAGATGAATTTAAAAATATTGTTAATAAAACTTTGTGCCATGGATGAACTTCTTTGGACCAATCTGAGTGGTAAAATGTTTAGATGTATTTGAATCTCTGATCATTTTACCAACTTCAGGTTGATTATACATTTGGCTCACTATATCTATTTTTTTCTCATGTGTTAACATGCTATTTGGTACTGCAAAGGGCATAAACTACAACAAAAGGCCTCTTTTATAATATAAATTTTATTTTTAAAGGTTAATAGACGCAAACTGTAGCCTGCATTTAAAAGCAATTTTGTTTGTAGTATTTGAATTCAAATAGATTTTTAAATAACTATGGCTAAAATAATACATTAAAATGCAAAAGTAGAGTATTTTAGGCCCCCCTGTCTGCCACGGGCTCCCCAACTTTCTCCGTAAATGTCCCCTTGTGTGCGTAAAGGTAAATTAATGCCACAGCCTTTAATTTACAGCATTGTGTTATGAAAATGGACACACTGCATCACATTAAGTGCTTTTCCTTGGAATCTCGTGTTTTTCATGACCTAAAACTGGAGTTCAAACGCTTAAATCAAAGCCATTTCAGCTCCAGAAACTCTCCTGGAAACTTTTAACCGTAATAATCGTGCGTGATTAAAAACTGTGCCCACACAATGTGCATTCTGCTACCTTTTGCCAGAAAAATTTCTGAGCACATTCTGTCCCGATCAACTGTTGATCCATTCAGTCTGTTCCAACCAGAAGTGACGCACAGAAAAGATGGCACCACCTTATTTCCCCTGCCTGACGTTTAGATCATCCCCAAAAACTCGAGAGACAAAACGATGGAGGCGTCACTTTCGACTGTGTCAACTCAAGCTGTGCGTCATCCTGCATCCAAACCAGTGCAGTGAGCGTGCATGGCTACTGTCACACTACCACTGAAAATATATATTTTTTTTCTTTTTAGTCATGTTACTAATTTTCCTTTAATTTCTTCTTTAACATAACACGCTGTGCCACTCCGTGGTATCATTATTTTTCCTCTAAGTGAGTCGTTTGGTTGAATTCTTGTGCGTCTTTTCTAAATTACCAAACTATCATCTGCTATATTTACAACAATATCCCAGAAATGCTGTCAGTGGAATCATGAGCAAAACACAACTATAACTTCAAATATCAATAGTAAGTTCTATTAAATTAAAAGTAGTAAATGTAAAAATAATAAATATGCTGGATGTAAAGGGCCGGTCGACCGTAAGTCACCCCGCCCTGGACCAACAAAAGGACTTGCCCATATGTTCCCAAAAATTAAAAATATATGAGTAAAAAATTATACCAACTCGCTTCTTTAATGTTGCTTTAACATTCTTACTAAAGGTTCGAAATAAGTTTGTCATACATTAATATTTCCGTATTTTGGTTGCACTGTAACCGAGAATATTTGTTGGTATTTATCACATTGAATGGAAGCGCAGGCCAGACAAGCCTACCCTCTTTGTCCATGGTTTGACTTCATAAAATATGCAACCGAATAAAATATGAAGAGCTCTGAATTAAATATGAAACAAAACTGATTGAACCGAACAAACATTGATCTATGATTCTATGAAAGAGCAAACAAAGTAAAAAAAAAACGCATTTGTTGGTTTTGATTTTGTTTTTTTGTTTTTTGTTTTTTTAGATTTTTCTCCTCGTGCATGGAGTGGATACAGCGTGCGTAAAGGAACCATTGTGCCATTTTTACAACGTAATTTAAATAGTTGAATGAATGGGTCGCTCCTTTAAATCAAACATCTATTTTCTCCCTCGTTGTTACACACAGTCTTCTCAAAGTGCTCTGGCATCCCCTGCGTAATAATACATGCCTCTGCCATCTTTACGCACGCGTAATGGCAATGCGTAATGTGTCACCAGGCAGGCTAGATCCCACAAAAACCCCCAAATACACAGTCACACGGTGGCGAACATTAACACATTCTCTGGTTGCAAAATATCAGCTCAGAGAGCAGCAGAGGAGAGGAGGCAGCGGTTACACGGCAGACCTGCTGACCTCTGGGTGACCCCGGCCTCTGTGCGGGAAAAAAAAGAAACCATCGAGCATCGAGCTTTAAAAACAAACCCTGACACTGTGGGTGTTGTTTGTTACGTGCAGAGTACCGTGGTGCATCTACACACTATAAAAATGCAAATAATACTCTCTTATGGTGATCTTTAGGCCTCTTGAGGACATAAACACAGTAACGGCACAGTTAAAGGTGGTTTATTGAGAATATTGGAACAACTGCCTACCCGCAAGAGCGCAGATAAAAAACAGAATAAGGTTTTCATTGAATGCTGTGGAAAAATTAATTTAAGTATTTTGAACTCTTGCATTACATAACTGTGAGCTGTGTTTTAAAATATGCCCGCAAAATAAAAACTCAGCGCACGATGCCTTAAAGAGGTTTAAAAATGTTAAAATTTAAGTGATTAATGAACATTTCAGACTTCTGTATTTTTCTCTCGCGTCAAATTTGCCCTATAATTATAAAATCTCTTCTATGTAAAATATCCTCTTCGCTGCATAATTATTTATTTTATTCCAGAGCAAAAATGGCCCCATCTGTGCGTCAAAACCTCAACATGAACCCAAACTTTGAGTACAGTAAGGTTTATTTACAAGCGTATGGCTGCGCATTGATATACCGGTGGATAGATTAAACCTCCTCCAAACAGATGCACAATGCAGGAAAAATGCAGAAAAGTACAACTTGTCCTTATTTTTTACGTGTTTTAACAAGCAGGATTTTGTATGGGAGGAATGGCAAAGCGGGACTAGTTCCTGGAAAGCATTAGATTAATTTAGATACAGTATATTCTAGTATTTAAAAAAATCCCTTTACGTAACACCATAGCATGAATTCAAGAGTAGTGTTTAGTTTACGCCCATAAATAATAATTACAAATCCTCCTAATACAACAACCTGCATGTGCGCACAATACAAGTCTTTTTAAAATATTTAAAGATGTGGGTGACTTGCTGTAGGAAAAATAATAATACACTTCATTTTTCTTACAATTAATCAAGTCTAAATTAATTAAGGCAGTTTATTGGCGATACTTGAGAGGCGAATTCGGCCGGTATTCTGCTTTATTTATTTTTTTAACAGTAAATTAGATTTTTTAATAGCCAACAGAATATTTCACTTGATGTTTTTATTCTTTTTACTTTGAAAAGTCTCATTGTGACACAGAGGGCCTCCAGCCGGAGGGCGTGGACTCCCTGAATTAAATATTATTCTCATCTTCATCAACATAACACTGACACACAAAGGCAATCAGGTACAAACGCCCACACTGATTGGGAGAATTTATCAATGGAAGGCTGTGGAAGATTTTACTATCACCTTCTTAACCTCTAAAACGATAAAAAGCCTCGAAAGTGTGAAGTTCATTTACAATTCTGGGCAGTTTCCCTTTGTTTTCTCTCTCAAATATGGTTAATAACGACCCCATGAAAAGGCTGTTTATTTTTTATTTTTACTTTCAGTGTGACCAAGCAGCCTGTAAAAATGCAAACGAGGACAAACGTCGTCTCAAACTGCTGCAAATACTCATTTTTAGATTCAATATTCTTCTTAAATTACGATTTTTACAGGTGTGGTCTGGTGCTACAGTGATTTTGGCTTCACCGAAGTAAAAGTAGACTATTGTTACCAAGCAACACAGGAGGTGGTGTATTTATTACAGCTCTATTTTACTGTAAGACACATTTAAACAATAAAATATGTCTCCTTTCTTTAAACACACACTTCTACAAACAGATAGGACGACTTAAGCTACGTCCATGTTGCTCCAACAGATATGAGCTAATCAAGCAAATTTTGCTCCCATTTCTGTAAAAGTGAAAGCTCCTTTTACTCCAACAGTTTGGGAATTCAGACACATAACTTATGGCAAAAATACACTATTATATCGTTTTGGACAAGTCCTCACATTTACCCTCTTATTGGGAAGACAAAAAGGAGAGAAAATGCTAGTTAGCTTAAATAGTTTCACTTTCTCGGGGGCTAGCATACGCCACCAGTTCAGGATTCACTTTAATGCACTCATTTATTGATCTGTTTGTTGTTAATTACATTTTATGTGTTTTAGTTTTAGTATGAGTATACAGCAGTGGTTTGGCGTTAGGTCAGTAGGGCATAATGGAAGTGAAAGTAGCCTTTTGTTAGCCTAATAAGGTGGTGAATTGTTTTTATTATTATCCACACAGTCCCGCTTTAGTTAAAGTGGAAAAGTTGCAAAAATAAAGATGTACTTTTTGTGGCTTAAGGGTATTTTAGAGAAGAGTATTCAGACAAACTTTAATGTTATATTCTCCATAACCCATTTTGCTCTAATTCGTTGTCCACCTTAAGGACTACTGGCCTGTAATGCTGTGGCCTTAAATGCCTGTCAGTCCCTTCAGGCTGCTAAAGGTGCAAAAGCATCCACTTTGAGGTTTGATATTTTCTTCAGGCATTTAGCAGGTCAGATCTGGTGTAACAGGAGAGAAGTGGAAGTATCATTTTGTTAACAGGATCATGTGAGTTACCTTTTCATTAATGCAGAAGACTGAAATGCTCCATAGAAAATAATAAGTTTACTTTCTGTTGCTTCAGAGTGTTTAGACATTTAGACAAACTCCAATTGCATGTTTGATTTTCTGAAACTCATATTTTCTCTTGGTTTTGTTTGTGTGAAAGGATAATTGATGTGTAATATTTGGGCCTTGTGGTGTTTTAATGCTTGCAGTCTTACTTTGCTGCAAACTCTCAGTTTGAGACTCACTTGATGTTTCTCTCAGGTGTGGTCTGCTGTTACAGTCATTTTGGCATCACGGAAGTGATTGTTGTGTTACCAGGCAACATAAGAGGTAGAGTATTATTGTCGGAGTGTTTTTATTGTTTTTAATAATTTCTTTATAGTCAGGCAGTTTTTTTATTGTTTGGAAATATTTAACTATTATGTTCAGTGTAGAGGAGTTCTTAAAATCCTGTTTCCATGTTTATTTGACAAGGCAAAGTATTTTTAAAAGCTTGATTCTTGTGAAATAAAAGTGGTAAAACTTTCACTGCCAGATTAAGATGCACTTTCCCCCCCTTCAGACTGAATTGACCGTGTCACTTTTCCTTTTCCTACCTCGCACTAGTATCCTCCGGCAGTAGTCTGGGTCCACTCCCAAAAGTTTGTCATGTCCGTCCTCGCTGGACGAAGTCGGCGTGGACGCGGAGGTCCCCGGGGTGTCGGTGGAGCTCTGAACCGGGGACCTGCTCCCTATCTCGGCTCGGCACTTTGTCTCCATGCCCCTGTCCGGGCACAGCGGGTTGGGTCCACAGCGGTGGTTCCCATCGCCCATAGTCGTGGTCTGATCAAACATCTACAAAAGTCTCTCTGAAGCTTTTTCGTGCGTCTCTGTCCTCTTCACCCTCTTCCTACTTTCTTCTCTTGGCAAGTGTCCTCCAGAGACAAACAGAGCATGCCCTCCTCTCCTCTTCTCTCCCTCCAAAAATTAATTCAAAAAGTAGATCCAGTTACAAAGGAGGCATGCCGTCCTGCAAGGGAGCCGGCTTCAGGCGTCCAGGCATGACGCGAAGGGGAGTCCAAAAAAAAAACCCAAAGGGAGGCAAAGAAAGCAGAGACTGTGAGGACCTGCAGCAGCAGCCGGGAGAACAATTACAAGTGCATGATGTTAGGTTAGTACAAGGGGGGCAACCAGATCTATGGAGGAGCGGGGAGGTGCCACAATCACACACACATACTGCTCACCCACGGAGAAGTAAAGCAAGAGGCGGTGCGCGCACACACATGCACACAAGGTGGAGAGACACACCAGCTCAGTGCGCTGGAGATACAGAGGGGAAGTTTGTCCAGCTTGTTACTTCAGCCCGAGGATCCGTCAGTGACACATAAAGTGGGGGGTGGTGTCCCTCCGACTGCCGGGAAAAAAATCGTCTATTTCTGAGGGAAATTTCAGAAAAGGGCCACGTGCACTTTGGCGCACAGTTACTGTCCGAACAGTCTGAATTTGACTTGATTCAAGGCTGGAGCATCGCGGGTGGAAGTGCCGGCAGATCTCACCCTGCCCGCACAGAGGGGATGTTGGTGTGTGTTTCTGTGTGGCTGATATTTGTGGTTCACTTTACAGAAGGCAGGAACACCCTCACGTCACTTCCTGTGCACGTATGGTGCTCGCAGCTGATTGGTCGGCCGGCAGGAGCACGTTTTGACAGGAGGACGAGCGGCGCTGCGGAGCAGAGCGGCGGAGACATGACACGATGGGTGGAGAGCGACCAAAAAAAAAAAAAAAGAAACAGCCGGGCTTCCCCACAGCTCAGATACACAGGGTAAGGCTTTGTAATGCGGGACAGAACCTAAAATGAAGCACTGAAGGTAACATTTTTATTGAATTTAAATGTTTGTAAGAGGAATGAAATATATGTAGGCTACTGTGTGTAACCTTTAACAGAGCAAAATAAAAGCCTTAAATGCAATCGATGTTAAGTTTTTCTTGGTATATATCAACAGCTTTATTGTTATTTTTAATATTAGATAATTGTCGTGCTTCAGGCAGGGGTGGTATTAGAAATTTCAAGGCCTCTAGCAAGGAGCAACACAAGACTTCATTACACTTAAAGCTCAGAAACCCTATGGTTTTAAGATTAAACCCTTTTATTAGTGTAAGTTCAAGTATTTATATAAATATTCTTCAACTGTAAGGAAACGTTTTAGTTTTAATTTGATTTTTTAGTTTCTCTCCCCAGCAGGGGAGACAGGGGACAGCTGTAACATTTTTTCTCACTCCTCAGAATTTAAGGAAAAGATGCTGTCAGCTTAATAAAACATTAATATTAGGGATGTATCTCTTAAAAAGGCAGATGAAGCATGATTTGACTGTTCACTTTAAACATATATTTCCACATAACATATCTGTGAAACAAGACATATATAAATTTTCAGTTATTTCTATATATTAGTATCAAAATTAGAGTTTTGGAATAACAGCATATAAGATAAAATGGAATTCAATGCATCCTCAATTAATGTGTGCTTGTAAATAAAACTACATTTATCTTATTTATGAGGACAGGATGCATGGAAATGATAAAATATTTGTACATAAACACCAACAAAACCCGGCAGAACAGAGAATAATAAACATGGCTATTTCATATGCAGTGACTCTTTTATAATTGGCTCCTATCATTCAACCGTGATGAAACTTTGTATATTAATTAGCAACAACCATGTTAGCATATGCTAATTTCTAACCCATCCTGGAGTAGGTTCCAAAAATAGATTTTTGGATACACCAAACAAGGTTTCTGGTACAAATAAATGCCAACCAAGCATAATTTAACCACTAAATTTTGACATAGGCTATAAATAGATTTATTTGGTGTAATGTTCCACAGATCTGCAAACTTTATAAAATCAAGGAATAAATAAATAAGCAGAAAAATGAAATTTTTCTTCAGATACTGTATTTACTTGTGACTTTTAAGAAGAAAACAACCTACCATGTGGCACATTTCCTTTTAAGTTTAGCACAAGTAATCATCAGAGATGACCTGAGCTTTTGCTACAAGTATTGAGTCTGTTATCACTGCAGTGGTCTGCCCTAATAAGTAGTAAGTTCTCTATTTAAACATATTAAAAGTCCTGAAAAAATACTCCTGCTACCAGATTAAAACAATGATGAACTTCCTTCATATGCAGTACAAGACAACAAGAGAATATTAACATTCAAACAGTTTTGTTTGCTAAAGGTATAATTTTAGGATAAAGTGAATGCAACAGTATATTTAAAAAAAATCCCAAATATAATTATTTTACTGCTATGTAACTGCATACTCCAAACGCATCTCCTTCTTTTGCTATTTAGTTTGCAATGTGCAAATAAATGCCTTATAAAATGATGCAACCTACAACCAATGCCACAAAATCAATCACAGTAGGAGTAAAAACACTACTTTGAAAACAAATGAAAATAAGTTGATGCAAGTTACAGAGGTTTATTTTGTTACTGCACTGCATTAGACTGTCTTTTTACAACTAAACTCCACCCCTTATTTCCCCTCATAAATTTTTGATTGATTTCTGATTTAACCTCTTTCTTTGTCTAACTTGACTTTTCAGACATAATAGTACTCACTGATTTTCAGAACTTGACTTTAAACATATGGCGCTAAATAAAAGTGATTATTATTGTTAATTTTGTATCACTATGTTATGGATAGAGATATAGAGGCAGTGGAATTTGCAGGGCTTATACTTCAAAACAGCTGAATTCACCAGATTCTGTTCTCAAAAGCTTCAGGCTAAAAAGATGATACCTGGTCAAAAATAACCAGACTTTTCAGCGGTTTTTTAAAGACCAAAGATGAAGCAGCTAAAACTGATTTAACATGAAGCAGCAGCAGAGTTGACAGTAAGACTCCAGCTGAACAGTGATGAATGTGACAGACAAAACACTGAAACATGTCCCAGTAATATGAGAAACAGTCCACCTGGTTAAGAGTCTTAGATATGTTATTACATATGGACAATAAAGTGTATTTTGTCTATTGTATCCTGCTTTATTGCACAGTAAAGATTCATTGTTCTGCGTCATGCTGTATTTATCTTTTTGAATTCTCCTGTTTACTCCGTGGCTTCCTTTGGTATCATGTTGTTTTATGTAAGTCATATTATTTCGTTTAAACTGAACTGCACATATTTTATCTTATTATGTGATTTCAATTGTATTGTATTTCTTCTTTTGAATTTTATAAAGTGGTATGGTATAGTAACAAGTAATATCATATAGTAAATTATTATATCAGTCAGACTGTTCCCTGTTGAGTTGTATCATTTTGTATTGAACCACATGTTGTCGGATCTTTTACTGTTTATACTGTTTGGATTAAGCGCTGTAATAATCCTGTAACGTTGTATTAAATGTTTTATTTTATTTAATATGTTATATTGCATATCCCTACATTGTTGTGTACTGTATCATATGATATATTCTTTATGTTGTATTATAGCTCTAGTATTGTGTCATGATGTTTTGTATCATTTCTTTAATCATTGCTTTGTTTTAACACATGGGTGGGCAGCTGGTGAGCGCCACCTTCTCCACACATGTGGAAGATTTTCATGGAAAAAAATGTGAAACCTGCCATGAAACATAAGAATAATATAATTTCAAGAAAATAGGGCTACAGCTTTACTTGCATCAGAAAAGTAGGTGAAACAGTCTTTAATTTTATGTTTAGCTCATTGGATCAAGAATTTGTACTTTATTTTAACGTGGCCCTCTTAGTGACCAAAGTTGCCCATCCCTGTGACATCAATGTTGCTTCATGTAGTGCTGTATTATATCAAAATTATTTTTTTTCTCATTATGTTTTGTTTTAAATGATTCTGCGCTTATGGAACAGTATTATTTTATTTAACTACTTTTTTTCCATATATTACTGTATTTTTTTGTTATCATTTTATTTACCAAATTACATTACTTTCCTCCTTTTTTTGCTCGTTTTGTCTTAGACGCTTTTTTTTTTTTTACACCACAAACAGTCCCTTTTGTTGTCTTATCCTTATGGATGAAGTATGCAATATCAAAATATTTTCAGGTTATTTTAAAAGAAATAGTTGAACAAACCTCAAATTAAAAAAAAAACAAAAAACTTGAATATCTAAAAAAGAAAATACAGGACTCCGTCATAAAAAGCTATGGTTATTAAGTGACTATATTTTGGCTTGAACACTCGGCACAGTAATTGGCAAAACTCAAAATGTTGAAATGGTTGACAAAAGCAATCCTGAACACCAAATAGTTTGGGAGGAAACTGCAGCCTACCCTAAGAACTTCTCTGAATATTTATTAAATATAATTTCTTAAAAGAAAGGAAACAAAACACTTAACATTACGCTGCACTGTCATTTGATCTATGTGAAATTATTGCTTAAATATTGGGGAAGATGAATTTAAATATAAGTTATTAGTGTTAGTAGTATCTCTGTTTTGTCTGCCGTCTTTTATTGTACATTTTCCTTTTTTTAAATACAGCAGGTGCGTAAATACATTGGAAAATACACTGTAAAGTCATCGTGTGTGTATTTGGACTCCATCTTTCTTGCAGCAGTTTAGTGTTGATGTTACAGCCTGTCGTTTGTTGTGATTGTGAGATAATTTCAGTGTAAACGCTGCCTGAAACACTGGCTGGAATTTCCTCCTTACAGGTGAAACATCTCTGAAAACACTGGGGGGGAAAAAAAGGAGATGTGGATTATATAATTATAGTTTAGTAGTGTGTGTTTTTTCTTTTATTTTTTTTTCTTCCAGAGGCCGTAATTACAGCTCCAAGGCGCGGCTCGTTACTCCTTTCAGCGTCTCTAATCTCACACAGGAAGAATAGAAACTGTCAATCACAGGCCGCACTCAGCAGAGAGACAAGAGGGGGACTGATTGCTGCTGCTGCGCCGGGACACACACACACACACACACACACACACACACACACACACACACACACACACACACACACACACACACACACACACACACACACACACCCACACACACACACACCAAATCGTCCTTCCTCTTCCTCTGCTGTGTTTTCAGCCTTGCTGTCCGTCCAAAAACATCCAAACAGCTAAATTCTAACACCTTTAATTTAACCTAAAGTGCTTTTTTCATTCTAAGATTTTGTACAAATTTAAAGATTAAAACACAAAATTTTCTGTGATAATTTAACAAATGTAGATTTCTTTTCTTTTGGCTGCAGCATTAGTCCTTTCAGAGCCTTTTTTTGTGGCAAATGCACATTAAAAAAATCCATTGATCAAGAGTCAAAACACGAAACGTTTAGACAGATACAAATATTGTTTCCTCTTTAAATAACATAAAAGTATTTTTAGGCTTTTCTGTACTTGACTGTCTTATAAATTCATTTTAATGCTTTAACCTGTTTGGTCTATTTTCTCTTTCTTTATTTTATTGCACTTTAAAATGTCTGCATTTCTTAGAGATAACATTTTGTATGAGCATGTATTATACTAAATAGTAAATTTTAAATGTCAAATATTGTTGTGTTTATTTATATTTTTGTCCAAATGGTTTAGATTAGATGAGAAAGTACTTTATTAATCCCCTTGGAAAAACTCTCCGGGAAATCGGGATTCAGTAGCAGTTCAGTATTAAAGATTAAATAGATGTGAAAAAGATAGATCTAAACAATAATATAAATACATACATAAACATATATAATATATATGATACACAAGACTTGACATCCAAGACAAATTTCCTAAACGGGACATGTGCCAAGTTGTACCCTTGCAGACGCAGTCCTTATTGTGTATCATGTTGTGTTTGATGGAATTGTTTTGTGTCATAATTAAATGAAATATATCGTGTGGAAATGTTTTAACATTGTAAACTTCATCCATCAGGATATGACAACAAAAGGGACTGTTTGTGGGGTTTAAATGAGCCTCTAATACAACATAACAAAGCAAAAAAAAAGGAGAAAGATAATGTAATTTAGTATAAAATGATAAAACATAATACAGTGATATATGAAAAAATGTAGTTAAATAAAATAATACTGTTTCATAAGGGCATAAATCATTTAAAACAAAACATAATGGGACAAAAATTGATTTTTTTTACAATAACATGAAACAACATTTAATTGTATCTAATATAACTGATCATATTTTAGTAAACAGTGTGACATCATTGTATCAATTGAGAAAGTTATTTTTCTATATTTTATTTTACTATTTTGTACAGTAATAAACATATTGTTTAGAAATGTTGTTGTGTCTTTTTGACTGATATCTGCTATATTTTATGCCATACTTTATATTTTATTGTATGATATTACAATGACACATAGATGGAATTGTATGAGAGTGATTCTTTACTTGTTGCACCATTTCAGTAAAAAAGGCATATTTTAATATAATGACATATTTGTGTAGTTCTGTTGAATATTATATTGTGTGTAATTGTATTGTGGGTTTTATAACATATTGTCTGATATTATATTTAACTGTACGGTATTGTACTGTAATATTTTTTGTTTTATTGTATTTATTATTCTTGTCCTGAATTGGATTTTTGTATCATGTGATATAGTTTTGTTTTTATACTGTATTCCATCACATATTAAATTGTGTTGTATCATATCATTTTAATTAAACTGATCGTATTTTTCCCTTTAATAAATTACTGTATTGTATAATTTTATGAATCAGATCTTGTTGTATCATATTTTGTCGTAAAGAGTGATGCAGATATGAGTCCAGAAACACAAAGGAAGTTAGCATTTAGCACTTCCTGGTTCCCAAGGCTGAAAGTTTACGCAGTTTTCCAAAAGCTTAATGGATAAATACTGGAAATATGAATCACAGTGAACACATCCATATTAGATTTTAACATTTAATCTAAAAAAATACATTTTAAAGCATTGTTTTGTGTTCAAAACAACGGTTGCTAACTTATGAACTACAAAAATGGCTGCAGACTGTAATGCAAGCATTTCCGATTATTTCTTTAACGATTGGTTATTCAAACGAAATGGTCATGACTACGAGGCGAACCTGATCAGGTCACATGGTTAAGAGGAAATGATTTAAAAAGAGGTCACAGCGTGATGTTTTACTCTGGAAATATTGGCACTGCTTTTAAGAGGAACTGCCATGTTGTAGTTCCACAATAGCTTCTCACTGATTTCATTTAAGCTTGAAAAAGTCATAAAAGTAAGATAACTTTGTAAACACAGAACATAATGTGTAAGTTTTATTATGTTTGCTAGATTTTAACAGCAACAATCCAAGAGTGCAGTGAAGTATCATCAGTTTATAGACAATGCACTGTCCCTGCACAGATCTATTGATCTATCCTGTTATTTAGTATAATATATCTTACTGTACTGAGTAACATGGTGTGGAATTATGTTGTACAGTATTGTATAATAAAATATTGCACATTGTATCCTTTCACATTATGTTGTTTTGTATTAAATTGAATGGTTTTATGACATTGAATTGTTTCATATTGTGTTGAATTTGTTGTATTTATCAATGTTTCATTTTTAAATTCATGTTGTTATTTTATGTATTGTAATTGTTTTGTACAATTTCATTAATTTGCCATTTCAGTCTCATTTCAGTGTGTTTTGATTTGTTGTTTGTAACACACATTGTTCCATATTGTATTGTATGGTCTTTTTTTCACATCATATTTTATCCAATCCTTTTGTGCCTTTTCATCTAATTATATCACATTTAAAGTATTTTTATTTATGTAAAATATTGGGTCACATTACATGTTTTATTTCTTCTTTCAAATTTGTTTGTACCTCTTTAGCATCATATACTGTCATGCTGTTTAGTTTTGATTTTTGTCAATATAGAGGCTAGAATTATTAAATTCTGTTGCATTGAATCATATTTTAGTTTTATGCTGCATCATATTAACCTTTTTTGTTTTTTCTTTCCTTATCTAAGGCATTATATACACTCCTTTTTTTTTCTCTGCTTACCGTAAGACTGTAAAATCTCAAATCTTAGATATTACATTGGTCATTTGATTTTTTTTACTTAAAGCTTTTATTTTATGTTTTTACCCCAATGTTCCAATAAAGTGCATCTACACATAATCATTAGAGGATATAAAAGATGCTATTGTACTTTTATCACATGTATTTAATTATTAATGTGTTTGTAAGTTACCTAAAACTATGTTGCATATTTGAGTACGTAAACCAACCCATGCACAAAGCACAGCTGCAGCTTTACAGCTTTACAGCTAAGCTAACATGCTAACGTAAATCCTTCTGTACAGAAAGGAAAGAAAAAAAGCTCTTGATCTGATGATGCTTCATTCTGCTCGCTTTTCTGCTCTGGTGCAGAATAACGCTCAGAAATACGAGTTTTTCTTTAGGTTATTGTTTCTAATTTTGCTTCATTAAGTGACCTGGGGTTTTCTTCTTCCTCTACTGTAAAAACTGTCAGGCTCCTCTTTGATCACACATGAGGGGACTTAATTCAATTTTGCACATCCATCACTTCTCATTAATCACTCCTGTCATGTTAGTTTTTCTAATTAATTTCTCAGTAGGAAAGACCAATAACCAAGTTTTTCTTCTCTTGAAGCAGCTTTCTTCGCCTCGAGGAGAAGCTTTTACTTTGGCAGAGGGATATATGGAGTTTTTGGAGATATGTGGATATATTTATAAACTGGATGAAAGGTAAGACGAAATACTTTCTATGTGGTTCATGTAGTTGTTTAATACTACAAACCAGGACAAATACTCAGTAAACCACAGTAGAACCATAACTTTGACTGTTTGCCATGTAAAATCTAAGTGAGTTTTGTTTATTTTTCTATTTATTGAGCATTTCGAATAAACAAGTTTGACACCAGTTTGATACAACAATAAGAATATAAGTGTTAAGCACCTTATACTGGGCGGTACTTTGTTTTTAGTCAACAGAAACTGCCTCCAAACTCAATCTCACAGTCAAAATGGCTCAAAAACAAATTCCATGAATGGAAGTCGTTGAAGTCTCTACTCCTGGATATCCTGTTTATCAATGTGAGACATTAGTTTACGGATTAGTCGTATCAAAATGCTCATAAACTTAATAACCTTCTGTTATCTTCTTAAGCAGAAAGAGCGTCTGTCTAAACATCTTAGCAACGTCTGTTAAGTTTTCGCGGAGCTGCAACAAGTGGTCCCTCCTGTGAGCACCCACTTACCAAGTGTTGCCAACGTGTTTGTGCAAATCAGTCAGCATGAAGGAGTTTGTCTGCAATATTTGACAACTCACAACAATAAGTATTGGTTTTCTTAGGTTTGTACTTCTGTTATCAACATTGATATGAAATTTAGACTGTGCTCTATCTCTCTTTTTGGTTTAAATGTGACAAACACCAATGAGTTTTTGTTTTTTTGAGACCGAATGATGAAAATTTGATCAAGTGTAATGTAGGATGTTTTTGACAAACTCCAATATAGAGAAATGTTGCCAGTAGGGATGCACAGCGTGGAAATTTCTACCTGTTTACAGCTGTTATATCAGCCATGTCTATTAGCTATATATTCCAAATATCTGTTTAATATTGACAGAATGTCTGAATGCAGCGTAACAATTCATCTTATCATCAACAATGTCTTCATTTATCACCACAGAGGAACAGGTCAATTTTTGCACAGTAGAGACTTAGAAACGAAAATACGATGGTATAAATGTGAAAAATTAGAATATCTGAAATAAGCAGGAACATCAAGTTTTGACCATTCAAGAAAATATAAAAGACAAAGAGTCTTGGGCTGGATTTGTAGTCGTTCCCAAACATAGATTCTGCTTTCTCTTATGACACTGACCATCGTTAAGTTTCAGCACTCTGAGATTCAACTGATCATTAAACATTATGTTTAATTATGTCCAACATGATATTTGAATGTTAAACTTGTGGCATCTTCAATATGCAGGAATGTTGCCAACAATGTTGGCAGGTGTAAAAGTTTCTGTCAATATTTGCAGCCAATGGATTGGTCGTGTATATCCATATTTAGACTTCAATATCAGCCACATTATCTGTCGTATCATCTTCAAATTCAGCAACATCATCTTTCATTAATACCATCTATCATATATTGACAACAAAATAATTAACATGTACCAATGTACTACAATGTGTTACGATACCACCACCAAATAGATTCATTAAGACTTGAAAAAATCTATAAAATCATAAAATGTTGTTTTTGAATCATATCAGTTTTAACACTAATAGATTGCTATAAAATGAGGAATCAGATATTTCAGCTTTGTAGGGACTTGATGTTCTTAGCCAAAAATGTTCACATAGTTTGAAAGAATTGGTGAGTCAATTTTAGTCAAAATTGTGCACCATGTTGCCAGTGATTTTTTTTTTTATCAATTAATTTATTTATTTTTGACAATTTACAGTTTGCAGGTTCGTCTGCAATATATGATAACTAATAGAAAAAAACGTAAGTAAAACCAGTGTAAATGTTGCTGGCTTATTATTTTCGTCAACAACCTTTTTCAGTTGATGAAAACTACACAGTAACTAATAAAACAAGTGCACATGGACAAAACTAAAACTTAATTACCTGACATTTTCATCAACAGATAAAAACTGGAGGAAAATGTTTGACAGAGACTTAATCCAATCAGACCTTATTTGGTCATGTAGAAAGTAGAGACAAGTTAGAATATGCCCAATCACAGCTGCCTTAGCTTGGTGGTGGGGGTGGGATAAGTTGTGGAGCGATCCAATCAGAGCTGCTCTCTTTATGAATTGATATATTCATGTACAGTAGGTTCACTGTTTGTTGTCAATTCTGGTATTGTAACGGAGAAGTTCTGACAGGTAGCCTAAATAAAGGTGACTGCATTTCTCACAAAAGTTACATTTGTTTCGTTCATTTATACATTCAAACTTTACTAGCATTCAGTAAAGGGTTATTAGTTTTTACAAGTGTAAAACATGACTTCAGAAATTCAAGGCAATACAAAAATTGCCTTGCACTTTACACTTCACATTTCAGTCGACTAAATTTACAGCAAATTTTGTCGACTAAAATGTTGTGAAATTTCATCAACTGAAACTAGACTAAAATAAAAACAATGTAGATGACTGAATTATGACTAAAACTAAATTACAGGTGGATAAACTGTCTTAAACTTGTGCTCTTGATGAGAACGTAGCTCTGCAGTGTCGACCCTTGTCTCTCTTTTGGTTGAAAATGTAAACAGATATGATTTTCTGCATTTTGGCCACACTAATCATTAAAACAGTTTTTATTTGATCATTTTGAGAGACATGGTGTCCGAGTGTGACTTTTTGGAAAAAACACAAATGTTGCTATGAGGGATGCACAGTATGGTTTGGACAGACAATAGCAGATAAAATGTGTTCTTGGTATCAGCAGATTTGAAACTTTCTGCTTTTATTTCAGCAATTTAAAATATAAATATTCCACATGTCTGCATATAAAACCTACAGATAGCACCTGAAGCAGGGGACGTCGTCTTCATTTGTCAAGGGCCTCATGCACTTTGGATGCCAGATGTAAAAACACATTTAACCCTTTCATGCCTGATGTCCACCACAGTAGACAGATATTTGGAATAAACTTTATGCCCTTTAGGTTGCAGTACCACCTTAAACCACCAGGTTGTCAATTCCCAAACCCCCTTCTGAAGATTAATATTTTCATTGCACATTTTTACCATATGGAGTTATTGCATCATAAATTCAGAGTTGCCAACAAACAGCAAATTGGGTATTAAGCCTGTATTCAGATTTTATTTTACATGTTGGTTTACTTCACAAGCAAACGGTTTGATTAAACAGCAACAATACATATACTTTAGATTTTACTTTTATTTACTCTTAACAAATGTTTGTCAAAGACGTGTTTGTGGATCTTTAATAAGTTTAATTAAGTTACTAATTATACTCAAAATATAACATTGAAAAAAATGACAATTTTTTTTACTTGTTTGAAATGTATATATATATTCATTGGATTTAATAATTCATGCATGAAAGGGTTAAAATATAAATATTCTAAACCTTTCAAAGTGAGATCAGTCCCTATCGCTCATCCTGCTTCCAGTCACTTGGGGCAGTTGTGACGTCTCGTCTCCGTCTTGGCTGCTGTCATGTTTTCCAGCTCTGGATTTAACTCCAGTAAACTCGTTAATTTCGGTTGAACGTGGATTAAAAATGGCTGACGGGTGGATTTCTGAGGAGCAGATCAAAGTTTTCCTGATATAAAAAACAGTTTCAATCCTGATTGTTTGTAATAACTTTACGACAACAACTTCCCCTTTAAAACCAAAACAAATGTTCCTCCTCCTTTCATTCTGGGGACGGGATGGGCGTTTACAGACGGCCTCATGTGGCCCCCGCTCCGGCAGTTGATCACTGCCCGGTGGCATTGTTTACAAAAACAATCAAATGTAGTTTTTCTCCTTTAGGAAGGTTACAGTGAAAGAAACAGGTGCAGTAGAAGCTTTGTATTCTTTGCAGGGGTGTGTATTTATCAGTATGAGTTTGGACATATCCAATAACAGCAATAATTCAATATCTACATCCCTAATTGTCAATGTTCTTCGACAGTTTGCAACTATAATTTGCTTTTTAATGGTCGTTAAGTTTTGGTGCAGTGGTATCCAACAGGTGCTGAGACTGTTAGTAAGACAAAAATAAGACTAGAGTTTAAAACCGTGGCAATAATTTGTCACATATTTACAGGACAAAGAGACAGAGTTATATTATAAATCATAATTCAGAGTGTAAATGTCAAAATACGACTTTTACTTTCATTTTCAATACAAGCAGAGTACATCATTCTCACACTGTGGCAATAACTTTTTAGATCTTTACAGAACTAAAGGAGGCATATAGTTTGATATCAAGTAAATATCAAGTTTTCAAGAATTTTGCCTTAAATTCCCCAGCCCTACTTTTGATATAGTTTGGCTCTTATCTCCAATTTTTCATTTCCTTTCACATTTCAGATAACAACAGGAATAAATCCCCAAAATTTCAGCAGCAGAATTCATTAAAAATTATCTGAAATATTTGATGATGAGAAACTATAATCAAGTTTTTCTTGTTGTTGTTTGCAGTAGCACCCAAGAGGTGTCAATGCTGTTTTATTATCATAAACATCTGCTATTTCTTTACAGAACAAAAGGGAAGGAGAGATACTGTACATCACTAGTCAGCCGAGAATTATCAGTATTATATTTGTTTTATATTTCCTTGCCCTCCTTTCGATATAGTTTGGCTCTTATATCCCGTCTTTCATTTTCCTTTCAATTTCAAATGATAAAATTAGGAATAAATCCTTGAAATTTCAGCAGAATTAATTCAAAAACTGTATGCCATATTAAAAAACTAACATTTGCTCTATAATGGTCTTTAACTGTTTTTAATCTTTGCTTGTTGTTGTATCCAACAGGTGTCAATATTGTTTTATTTCCAGGACATATTAGAGCTTATCATTCTGGCACTGTGGCAAACTTTAATATTTTCAGAATAAATAAGCAGAGAAAAAAAATCACTATTCAGTGTAGAAATATCAAGATATGAGGTTTGCTTTGTGTGGATCAGTCCTTCTCTTGATGTAGTTTATCTCCTTCTTTCATTTTCTGTTAAATTTCAAAATAAAATCAGACATAAATCCTCAAATTTCCAGCAGCAGCAATAGCAAACTGTTCGCCTTATAAAAAAAACTAACATTTGCTTTATAATAATCTTCAAGTTTTATTTTTATCTTTGTTTGTGTATCCAACAGGTGGCAGTGCTGTTGTGTTTGGACTGAAATCATATCAGAGTTTAAAATTCTGGCAATGTGGTAAACTTTAATACAGCACAGGACAAAAGGCAGGGTTATCTGTTATATTCGTCAGTCCTACTTTTACTATTTTAATAAAGTATCTTCTATGTTTCATTCTTTTGAATCTCAGATGATAAAATGAGGAATGAATCCTCCACATTTCAGCAGCAGGTTTCATTAGACTCACATTTCCGCAGTAATCTAATCCAGATTTCCCTCCATGAGTGCAGATTTCTGCTGCACATGATCCTGATGTGTGTGTATGTTCCCTGCTGCACGTGCCCACAGGCCAAAAGAGAAAATGTTTGTTTGCCTCGAACCGCCACCTCCACCCTCCACCCCCGCGTGCGGCTGGATTGCGGCCTCGTGGAGATGAATCTGATCAATCAGATCAATCAACAGAGATTACAGTAATCCTGGAGGTCAGGGGGAGGGCACCGGGCCACTCAGAGTTCACACACCGAGCACGAGCTACGCCGGAATGAAAAACACTCGAGCGCGTGAAGCTTGGGTTTTACGTCCAGCAGACTGAATGATAAAACCAACAGCTCGAGCTTTTCACAATAAAAGCACGTATTTATGACGTGTTGTCTTTTTGAGGGTCAGGAAACATGGTGGTAATTTTATTGAGTCTGTTTTAACATGAGTCAAACTAAAAACTAAATAATATTGTAAAATAAAATAAAATAAATATGAGGATATGCGTTTGACACAGTTTAAAACTGTTCGAGGTCAAATGACACCAGTGAATTTTTTTCTCTTTCAAATGTTTTGTACAGATAAGATTTCAATGGAGGGTAAAATAAAAAAAAAAATAAAGCCCGAAAGAGGAGCATAAAAGCTCAGATTTATGCGCATTGTGTGACTGACAACATAAAAACTGACCCACCATTTTGAGTAATTCTACAATTTAAAATCGTCATAATAACAAAAGAAAGGGAAAAGTCGTCTCAAATATTGCTCTTTTACGAGTATATAAAAAATAAATAAATTAATAAAAAACTTCCTTTAATGTTCACACAAGCCTCCTGCATTTAAACGATCACGTGTACTGCAAAATCTGCTAAGGTTGCACAATATAAACATTTTTCCTTTTGATTTACAGACAAATTTGACGAGTAAGTATTGCTGTTTAATTTTAGAAAATTCAAACATATAAAAATTGATCCAAAATAATTTTGAAGCATGGAATTCGTCCCTCTTTATCACAATCATAGTTAACAAATCAATGCATATTTACAATTTTTGCAAGCAAAAACTGAAAAACATTTTAACTGTGCACATTTGTCTGGATATTTAGCTATAAATATGAGCACATTTATTTTTAAATATGCGCAGAGCATTTCATAAATACAATTTCAAATTACATTTAAATATAAAGGGTCATATTAATATATTTAAAACTTATACGTAGGCTATAGCTTAGTAGCTTTACTTTGTGATTAATTTTAGAGGAGTACAAATCTTAAATAAGAGCTCTAAAATATATATCTTAAATTAGGCTATCATAAATCCAGTGTTGTTAAGAAAGCAAATTGATGTTATACACGATAAATAACTCGAAACCAACGTTTTAAGTATTTATGTTTTAAATATTTATGTTTTTTACTGCTTGGTTAATGTTTTCTAACGCTGCAAACTACGGCCTATATTACAAATATTACGGTAATTTATCTATCATTTCTACCTTGAGAATAATGCTCCAAATACGTTCGTTCCCCTTAAATTTTATTATATTTTGTAATTAAATTCACGCAGATTCAGGCGATTGGAAACATGCTATGTCAAATTATGTTAAATAACGCTACATTCAAAAGAATAAACTCAAAGAAAGGCTAAATTTAACGACGCCATTTAAGTGACAAACGGATCCCCCCGCAGTCAGAGTCGAAATTAAAATATAAGAAGAAGATGCTGGCGGCGTGTCTGTCAAGAAAGCAGGTGATTTCTTTTGATAAATTTGATAATTGTTTATATATCTGCGCAGAAAGAGCATGAGAAATGTTGTTTTCCTTGTTTTCGGCGTCGTGTTTCTGTCCTGAGCCTGAATATTTGTACGGGAGCGACCGTTTGTTTTGCTAACGTCTCATTTAGCTCTTTTAATCCAAACTGCCGGACGCCATTTTATATTTTTATAAAGCTGCTCCGGCCGTTAAACGATATTAACTCATGTCTAATAAAGCTGAATATGTACACGCTTTCATAACGAGTTTAATAATAACGAACCAGCACGTCTCCTTATTAAAACAATTAATAAAAAATACTGCGTTTATTTTATCACGAATGACGGTTGTACAGAATTAGTGATGCAAAAGCATTGGGCTGAGCCATAAAGAAGAATAAAACATTTAACTCAACGCTTCTCTGTGGTAATTTACGTTTTGTAATTAAATATGTCAGGGCGTTTATTATCAATACAGGGATACACATATAAAGGTTTAATCTGTTTTCTCCTAATGAAACAGAAGTAGGCTAAATTAATTGAAGCAGCTCAGTCATATGAGGCCTGTTAGTGTTTTAATGTCAAAATAATCATATTGTTTTTATTTTATTTCAAGATATTTAAATCAAGGGTCCACGAGTGAATTCAAGACTTTATTAAAGCACACATAGTCATGGACACAAATTCATTTAAAGGAAATAAAAACATCCAGCAAAGATTAGGCTGCAAAATAAATCAGGCCTACTCTGCTGATTTTGCTATATTGAATATTTTTATACATAGTTAATTGTTCTTATTTCCTTTCTTTTCCTTATAATAACTAAAACTCCTCTTTGTTTGCATGATAATCTTTCTATTGGCAAGATTGAGATGCTGTCAGTTTTTGCACAACATTGTAGTTTTAGGATACTTAAAGTTGAACTATTTTTGTAAAATAAAGTTACTCAAATAGTGTTTAGCTTTAGTGACAGCTGTAACAGGGCAAATTAATGTGGCATTATGGGAATATCAGACTCAAACACTTTTATTAATCTTGATTTGGATTGACTGGAAGACTATTTTAAATGTGGCTGAAGTTTTTACATTTCTGACAAAGTGATGATCAAACAGGCTCATATTTACATTGACTAAATATAAACTTGCATAGTGCTATGACTAACTTATTTTTCTTGTCTTGTGTTATGTTACGCCATTTTAGACCTGTAGCATAACAACATTGATAATTAAATACGGCACAACCAAGAACAGAGAAAGAAGAAATCATTTATTTTATAACATCTTACATGAATGTAAATAACTCAAACGTCTTTGGCAGAATAGTCCAGCTATAAGTTTTTACTTTACTATTTCAGCCCTCTTTATATGTTGTCATTATATCCTGATATTTTAACTATTGCTTTGTTCTGGTGGTATTTCTGTCTGTTTTTATTTACTTGCTGATTCATGTATTTGATCAATCTTGTTCACGTGTTGTCTATATAGACCAAAAGAAGAAAAGTTGTTAGCATGGTGACGACTAACGCGGCTCCAGTTTAAATAAATCAAATAAATAAACATAAATATGTAGCTCAGTTTTAGTATTATAGCGATGAAAAGGCAGAGACAATAAAATAGTCAAAGAATCCTGTCGAGGTGTTATGTGACTGTAAGAGGGTTACAAAGGAAATAAAAATAGAACAAAAATATTTCTGCTTTATATCAGACTAAAGGTTCTTAGATTCAATTCTTTAGTGTAAAAGGGCAAACGTTATTTTATGGTCTCTATCAGCTACGTATGGTTGTTTTCTTGTCTAAATAAAAAATCTCTATTATTTAAAGGCTGTTTTCTAGTGTTTGGGGCTCTTAGTTGTTTCATTTCACTCATTATATAGACTCCTTTTCTGCACTGGAGTTTCATTTTTGACCTTTTTTTTTCTTCTAACATAGTTCAGTTTTATCACTGTTATATACATAATTCTTATAAACATACAAGTTATTGCTTTGTAAGTCTTAGGTGCACTTAATCCCAAATAAATGTTCCTTTTCAAATTAATGTGGAAAGAAAACAAAATAAAAAGTAAAATGTATGTGCTGCTTTGCTTTTACAAAGACTTTGAATGGAACCTAAAATCTATTTTTACTTCAAAAATATTGATATTGTTCCTCATGAAGACAATGCTATTAACAGTTGTTCTTTACAAACAGCAGATGACTCCAAATTAAAATAAATAAATAAATAAATAAATAGTTGTTTTAAAGGTATGTTTAGAGCTTTAATTATAATCAGGGCTATAAGGTGAGATTGGAACAGTTTAGTATAAAGATCACATTTATCAGTAATTCAGTATTATGGTTTAACTTCTATTTTAATTGATATGAAACTTTCATATATTTAATTCACAAATGTTGTATATTTGCTCAGTTACAGACTTTTAATGTTTTTTTTTTCTTTTAGTAAATTAGCATCACCATAATAACAAAGAATAATTTAATTTATTTCCTTTAACAGGACCATCGGTTTGATTAAAAGGCCAAAATAATCTTCTGGAGCTTGTGATCTATTTAGCAAACCTAAAAAATCCCTGAAACTGATTTAAATGTTTTAGGTACTTAACTCCAGTTTTTGTCTGTTTGCAGCTTTTCTGAATGATCAGTTTTTGCTTGGTGGACGGGGGTCTTCAGGGTGAGACTACAGTGCGCTGGGATACATCAGTTAATCGAAACTGTCACGTTCAATTTTCTCATCATTATTTTAAAGAAAAATGTTTTCATAACCTCCTCTGGGTCACATGAAGGGAGATTCTGTAAGTGAGCTAAAGCAGAGCGGTGGTGTGCAGCGCCACCCGGTGTTGAAGCAGCGGAGCCGCAGACGGTTGAACAGAAACTTTTATTTCACATGAAAAAATACAAATGCACACGGGGAGCAGAAAAACAGACGGCTACGTCCTAACAAGAGCATCAGTCTGACAGGAAGAGGAGCAAAGAGACTTTTGCTTATTAGTAAAAATCAAATATCAGGACCTGTTTGATGCCACGGTAACAGAAACAGAAAGAAAACGCGTCCAGATCAGGTCCTTTATGAATTATGATGATCACAAACTCCTGCACACGCTTTAGTTCACAAAAACAAACACTGGTAACATGTCATCACTGTTTTCTGTTCTTTAACACCATGTGTTTCAGAACAATGAAAGATCTATTATTGTAATATTCAGAAGATAAAAAACGTGATCATCCTCAGGAATATTTATAAACCAAGAGAAAGGAAATGCTTTCTGATTTGTACAAAAACATTTGTTTACGTTCTTTATTTCTAAATGATAAAATCTCCTGATTATTTTTGAAACTTCTGGAAAAAAAGAGGGGAGAATTTCACTTTTGTTCTTATTTGTTTTTCCTGATGCAGCAAACAACATTCACAGCTCTCTCTCACTTTGGTTTTAACAACTGAAGAATAAATAAAGGGGATTATTTCACATTGAAAAAAGGTATGAAGGAAAACGCAAAATCAGTGTTTGTTTCAATAAAACAATCAAATGCAGTTTTGATCATCAGTATTGAGGTTGTCATAATGGTTCAACCCTGTTAATATAATTTTATTTTCTTTTAAATGACAAAAATCTCCATTATCTAATGATCAGTGGTTCAAAAAGTACATTTTATTGATTTTTGGTCATATCTATGTCATTTTTAAATGTTCATTTTTAGGTATTTTTTGGCTTTACTAGATATTAAAAAGTGAGAAAATTCAAAGATTAGAAAGAGGCTGAGGGCAGAGCAGACTCCAACCCAGGCTGAGTTTTGTACCTGTGAAGCTCTGGCAAACCAACTTTTATTTTTTCATTGTTGAAAACAAAGTATTTGTTATTTGGTGTTGCAGCCTTTTTCACAGTTTTAGTCAGAAACACTCGGGCCTCCTGTCAGAGCCGCTGAGGTCCATTGAAGGCCTCACACATGCGAGTCTGAACACAAACTGATCCTGGGTGATGGACTGGCAGCCATGTTGACGGTTTGGGTTTGATTCTCATCTCTCCCTGCTCTCTAGAACACTTTCTGAGTCCACGGACTCTCCAAAGGCCAAAATATCTTTAAAAAGTATGAATTTAAATATAACAGTGTGCAGGCCCAGTCTGCCACTGAGGTGATACTTTAACAAGAGTCAGTATCTGACTTTAATGATTATATTATTGAACTAAATTTGTTCATTTCTTTACACTTTTTCCATCCAAGTATTCTTTTTAAATGTTGTTTTTTCTTTGCAGTGGAATTATTCTTTTTAATGTAAATGTTTAACTGAGTTTAGTTCTGTCCTCCACATGAAGAGAGGTGGGCCTGTGTAATCAGAGGAACATTCAAACCTGATCCAAACAGACTTTAAACATCAGGGTGAGTCAACTGTGATATTAATTTGATACATTAACAACAATAATTTAACTCTTTCATGCATAGGACAGGCAATTGAAATACCTTTTATACATTTATGTTACAGTACCATGTCCATCTATCAGGTGGCAAATTTGTCAAATTGTGATACTGCATCATAAATCAAGGGTGAATTACTCCACATATTTCAGGAATAAGTGTTAAATCCTTTTATTGTCAAATTATCACAAATATATAATAATTCAATAATATATAAGGGACAGTTTCATGCAGATTTTAGAATTACTTCTCATATATATATATATGTATATATATATACATCTATATATCTATATATATCTATATCTATCTATCTATATATATCTATATCTATCTATCTATATATATATATATATATATATATAGATGTATCTGTTATGTGATCAAATATTAATCTAATTAAAGGGAATATTCTTGGCATTATGCCTGTATGTAGATTTGTTCTTTTTTTGTATCATCTATCTTCAGTTGTTGTAATTGACTGGTGAATAGTTTGATTAAATAGCAATAACACATGTACTTCAGATTTTGTTTCTTATATTATTAACTCTTAATAAATGTTTGTAAAAGACGTGTTTGTGGATCTTTATTAAGTTTCATTAAATTACTATTTATACCCATGAACACAGAACTTCCTCAAATATCACTGAAGAAATGAGCTCTGATTTGAACTTGTTTAAGGTCGAAAACCAAACTTGAGAAAATATTCCTCTGTGATTTAACTATTAATGTATGAAAATGTTAAGCCATGTACTGAATCTTGTTAAATTAAGAATCTAAGGCTCAGCTTATAAAGTTAAACTGGCCTCTGCACGACATCACAAAATGAAAAAAAGACATTTTTATCTTTGGATTTTGAAACAGGTGACATTTCACTGGACCAACTATGAGCCATTAACTCACTGCTCTGAGTCAGAATCGAGCGTTTTTGGGGGGCAGTAGTTCAGTGGGTGACGTCAGTGGACCCCCAGTGCGGTGATGTCTGCTCCAGTGTGGACCGACCAGAGTTCGATTCCAGCCTGCGGCAACTCCCAGACTCTTTCGCTCCAGTTTCTGACTCTATATCCGTCACCTCGGCCTAATAAAGACAAAAATAACTAAGAAGCGTTGATCTGTTTTTGAAGCTGGACCCGTGAGCTGTGGCCCAGAGTTTAAAATAAATGACCCAGAATTTGGTGTTTGAGTCTTTTTCTTCCTTCTCTTGGATTAAAATATGACCAAGGATTGTTATGCTTCTGTACTTTTAGATATAAGAAATCATTTAAATAACAGACATCATCATTTTGAAAAACACGGCACCACAAAGTCAAGAACATACTGAAAAAACTGTTTAGTTTTTCATCAGTTTTGATCATAAAAAACAACAAATGACCCAACACTGAAGTCTGACCTTGAAACACGCAGGCAAACATCAATTTACTCTGAACTACACCGAGAAAACAAACACGGCTGATTCCTTTAAGGCTGATCAATCAACAAGATGTAACAGAAATAAAGTCAAAGAAGAGTCAGTCAGTCTCATGACAGGAGGAGCCACGTCATGGCACTTGTAAAATAAGAATGGATGAGAAATGAGGAGCGCAGAGTCGGTTCAGCGTGGATTAAAAAAACAGCCTGGAGGGAAATGAACAGCACAGGTTCAGTGGAAGGCACTTTAGATCACGTGTGTGTCCTGAAGGCTTCATGTCATCAGGAGGAGATGAAACCTTAAAATCAAAACACTCAGAAACTGAATGATGGATTTATCCAAGCAGGTTTTCTACATTAATGGATTTAAAGTAGTTTAGCCTGAGCTGAAAAACACGGCATTCTCAACTCTAAAGTAAAAAGATGACGTCTTCCGATCATTTTCATCTCGACAGAGTTAACGTGGAGAATCAGGAGGGCAGCGCTGAACAAAAATGAAGTTTGTCAGTGTGTTTTTATCCTCACTTTTGTTCATCGACTCTGGAGGAAGGGTCCGTTTTTTGCTGTTCTTCTTATATGTGGGATATACCAAGATGATACTTTATTTTTATAAATAATATTCTGACTGTGGCCAATCATTGACATTTTATAGCCGACTATATGATTCACTATTTTAACAGCGTGTTTATAATTCAGTTACCTTTTCCAATATTTCTTTTAAAGTTCCAGATTAACAGCCATAAAAACAACATGGAGCAAATCTTAATTTTAAAGGTGTAGTGTGTCGAAGTTAGCAGCATGTCGCCAAACACAAACGGTGAATGTAAGATATAATGTTTGTACTTGTATGTAAAGTTCGTCAAAATAGGGGAACAATCATCCCAATAAAACTGAAGTTTTCGTTTTATTAAGTTAGAAAAGATTTTTATTTCTCTGTCTCGCGGGTCTTCCCTCTGGAGGCTGACATAACGATCAGCCATGTTGTCTATAGGTGGGTTTTTGTGGACAAAAAGAGCAAAGCGCAACTTCTGAGTATGAGTCTACAAAAGTTAACAAAACCAATAATCATCATCTTAACTGACCCATAATCTATCAAAATAATAGTTACAAATATGAATGAAAAACCCCTCACTTAGTAACTGTTGTTAATGACGCCTGTTCACCATCCTTTTTGGTCTTCACGGCTCTCGATGCTTAGTGATGTAACGGACGGGCTCATTCAAAATCTGAACACTAGATGTTGCTAAAATACCAGTTTCTACACACTGCCCCTTTAAGTGTGAAGATGATTTACAAAAATGTAGTTTAGTTGGTCAAAATCCCAAACATCAGAGCTTTGACTGGCATTAAACAAAGACAAGCAGATTTATTTTTGCAAAGCTGGAAGCAGAATCTATTTATCACTGCTTTAAAACATGACGTAACATACATGTTTGCTTCATTAGAGCTCGACAAATGATTTTATCCTGGTTAAAAACAGAAGGTGTTATTTTATATTGTTTGTTCTAATGCTCCAATCTTGCAAAAATAACACGTTAGACTCTTATGTTTGTGTTAATGCTTTAAAAATAAAAACATGTAAATGTTTAAATGTTCATTAAAGTTGCTGATGGAGCCATAAAAAAGAGAAAGGACTTGACTGAGTGAGCTTTCTTTGGGGTAGAAGATTGTTTTGACACCATAAATATTCAGTAGTGATCAGATGAAGGTTTCTCCTCTCAGAGCTTTCATCAGACTGAGTTTAGCTCCATGGATTCTTAAATTAGCACAGGCTGTTTCACCTTCAGGCAGAGCGGGGCCACTGCCTGGGGCCTCAAATATAACTATAAAAATATAAGATACATGTTCGTTTTGAAAACATGTATTTAAATGAAACGTTTTCATTTGCAAAACTTGCTTGTGGCAAAGAGTGACACCCTGCTATCAGCAAGTTGCCAACTTTTCTGTGATGTAGACAGTGTCTGGAAAACTGCAACTTTTTTGTGATCTTGTTTTGAAACTTTTTTTTTTTTTTTTTAGTTACCATGTTTTATATTCTGTTACCAGAGTGTTTAAGACATTGGCAACATTTTAAAAATGTGTGGGACTGGGTTTTCAGTTCCAACTTTTCCAATAACTGTTATATCTGTACTTGAATAACTCTGCCGGCACCGACATGACACGCTAATTTTACTAAAAAGATGGCGATTATATCGTCTACTCTTATTTCCCATGTCGTTTAATTCAGTTCAATCAAAACTCACAAAGTTCAGTGAACAGAAATCAGTCTAAAGAAGAGAAGAGATGCTTTGTGGATATATTTTAAACCTCACCTTCATTTTAGACTTGCTTTTACTTGATGCTTTTACTACTTAAACACTCAACTTTGTTAGTTATTTATTTAATTTTTTTTTGAACTACACACAGACTTTACAATAACTTCTTAAAGTATTTTTAATCTCTGCTGTTCTTAATACCCTCCCTGTTTTATTCCTGTTTTTATGTCTTTTCATGTTTTAATATCCTGACTTCCTGACTCTTCTTCCATCTTCCTGATGTGGTGTCATCAACTGTCATGTATTTATAAGTCTTTCATCTATTTATTGTCTAATTTCATTTGATATAAAACACAAAACCTTCTTTTACTCATATGAACATGTTAACATCTTAACAGGTACTAATGTGCTATATTCTTGTTGTACTCCAGTTGTCTCCAGTTCACCATTTTCTTTTTTTTGTTGCTTTATTTTACATGACGCTCAGTGCTTTTTCTTCTCTTTCTGTTTGCGCTGATTATGCTGCCTTTGTTTCTACTGTTTTATTCCTGTTGTAACATCTACTTTTGTTTTATTATCCTGGCTTCCTGACTCTTCTTCCATCTTCCTGACGTGATGTCGTCAACTGTCATGTATTTATCTAATCTATCAGTTACTTATTATCTAATTTCAATATATAAAAAAACTAAAAACCTTCTTTTACTCATATGAACATGTTAACAGGTACTAATGTAGTATATTCTTGTTGTACTTCAGGCGTCTCCAGTTTACCATTTTCTCTTTTTTGTTGTTTTATTTTACATGACCCTCAGTGCTTTTCTTCTCTTTCTGTCTCTGTTTGAGCTGATTGTTGCCTTTGTTTTGTCTGGTAAAGCAATTTTTGTAAACATCTCTTTTAAAGCTCCTGTATAATTAAAGTTAATTAAATTATTAAACCAGATTTAGCAACTTCTGCTCTGACATTTATTGACTGGTACCTGATGAAAACCTCTGTTTTGTAAGTACTGGATGGGTGGTGCCACATTCATACTGGCTTTTAAAACCCATCCTAACTAAAAAAACAAAAATGCAAGCAAACTCCAGACACTGTCTAAAGAGCACTAATAGTTTGGCAATTTGGACAAGTTGGTGAAACATTTGAGTGTTAGTGATCAAACTGTCCTATCAATCAATGTATAGTTAGCTCATTGTAGATTTGGGCATGAAGCCTGATGTTGCTCTGTCTCCAGGGCCTCAACATGACTGTGGCAGAGAGGGATGGTGTGATCAGAAGAGAAACATGACCACACCACAACAGCCACATTAAATGGTCTGCAGCGCCCTCATGTGGTGCATTTCACACACAACAGTCCTCATATCCTTCCAAAAGTCTGATTCTCCTCTCCAGCTTTGCAGTTTTTTAGTCCTAAACATAAATTTAAACGAAGAAAACTAATCAAAGCAGCCCTTGTGTATCTCCGGACATAAAACTGTGTTGTTTGTTCTGGTTGTAAATGAGTGAGCGAGAGGCTGAAGCTGCCCTCATAACTGAAGCACTGCTGCCCTCTGGAGGTTCACTCAGGAAAGCACAACAGAAATAAAATGTGAGGAGAAAAGAGCCGACGAGAAACAAATAGCAGAGTCTGTTAAAGCTGCAGATCAAACCAAAGCCGAAGCTTAATGGAGATGATTTCAGGCTGTCCTGTGGTGGAAAGTGGAGTGGGGTCTTTCTAGTGTGTTTGTTGTTTTGTGTGTGTGCCATGTGGGAGAAGAAGAAGAAGAAAATGTGGAGTTTTTCCCTTCAGTCGAATCCTTGCCAGTCACTCTGTTCTGAGTCGTACTCCAGCTCCACCCCGATGCAGCGAACTCCTTCCAGCAGCATCGGAGTGCCGTGGTGACGATCTGCAGAAATTCACAAAAAGAGAGAAAAGTAAATTTCCAGGTAGCTACCGTAATTTCTCAAATATAATAAACTTTTTGCCCTAACCTTACTCTCCGACAAACGGCCAAAAGCTTTTGATGATGGTCTGTCCCTTATTATCTCTGCTTTCTTTTTCCTCCAACCACGAAATGTTAGCTTCACTCAAGCCAAACTTCCTACCAGCTTCTCTGCCTCATGAATGCTGCTGGGTAACTTACTCTTTTGTTGACATTTTCAATTGTATTTTACTGTTGTCCAATAATTCTCTCAAAAACAGCACCTGCTGATGATCTTGCGGTAGCCTACTTGAAGCAATGATTACACGCTGTTTCTTTTTTTTTTAATTAGCTTTTAGTTCAAGAAACGTTTAAAACAAAAAAAATATATGCATACACTGAACATTTTCAACATTATTCAACATTACAGCATCCATTTGTTCTTTTACTTTTTTTTTTTTTTTTTAAACAAACCTACAAAAACTCGTGAACCAAGGCGGCTTACACAGTATACAAACAGAAAAATGAGATGAGATTAAATTTAGTTGTAGTTACTACATTCACTTTGTGTCAGGGTAATAAAATTAATCAATTTTGCCCACATTTGGTCAAACTTTACTATTTGAATTCCCCAGCAGTAAATCAATTTTTCCATTTTGTATAACTCAAAAATGATTTCAAACCACTCCTTCGATGTGGGAGGTGATGGATTCACCACCTTCTTGTTGGATCTTATTTCCCACATCCCAGCATGCTTAGTCGTAGTGTGCCGACCAATCAGAGCGCAACTATCAACATGGCGATGTATTCGACCAATCATACAGCTACGTAGATACTGTACTACCCAATATCAATTAACAAAAATCTATGGATACATTTTAAAACTTGACATGTTTCCCAACCCTACTGTCACAGGAGCATGCCCTGCGCCTTTAAGCAGTAAAAGAATTTTACGTTGTGGATGCTGTGGGAGCTTGTTTTTGAACTTTATACCTACACAATGGGATTCAGAGATTTTTTTTGGATATAAAGTGCATGTACATGGTGTGCTATTTGTGTACTTTTAAATTTTTTTCAAACTGGAAAACACTTCTTATGTAAATATTATTTATTATGTACTTAGCGTCCTAAACAAGGAACACTGTAATAACGTTCTACCGTGTACTGTTGGTATATAGTTTTAATATCAATAAAATATAGATACTTCTTAGTGTCTAGTTTTTGAGGTGGCTATAGGATATTGATTTAAGGCTGCCAATTGTTGATATTTTTTAATGTAGTACTTTCCAAATTTAAAAAGCTTTTAGTATTATACAAATACTAGAAAGCACACAAACCTGAAAACCCACACCTAGCACACAGAATCATGTTGATATCATTATTAGTTTGACAATTATTGAGCAAAAACAATTGTTTGCTCATGGCAGTTATCTGGGTCATCACCAAAATCTAATCATTTTTTAGTTCAGTCATTACCATCATCTTCTGAAAGTTTAGCAAAATCCCTCCAGTAGTTTCTGTGTAATCTTGCTAACGGACAAACATGGAAAACAGACAAACGATGGCAAAAACATAACTGCCTCGACAGGCAGAGGTAAATGTTGTGGTACAGAATATATTTATTAATCTACATTTTCCTCTTATTCCCTGATCTCTTCTCCTCTTTCCCCATCTGTGTCTTCTTCTCTGTCTCCCGTTTAGTGCAGTTGTTTCAGATTTTTGCACATTTTTAATAATCTGCACTGAACTTGACCTCATTTAATCTATAAAGTTGCACTGCAGACACACACTCCCACACAGAAACCCACACCTCTCCTTTCACAGCGACTTCTTCTGCTCCGTTTCTTTTTTTTCTGTTTTTTCCCCTCCATTTTCAGAGTCTCCTATGCCAAAAACACTGTTCATACTTTTAGAAAATAAAAGATACACCCATATAGACACTGCACAGGGGAGAAAAGGGATGCTGCATTGGCCGGGAATCGAACCCGGGCCTCCCGCGTGGCAGGCGAGAATTCTACCACTGAACCACCAATGCTTGCATGCGAGAGGAGGGGGCTCCTCAGGTTTTGTTAAATGAAGGAATGCCATAAAAGCTCCTCCAGTCCATGTTTGTGGTTTAATCCAATCTTCTGCCAGAGAGTTGATATTAAAAAAGCGAAGACATGAATCACTTATACTTTTAAAATGATCTACGTGAATAAATCTCAGCCCATAACTGAGAACAGGAGGTTCTTTGTGAGCGGGGGAAGGTCTTAATCTGAGTGAAAGCCGACACTTTCAGTCGGAGGGGGTTGAGGGGGAACTCTCTAACATGAAGTGACTCTTTTTCTTCAATCTGTTCTCGTGGGTTGTTTTTGGAGTTTAAGGGCAGATGAGTGATTTGCTTTTGCTCTGGTTGAAAGTAACCAGGTTTGGTTCATTTACAGCATCATTTAAAACCTTTAAAAAAACCCACATTTCTCCTTTCTAAGCTTCAAGACAACAACCCTTTCCTCCAAAACCAGTGAGGCTCTGTCCACAAACTCTGTCCCCGCTGTGTTCTAACAAGACAACCGTCTTTACTGACATACAGCTGTTGTCAGGTGCAGTCTCCAGCTGTGTTCGAAATCGCTCACTATCACGGATACAGTGCACTATATAGTGTGTTCGCCATTTTGTAGGTTGTTCGAATTCTCAGCAGTTAATTTCATTCACTATACATACGATGTACCCTATATTGTATTCCTGCATACCACAATGCAATGCGGTCGTGTTTTTCTATAGAAGAAGAAGTGAGGGAAGACCATTAGGTGCTGCTTTCATTCATAAATGTAAAAAAAACGTTAAAGTATCTTTAACACGTTCGTAGCGTAGCTCTTCAACATTTTTTAGTGGCTGTAAACATCGAAATTTGCTACTTATCCTCCAGAGTGCCCGGTTTGTTTACGTAATTTTTGACGTGTCCACTTCCGTCACAGGAATATCAGGCTCATCTACTGACGCTACGACGTTTAGAAAATTTCAATGTAGTGTCCGAAATGTCGTTTGATCTTTCCCTATGTAGTCCACTATTTCATTTACACTACATAGGGAATACTGAGTGAGTGAATGAGTGGGCGATTTCGAACACAGCTTCTGTTTCAAGTTTGTTTGTAATTACCGTACTTTCTCATCTATAACACACATTTTTTGCTCTTGAATAAAGTCTAACTTTGGTCTAATTAAGGTCCAGAGTGCACCCAATTTGGTCGCAAATGCGCCCAAAAATTTTCAGAGTGCGCCTAACATTTTTTTGTTGGTTGCACTAGTGCACCTGGCGCTCCCCAGGTGAAAACACTGACTACTGTCTAGGGCTGAACAATTTGAGAAAATAATCTAATTGCAATATTTTTCCCCAAAATTGCAATTGCGATTTACTCTGCGATTGTTTTAATGTTCCTCATCTTATGTATTCTTAAACAAACATAAGCAGTAGATCATTTTATAGTATAACCATTATGACAAAAACTCAAAACAAGTGACTAGGGAAAATTGATCATAGCAGCAAAATTGGGATTAAATTTCAAAAAACATTTAAAAATTCCAAACATGGTCTGACAGTGGCAAAAAAAAAAAGATCAATGAGAGCAAGATAGGCATAAAGTTGTAAAAACTGGGTTAAAAAAGGTTAAAAAAAGGCATGAAAAAATAGGCATGAAATGTTCAACAGAAAATGACAAAATGATTCAACACTTTCGATTTGGGTGCCATATTGACTGTTCAATCAATTGAAAAATTGCAATAAGCCTACACAATGTTAATCCAATTTTTCATAATTCTCTCTCACTATAAAAATTTTAAGTAAGTAGTTTTGGTCTCTTATTACTCTGTCAGGCAATGAAATGTTGTGCAAATGTTGTCAAAATACTGTTGACCAGACCCTAAAGACCCTAAAGATACCTGTGAGGACCACCTGAACAGTAAGTGATTATATTTCAATTCTTTATACCGTGACTGAGGGTTACATTTCTGTAAAACACTAAAATTACAAACTCTCAAAAAATTAAAATGGAAAAAATAAAAAATTTTGGAAAAACAAACAGATGTGATAAGGCCCTTGACTCTGGGGAGAAGTCTCATTTCTGCATACTTGTTGTCTTGTGCATAGAAGTACTCCCTCATGTGTAGAACGATAAAAAACAACAACTCTGAAACAGCTCTGCACTCCCTGGTGTGTTTCCTGGTTTCTTGAATATAACCTTCTCACAACAACAGTAACAGATAATTCAGGTAAAACTTTAAAAAAGCTCTTTCTCTCTCATTCAGTCAAAGATAAACAGGCGCAGTTCAGCGCAGACTCCGATCTTAATCCTCTGATCTGGTCTACAGCCAGGCCTCAATTACACACACACATGTCCACACACACTTATCTGGACAGATGTTCAGGCAATGCTTTGTGGGTAAAAATAGACACTCACTGGCTAACAAACAGCCATCATTCATCCTCACACATGTGCACACAGACAGAAACACAGAACTATATTTAAGCCAGCACGAATGAAAACACACACGCCCCCTTTACTCAAATACCCATCTGCTGACACATAAACATCAACACGAGGCGAACTGATCTAAAGAGAGAGAGAGAGAGAAACCAGGATCAGACAGAGAGCCTGAAGAACAAACACTGCAGAGATGATGCTTCACCCCACTGGAGCTGCACTGCTATAATCTTAAATGATCTACTTTAACTATACCGATGTACTTGAATACTTGTTTTCTTTTTCTAAAAGGCTGTTTGTTAAAGATGACATGCATACTCTGACACCCAGCAGGGGGCAGCAGCACACATGCCCACAAGCAGCCTGTAAGCATTTATTTCAAAACTAAAGGAGGCAGAAATGAAAGACTCACATTTTAAAAAGTCAGCAGTGGGTAAACTAAAAAGCTCAGTATCTGCTATGAGAGAAAATGGTGGTTTATAAGAAAAAAAAGGAGAAAAAACTTGTCAGAGTTGTGAACTTTTGGAGCACCAAGCTCCTCAATACGACTTCTCCTTCATGACATAAGAAACTAGAAAACACTTGGAGAGCCAAACCTTCACCAAGGTAGCTCACATATTCTTGTTACATCTATGAGCAAAAGTCCCATGATGAAGTTACCATCATAATATGAACCATTGACCATGAAAACCCACACCTAGCTCTCAGAATTAGGGCTGAACGATTTGAGAAAATAATCTAACTGCAATATTTTTCCCCAATATTGGGATTTACTCTGCGATTGTTTTAATGTTCCTCATCTTATGTATTCTTTTTTTTTTTATGTATTTTTTGGGGCATGTTGTGCCTTTATTGATAGGAGAGAGACAGTGGATAGGCTTGTGAAAGGGGGTGAGAGAGTAGGGGAAGACACTCTGCAAACTGGTCACAGGTGGGATTTGAACCTGGACTGGCAGAAGCAAATACATGGGGTGCCTGGTTGCTAACCACTCCACCAAACCAGCACCCCATCTTATGTATTCTTAAACAAACATAAGCAGTACATCTCTTTATAGTATAACCAATATGACATCAAATCAATCTAAGGATAAAATATTTGAGAAAAAGTGGAGAAGTGAAGAACAGAAGCAAAATAGGTATGAAATTGTAAAAACTGGGTAAAAAAATGGTACGAAAGCGGAAAAAAAAGTTAATAGGTGTAAAATAGGTATGAAATTGCAAAAAAAAAAAGGCAAAAAAATTCAAAAGTGACTAAGGAAAATTGATTATAGCAGCAAAATTGGGATTAAATACAAAAAAAGATGAATGGGAGTAGGGATGTAACGGTTACCGGTATAATGGGAAACCGCGGTAAAATTTCCCACAGCAATCATTACCGTGTCCTTTTAAAATTACCGTTATACCGTGTTTGATCACCACACTGTGTCAATAACTCACGGTGATGTTGCCCTTTGCCTGAAAAAGGCAAAACTATGTGCGTCTGCCCCTCGATGAAGCAGCCGTGTGTCGCAAGCAGAGGCGCGCATATGTAGCTTGTTGTGCAAATGAAGTACGAATTCGTTTTTTTCTATTCTTATAATTACACACAATTTAAGCATTTATCACGAAATAATGACAAATACTTGCAAGAATTCTTTACTTTTATTTCTAATAAAAAATGTTTTTAACAAATTTACTTATAGGACATTTCCTGACACAATTGTTAACAAAAAAAGACAAAAGGACTATCAAAATTATAATATTAAAGGGGTAAAATGATATCAAGACTGTGTAAAAGTACTTTTCGAACATTTTGAGCACACTGCAACAATACCGCGATAATAATGATAACCGTGATAATTTTGGTCACAATAACCGTGATATGAAATTTTCATACCCTTACATCCCTAAATGGGAGCAAGATAGGCATAAAGTTGTAAAAACTGGGTTAAAAAAGGTTAAAATAGGCATGAAATTGCAAGAAACTACATCGCAATGCCAAAATGTTCAGCACATTTTGGGTTAAAAATATTGCATTGTCTGCGATTTGAAAATTGCAACAAGCCATGTCACGATTTAATCTAATTTGCAATTTATTGTTCAGCCCTACTCAGAATCATGCTGATATCATTATTACTTTGACAGTTACAGAGCAAAAACAAGTGTTTGCAAATGGCAGTTATCTGGATCACCACCAAGATTTACTCATTTTTAGGTTGGGCCATTACCAACATCTGCTGAAGGTTTCAGCAAAATCCATCCAGCGGTTTTTGTGTAATCTTGCAAACAAAATCGTAAACAGACAAAAAAAAAAAAACATAACCTCCTTGGTGGAGTTAATCAATCAAGCATGTGTAGGGGCAGAAACTGAAGACCAACTTAACATGAGAATAAGCAGTATCCTAAGTGTTTCTGCTCGACAATTGTCCTCATCACTTTCTTCCACTTTTATTAAGAATGTTGTGCTCTACTAGAGACAGTCCGCAGAAATGAGACCAAAGAAATCAAAATGTAATCATGGCAGGCAGTAAAGAGAAGTGGAAAAAACTGTGGCTTAATGTTTGACAAAAAAATGAGACTTCCTGTACCTTACTGAGTGGAAACACCAGAAGCTTGCAGAGGCAGAAACTGATGCAGCAATGTTGAATATACAGACTGATGTATTGTAATGACTGATAATGTTAATGCTGTAAATTCTTAGGCCTTGTCTCACTTTTACTTTTTATTTTTTTATTCCTTCATAAAGAAGTTGATGAAGCTTAAATACTCTGCATGTTCCAACCTGCTTGGCTATTTTTTTACTGAAGTTTTCTTGCTCTTATCTAGTTAAATGTATTTTTGATATCCCTGCTGCATACTTTGTATAAGAGCAACAGAAACCACTGAATTTCTCTTCTGGGATTCATTTATTTCTGATTCTGATTCTGATTGACATTGTTGCCACTGATAACTTGTCAGCCAACCTCTGTCCTTGCAGAAAATTAACAGGACACAATATGAGGATTACCTACCTATTCTAATAACAAGCCGCTCTCAAATCGAGACCAAAAACACTGAAAAATGCTTGTAGTAACAAACAAGATAAACAAAACACTGTTACACTTCCTGTTAGTACCAAAGTAAAGGCCGGATTGTGTCTGTTAAACCGGGCATACAATGTGTGATTTTCGGGTCATTCTGAGTCGATTTGCCCCTTGTGCATCTAGTTTTTGAATCAGGCTGAATTTCTGCTCAATCGTGTGTCGGGCTTCTTGCAGTATATGTAGGGTAACGAGAAGAGATTAACACCTTGCGACGTGCTTCAGATCACAAGATCGTTGATCACAAGAAAATCAAACACGATTGAAATCCTGGTTGCCCCTCGTGAAAGTCTCGCACAGTAGAAGCAGTGCCACGAGTCGACTTGTCTCAACCTCTCGCACAGAGCATGCGCGATCTCTGAGGTGACGAGAGTCAGAAGTTATGAGTAGGTTGTATTGGTCTAAAGTGCAATAAAAAGGCTGCTAACCTCCAATTCTCGCTGAAGAATTGAAAGACTGTATTGCCCACGCCTGCCCAGCCAATTCCTCGCCCATACACGTCTTCTTTTTTTCTGTTGCTGTTCTTTCCCAACAAAGAATGGCACAGATTGCCAAAGCAACACGTTTTTGTTTGCAGTTCATCTTCAGTGTGTGTCTCCCACTTCTGGGTTCCACCTCTTTTTGGGACGTGTAGTGTGAGCAGTGAAGTCACATCAGAGCATTGGGTCGTATAGTGTGAGGACATGATTCACAAACTTTTGAACTTAGATATCTAGTTGTGCAGTTTGAGATGGAGCTGAATCAAACGATTTAAAATATCACACAGTGTATGCTCAGCTTTAAACAATTAATCTATGTACTTACTAGGGATGTAACAATATGTAAATTTTGTATCACGGTTATTGTGACCAAAATTATCACAGTTATCATTATTTTCGCGGTATTGTTGCAGTTTGCTCAAAATGTTCAAAAAGTACTTTTACACAGAATTTAAACCATTTAATCCCTTTATTATAATCATGACACTTCTTTTTTTGTCAATAAATACCCTTTGAGTTCATTTTTTACTCTTCTTTCATGAGAAATAAAAGTAAACAAGTCTAGCATATATTTATCATTATTATGTAATAAATGCTTAAACTCTGTGACTTACAAGAAAAGAAAAAAACAGATTTGAACTTAAAACAGGATTCTCTTCATAAACAGTTGTAAATGAACGTGTTCAAAGTTTGGAAACAGCCAAAAATAAATGTCACCTATTTTACAAACACTCACACATTTTAGTTTGCCTACAGCATAAGTGTCCATGTTACAGCTCGATATATATATATATTTTTTTTTATTTTTGTTTTACTACCGATAGTCCCTGAAGCAGTTAGCCCCCTTCATGACTCTTCTCTGGTCTACCCTCTCCCTGACAGATCTCCTTGACATCTCCTTTAATATTTACAAATTACGACTGATTAAATCCATAAAAAAGACAATCTACTACAAAATACGGCAAATATCCGGCAAAAGAACGGCAAGAACACACTCCAGAATGATCCTAATGCTGTTAATTACAAGATTCATACATTATTTAGACCAAAAAAATTGATAACCACCTGTAATTCACTCAGGTATGGCTCACTGAATCTTCTCTCTCTCTCTGTCTACCTCTACGGCTCGGTCAGTTCATTTACTCGAGGAGTTACAGCCGTTTTAACTGTGCACGTCTTTTTCTTTCGCCGCAGCTTCATGTTTAAACAGGGAGACTGTCTTTTATCAGCTTCCGCTTTGCATCCTTGTAAAATCCAAAATTCAACCAGACTTCAGAGTCTCCACTGTGTCTCTAACTTTTCGCTCTCGCACTCAGAGGCCAAACAATGCAAATTACGCATGTGCGCCTCGCGTCAGGCTGCTTCATCGAGGACAGATACATAGTTCAGGCTTTTCCAGTCAAAAAGCAGCATCATCGTGCGTTATTGAGGCAGTGTGGTGATCAAACACGGTTTAAGGGTAATTTTAATAGGACACGGTAATGATTACCGTGGGAAATTTTACCACGGTTTACCATTTTACCGGTAACCGTTACATCCCTTGTACTTACACAATAAAATCAAATCACTGTGAAGTTTTAACTGTTTTTCCGAATCTATCTATCTATCTATCTATCTATGGTGATTAGAGAATGTGTTAAAAGAAAGATCAGCCACATCTTAACCACTCGACCACTTGATCTCACACTTCAAAAAGACACAGATAAAAAGATTCAGTAAATATTTTTGTCATTTCTGCTGCAGTCAGACGCTCTCTGCTCATCATAATATATTCCCTCAGTCTGCTCTGCTTGCCTCTGCGTGGAGTTTTAATCCATACACTTTCATCTTCTCTCAGTAAACAATTTTCTTGCAGAATAAAAAAAAAATCTGTTTTTTCAAAAGGTTTTCTTTCTAACTTGAGAAGAAAAAGAACCCCAACAGCCAACAGGTCAGCTCAGCCACTATATGTTTCAATGTAAACTTTACAAACAGGTAAGAGGAGCTGATTTAGTATCATCTGTGTTTTTAGAGTAACCTCACCCATGACTCTAGCGTGGACTTTGACTTTCACACACACGTCCTCGTTGGTCTCGCTCAGCAGCAGCACCTCCTCACACAGGACGCCTTCCTGCTGAGCCATGTACTCGCACGTCACCTTCAGACCTCCTGACAGGCACCCAGAGGGAGAGAAACAAAGAAGAGATTAGAGTTCCACTTTAGTGTTCGCTTTGATACACACGGTCTCTGTCCCTCTATTTTTAATACAGATCAGATAGAAGGAGAATAATCCAGCTGTCAAGAGAGAATAACAGCAGGATAAAAGCTGACTGACGAGTAAACAAATAAAAACATCAGCTGACACAAACTCACAGAGCGTGTTACCATCAGGACAAGGTGGGGCTTGTATTTATGAGCATGTACATTAAAGTATGTATTCATGATAATGTTCATAAAAGTACGTACTTGACAGTATATATTTAAAGGTATGTATTTATGAGCGTGTACTTAAAAACATATTTACAAGCATGTACTTAAAAGTATTTATTTATGAGCATGTACTGAAGAGCATTTATCTATGAGCATGTGCTTATGAACAGCTTATGTACTTGTGAGAATGTACTTGAAACTACATTCCTGAATTGTGCTGAATTGTCTTATTAAATTGTGCTTCGTATGATTATGAGTATTGTGAGTTCATAAGGATGAATGCTTGAGTCCATACTCAACTTTTTTTAATGTGAAATTAAAAAGATGTCCTGTTGTACTTTAAAGTATGTATGCCAAAGTCTTTACCTGTAAGTATACATACTAAAGTGTTTACTTGTAAGGGCATACTCTGCAGTCTATGCTTGAAGTTTTAACTTATGTATGTGCTTCTGAAAATGTACTTAAGATAATTATTCTCAGTTGTGTACTTGTGAGATTGTGCTTCGAGGTATGTTCTTACAAGTGTGTACTTGAAAGTGTTTACCTAAAGTTAACTAAAATGTTAGCACAGCTGAGCATCTACTTAAAGGTGTGTTAAGGTTCTTAAATTACGCACTCACAAGTGTTCTTTTAAGTGTGAAACATGTACAGCAAACCTATCAGCATGTAGTAGGGCTGGGTGATATTACCGTATCTTAATATCACGACTAATTGAAGCTCTTACGATTGAAGCTCTTATGATTAATGAACGATTATTTCACGCTATGCTGGAACACTCTGGTGGTGTTACTGATGGTTATCGACATGGTCTTCCTGCAGTATTTACACTAAACTTCTTTCTGCTCGATGTCCTCTGCACAGAATCCAAAATTTGCTTAAGCAATGGAGACAGTATTTATTTTGGATACAAGGTCCTCTAATAGATTAGCACTTGTCTGCTCCATGTTGATGGCGCGTCCTTCGCTCTTGGCAAAAGTGAACGTAGACTGTATGGAGAGGGCGCAGGCATGTGACTTACACAGGGGAAATAATCAGAATAATCATCATGAGTAAAATTACTTCTATTACAGGGTCTAAATGTTGATAATGATTATTTTTAAATTCATTTCCCGGCCCTAGTTTGTACTGGTAAGATCAACTTAATATTGCAAATGTTTATTTTAAACTAGAGCTGGGCGATATATCGAATTAATTCGATTAATTCGATTTTATTTTTTCAATCGATATTAAAAAAATTAAATCTCAACATCGAGTTTAATGTTTCCTGTCCCTCCGGTATATTTACCCAACACGTGTAATACACACAGTCACCATATTAGGAGGACTGGCGCTGTATCACAGACTGCAGTCAACATTCGTTTGCAAATGAGCAATAGACGAAGAACAAACAAACAGATACAACAGGGATACGCATGAGAGATGGAGCAGGTGGAAAAAAGAGAAGACATTGAGGACAATTCTGTGCCAAAAAAGGGTTACGTGACTTCAGTGGCATGGACATGGTTTGGATATGCAAGGTCGGACCCGGAACAGACTGATGTGTTGTGCAAACTTTGTAAAAAGACGGTGAAAACAAAGGGAAGTAGCACTACAAATCTCTTTCGGCAGCTCAAGCAGATGCATCCGGCAGAGTGGGAGCAATGTGTGAGGCGCATACCTGTCAAGTCTCCCGTTTTGGCCGGGAAACTACCGTATTTAATCCCTCTTTCCCGCCGCCCTCCTGTATTAATATTTTCCCGTAATTCCCCCGTATTAAAAAAAAAAAATCCTCTGCTCCTAACTGAACACTGTCACTCGTCTCGCGAGCAATGCCACCTGCAGTAGCCTGCATGTTTGTTTTCCTCCTCTTTTACTACCAAAGAGGCTGAATGACAAGATGCCTCACTACGTCTGTCTTTCTTAACACCGGGGTGCTTTGGTTCTATAGCGGATTTAGCGGATTTATAGCTGAGTGAGCATCTGTCAAACATGTGATCTTTGGGGTGAAGACGGGGCCGCTCGCGCGGACACACGGAGAGAGCTGAAGTGAGCGTCCTGAGGAGTAACGAGGAAACAAACGCTAATATGAATGATGGCACAAAAGACACGGTTCTTAAGCCGGCTGCCCCAGTGTGAGAATGTGTTGGTTTTAAACAGGATGAACAAGGTGTGAGCTCATGAACACCTACGAGCTGATATGTCGCATTTGTTTGAAAGTAGTGGTGACGAAGATGTGCAGGTGCAGTAGAGCCTTCGTCCTGACAGTCAGCGCTTACTGAGGTGTTTGGTCTGTAAAGTAAATATAAATAAAACACAGCAAAATGATGCGCGCTCACAGACAGTGTCGTTCGCTACATTGCAAAAGAAATGCAGCCCTTCAATATGGCTGAAAAGCCAGCAAGGTTACAAACGTTTGACAGAGTACGAAGTGACTGGGAGAAAGTATATGTCACAAACAATTCCTGAACTGTATAAACTCCATTTCATTTAGGCCAGAGTTTTTATTGTTGTGTGAGTTTTTTTTCTCTACAGAGACAGGGTCTATTTTTTTATTGTTTTTGACTAGTATAATTATTTTTATTTACATGCAATTTTCCTTAAAGAGAGTCCACTTCATTTTCACTGTTTTTTTCTTTTTTTTTTTGTTAAATTTACATTATTTCTTGTTTATTTTATTTAAAATATCCTGACCTTCCAATTACAGTTAAATATTCTTAAGGAATTAATGAAAAAAATTGAAAAAAAAAAAAAAATCGAATTAATATTGACAATAATATCGTTTATCGGCAATAACTTTTTGGACTATGAGTTACATTACTTCCTGTTAGTAAGTCTGAGAGGGAAAATACGTCTCATATTGACTGACTTGTTGTGGTCTATTCTAGCACTTTTGGGATTTTTTCCCCCACTTGTTGTGTATTCCTACGTAAAGAGGAATACTTATTTCTTTTTTGGTAGAAATATCTGCACAGAAGCACAAAGTTTAAGGTGCTGTTCTTGTTTTTCTTCTGGTATATGCTGGCACTTCCATGGAGAATAATTAACATTTTATTTTTGTTAGCTGTAATTTATAAAATGCTTTTTTTCTCCAGTTTTCATTTATATATTTCAATGCAGTGCCCATGCAAGTGTTCTTGTTAAAATTACCTCAGCAATAGCTATATTGCCTATACAGTTAAATACTGACGTTGTGGCATCCAATAAAAGATAGCTAATTTGAATAATGTTTAATTGTGTTTTTTTACACAGAAAAAAATCGATTAAAATTGTTTATCGGATTTCAGTGGAAAAAAATCGGGATTTAATTTTTTGGCTATATCGCCCAGCCCTATTTTAAACATTTACTTGTAAGTACCTGCTGGTAAGTATTCACGATGTCCTTGCTAGATTTTGTACTCCAAAGAATGTAAATGCAAAAATACACTTAATGGTGTCTTCTTTAAAGGTATTTACTTGAAAGTATGTTCTTGTGATTAGTCATTGAAAGTATGTACTTGTAGGCATACACTGGAGTATTTACATGTAAGAGTGCACATAAAAGTATATATTCAAGTGTGTACATGTAGGACTGCACTAAGGAGACTGTATTTGTCAGAATGTACTTAAAATTGGGCATTATCAAAAAAGGGTTTTCTTCCTATTTTCTTGAAAGTATGTCCTTAAAAGTAAGCACTAGTAAACACATTTTAGAGGAATGCATTTCAAGGCATGTACAACCTGTTTCTGCAGCAGCATAGAAATACTGTAGCAAACAAACTCTTGCTGTCTAAATTCCACTGATGACAAGGAAACCAATGGTCCATGGCAGGGTTTACCTGCTCGTCCAAGCATTGACAGCTTATGTGTGGAATTCTGAGCTCTTTCTCTTTTTTTCTCTTAGTCTGCAACAGAAGTGAACTCTCTGAAATACTCAACAACAAAAAGCCTCTAAATGTTTTAGCATCAAGTCAACTATATTAAAACAGATCCTTTATAAACCTGAGGTGGGGCCTCGTTTTACTCTTTTCCTGAGGTCTCCAAATTGATGAAACCGCCCCTACACACTCACGCACAAACACACACACACACACACACAAACAGATTACAATGCAAATAGTGTGACGCTCTGCTTCATGTAAAGGTTGTTCACCTGCTGCAGCCACAGGCACATAGCTGGAGTGACTCCCTGAAACATTAGAGGATCACCTTTGGCCTAAATGATCAGGTTTAATATGCTGAGTCCAGAATAGACTCACACAAACACTAAAATTTACTGTCACACTTCAGTGTCTCTGTTAGGTTCAGATTTTGATTTGAACAAACACAGAAAACTGTTCTCAGTTTTAGGATTCTTCAGAGACAGATTTGTGATTACCACTACAACCTTCTGATGTACAACCCTCCATGTACACACACACACTCATTTATATTTAAGTGTACAAGTGTGTGTATGTGCATAAGGCTCAAATCTATGATTTGAACATTTTAAAGTACCTCACTGTACATAAAAAATACCTATTATGTAAATATTATTTATTCTGTTCTAAGTATCTTGGGCAGGTACGTTGTAACTTCATTCTTCTGTGTACTGTTGGTATGTAGTTTTAATAGCAATAAAGAAATCTTGAATCCTATAGCCTGTTGAGCTAATGCAGGTAAGATCAAAGTGGTGACGATCATTTGGTGTGTTAGTAAACAAACATGGCGGCACAGGAGAGAGGAAATAGAAAGCATTGTCAGGATATGCAACACTGTTACATGCTGGTTGGAGCCCAGGTATGTGCCTCTGTCGCATTGTTTTACTAACACAGCAGCTCAGAAGCATTTCGGAGCAACTCAGTGTTTGAAAGAATTTAGTGTTTTTTTTCTTTTTGGGTGTATTGGCAGCCAAGATAAGGTCAAAACTTGCAGCATGTGATGTTATATTCAACATATTATAAAATACTAAGAATCAAAATAAATTCTAATTGGGATTCATCTGTCATGGTAAAATACTGCGGTGCCACAGGTGATTCCCACTCCAAGTGGGTAGTACCAGAAGTGTGCGGAGTCCCGTATCCATCATCATCACAGACAGAAAAGTACCATTCAAGGTAGTGAACAGTTATATCCAAAAGTCTGCCGGGATAAATGTTCTGGATCTTAGTCCAGATTCCCACTAAACTAGGGTTTTGCACCCACATCTGCATGACTTTTTTTTTTTTTTTTTTTTTTAAATGTATTTTTTGGGCATTTTGTGCCTTTATTGATAGGAGAGAGACAGTGGATAGGCTTGTGAAGGGGGAGAGAGAGTAGGGGAAGACACTCTGCAAACTGGTCACAGGCGGGATTCGAACCTGGACCGGCAGAAGCAAATACATGGGGTGCCTGGTTGCTAACCACTCCGCCAAACCAGCACCCCCATCTGCATGACTTTTCAAACCATTAATGATTATTATTAGCCTAAGCATGAGTGAAAAGGTTGACTACTGCCTTTACCTCACAATGATAAATCATTTAAAAAATCCTTGATTTGCACCTGGATTCAGATCACCACCAAAATCTGAACATTTTTCTTCTACTATGACCAACATGCCCTGCAAATTCCATAAAGATCCATTGACATCTTTATAGAGTTATCTTGCAATCAGTCAGACAGACAAAAACACAAAAACACAATCTTCTTGGTGGAATATGCAAGAACAAAGCTCACATTAAGCCAATGACTGGGCTTCACACACTGAAGTCCAACAATTTCTGGTTAGAATTAAAGATTTTACTCTTTTCTGTTCACTTTAGTTGTTCTCTCTGTGCATTGAAAGTTTTCTCCAATAGCGCTACACAAACTGTTCTTTGTTACACTTTTTATTTGTTGTTTGAACTGTCATATGCTAAGGCGACTTGACTTCCTGTTTGCACATTTTTTTTCTAAAGGAAAATAGGAAAATATTGACTCGTCCACAGGAAAACAGAACCGACTGGATAGAAAAGTAAATAAAACAGATTAAGGTCCACCTCAAACTGAGCAGCACGAGAGCACTGTGATAAAAAGAAACAAGTTCAGTGTATCAATATTACCATAATATAGATTTGACTAAAGTTTAATTTTAAGTTTGTATGTCATCAAAGACAGAATAAAACAACTTCATCATTTGTTTAACGTGGTTGGATCAATGATGTGACACATTCTAGGAAGCAGCCAAACCTGACCTAATTGGCTTTAGTCATTCTGTGTCAAGAGGATTATTCTGAACTCAATTGTTTCCCTTGTTCTCCCCTGATCTTACCCTCCGGTTCGGGTGTGATATCAGTGATCCTGAGGTGTGGACTTGGAACTGGTGCTGGACAAACTTCCTTCCCCAGAGCTGGGACTTCAGGTAACGTGAACACGATTTCATACCGGTGCTGCGTCTTTAAGAAGCCGACCTAGAGACACATGGGAGAAAAAGAAGAAGGGCAAAGATGTCAAAAAAGATTCACTAAGGTAAACATGTTTTATTTGTTGCACAAACGTTGGATTAGAGCGACTGTAACACAGAGAGAGAAGAGAGCATTAAAAACACAAAGGGAGATTCATACACAGGGGACAGGCTTTAGTTTGACATTAAATTGGATTGTGTAAATGTATTACAGCTCAATGAACAAGGATTCTTTCTTATAGTAAGGGGTTTGAAAAGCAATCCACTGTTAAGAAGAGTTTCCTTGAAGGAGTCGTGTAATAATTATCTACAGCTGAAGCTTTTTCAAACCCTCTCACCTTGGCCAGGTTAGCAATTTAAGCCTGAGGGGAAATAAACCTGAATCACCTCCTGGACTTCACTCAGCTTCATAATCTTTCAACAATACTAATCCAGTGTGAATAGATTAGTTCTGAACCCACAAGCTTAATCTCATTTAAGGTTGCACCATCTAATTTAGTTTGGAGTGTTACAGTATTTAGTCCATGTAGAAACTTAAACACTGTAAAGATTGAGGCACAAATAGACGTTCAACGATCAAATATTAAAATAAAAAAAAGCTCTGGCAATTATCTACAGCTACCACCATACGAATCATTATACAGTTTGAGAGCACATTAGAGCTGCAGCTATCGAATCTTTTTGTAATCGATTACTCTATCAAATTTTTGTCGAGAAATCGAGTAATCGGATAACAGTTACATTGCGCTCACTGCTATATATATTTTTTTTACATTGAATCACTACACATTATTATTAGTAGTACACACAAAACAGAAAAGCCAGGTCACTTAAATTAACTTATTTTTCTTATTTTGAACATTCTGAGCATAAATGGGATCTCAAAATCAAAATTTTGACTGGCTTTTTTTAGTATTTTTTTTAAGTATGGTTATTTTTATTTTGTGTTCATGCCTGTCCCTTTTTGCTAAATTATTGCATTTACTACTGTACCATATTTATGATCTTATTTTTCTTACTTTATTTCTAGGACCAAATAATGTCATACTTAGATGCTAAGATAATTTGACTAGCTAATGTACATTTCTATAAACTATGAAAGCATTCCCTACATCTGCTTCCTCTACTCACTGTCAGTGTTTCCTGTTCTACTGTCTGTAATCGAAGTAAATGTAAAGTTATTGGATGTGAAAAGTATGTGAACTAAATACACATGATTCTGGGCAAGTAGCCTTCGCATTGATTTACGTTCTGAACCAGCCTTTACACGGAGCCATAATCAAGTAGTACTGTATAGTAGTCCAGATATATATTTTATATGTATAATTATATATTAAATGAGGCTTCGAGGCACACAATTTGCCTTGAAGATATTCTGTAATCAAATAATGGAGATCATTCAAGGAATCGTTTCAGCTCTAGTGCACATACATTTTTTAGGCTCGATTTTTGATTTAATACTACAAGTAAGACTGGATCTCAAAGGGAAACACCAATTTTTTTTTTGTGTTCATGTCTTTTCTCACTCCTGAGTCCATGAAAAGCAGACAGACACCATTCTTTTGACTGTGTGTGCAGTAACAAGGAAGAAATGGCCAAAGCTCGCCGATGCTAGCTAAGCTCAAACACTAGAAGTCAATGGGTAGAGTTAGCCTGCCTCTGCCAACAGTCATCAGATCTCTTCAGCAACTCTGAACAGTCCTGTGTGCTTGTTGTGACTCCCTTTTTTACTGTTATGTTATCCAATTTTAGATTAAGATATGCACTTCATGTAATTTTCCAAAGAAATACATATGAAACTTAACCACAGAAATGCTTGTGAGTTGGTCAAAAACATAAGCTCTGTTTATAAGTAGAAGAACATAAGATAACATAAGAAGATAACAAAGCAGGACTGTTTAGAGCTGCTGAAGACTTCATCTGATGACTGTAGGCAGAGGCAGGCTAATGTTACCCACCGACTCCCAGTGTCTGAGCTAAGCTAATTAGCTGCGGGTGAACTATGCCTATCACTCTCTTTTTACTGCATACACAGTCAAACAATGGTGTCTATCTGCTTGTCATAGACGCGGGATCAAGGCAAGACATGAAAACAAAAAACATTGGCGCTTCTCTTTAAGCTGAAAAATTGGCATGTTCCCCAGCTGTTACTCTTTGGTCAAGTTTCGAGCAAGTTTATATGTATGTGGGTAATATAGACCTTGTTACATCTTTTAGAATTATTAACAGTAAAAAGCTCCAAAGAAATGACCTTAGCTGACATTTGAGGCAACTCTGTCTGCATATGCAGTTTGATCAAAATGTTGAAACTATTATTCAGGTCTTAGTTTTTGCCATACTGCCCAGCATTATTTTATAAACAGGAAAAATTCATTAAAAGAAAGAGAGCAGTGATGTTCTGTACAGTAATCATCAGCAATGACAATATTCAACTTTTTTTTTTCCAAGCAGCAAATGAGAAATTATTCCTGATTTCATGTTTTAAATCCATTCAGTAGACATCGTGAGGCTCTAACCCTCAGCAACCATGGTTTATTAAACAGAAAGAAACCAAATATGTGACTCTAACTCAGGCTTCTCTAACATTTCAGATGCAACATTTTTCAAAGTCATTAGATTTTATTAAACTGATCCTCAGCTGTGCAGAATCACCATGTTAGATGCACAGCAGCACAGCAGCTGTTTACTGGCCACGAGGAAGGACTTCTTCAATGTCAGAGCTGAACTTTGAGTCTCAGGATGACCTGTTATGGCCTGGCTCTATCACAAACAACCCTGATAACCTAGCTTTAACCAGATATAGACGACTGTGGCTCCCCGGAGGAGTCAGCTGTCTCTCAGCTTTGACTGACAGGTTCTGTAATCATATGTTGATGTGTCCTTGAGCAAGACATTTAAGCCATTTAATTGCTTCCAAAGCTATGCCAGATGTGTGTGACTGTATGGAGGTGTATGAATAGGATTAGCCTATGTTAACGGACACCACATACAGCAACTTCCCCTTCCTGATGCTGAATCGGAGTTCTTCGAAATAGTCTTGTTATCAAGTTGTTATCCACACCATGAATAAAAAGTCAACTGTATAACATGTGCATCTGTCGTTTTCTTGAGTGTGTGTTCATTTATGCAGCATCTTGTTTTTGAAAGAGATAAAGCACTCCTGTAAACACTTGAAGTCTATCTGTTAAATATTCAATAAAGGACTTTTTATATACACCAGTATTTTTAAAACTGGGGTCCTGACCCTTAACTTTGCAGAGCACATGGACCTGCCTGATTCACTGTCTGAAATCATGACTGTAGGCAGAGGCAGGCTAATGCTACCCACTGACTTCCAGTGTTTGAGCTAAGCTAATAAGCGGTGGGTGAGCTTTGCCCATCTTTTTCTTATTACTGCAAACAAAGTCAAAAGAATAGTGTCTGTCTGTTTGTCATGGATTCAGGAGTATGGCAAGACATGATAAGGAAAAAAAAGTTTGGGCATCCCTTTAAGATCCTTTGGGTCTTTTTTGGCCACACTATAGCGAAGAGACAGTGGGTATACTTGGAAACAAGGGTATGAAGCAGGCTTTCTTCAAATTGTTCAACTTTGCAGCTGCAACCCATTTTCATACCAGCACTCCTTCTGTGAATGTTTTATTATCATTTAGAGGTAAACAGTGACCCTCTCGTACTTCTGCATCTCCTTTGCTCAAATTAGAGCCTGACTGCACTCATATTTCCAGTGTGCCACACTCATGTACCCTTAAATAGAGCTAGGGAATTCAATGAAAAGGGGATATGGGCTCTCTACCTGAGTACAGCACGTTTGTATTGACACATAAAATAAACTGGACTCCGGAAGAAAGTAACCCCAGATCTGTGCCCAGCTCACCAGTGTGAGACATCTTGAGGTTTGCTTTTTGGGTTTTAGCCTGTGTTAGATAAGACAGTCTGAAGGGGGATGATATGGGAATAAAACCACAGGCTGAACTTTATTATGGACCATTCAACTGGAAAAGAGCATCATTTATGGGGTGCAACCTAACCTCTGGGCCGTCACTGTCCCCCAGTGTTAGTTTTTATGTACAGCTCTACTGTTTTAATTATGTGGGATACTACTGTGAGCGAAATTCAAAGCTGAACATGAAAAAAAACATTTCGCAAAAAGGAGGAATAAACATATGATGCAACACTAATCCTTTTACCTCTTCTAAGAGCTCAATTAACACTTTGTCAACTCAAATAAAAAATAAGCAAAATTTAAAAGACAGCCGTGAGGTGGGGGAGTGAGGAGCAGCAACAGACGGAAGAGGAGATTTTAGATGCAGCAGCCTAATATTCAGCATAGAGAAAAATTCATGAGGGAATCTACATGAAGAAAGGAAAGCCTTACAGAGGATACAGGTACAAAGAGAGAGAGAGACACACACAAAAAGAGAAAAAAGACAGAGAAGAGAGTTGGACACCGCAGGGAAGTGCAGGCGAGGAAAGATAAGCCTAAAGCCCCTCGGGCTAGCGCAGCGCACAGCAGCTTCAGCCCCACACGACCCCGTGTTTAAGCAGCGGGCAGAGCTGAGCTGCAAACAGCATGAAGTGAGGAGAGAGAGAGAGGACTGCAGAAGCTCAGAGGAGAGAAAAACAATAGTTGTTCTGTGAGAGAAGAGTCCCACGCACGTCCAGAGATCATCAACTGTCTCTGAAAAATTGATTTAGTTTGTACTACATGCTGCGGATTTGGACAAAGAGAGGTTTGAAAATCTTCAAGGAGACAGCGCTAACAGTGGACCAATATGAAATACTTGGAGTAAATTAAAAAGAAGACTGAAATGTCCATGAAAGTATCATTTCATTTATAGAGATTTGTAGCACACTGCGCAACACACCCAGACACAGAAGCAGCAAAGCATTCATCTGAAACAATGGTCTTATTCTCTACTCAACACCATGTTGAAAACCATGTCTTTATGATCTCTGCTTGTCAGTTCACCAAAGCAATTCAGACAGCACAGATGAACATAAAACTGTCTTTTCTGTCATGAAACTCTAAAATCTAACAAGTCGTTTTCATGAAGAGAAAGAACAGTCCTCCACTGATAGTACTTAAGTCTTAATAAAGATGTATCTATTCTGACATCATGCTGTTGGCCATGCAATGAACAAAAATGAATTTTAATGTGACTCCATTTGGTGACTCAGTAATAATTTTCATAAAGAGTGAAAATGCAGCTTTATAGAGGATCTCACTTGAATTCAAGTCATGCTAAGGGATACGGCTAATTTTTTTCCCTTTTCATAACTTGCCCAAATTTGCAGACAATTCGTATTTAGGAATGACCCACAAACAAACAGCTCACTCAGTTCTCATTGTACACTGAAAAGAGCCGTTCAAAGGACTCAACTTGTTCGCGAACAACACACCTCTGTCAACAAGTGGAAGATATGATGACAGTTAAACAAAACGTAGCATAACACAGTAAAAAAAAAACAAGTCATGACAAGCACACAGAACAGTCTATAGTTGCTGAAGAGTTTATCTGAAGAGCGCCACCCTGGGGGAGTGACTGGACAGCAGGAGGCGTGTCAAATCTGACAGGATGATCACGCCTCCGTAATATTAGCCGAAAAGGATACGCCACACTACCATCAGATGACACAGGAAAGCTGAAGAGCTCTGTCCAAACATGTAAAGGTATGAGTCAAAAAAACCTTACTTGTCTGTTAAAAAGGAAAGTATAAGCATATTATCCATGTAGACATAATGAACTTTCTTGGACTAGTTTATCTGATGATAGGCAGAGACAGGCTAGCCCTACCCATTGGCTCCCAGTGTTTGAGCTAAGCTAACTAGCAGTGGGTGAGCTCTTCAGGTCTCTTCCTTGTTACTGCACACACAGACAAATAATGGTGTCTATCTGCTTGTAACAGCCTCAGGAGTGAGGCAAGACGCTAATAGAAAAAAAAAAACAAAACATATATATATATATACACACACACACACAATATTGTATATAGCGTGTCCCTTTTATAAGAGAAAATAAACTTTTTGCACATGCACAAAAGCACTAACTTCTTAAAAATGTTCTCAAACAGATACACATAGCTTAAATTTCCAACAAAACAATATACAGTATTTTCCAGGGTGAAAAAGCTGCCATTTGCATTCACACAAGCAACTGACTAAGGAGAAAAAAAATCTGGAAATGTATAGGCTAGATGTTTTGTGCATTCATGAGTAGCTCAGTATATGTCTATGTATTAGGGAATTTCTTTAACTTCTTTACGCAGACAAGAAGCAGGGGGGTTTGGGTAATGGTCTGGGTGACAAAATAAACTGCATGTGCTCACAAATATAGTCTACACATCAAAGATAGGGCCTGTTTACACGACTACATTGTCACCAGAAAAGAAAAGGTTTATCCTTTGACAGTGTGATAATGATGTACATTTACACAAATCAGTAAGAACAACTGAAATGCATTCGCATGTACGCCAGTTCAGTAGTTTGCAATGTTTAAGTTTGTTTCTTTTGCTGAGAGTATTGATGCAGCAAATCCACATTTTGTTGGAGGAGTGATCGCAAACCGAGGATGGTTAGCAGCACACATGCTGCTCGGTAATCGACCATAGCTGCTGTTGTTGCTGTTGTTGTTGTTGTTCCTTGGTGCATGTGCTATCTTTATCTGAAAGAGTACTGCCCATGCACTGTGTGTCCCCGTTTTCCCTGACAACGGTGATTCCTGTTTACACGGAGGCTACAACAAAAGTATTTTCAAAACTTTTCACTATTACCCAGGTTTCAAGTTTTTAGGCACTCCGGGCAACGGCCTGTAAGCGGCAGGTGCAAACACAATGAAAACTCCCCTTTTTTCATTATCCTGTAAACAATGCAATTTTGAGAAGCTCAGGACAATTTAAGGGTGGAGGGAGTCTGACATCCATGAAAGACAGGGAGGGAGAGCAGAGAAACAAATGTAGAGTCTGCTCAAGTTCCCTGATTTTGATAGATTATCAATAAATACCGATCACCTGAGCTTTGAGCTGAAATAATTACCAACTATGCCTCTTCAATTTCCCTCCTTTGTAATTTTCTTGCAGTCCTCCCTTGAGGAAGCATTGATTTTTGCTGCCATTAACCTTTAATAATGTCGCCCAAAGTAATGTGATTGTTGTGACTGAGCGGTTAACCTACAGAAGAAAGTTCAGAAACAAGTTCAGATTCTAAAAAATGCTTCCTCCACTGAAGTCTAGCTCTGACAGCTGCTCATTTCCATATCCTTCTTCACCACCATAATCATGTACCAGAGAAAACACTGAAAATTTCACAGGATTACAGATTGTTCCTGTGCGAATCTGCAACGGACAAAACACAGCATGTGAAAATCAAAAAGGCCTTCATTAAATCTGATATTCATACAGCTGTGGTGGGCACACCGCATCCATCCCACACACTCTCGTCTCCTCTTTGGTCCATCTGCCAGATCCCCCCCCCAACACGCCTGATATCTTCCATAGCAACAACCCCCCCATCCCGTCTCAGCTGCAGGACACTGGGCTGACAGTACTCGTGCCCACTCTCAGGCACACTTCAAGATATCCATCAAACACTCACAAACAGCCTGAAGTGCAAGTGCGATCCACCAAGTTGGTGAAAGTGCACACGAGTTATTCACAGCAAATGAACCAGAATGAGAATAAGTTTAAAGTTAAGAACAATGTTTGTGCAGAACTTTCCTTTTGAATTCTGGTGTACTCAGAGAGAAGAGAGTCATCTAAACACTTTTTGATTGTGTTTAAAGGGATCATTTTAAACAGAGTGCATATTTTAAAGGGATATGCCAACTTCTTTTTTGTTTTCATGCCTTGCCTCACCCCCAAGTCCATGACAAGCAGACACCATTGTTTCAACTGTGTGTGCAGTAACAAGGAGAGGGGAAAAACCGACCCACTGCTGATTAGCTTAGCTCAAACACAGGGAGTCAATGGGAAGTGTTGGCCTGCCTCTGCCTTCAGTTATCTGATTAACTCTTCAACAAGTCTAAACAGTGCTATGTGCTTGTTGTGGCTTGTTTTACCGCGTTACATTACATCAGCTATCTTTAAAATAAGATTAGCACTTGTGTTATTTTTGAAAGATAAACACAAGAAATTAAACCACAGAGTGCATGTGCCAACCAGCCCAGACATGGTTTGTTTTAGTGACCTACTTATAAGCACCTCTGCAGTGGTTTGTACATGTGCCCTGCGGTTTAGTTTCATATATGGGCCATTCTACCGAATTTGTCCAAAGTGCAGGGTTGGAATTTTTTTTTTCAAGTGTTTTTTTTCCTCAAAACTTTTTCCATACATATGTTGTACCATATCTAAGGTACATATATCTTGTATAGTGCAGTCAATATTCATATTTTAATTTCTGCCTGTTCTTGAAATTTTTTTTCCTCTCCCAAAATGTGTCACAACCGAAACATAGCAACACACTGCAATAAAAGGTATTATATTAATCTGTTCATATTGTACTCCCATGCCCCCTCTAAAGGATATTTTTACAAATTTTTCTTGAAGGGTTTTACAACAAAATCATTAAAAATGATATTTTACACATTTTCCAAAGTTCAATTTCTAAGACTCATCAAAATCAAAATCCAATCTTTTCTTGTAAAATGAATTCCACTGATTATATAGATCTCAGAGTTAATGAGTTATGAAATTGAACATACATTTAAAGAATAGTCATCATAAAATGTTAGTTGATGACTCAATATCCTTTATCTTTTACAAAACACCCAGTGTTTCGGTTGTGACTGCACTGTTTCGTTGTGACTGCACTATTTTGGTAGTGACCACTATTTTTTTGTTTGCAAGGTTGTATCATATTCTCTCCACTTTATTGCTTAATATTAACTTCAAACATGTCTTACATTGGGAATATTATGAACACAAATGTTTATAATCAATCAAATAACATTTACTTTGAAGGCCAGCATTAGCCTACTCAAACATCACAACGCATCTACTGTAACATTACTTAAAGGTGCTATGAGGAGAATCTATTACCGGCGACACTAAGACTCTGCTACCCATGAGCACGCGAGGCGTCTGTCGTAATGCTGCATTCCAGTAACCTCGGAACTGGGAGTGACATCATCTCTGACTTATCGGCGTTCCAGTTGAAGTCGGAAAAAAACATGCCGATCTACCAGGCTGTTGTTAGCTGTTGTTAGCATGCCCTGCGTTGTTGTATGAAGAATGTGATTATCACTATGGCAACATTTTGTAAACAGAAGTCTAACAATACTATGTATACAGCTGATCTCGAGCAACACACCCCAGTCAGAAGTTGAATTGAATTGATTTGAATTGAATTGATTTATTTCGGTCATGTCAGCACACTTATTCAGCACCACACATTGTCAATAGATGATCACATTGTACATGTCCGAAAGGGAAGACGGAAGAAGCACGGCATAATTCACTTTACATTCATTCCAGCTGTCCATTGCGTACCCAGCTAGGCATGTTCCATCTGGGCATTGTGGTTCTCCCGGGCCAGCTCGACGGGTTGAGAAATATCGATTGCGTTGAATTCCAACCCCGCACTTTGGACAAATTCGGCAGAGCTTCCGCTGCAGCTCTGGCTCTACAGCGGAGGCCGTTTCACGGCGCTATGAGAACTAGAGCCTTATTTAGCGGTGTTATTGTGTGAAAGTAACGCGCTGAAAATTCTCTAAATAAAGCGTGAATGCAGACCGATATCAGATTTTTTCGGTGGGAGTCCGTTAATGTGTGTTTTTGGTCAAGTAAAATATGGCCCCGTCTGAGTGCAGAGGGATCGGCAGACGAGCAGGACCGGAGCAGGGAGGGGGAGTTTGTTGTGGACGCCCTGGGCTTCTGCTGCACAGAAACACCGCTGTAGGGGTAATTTCTACCCTAAACCTTGTGATAGGACCCAACTTGTTCCATCCCGGAATATCACTTTAATGAACTTAAAACAAAACAAACAACTTCTTAAGAATAACGTGGTGGACACCCTTGGGCTAAAAGTGTAGTTTTTCAAATATTTTGTTTTGCCATATTGGTGTTTTTTTCATTTCTCCCTGTTGCTTTCTCCTGATGCTTTATAATATAAAACATGAATCAGCATTATCTACATGTTTTAAGAGGTAATAATGATCAAACATTGACATCTGTTTCGGTTGTGACAATTTTAGCTAATTTTAGCTAATAACTACAAAATGCTACTAAGCACATGGCCAGCAAATGGATGTTTGAACAGGTGTACACCCATAAAAACATAATGTGTTGCATTAAACCTCCAAAAGTTTAGCTAATTGCAGAGAATATGTGTTTGATAGTGACAATTAAAAATGTTCCAGACAGATTTTCAGATTTTGGAACACATTTACTCCAAAATGATGAGAGGTAACTACTCGCCATGATACCATGAGGTAGAGGGATGCTGAGTCTCTGCCTGATCAAAAATGCAGGGGTGTGGCTAAAAACAGGCTCAACCTATGTGGTAAAATTATCTGTGTTTCGGGCGTGACATGAAAACGTGGGACAGCATTTTTTGAGTGATCTTTTTAAATTAAAAAAATAAACCCACAATACATCCGAATCTTTTCAATGCTGTTTAAAAGAAATCAACAAGATATTTTAAAAAACATCATTGAAAAAAAATACAAATTTTTTTTCAGTATTATTTTCATGGGTTGAGACAACCACTCCCCAATAGAAAGTACACTATAAATGATGATTTTGTATATATTTAGCTTATCACTATCTATTTGCTGTCATGTGTGTTGAATAGATCATAACAGAATCTTAGTAAATATGTAAAGTCTGAATTCTTAATTGTTTTGTCACATAGTTTTTTTAGTGTGGGACCACAGTTTGGACAAATTCGGTAGAATGGCCCATATACTTCTTTCAAAACTTACATAAAGTGCTTATTTTGGACTAAATTAAGAAAATGTAACAAAACGTGGTACAAAAATTGTTCACAACAAGCACACAGGGCCATTTAGAGTTACTTAAGAGTTCTGAAGTCTGTAGGCAAAGGTAGGCTAACACTACCCATTGACTCCCTATGTTTGAGCTAAGCTAACTAGCAGTGGGCGAGCTTTGCCCTTGTTGAAATAGTGGTTTCCAGCTGCTTGTCATAGACTTGGGAGTGAGATAAGACATGAAAACAAAAAAATGCAGGAGTATCCCTTTAAGGTCATTACTCAGCAAAAACGTAAGTTGGCTCAACTAGACGCTACGATAAGATTCTTTACAGCATTTCACTTGTACTTGTCAAAGCCTCTGTGTTGGTTACTATTCAGTAATGATAAAGTTTAATGACAAAGTTTAATTGCTAAAAGTGGGCATATCGCCATGATCATATTCTTCATCAATATTCTCCTCTGTCGTTTGTTCACTAGGAAAAAAAGACAACTGTCCAATTAAGCAGCCTTATTAACTTATAACTGTAGTTTAGTTTGGCAGTGGATGGAAACCTGCTGACACTGTTCTGTCTGGATTCTACTGCCTGCACTTTTGTTTCATCTCTCTGAGCTCTGATTTATCAGCATCAATACATTTCATGCTTGTTACACCAACCGTGACATTATTCTAATGCCTTAGTTTGTCATCTGGGTTACAAAAACAAACCCTGCTAATATTCCCTGATAAATCCTGCTGTGTTATGAAGCATGGCCCACCTCTTATCAACAAAGACATCCTCATCCTGTCGTGACAGTTTACTTGGATTAGTTTTGAGTATCTGTTGTACATGGCGTCCATGAAGCAGATGGAGGCTCAATGTCATCTGGCTGGGAGGAAAAGCTGAGCAGTTTTTTTTATCCAAGACGTGAGGTGAAGATGCCAGATGATAACTGAGGCTGGGAAATAAAAATCTGATGATTATCTCAGCGCTTCCAAGACCTCCAACATTCAGATGGAAACCACTTAAAACCAAATTGGTTCATGCCAAGTTATAATACGGCTGCCACATGCTGCTTCAGAATGAGACATGCAAATATAAAGTTGTATAATAAGTACGGGGGCATTTTATGCACTACAGTAAAATGAATAAATGTATACTGAGTAGGGTTCAATTCTGTCACATGGAGTTCAGTCCTTATACAGTATGTAATGAGATCATTTTGGGTGGGCAACGCTGAGTTTACAGTGGGTAATGATGGTGCCTCACAGCAGTAATACTTTTATATGATTCCCTTCAGCAGAGCAAAGAAAGACAGGCTTGTTTGGTTAACCAGTGAGCCTCTGCTAAGTGAGAGAAGTGAAAGAAAAACCCTCCAGCACCTTGACAGTCTCCCTCTTTTCTTGTTCCTCATCCGCGTACAATGAACAGAGAGGAAACAGAGCATCTGGGTGAAAATGGTGCATTGTATCAAAGAGCTCAGCACTGCATCATATTCTTAGTACACTAATTTATGATGCTTGATTACATTACATCTCTGACTCTGACAAGCATCACAGTCAGTTAGGACATGATGACAGCCATAAAACAGATTACAGATAAAAACTCAAGTTACAAACTTCACTGGCAAATTTACTGCAAAAAGCACAGTAGGGTTTTTGTAAAATTACATTTTGCATAACACATTTCATCCACAATTTGCCTCATTATAAGAAAAGTGCGCCATATATTTTCAGAATGTCACAATGCGCTTGTTGTGGCTGATTCTTTTTTACTGCGACTAAGATTAGCACTTTATTTAATTTTCAAAAGAAATACATACTAAACTAAACTACAGGGCAGATGCACAAACAACCACTGAAGTGCTTTTAAGAAGGTCAACAAACAAACAACATTTCACCTGATGACTGCAGGTGGAAGCAGGCTAATGCTACCCATTAACTCCCAGTGTTTGAGCTAAGCTAATTAACAGTGGGCAAGCTCTGCCCGTCAATACAACATATTACCTTCCCTCGTGTAAGCTGGATATTTATGGTATAAGCAAAATGTACATGAAACTCAACACTTTAACACAACATAGGGAAATAATAAGATTTTGAGTGAATCACAATAACTGCTTGCCATTACACTCAATTTCCAGGATTTATATGGTGTTGTCTAGTTTAAAGAAATAGTTTAATGGGCACTGAACCTCTGATCATCAGTCTTGGTTTGACAAATCTTATTACTTAGCAGCAAAAATAGAAACAAAAGGCTATAAAATGAATTATACAGGCCTCTATCTGTCTATCAGGAACTTAATGTCTGCTTTGCCCTTTAGCATGTTAGACCACGACGTGGCATGAGCTGTGATGGAGGATAACGCTGGTGGAGGAGGAGAGAGTGGGGCAAGGTTGTGTCCTTTGTGGGAATCAGAAATAGAATCGCAAGACCTGAATTTCAAATAGAGCAGATACCAGCAGCAGAGACAGATCTGAAGCAGTGATTGAGGATAAAAGCAGGAAAGAAAAAGCCAAGAGTTTAATCAGTGGCTTTTAAGTGTCAGGAAACGGCAAGGTTAAATGCACCTTGACCATGTAGTTGCCATCATCCTCCGGAGTCACCATGACGACGGAGTCATGCAGCTTCTCCTCAAAGTGGACGTGCGAGGGGGCTCCAGCGGTGGGGGGTTCCTCTGAGAAACGCACGCCTCCTGTCTTCACACCACCTGAGAGAAAAGGAAGAACAGAAGACGCTGAGGGTCCAACTAAATAAACAAGCACTGGATCACTTTGAAGGAGGAAATATCTGACTGACTGGGACAAACAGCGAGAGCTTTAAAAAAACAAATCTGATACAGTAGTCTACTCTGAGTAATCCAGGAGCTAAAGAAAAAAACAGAGGCTTGATTTTTTTAAAAATACAGAGCAGCACATCCCCATAAATACATGCATGGAGCTGAAGAGTGAAAGATTAGAATTTTTATAAGGCAAAGAAAAGAGCACATACAAGATGATGAAACAGACCACTTGTAAAAGTCAGACGAAGACAAATAAAGAAGTCTGACACATCTCTGTCTTCTTCTGTTTAACAAAAGGAAAGTTAGAATACTCCTGCAACAGGCAGAGATTTCTTACACTGAAGGTGTAGTGTGGAACCATGATGTACAGTCAGGAGCATGCAGGTTTAGCCGTTTCACCACGGCAAACGTGATATTAATCACCAAGACCTAAGACTAGTGCTTAGAACAGTGACAAACGAGAAAGCATTCTGAAGTTGCCAACACACCTAACGCGATTTGAGCGTCCTCAGCAACCACTCTCCATGCAAAGTCAACATACAGCCGTGACAGGGTGGGGTTAACCCTTCCACGATGCGACTGCTGCATTGAAGACGACCACTTCCCTCAAAATTGATCTTTTCAGGCAATGTCATGTGTGGCTGTGCGGCAAAAGCTAATCAGCGATGTGTACGTGTGTGACGTACACGTGACAGACATTAGTTGTGTTCAAAATTGTTACCAATATGGATACAGGGCACTTTTTTGTGTGTTTGCCATTTTGTAGTGTTGTTCGAATTCTCAGCAGTTAATTTCATTCACTATATAGTGCACTACAAAATACCCACAATGCACAGCTAATGTGAGTGTACATACGATGTACACTATATTGTACTCCTGCATACCACAATGCAATGCGGTCGTGGTTTTCCATCGAAGAAGAAGAGAAAAAGGCTGTTAGGTGTTGTTTTCATTTAAAAATCTAAGAAACATTAAAGTATCTTTAAAGGAAAAGTTCGGTTCCTGCAGCTTTTACATTGTTTATAGAATGAAGAACAACAATATACTCACCCAGAAGGCTTTCCTGATGCAAACGGTGCTTCGGGAGATATTTAGATCCAAAATCGAGCAGCGGACACCGATATAATGGTAGCCCGTAGGGCATAGATCGCCACTCCTAAAAACTGCATTAATCGTTCAAAAACTCATGTTTTTCACCGATATTCCATCATGATTTGCTCCGAAAGGACCGCCATTGCAGCCTGTGTCTCTCCACACAGCGCTGTGTGGCTGAACTAACCTCTGAACTGGCCGAGCTGTTTACATGCTCTTTCCAGAGGAAGATCGGCAGCTACAAATCAACTTTCTTCTTCCAGTTTTGTGCAAAATGGACGAATGTCTATGGGATGAAGATGTTGTGGAGGAGGACTTTGAATATGATGGACGTCCTTACAGTTTGGAGCCACAGTATACAGATATACAGATAAGGAAGCGATCGCAACGCTCCAGAGAGTACTGCGCATGCGCGAAGAGCATGTAAACAGCTCGTCAGTTCAGAGGTTAGTTCAGCCACACAGCGCTGTGTGGAGAGACACAGGCTGCAATGGCGGTCCTTTCGGAGCAAATCATGATGGAATATCGGTGAAAAACATGAGTTTTTGGACGATTAATGCAGTTTTTAGGAGCGGCGATCTATGCCCTACGGGCTACCATTATATCGGTGTCCGCTGCTCGATTTTGGATCTAAATATTTCCCGAAGCACCGTTTGCATCAGGAAAGCCTTCTGGGTGAGTATATTGTTGTTCTTCATTCTATAAACAATGTAAAAGCTGCAGGAACCGAACTTTTCCTTTAACACGTTCGTAGTGTAGCTCTTTTACGTCTTTTAGTGGCTGTAAATAACTACAAAATGTGCTACTTTTCCACCTAAGTGCCTGGTTCGTTTACGTGATTTTTGGCACATCCACTTCTGTCACGGGAATATCCGGCTCATCTACTGACGCTATGACGCTGGGAAAACTTCAGTGTAAGGTCCAAATCTCGTTTCTTTATTTCCTATGTGGTTCACTATTTCATTTACACTGCATAGGGACTAGTGAGTGAGGATGGTTTTGAACACAGCTAATTTTTATTCCAAATCAGAGTGACAATCTATGTCTGTGAGGGAAACATTAGTCATTGAGTACATTAGTTCTGCCTAAACGGACTGCAGAGACCTGACAGACGATGCTGCTACAGGGCCATCAGCTGCAGTGTTTTGTGAATGGTAGGTGAGTGAAGGGATACAGTTGGAACAATGTCAGCTAATACATCCTATTATATGATGTGATCGCGGTGAATCTCAAGTAGACGTGACGTCACCGAGCCAATGCGACGGTGACCAAAATGAAGTATTTATGGACACGGGACGCCACTTCAGTGGGCAACACAATTATGATCGCAGAGTCGCGTTCGGTGTAAACGCACCTTGAGAGCGCAAACCTTCAACAAGGTAACTCACACATTGCTGTTACATCTATGAACAATAGTTCCATGATAAAGTTACCATCATATTATGATTCCTCGACCCTGACAAACAAAGCACTCCGAATCATGTTGATACCATTATTAGTTAGACAGTTAAGCTAAAACAATTGATCACTAATGGCAGTTAACTTGGGCTGTGACTTCTAAAGCTAATGGTTGTAGAAAAGTGGGTGTCACTGTTGAGCTCTGTGGTTAGCATCTTACTGCTAAAAGACATCAACAAAAAGTAATATTCAATTGCAGTGAGGTTTCAACCAAGCGGGAACTTCTGGGGCTGAAAATGAAGCCAATGTGGCAGTGCCAAAAACTGCAGTTCCTCAAGCTGGCTGTAGGAATGCTCTCTTTCAGTGAGTAGGTTGAGCTAAAGTTCAGTTTAGAGGGTGTGTGCAGCACAGCTGTGTCAATGGATTGGTCTCATAATTTCTTAATCATAAACCTGACGTAGCATGACTTTATTACCTCCATCAACAAGGTTATATTTTGGCGGCATATATTTGTATTTTTGCAAGATTATGCAAAAACTACTGGATGGGTTTGGTTGAAATTTTCAGGAGATGTCGGCAATGGCCCAACTTTAAAATGACTAGATTTCGGTGGTGATCCTTTCACTAAAGTTGGTTGGACATTACTTGGCAGAAAACATCAACTCTCCTTTAGCAAAAACAAGAAAAAAACGGGATTGACTTAAAGCAATTTCCCTGGACCAAATTTAAACTGAAGGATGCCTCTTTGTCAGCATGTTTCAAAAGGAGACACCTCACCAAACTAAACGTGGAACGCAATCATCATTACATTAACTTGAACACAATATGTAAAAATTGTAATATTTTGGACAGACAATGTAAAATTTCAACAATATCCGAAAACAAAAAAGGTTACAGTGTTTTGTTACAATCATGATTAAAGTCTGACTTGACTGTCAATATTTTTTCCCCAGTGATATCAAACAAATATAACAACAGACCAGAACTGTTCCGGAAGAGACTTTTGATTTGCAATAGCTCAGAAGAATTTTTTTAAAAAATATGTACGAACACTGACACTGGCTCAAAAACAGGCTCCTTACAGCTATAACTGAAGTTAAAGTCTTGATTAAGACACACAGACATGGCCTTTTAATCATTTTATTGTGTTACACTGCTGGTAAATCAAATACACCATTAAACTTGACTTTAATATGAAACTATATCACAGAGTCTAGTGTCTACAGAGTCTCAGAACAAAGCAGTTTAGAGGTCTAGGCTTTTAAGCTTCACATATTAATAGTTTCTTTTGACTCTGGGATGTTAATGTTTATTGTTCTCCTGCCCTGACATTTAATCCCAGAGTGAGGCAGCGGAGACCTTTTCCCAAATAAGCCTATTCCTCAAAAAAATAAACTGTGATGAATGAGTTTTTACTGAAGGGACTAAGGGTTTGCTTACATAGCACTTTCCCAAGACCTCATGAAAGCAAAAGACATGAAGACAAGCTAAAGCAACAAAAGATAAATAATCTTCTTTTTCTGATATATCAACAACCTTAAAATGTTTGCTTTATAATCTTTTAATCAGGGAGCCACAGGGAGTCATCCATCACCCACTGCACTGGTCCCACAGGAACTCCTCAGGAAGCGTTTGCTGCAATGTGTTGTGTGCAAATTAGACTTTTAAGGAGAGACAGTGTGATGCTGAATATGGTAATTTGAAACACAAACACTTCCTTGACACTGTGTGTCTCGCTAGCATCTTCCCAATTACTCTGAGATTTATTCAGAAACTTCAAAGTTGTTCCAGTCTGTGCTGTGACACCAAGCTGGAGCTTTGTTTGGCCGCCAGTCTGACGGTTTGCCAGCAAATTCAAGTGCTGTGAGAAAACAAGTCATTGTAAGGTATGTGACTGTTTTTAGCTACTTAATCCCCTTTCAAAACAAAAACACTTCTTAGCACTCCAGTGCCGGTCATTTTGCATTTGTTTTCTGGTGTGAGTGTTTATTTCAAGAGTAAAGCCCCTATCACACACTCCAGTTTCTCATGGCGACTGTGCACAATTGTCATAATCCTGATGAAGCGTGCTTTGGTTTTGGTGCGTGCACTATTTGATCTGTATCAGTGTTGTATAGTCGTGGGCAAACACCAAGGAACAGTGAAGGGTCTCGACTGTTTTGAACTGTTCAAAACTGCCGTGAAGAATTGCCTCTCCTGGTATAGCGGGATGAAAGCCTAATGCAGTCCTAAGGCAAACAGTATTAGCGTGGCATGTACGGGGCCCAATCAGGCTGATCGTGGCTCAATTCTGAAAGCTTTCTGAGGACAACTGACGAGGACGTATCCGTTTGTGCCCTGACTGTTCCGTTCAAGGGGACGCAATAAACTGGGCTTAATCGGGGCTTACGCGGTGCAAACTGGGCTCAAATGTCGCTGACGTTGTGTCAGTGGGCGTGCTTTACACCATTGCATCCAACACTTTGCATTTCACTTGGTGATATGAGGCTTGTATGCAGCTGCTTGGCCATGGAAACCCATCCATGAAGCTCTCTGCAAAGTGCTCTTGAGCTAATCTGAAGGCCACATGAAGTTTGGAGTGATTGGGAGCTCCTTCAATTTAGGTAGCCTACCACTTCATGGCTAAGTTGCTGTCGTTCCCAAACACTTTTAAGTTCTTATAATCCAGCTGACAGTTGATTGTGGAATATCTAGGAACGAGGAAATTTCGCGACTGGATTTGTTGCACAGGTGGCATCCTATCACAGTTCCACGCTGGAATTCACTGAGCTCCTGAGAGCGACCCATTCTTTCACAAATGTTTGTAAAAGCAGTCTGCATGCCTTGGTGCTTGATTTTATACACCTGCGACCATGGAAGTGACTGGAACACCTGATTCTGATTCTTTGGATGGGTGAGCGAATACGTTTGGCAATATAGTGTATAAAACAGTTCAACTGGTGTTTAGTTGGGTGAATTTGAAAATGTGAGATATTTGTGCCATAATAGAAAAATGAGCTCTCTGTGAAGAAAGGCTCATCCAGATGTTGTCCTTAGGCTTTACTGATAAGTTACATAACCTACCATAAAACATTAGTTGACATCACAACCAAAAAAACACAAACTTCCAATAGACTCTCTCGCTTTGTTTATGTGAGATCCATGAAATATTAGGATCCACACTGACTGTGGAAACATTTCATCAGAGTCTGAGGGGTGAATATTTTCCTCTTCAGCTTTGTTGTTGATAGAGTCGACACATTCGGTGTAATATAGCAACTTAACAGAATTTTATTCAACCAGTCAAATAACTGCCTTATTACTGACTGCTGGCCCTCAGCCTTGTAAAGTTCTGAAAGCAGGTTTTTCAGGGTGCCAAAGCCAAACTTCATGTCTCTTCTTTTTCCAATTAACTTTTGAGTTTGGTGAGGTCTCTCTTTTTGAAACATGCTGGCAAAGAGACGTCCTTCAGCTTGAATTTAATCCAGGGAAATTGCTTTAAGTCAATCACAATTTTTTTATTGCTAACGAAGAGTTGACGTTTTCTGCCAAGTAATGACGAGCCAACATTAGTGAAAGTGGTGCCATCTGGATTAATTATTAAGATAGCAGAGCAGAGCCTGTTAATAATTTAACATTTATCATTGAAATCAAACAGAGACATGATTAATGTCCTATCCTGAAACAACAAAGACACGACAGCTAAACGTTTAAGAATGTTATTATCGTGCTGGTGCTTTTAATTGAATGTATATTCTGAAGTATGTCCTTGTACCACTGAGGAAACATGCCATTACTGACCCACATGGGCCCAGTCCCATTAAACTTTTATACAGACTCATATTAGAGATTAGAAATCCTTGCTATCAGCAATCTGGGTCACTACAATGAGCTCAGAGTTACATAATGCTCCATATGTGCATGATTACGGAGTTGAATGGGAAAGTGGAAATGAGCTGTGATGTGTGAGATGTGTTATATTAAAATGCTGTTTGATGTCTGAAGATTGCTGTACAAAATATGCCACATCACAATATTGGCAGGATCCAGGAAATAAACGAACAAAACCTCTCTTTGTTCATTGCACTGTGGTGGCAGGCAGCAAAATCTCTCCCAAATACTAATGAAACAAAAAGAGTCCCAACAGGTTCATATCTGAACATGAGTTTTGTTATCAGACTCTGTACTTCTGGAAATGTATTTACTGAGAAAAAATTCAATACCTGAGTCTTAGAATATCCACTAATGCATAATAAGTGACCTGGTTTGAAGGTTTTTATGGTAACAGCTGAATTTGTAAAAAAAAATCTGTAAATAATAATGTGAAGAGGTGTAAGAATCCATGAAACATTCAATGGATGTGGAGTTAGGCTGGCAAATGAATAGCTGTATTTATTTGAAAATTACTATACATATATAATACTGCAGGTGTTTAGAAATTGACCTGTGACATCTGTTTAATATTTCTGCTGGGGTTGTCAATATTTTCAACAGTTTCATTATTGTTGGGAAATATAATATAGTAAGTCAGATAGACACCATTCTTTCAGCTCTGCGTGACAAGAAAGACAGGCTCACCCACCGTTAGCTTAGCTTAGCTAAAACACTGATACCCCTTTTCCACCAAGCTGGTTCCAGGGCTGGTTCGGAGCTAGAGCCAGCTTAGCACCAGTTCTTTGGTTTTCCTCAGACTAAGCACCGGTTGCTGGCTCTCAAAACCGGTGCTTGGCAAGCACCAACTCTTTGCTGGGCCAGCAGAAAGAACCACTTTACGTCGGGGGCTACGGGCTTATGTCAGAGGGTGGGGGCGGGTAAAAACACGGAAGCAACGAAGCAGAGTAAAAACACGGAAGCACTCTTACCCGTCTTCTCAAGCGTGATCGATGTTCGTTGCATAGTCGTCGAGCAACATTAACTTGCTGGATCGCCAACTTTTGCTCTACAAAGGAAGGCTCGAAAAGCCAACAGCAACACTTGAACCGCAACGTAGTCCTCCATCTTTGTAGTGGCAATTGAATTTGGCGCTAGTTGTTATGGGAAACTAGCGTGACGTATACAGACGTATACATCGACGTGATGACGTAGCCCTCTGGCCGGCACCCGTTTGTGGAAAAGCAAACGGTTCTTAACCGGTTCGCAGTTGAACCAACTGCGAACCGGCTCTAGCACCAGCACTAGCACCAGCCCTGGAACCAGCTTGGTGGAAAAGGGGTATGAGAGGCAATGGGAAGTGTTAGCCTACTATCAACTATCAACGCTCTTGTGTGTTCTGTGTGACTTGTTTTGTTACGTTACCTTGTACTATCATCATATTATCTTCTTCTATTAGTAAACAGAGGTTTAGTTTTTTTTACCTACTCCCATGGTGGTTTGTACAAGAGATATGACATTAGCGAATGAGCAAAGTCTTTTTAACAGCTATTTTAAGTGAACCACGAGAACGATTTGCAGCTGTGAGTTAGCTATTTGTGTGCAAACCATTCTTAAATGCAAAAGGCCTGCACATTTAAGCTAAAATCTAAGCTAGCAAGAGGTGAGCAAGCTTTGGCTGTCTCTTTCTTGTTACTGCAGGCACAGGCAAAAGAAAAGTGTCTACCTAGACTTGGGAGTGAGACAAGACAGGAAAAAGGAAAAAAAAAAGGTGAATGTATCACCTTAACTGAGAGTATTTTGCATTAAAGGTGTGGAGTTAAAATCACTTGCTGGACTACTTTTCTTCTACAGGGTTGTTCTCTGTTTTATGTTCTGATTGTGATAGACAGAAAGATCATTCAGTTCCCTTCCACCCTGTTATCCTCCCTAGGGGGAGAGATAACTCGTGGCTTCATAGTTTTTTAGATTTATTAGCACCATGGGCCTCGAGCAACCCAGCTTCAAAAACAATGAACCATCCCTTTAAATATAACAGATCAAACCACACACTCTGAGGGCACTTTCGGTTATAAAACATTCATCTTAAGGATGAAAAATCACCCATGTATTAGCTTCCCTCGCCGTAACTGCATCAATAGACCAAGACTTAACTGTACGTTCATCTTCAATTCAGGCGACATGACCTGTCATTTAAGGTCACCAGCCCTGCTATAAGAGGCTTTTATCCTCGACGCCTACAACTGCATACAATAGGACTCCATGACTGTAATTACACACATATCCTAAGCTCAATGATGGCAGGCTTTTAAACATAAAGAAGGTCTATCAGGAGTTAAACCCTTTAGACTTGGAGCGTGAAAAGGAAAATGAATTTAACTGAACTCAAACAGTACAGGAGAAATTTGATGATTGTGACTAGGGCTTGGAAATATTCAATAATTTAATATAAACTGATGTTTACTGACACTGTAAATATCAGTATAATTCAAAGTAATGAAAAATGCAAGGCATAACACTTAGCAAAAAGTGAAGTAGAAGTTGGGCTGGAAATTGAGAAGATTTTAGGGATACTGATGTCATTGCTGATTCTGCTTATTCTTGATAAATTCCTGGGAGTTTTCTATGCGGATAAAAGTTGGCAACAAACTGTTAGTGGCAACAATGTCAAACACATGGCCACACACTGTCTTGAATGGAGATACTGCTGCTGTTGGGCACAAACTTCCTATCTCCAATTTTTTTTATTTTCATTTTTTCATAAAACAGCGCTATTGGTCACCTTCCTGTTTGGTGTGCGGGTTATAAAAACTTTTAACAAAATTACAGAACAAAAAAAAAACTTATCAGGGAAATACATTATTCATTCATTCAGTGGTAGAGCATTTTCTCCCCATTTCCTAAAATGTAGCAATTTAGGATGGAGGAGGTTTGAGACTGGCAGTACTTGAAATCCAGCAGACACGAGATGGCCTGCATTTAGTATCATTTGTGTAAAATCAAGCCACTGTTGTAGCCGCATCTGTAGCATGTCTACCATGATCACATCTCAGGCCTCTTTGCTGTCATCTGTGCTGACTGCCTCTGAAAAAAGCAGGACCACCATCTTGATTTGGAAGGTGTACAGAACAAAGAGGAAGGAGTTGAAAGGAAGCACGAACAAATGAGAGCAATTCCTTAAGCTCCTTGCTATTAATTATTAGCTGGAATTGGTTTTCAACGCCCATCCCAAGTTATTTTTTTAAAGCATTACTTAATTGTGGAGAATGAAAGATCACACATTTAACTGTTTTCCGACACATTTCAAACACAGTCCTGGATGTCCCAAGGAAAACATTTCTGACAATTAATGCAGGTTGAGGGTTTTAAAGACAGGTCATGAACACATTTTTTCTTTAAAAATGATTTTAATATGCATATTTTGCATAATATATGACACGATTTAATCCGTTCTTCTTAATGTTCCCACCCTATTTGTAACATTTGGATGGTTCTCCCCCTCTTTTGACTAATTATGATTGAATATAATAAGGCTTAATGTATATATTATCATTTAAAAAGCATGACATTGAAGTGCATAGACGGTGCTCACTACTCTTATAAATGGTTGCCTATATTTTTGTACCAGGATCCTCTTATTTGCCATGGTATTAAGCATGACTATTTGATTTTCACCAATTTTATCAAAGTTTACTCTTCTGGAGTTGTGACGGCCTTTTGATACCATTTTGTATAAAGATACAGCGATACAACATTTAATCAAAAGATATCAAGAAATCATATTGTCATATATTTCTCTGCCTTGTCTGAGGCAGAACAATTGCTTTTGACTTAAGATAAAAAAAAGAGTTCACTCAGCAATCCTATTACACAGAGGTAATGCTTGTCTTGTCTCTGTTGTCATCACAAACTCATTAATCTGTGCAGCAGCTGCTGCACAGACAGCATATTTAATTTCACTTCATTGTTGTCGTCACTCGTCCAGCTGAGACATTTGTTTTTTTTTTTTGTTTTGTATTTGGTTTACCTTTCACCTACCTCCTGACCAAACAGAACTCGAGCAGCAGTGAGACTCAGAGCCAGGCTTCTGTTTCAGGCACATTATCACCATACTGAATTCTCCGGCCTTTTCCTCTGGGTTGGATAATCTCACACAAAACCATGGCAGCGACACACACACACACACACACACACCCACACACACACAAACACACACACACACACACACACACACACACACACACACACACACACACACACACACACACACACACACACACACACACACGCACACACACAACTTCACCCGTCCAATAACTACACAAAAAATTACTATGCACGTGTGCACGCACATGCACGTCCCACTGAACTGGCTTATTTCAGATTAATCTCCACCTCTGTTCCTTCTCTAATCTGTCTGTCAGTGTATCTGCTTTGTGCTCTGCTGAATGCTGACTATGCTCTGTTAGCCTAGCAGCCCTCTCCTTTGAACTCTCTTTAACCAACCTGTCAGTCTACTCTAAAGCAAAAATAAAGTTTCACATTTTCAGGGGACAAAAGTCAATTTAAACAAAAAGAAACCCACTTGGTTGCATCATTTGCAGGTTTAACAACATCAGTGAAATATCGCCTGCAAATGATCACAAGCGTCACGACTTATCTTCCCGTAAGCACTGTTGACAACAAATTTCCAGATCTTCTGACTCATCTGTGCTCACAGTTTTAAGATAATGCTTAAAACTGTTCATTTGGTGTTACACTGATTAAGTGGACATACTGTACTTGCTGTTAAACAAGCATAGTCAGGTGCACAATGACTGCCACCATCCTCGTTTCAAACAGTTCCGCACATTTCATACAAAATCTACTTCTTACTTTTGATAAAACTTAGATGGACACTATTCTTTTGTCCAAGTCTAATGACTTAATGAAGACAAAATGTTTCCTCTACAGATTCTCAGCTATAAGCAATTAACTTGTACATTTCTGATGTGCATTTGTTCTACTTAACTGCATATAGATCCATTGATAGCTAACTTTAGTTTATTTTGTAAGTTTAAATTCCAGACATGGCAGAATTGTTCCAGTGTATATAGTTATTTATCACACATCAAGTAGTTGTTTATAGCCTGAGCTTTCTTGTGTGCCCTATCGCAGTATCTTTCAAACAACAAGTTATCCTTGGCCGGTGTAGTAATAGGAGGGTTTCAGTCACGTGATTATTATGACGTATGAAGAGGGCGTGGTTTCAGACGGAGGGCAGGAAGTAAACATGGAGTCTATGAAGAAGACCGGCGAAAGTTCGTATTGTGCTGATCTAGATCCAGTTTCAAGAAATAGATATAAGCAGTTAATCAACAGATACGGTGGGCATGATCCATAACTCATGAAGATGAGCGAGTTTTCGGCAGAGACAAAAGATTTACCGGCAATTGAGGCTATTGACATCGCAAACTATCTGGTTCTTCAAACGTCGTACCACACCAAACAGCAGATGAAAGCCTACAAAAGTATGGAGGCACACAACTTTTTCATCAGCGGGTGGGTCCAAAACCTCGGTACCAAACTACTACAGGGTTGTTATTGTTTGGTCTTCGCAAGGGTGAGTCTTTCTTCTTTTTATGTGTTAAGGTGCTAGCAGCTAGCAGTCGCGGCTATGATGTACACAAACCATGGAAACAAACACGCAACAAATCTGAACGGCGACGTTAGCCCAACAGTCAAAGAACACAAGGACGTTAATTTGTGATATACTTAAAGCACCCGTAAACAACACAAAACATTGGCATCTTGATTGCTTATCACCGCAAGTTCTAACATTACTTTACCTCCTGCCCTCCATCTGAATTGCACGCTGTCGCTATGCGACAATGTGACGTCACGTGAAACCCAGCTATTAAGGTTGACAGACAGAGAGGGGCTGAGAGGGTGGCTGGATCCAATGATCAGAATCAGAATCAGAATCGGGCTTTATTGCCAAGTATGCAACACATACAAGGAATTTGACTCCGGCAGTTGTTTTCTCTAGTACAAGGAGGTAGACACAAACATGACATATAAACATGACACAACAAAAATAAGATAAATAGAGTAGGTGTAAAAAAAAGGGCTGGGATAAAATGTGCATCAGGAATATTTACAGCAAACTGGGATATTTACATTTGAAGGTAGGAAAGTGAAAACGATATCGCTGCGAGCAGGGTTCGAACCTACGCGGGAAGATCCCATTGGATTTCAAGTCCAACGCCTTAACCACTCGGCCATCGCAGCTCATCACAGTATGATCAACTTTTATGCACATGTTCTCAGGCTGGCAGGAATGGATGCTGAAACAGATGAGAGACTCTCTATCATATGACCTCCCGCTTTGTGTGAACGTTAAAGTCATAAAGAGCTCATCTGATCTGCCTTGGTTAACACATCTGCACTGCAGCTTCAGACTCACCACTTCGGTCGCTAATACTTTGTCGCCTACCTGTGTCTTATATGCATTTTTCACCGCTCGGTGGCGCAATGTGAGTGACCAGAGCATCCACAGACAATTTTGGTTTGAAATGGTGTGAATTTTGGTGTGAATGCAGGGTTAATATGCGTTCACACTGAATGCGACTTGGTGACCGAAATCGCGTCACCAACCCAAGTCACATCGCCTGTCTCCCCCCCCCCCCACACACACACACCTGGTGTAAGGGACAGAGACTTTCTTACCCAAATAAAACACTGTCACACGGGGTTAAACTCTTGACGAAGCGCCGTCGCACTCGGCTGTATAGCTTGGATGAAAAGCTGAAAAGCGTGCACATTTCATGTGGAGGACTAGTGACTGAACTGTATTTTACAGAACACACACCCTGGTCTTTGATTTTTAAGTTTGCCATCTACAGTGCAGACCAACACTACTCCCACATAGCTCTCCTCGGATGATTCGGAGCTGTTAACGTTCGCTCGGAGTGGAAACTCTTTGTTTACTGAAGTCAAGAGAGCAGCGGATGTGTCTGACGGTCAAGCTGCGCTCACAGCGCCCTCTGCTGGATAGAGCGGTCCACTGCTCCAGGCGCCCTGATGTGCCGTCACATTTAATATTTTATATTGAATATTTATTTTCAATTGGGTTACGGATATTTAACCCCATATTCGATCGGTTATTTGAATATCGAATATAAAGTGACAGCACCAATGTACTCAATCATTTATCTTCCCACACAGACAAAGATACATGTCCCTCTGTTATCCACAAAAACAGTTGTGTGGGTGTGTGTCGACACCCACACAACGCTGATTGGCTGTTATGGCACAGCCACACGCAATGTTGCTTGAAAGTTAACATTTTTCAACTTTGCGGACCGATTGTCGCAACCTGGTCACGTGTTCAGCTACCCAGCATTGTGACAAAGTCACCCCAATTTTGTCTTTTTTTCTTGTAATGTATTTTTTGGGCATTTTGTGCCTTTATTGATGGGAGCGAATCACAGTGGATGGGCTTGTGAAAGGGGGGAGAGAGTTGGGAAAGACACTCTGCAAACTGACCACAGGCTGGGTTCAAACCTGCGCCGACACATGTATGTAAATGGGTTGTGCCTGGTTGCTGACCACTCTACCAAACCAGCACCCCCGGCTTTACATCGACTCTGCATGGGAACTGGTCACCCAGGTTGCCCAAGTTGTGCACACACAGTTTCACAGGAAAATAAATCATATATTATATATTTTTGCATAAAAATGACAAAAGCTCATGTTTAAAATTCTTTTAAATATACAAACAAATGAAAATTATGAAAGCATCATGCATTATTTGGCATTTGCTGTTTTTCCTCTTTCTAAACTGGAAAGGTTTTATGGTTGTGTAGAGATTCTTTACCATTTAACTGTTGTAAGAAAACATGCTTGAAAACTTGAAAATAAAAGGCTCAGAGCTCATAAAAATCTTTATTCTTCAAAATGGTGTTCAAGCACTCCTTTCACTCCCTGTTAAGAAAACAAACTCTCATCCTGTGACATTTCATTACACCTTTGCCACATGAAAAATACATATTCTGCCCCCACATGTCCTCAACAGGAGGTCGATACAGTCTCCCTCAGCACTGCCCTTCATTTGGTGACCTTATCAACGAACAAAAGCCTGTGAGTGGTACTTGGAAACAAGTGCCCACTTTACAAGGCAGTAGGAGAAGAAAATTTATTGTGTTTATGAAAATCTGATGAGTCATGAAACTCTACAGCTCTGGTACTTGTTCCTTTTTTAACCCTTTCTGCTGTTAAGGAAACAAATTTGCTTGCCTTTACAGAAATCTGCTGTAAAGCTGCTCAGTGAGAAACAAGCACACCCTTTTTCCCAAGAAACCCACCTCAGGCCACAAATCAATATGAATTTGAATGGAACTGATTTGCCTTCCTGAGATGTGCCTGAGGGTGATTCCCATGGGCCAATCACAATGACACATATTGAAGGATGTGTCAGTTATTTTCTTTAACAGGTATCATTGCAACACTGAGAAGCTCTGAATACAATGGGAGGATTCAGCAAATTCAATTCGTGCAGCAGAGTACAGTTGACTCTTTCATAACAATCTGATCACTTCCTTATTCACTGAAACTACACCACAGTCTGTTGTAACCTACATGTGGTTTACTCCACTATGTTTTCATGTTTGGAAATCTACTTCAAAACCAAAGAATCAATTCAATGGATTTGAGCCTTAGAAGCGTATTTTTTAGTTGTCTGACCAAAGAGTGATTTAACACTGTTCACACCACATTCACACTGTGATGGGCTGGTTCAAAGTGTTATGTTGGGCATCTGCTGGTGATGGGTTTTCAAATTCAGAGCCCATTCAGACCCATTAATGACGCAGCAGTGGGAACAATCTAAAGTCAAGGCTGAATCCCAGTTCTACCCCTTAGTCCTTCCCCTTCGTCTTAGCCCGTAGCCCTGTGTTTTGAGGGCAAAGGGGAAGGTGTGAAAACACACTCTGAGAAACGAGACAACACGATTCCCACTACGTCATCACCCACAGCTGCTCGCTGGCGGTGAGGTAAGCAAATGTGACAAGAACCGTAGCTACAGCTGTGAAAGCTAGCATGTTATAACTAGAAATTTTAAAATGCCACCGACAACTAAAAACATGACTAATACTTGCTTGATGATTTAATAATTACTTATAATTAAGGACTTCCTTTGGTCTCCGCTCTGCCTCGTATCAGAGGGTGTGGTGTATTATTGGAAATTCTCTTACCCCTTGGTTTCAAGTGAGGTCCCGGTCTGTTTTTGTTTCGAGGGCTGTGTAGCCTTTGGTCTTAGCCCTTGGTCTTAGCCCTACTGAGAATTGGGACACCACTTTATGCGACATGAACGCGCAAAACCAAGGGGTAAGACAAGAGCCAAAGGGGTAGAATTAGGACAGCCCCTTAGTGTCTTGCCCAAGGGCACATCTAGATTAATGTGGGATCTTGGACCAAACCCTCAGTATTCTTGCTAATGGATGGATGACTGCCAACTGACCCTCCAACCTTGGTTTATTTCTGCATTAGTCTTACAGTGTTTCCCCTATAGTGTATTTGGGAGGGCACCCCGCCCTCCCAAAAGACACACCCGCCCTGCTTACAGATTCAGACAGATGTAGATTTTAAAAAATTATATTTATTTTGATCAAAGTTCTTATGACAGAGATTCTAATCAAATAAAAAAAGCCAACTAGAGTCTAATGTTAGAGTCTAATGTCGTGTGGCCTCAGTGTCTGTAAATGCATTTTTCCTCTCCGCTCTGCCAAATGCCTCCTCCCCTGCTCCTCTCGCGCAACACTGATAAGCCGCGCGGCAACCAAACAGTCTCTCTGCAGGCGGAGTCCCCCTGACATGCAGTCTGTTTTCAAGCGGCTGCTGACACTGCGGTCGGAGACACAGCGGTGATTCAGCGAACGTCAGAGCAGGGGCCACCTAAAAGTGCCTCACAACACTCCCTTCCCTAAAAACAATTCAGTAGAAATGCTTTCCCAAGTCCATTTTTTTCTCCTGGTTCTCTTCCTACTAATTTAGAGCCACTCTGGACTCTGAGCAGCGGGGCAAAATCTACGCGCGTGCTCTCGGGCGGCAACCGCTTCTGGGTCCGCCCGCCGCGGTTAAAACCGCTTGCTGTCTGCCGGCTGTCCCTCATTGAAATGACTGGAGGCGGCGCGTTGCCGCGCGGCAGTGTGAAGGGGAGTATGAAGACACAGACTCACACACATATACACACACACACATACACTCATGCGGCGGAGGAAGGAGTGACCATAACGGTAAAAAAAAAATAAAAAACAATATAAACAAACATTAATGGATGACCAGAAGCTTAAACAATCTCCCTAAGCAAAAATCTCAGTGTTTTTAAGCCAACTGCCCTTACCAAGAAGGGAAGCACAGCTAGCAGTGTAGGAAACTTTCAGCATGTAGTTTCTCCTTATTGTCAGTCACTTGCTATAACTTTATTAAGCATGATTCATCTTCTCTCCACCTGCTGAGCTCACATGGTTACAAGAAATGGTACGTTCTTCCTGTTTTTTAATACTTTTTATACTTTATGCAGTGTATTTTAATTTTTTTGAGAATGTTGTAGTTGTATTGTATGAAAAAGTGCTCCATTGCCAAAAAAAAGTGAACAAAAACCAGTGTTTTTGTTCACCCATCTCATCTCTGCTAATTTTAGCTGGGCATGCTTGATGTCTTCTTACAAAATGACTGGTTTAATGTATAAATCTGTCTGTATTTCCCTACTCTAAAATGTAGTGGACAATGTGATTTCTTCAACCTCTGATCTTTTTTTTACTCCAGCTGGTTTACTGACCGATTTCCACTTAGACAAACTTTTGGCCTAGGCAATGTCTTGTCATATGGCACCGGTAATTCTGTTACTCCAGCATGATTGGTGTCTGCAAGAGGCTCTATTATCTGTACTGCTTTGTCTCTCGGGATGGAAATCAAACACCAATTACAGATAAGAAAAGATAACAACTCTCTCAAGGAATCAATATCATTTGTTCTCATGCAAAGCAGTTCCCACATTTATTTCTTCCTCTTTGTTCTTCAGCAGTCTAATCATGGGCTGTAAGGCTGAGATGTGATTATGGCAGACAGAATAGTCCAAATCAATTTGCCACAAACACAACTCTAAATGCACAATATCCAGTGTCTGTGGGATTTCAAGTCAGGGTGCAAATATCCGCAGCTTGTTAAAACAATCATCTACGCAACTATCAGCAGTGCTATGTGTCTGACATTGCTGCCTCTAAAACCAGAGTAGGTCACCTTTACTCTATAAGAAAATCAAAAGGAAAAAAAAGGAATCTATTCGGAATTAACTGATAGTAGGCCTGTCACGATAATCAATAAATCAATTAATCGAACGATAAATAAAAACGTCCTTGATAAGTTTGCTGGCCTTGATAAACTGACACGTGCATGCGTGTTTGTTTTCCTCCTCTCTTTCTACCAAAGAGGCGAAATGCGAAGATGGCTCACTATGTCTATCGGTTCTATAGCAATTTAGTGGATTTAAAGACGGAGTGAGCATCTGTCTGACATGCAATCTTTGTGGGGGAGGCGGAGCTGAAGTGAGTGTCGTGAGGAGTAATGAGGAAACAAATGCTAATATGAGTGATGGCGTGAAAGATACAGTTCCTAAGCCGGCTGCCACAGCCCCAGTGTAAGAATATTTTGGTTTTAAACAGAATGAACAAGGTGTGAGCTCATGAACACCGACGAGCTGATATGTCGTATTTGTTTGAAAGTAGTGGCAACGAAGAAGAAGAAGGGGGGGTGCAGTGGAGCCTTCGTCCTTGACAGTCCATCCTTACTGAGGCATTTGGTTGGCAAAGAAAATATAGATAAAAGCGCAAAATGGTGCACGCTCACAGACAGTTTCGTTTGCTACACTGCAAAAGAAATGCAGCCCTTCAATACGGTTAAAAAGCCAGCATTGTTACAAACAGTTTGACAGAAGTACGAGATGACTGGGAGAAAGAACCTGTCACGAACAATTCCAGAACTTTATAAGCTCCCTTCTATTAATTGTTTTTATTGGATTTTCGTTTTATTTTCTTTACAGAGACAGGGTCTTTTTTTAAATTGTTTTGATTGGTATAATTTTTTTCATTTACATACAATTTTTCCTAAAAGAGAGTCCATTTTATTTTCATTGTTTTTTTTCTCTTTTTTGTTCGTTAAATGTATTATATTGTTTGTTTAATTACATTTTATTTAAAAGATCCTGACTTTCCAATTACAGTTACATACTCTTAAGAAATTAAAGTTTCTTGCTTGTGATATGGTGCACTCACTTTATTATGCCATATATTATAATTACATCAATGAAAAAATGAAAAAAAAAAATCAAAATAATATTGACAATAAAATTGTTTATTGTCAGTAATTTTTTGGACAATTATCGTCCAGCAAAATTTGTTATCGTGACAGGCCTAGCTGATAGCAAGAATAAACAATGCCATGGATCTCAATGAAAGCATATCTATTCTCATCCCCATTTGTCCCTCTAGAACTTTGAACACGGGCGAGGTGAGAGGCAGAGTACAACACAAACTGGTTGCCAGCAAATCACAGTGTTGATACATAGAGAAATACAGCCATTCATGCACACACATAAAGTCAAAGAAGCATAGTCTATCCAGCAACTGCAACGTGTCAGGCACTAACACAACCTGCTGCACTATCATGATCTAGGGAGTATCTTCTATTCTGTTTCCTAAGCAGTGACTTAAAGGGATATGTCACCTTTTTTCATTTTATATCTTGTTCACTCCTGAGTCCACGACAAGCAGAATGACACTGTTCTTTCAACCGTGCGTGCAATAACAAGGAAAAAACAGCCAAAGGTCATCCACTGCTTATTAGCTTAGCTCAAACACTGGGAGTCAGTGGGTAGTGTTAGCCTGCCTCTGCCTACAGTCATCAGTAAAACTTTAAACCCTCTTGTGTGCTTGTTGTGACTCGTTTTTTTGGTTTTTTTTTTACCACGCTCTGGTACGTTATCTTCTACTATCATATTATCGTCTTCTACGATAATGCTTTTTTTTGTTGAAATACTTACAAGCATATCTGGGGTGGTTTGCCCTACAGATGTTACATTTGCGAAAAAGTCAAGTCTTTTGAACAATTCTTTTAAGTGATGAGCTCTGATTTGTAGCTTTGAGTGAGTCGTTAATTTGCAAGCCACTCAAAATTGCATATGGCTGCAAAACAGAACGACTCACTCACAACTGCAGTTCTCAACATTCACTTAAAACAAATCTCAGTTCGTGTTTGTCTTTTTCTCGTTGGACGCACAGTTGAATGGATGGTGCCTATCTGCTTGTCATGGACTCAGGACTGAGGCAAGACATAAAAGGATCCCTTTGACTCAGAAAGCCCTCTTTGGATAGGGCTGAACTCTCTGATGCCTGTCCTTTGTAACATTTTAAACAGTTAGAGTTATCCTTACATACCTGACTGCAGCTCTGTTGTCTTTCACAGCAGGTAATTCATAAGAGGATCAACAAAGTTAAAATATCTGTGCAAGACAAATCATTACGTTTTTTTCACTGTTTCAAATGTAAAGGTGCCTGCAGACTTCAGATTTTGTCCAACCTAAAATCACTTAACAAGCAGGGAGGGCTTTGATAAAGGGACACAGCCTGATGAGAGCTGTGCATGACGGGGGTCTATGGTCTTGTCTGACACCTACAGTACCTCGCAGCAACAGCTACAGGCATGTAAAATGAGTTTACTGCTGTAATAAATCTTCATGACAGTCCTTCATTTTGAATGCCACAAAGAGGCATCACTGGTAAGCCTAGTCTGCTTTATAGACAGTTACAGCCATCTTACGGGGACTTAAAGGGGAAGTTGACCATTTTCCCATCAGAGCTGGACTTGGTTTTACTTTCTTACATCACAACTGCTTGGCCATCAATTAATTTCTACAGCAGAGTGTTAAACTACACAAGAATACCAGAGATTTAGGATACTTGACATTTTTTTGATTGAGAAATGTTGATGAAGTAGTACCTTTTAAAATAATTTCTACTTTCTTTTTCAGGATTCAGACTCAGTCTGTCCATGAATTGCCGATGTAAAGAACCAAACTACTGACACAAAATAAGTCAATCCTTGCAGACTGTGTGTCACTCTTAAAGGATAAGTTCGGTTTTATAGAATAAAGTAGCACAATATACTCACCCAGAAGGCTTTCCTGATCCAAACAGTGCTTCAGGAGATATTTAGATCCAAAATCGAGCGGCGGACATCCGTATAATGGTAGCACATGGGGCATGTTGGCGCCGCTCCTAAAAACTGCATTAATCGTCCAAAAACTCATTAGTTTCACCAATATTTCATCATGGTCCGCTCACGCTACTCCTCCATGACAGTCTGTGTCACTCCAGACATGTTTTGTAACTGTGCTGACCTCTGAACTGAAGAAGAAGAATGTTTGCCTCCGCGCATGCGCTGTACGGCTCATTGATTCAGGGAAGACCGCCGGCTACACAACGACTTTCTTCTTCCAGTTTTGTGCAAAATGGATGAATATCTATCGGATTAAGATGTTGCGGAGGAGAACTTTGAATATGATGGGTGTCCTTACAGTTTCGAGCTAGAATATACAGACGAGGAGCTCATCGAAAGGAGGACGCGGAGGCAAAGAGAAGAACAGCTGGCCAGAGAGTACTGCACATGCGCAGAGGCAAACGTTCTTCTTCAGTTCAGAGATCAGAACAGTCACACAACATGTCTGGAGCGACACAGACTGTCGTGGAGGAGTAGCCTGAGCGGACCATGATGAAATATTAGTGAAACTAATGAGTTTTTGAATGATTAATGCAGTTTTAGGAGCGGCGCTATGCATGCCCTATGTGCTACCGCCGCTCGATTTTGGATCTAAATATCTCCCAAAGCACTGTTTGGATCAGGAAAGCCTTCTGGGTGAGTATATTGTTCTACTTCATTCTATAAACAATGTGAAAGCTGTAGAAACCAAAGTTATCCTTTAAACTTAATTTTTTTCCCTCTTTTTCAGAGTGGCTGCCTGTTTCCCAAACATCCACAATTGAAACCAAACAAGCATTAAGAGAGCGCAGACCTCTGCCAAGCAGCTCAGCTCCAGCAGTGGCTTTTGCACAACGGATGTAAAAGATACAATTCAGGATCTTGACCAAACTCAGCTCATACATGGAGGTTGTTATCTCGTACGAACACAAGTTTTGGGAACATCACTTAATATTTTGTTTTTATATGAATTATTAAAGGTCATCAATTAGATTTCCTATTATAAAGTTCAATGTTTTTTTGCGATGTCAATCTGGATTAGATCCTGATAAAATTTACCTTGATGATAGGAACATGGACCCCATATCATCCTGTCAAATTGGAAGCAAATTTGTTAAAAAAAAATTTGGCAGACATATTATTTACTTTAAAATTAAGTCCAGTGTTAACTAATGGGTTTTTTTATTTGCATCCAGAGCAGTATCAGTATCACCACCAAAAATAAAAGGCTTTTGCCTTGGACCAAATCAGACTTTTGGGGACACTGTCATATAAATCCATCATGTAGTTTTTGAGTAATCTTGCTAACAAACAATTGAATGCTGGTAAAAGAATCAACTCCTTGGCAGAGGTAACAACTACACATCTGGAGTCATGTTTTATCAAACCATGTCAGAAATTAAGACAAAGCACTCCAGATAATTTGCCAACAAATGTACTAAATATTGTAATAGACGAAAGCCTTGGACTTCAGTTTTTGTTTACACACAGATTGTTACTTTTACTAACACTGCTTCAAGGTTAAAACTCTGATATCCTGACAACCGTACACCAGGATCTGAATTGAAAAATTAGAAACTCACTCTTCTTTGCAGTGGCCATGTCCCAGGGTTCAGTCCAGCGCAGACTCACTCGTACAAGAACTGTCACAGCCTCATCATGTCAGCAATCTGACCTCAGAACGACCCTGCAAAACACGACAGGATGGAGGACACAGAGTGAGAGGTGGATTCAGCAAAATAAAGAGAGCAGACAGTAGGCAGTGATTAAATCGGCAGAAGAACGTCGGAGATAAGGAGGAAGAAAGGCTGTTCAGAGGGGAGAAAAAGAAGGAGATAGTAGTTCGTCAGTGTTAACGTCCTGAGGTGTTTGTCTTTGTAAATGTCAGACCATTAGCTTATCCGCTGTATCAGCTGACAGTACAGCTGTGCTGCAAGAGTCCAGCCAGGAGAGCAGGGACTTCCAACAGAGGGTTCAATTAAAAGAAAACAACACAAGTGTGTAAGAGGATTATCCGGGGGCTGGAGCTGCTGTTTGTCTGCTTCACACAGATGGAAAACAATTACCACATCCACTTATTAACATGTTTATGAAGCAAATATACAGCTTATTGGTCATACAATGAAGAAAAAAAACATTCTGGGGAGTGAAGTTTATAGCTTGAGTAGGATTTTAGTCATATATTGTTTGGCTTGTCAGTTGCCAATACAATTCAAACAATTCCTAGACTGATAATTCAAGGTCCCATGTTAGGCAAATTACACTTTAAAATGTTTTCTTGAAAAAAACTCATTGAATTATTTACCCATTTTCACTTTACCCAGATAATTTCAGATGTCTGTAGAATAATAGGCTATTTTATCGGCAGAACATGCAGAAATCCGGGTCTAGAAACATATTCTGGGGTAATTCCAGGCAGAAAAGACACTGAGCAGAGCCATTTCAGCAGTTCATTGTAAATATTTGACATTTAGACAATTTGGCTGAACAGTTCATCCTAAAGTTTTCCCTAACTAGAAGTGCTCAGACAGCACAAACCACTACAAATGCATTTCTGACACTTGACTTGTCAACAAGTTACTGTCAAAACTGTAAAAAACATGCCACCACGAACGTTCCCCTTTTCCACTTTAACCAACTAATTTCAGATGTATGTGGGACCACAGGGAAGAGTATTCAAATGATAGGCTTTTTAATCAGGAGAACAAGCAAAATTCCTGTTTAAAAGCATACTCTGGGGGTTATTTCATTCTGAAAACAATCTATGAAAAGCAATTCCAGCAATTCACTGTAAATATTTGACATCCACTTGGACTCAAAAGGAAACACACAAGCTTTGAACAGAAAAGGCGACTTTAATCTTCATGATTTTCCTAAAAATTACTGTTATGATGATTCTTTCTTATCAGCCACCATAGCAGGAAGGCTGATTAAATTTATCTAGCATAGGATATTATCAAATCAATCCGTTGGAAAATAATAAGAGCAAAAGATTACTCAATATTGGGTGTCTACGGCTTCTAAAATAGGCAAATGTAATAGAATACATATAAAGTTTTACACCTGAAATGGGCTTTTCTTTTTTTTAAACAAATTGCCTTGTGACAAAATTCAGGACAGAGTAGAGCTGGATGACTATTAAATTGCAAAATTCTAATCTTATGTTGCAGAAAAAACAAATATCAAGTTTTAAATAAGTTGTGGCACAGTTTGAGGATAGAACTGCAGAAACTGTGGTAGGCTTTTTGTGGCATCGACATATTTTAAGCTCACATCTGTTTCTTAATGAGATACTAATACTAATTAGAGAGTGTTGTGTATTTTTTTTGTAAAAATAGTGCAGCTTTCTGCATCTGTGTTGACACCTGCCAGCATCCTAACTTCATAATAATATAATAATCTGTTGCCATAGTAATGGATATAAAAGGCTGCCTCTCCAATAGCTCTCTAGGCTTTTTGTTTTAGCTCTGTTAAAGTTTTTGCTGCAATTTTTAAACAATATTGTACAGTTTCTAGCCTTTTCATATCTTTTTGAACTTTCTGCTATTTTTATGAACACATTTCTTGTTTTATGCATAATTCTAATTGAGATTTTTTTTCTTTTTTATCCATCAATAAAACCAGGAGGCAGGTCGAAGGCTACTGGCACTGTTTTTTTTTCACACAAGTGCTACAAGGATTCAGTTTCATCAGCTTTTTCAAAAGAGGAACTTCTGGCTCTAACACCAAATAGTCGAGCTAGGATTGGACACCACATGGAAGTAAGGAAGAGACCCGGTTCTGAGGTCAGCGTCAGGCTGGACTCTCTGGTGATGGTGGCACAAGAAGGAACTCTTGACAGCCGGCTGGAGATTTTGGGTGATGCCGGTCACCCTCTACACCCTCTATTGGCGACCAGAGGAGTGTGATCAGCCCAGGACTGTTACTTCTTAGGTGCTGGGCTTGCAGGCTGGGACTCTGGCTCCTCGCTCAGGGGGACAAGCAGTGGCCAACAGCGAATTTTATTTATTTATTATTCATATTTTTAGCTATTTATTTTGCTCTGTTTACATTTTTTATTAATGTTTTTATTTAGATATTTATATTTTATGTATATTTTTCTGACTGCGATTGGTATTCTAATTCCCCTGAGGAGCTTTCCAAAGGGATTAATAAAGCACGATCTAATCTAATCTACAACTGTGTACAAAACCCCAAACCAGTGACGTTGGCACGTTGTGTAAATCGTAAATAAAAACAGAATACAATGATTTGCAAATCCCTTTCAACCTATATTCAATTAAATAGACAGCAAAGACGAGATGCTTAACGCTCGAACTGGTAAACTTTGTTATTTTTTGCAAATATTACCTCATTTGGAATTTGATGCCTGCAACATGTTTCAAAAAAGCTGGCACAAGTGGCAAAAAAGACTGAGAAAGTTGAGGAATGCTCATCAAACACTTATTTGGAACATCCCACAGTTGAACAGGCTACTTGGGAACAGGTGGGTGCCATGATTGGGTATAAAAGAAGCTTCCCTGGAATGCTCAGTCATTCACAAACAAGGATGGGGCGAGGGTCACCACTTTGTGAACAAATGCGCGAGCAAAAAGTCCAACAGCTTAAGAACAACATTTCTCAACGAGCTGTTGCAAGAAATTTAGGGATATCATCATCTACGGTCCATAATATCATCAAAAGGTTCAGAGAATCTGGAGAAATTACTGCAAGTAAGGCCAAAAACCAACATTGAATGCCCGTGATCTTCGATCCCTCAGGCAGTACTGCATCAAAAACCGGCATCACTGTGTAAAGGATATCACCACATGAGCTCAGGAACACTTCAGAAAACCACTGTCAGTAACTACAGTTCATCGCTACATCTGTAAGTGCAAGTTAAAACTCTACTATGCAAAGCCAAAGCCATTTATCAACAACACCCAGAAACGCCGCCGGCTTCTCTGGGCCCGAGCTCATCTAAGATGGACTGATGCAAAGTGGAAAAGTGTTCTGTGGTCTGGCGAGTCCACATTTCAAATTGTTTTTGGAAACTGTGGTCGTCGTGTCCTCCGGACCAAAGAGGAAAAGAACCATCCAGACTGTTATAGGCGCAAAGTTCAAAAGCCAGCATCTGTGATGGTATGGGGGTGTATTATTTCCCCATGCACGGGTAACTTGCACATCTGTGAAGGCACGATTAATGCTGAAAGGTACATACAGGTTTTGGAGCAACATATGTTGCCATCCAAGCAACGTCTTTTTCATGGACGCCCCTGCTTATTTCAGCAAGACAATGCCAAGCCACATTCTGCACCTGTTACAACAGCGTGGCTTCGTGGTAAAAGAGTGCGGGTACTAGACTGGCCTGCCTATAGTCCAGACCTGTCCCCCGTTGAAAATGTGTGGTGCATTATGAAGTGGAAAATACAACAACGGAGACCCTGGACTGTTGAACAACTTAAGCTGTACATCAAGTAAGAATGGGAAAGAATTCCAACCGAAAAACTTCAAAAATTGGTCTCCTCAGTTCCCAAACGTTTACTGAGTGTTGTTAAAAGGAAAGGCGATGTAACACAGTGGTAAAAATGCCCCTGTGCCAACTTTTTTGCAATGTGTTGCTGCCATTAAATTCTAAGTTGATGATTATTTGCAAAATAAAAAGTTTCTCAGTTCGAACATTAAATATCTTGTCTTTGCTGTGTATTCAATTGAATATAATTTGAAAAGGATTTGCAAATCATTGTATTCTGTTTTTATTTACGATTTACACAACGTGCCAACTTCACTGGTTTTGGGTTTAGTAGATTCTCATTCACATTCAGGACATGGTTATCTTGAAGACTCAAAAACAAAACTCAAAACTCAACACAGTCCAGTTGCCTCATGCTTGAATCTTCAAGCTATTCTAAACCACTTAAATCTAATAATGTAACTCTGAAAACATGAAAACAGCATGTACTTTATTCTAAGAGGAAAATTCTGTTTCATAATAAGAAATGCACAATGCACTGCAACACCTTGGAGACTAATCATTAATAGACCCTGAATAGATTTACAGTCTTACACCCTTTCACATCTCTTTCTTTGTTTTTGTTTTTACTGACAAGTCCTGGTCCTACATCAGGGCTCATCAACCACATTTGTACAAGGGCCAGCTTTTTACTTAGCGTATGCAATGGGGGCCAGAAAACAGTGATAATAATTACAAAACAATTAAAATTAAATATTTTGGTCCACTTACAATATTATTTATCAGTCCCATTCAACAGTCCTAAAGCACAAACATGGGGTCTCAGGTAGTTTTGGGTATTTAGAGAAAAAATCTCTCATCAAAACAACACATTTTTAGCTTGCACATGTTCTCATTCTAGTAACACTGAAGACCATAAGGGCAAAAAGAAAGAAAACAGAGAAGAAAAGAAATTTAAAGTTTGAACATGTTTTAAAGTTCGACAAAAATCCAAACTTGGAGAATAAATTTAGAATTATGAGAGTAAAAAGTGGAGAAAAAGTAGAAGTCTGAGTATCAAGTCATAATTTATTTAAGAATTAAACATTTAAGAATTGTGACTTTTTCTTAAAAGTCTGATTTCTTTCAGCCATAAATAAGTTTGACCCTTAAATAGACAATCATAATAATCAGGGGGCCAGAAAGCTTTGAGGGACCTGATGTGGTCCCCAGGCTGCCAGTTGGCAATCACTGTCCTACCATCACCTATCATATTGATTAAATGCTTGTATAATTTTCTGGATTGAAATCTCATATTAAGATCTTGACATAGAAAAATATGCATATTGAATGCAAGTTTAAAAACAGGAAATTCCATTTAATTTCAGGAAAATAATAATAATCTTTTCTTTTATCACCATACCGCCCAGCCCTACCAGAGGCACACGATTGATATCAGTACCTCAGGTGGTGAGTATAAAATAATATCATGCTTTCTAATCATTAACAATATTTTGATCCGTCTGAATGTAAGTTATTGCCCCAGCCATTTAGCATTTGTGTTCATTTAAAGAAGAAATGCATCAATAACGTCGCCTTAAAACAGCACCAAATAATATCTGAACGTGAAAACAGCAGGGTAAAATAACACACAAAAGTTTCTGTTAGCATTAATAATTTATTCCCAATGGGCAAAGCAAGTTGTGCTCGAACAAAAAGCCTCTTCTGCTTTAATTCAGACGCTGCTGAATGGTTTCATAGCAACATTAACTCACTTTCAGACGTTAGCTTGAGGAAAAGTTACCGTTGACACACTAACGTCAAGTGTCAGACGTTAATGTCTTTTGTTTTGTTTCTGTCAAGCTTACCTTACTTTACTCTCGCTCACGGATAACCAAGCCTGTCCGTTCCTCTCCGTGGACCTGTTTCTTTCGGTAGTCCAGCTCCTACCGGCAGCGGCACCAGCAGCGGGAGCAGCTCAAAACACCAACGGTCGCCAAACCCCGGAGAGCCTCCGCTGCTCTCGACTCCGCTGCACTTTCTCTGTCGGACAATTTCCGCATTTGATCACGTGACTTCTCGCGGCTACATATGCGTGGTTTACATCTCGGTTTTACTCATTTGAGTGGAGAAAGCAGGCGATGCGGCTTCACTACGGACACCTGCGACGCTCCTTTCAACTGTGTTTTGCTGGGGAGTGAGGATCAGAGCCGGGTGTTACGGAGCAGCTGGCGTCCCTCTCCCTCGCGAGCCTCCGGTGTCATTTTGTAGTCGGATGGCGCCATCTTGTGACGCTATGAGCGCATCAATGATTTAAAATCTTTGTCTACTTTCTGACATTTAGAACGCACTTCACTGTTGTTTCACGTTTGTATGAGGTCATATTGTTTCCTTAATGTCATGTTTGTTTGTATAATGACTCTAATATGATGAAGTTTGTTACAAAAACGATTTTTAACTATTTTTTTTAGCCTTCTGTCAAAAAAATGACATACTCGTGAAGAAAAGAGTGGATAGGAAACCACAAGGTCTATTTTACGGAGCCCCTGAGGTGACAGTGTGCAGAATATTTTATTAAAGGACAAGTTCGGTTTCTACAGCTTTCACATTGTTTATAGAATGAAGTAGAACAATATACTTACCCAGAAGGCTTTCCTGATCCAAACAGTGCTTCGGGAGATATCTAGATCCAAAATCGAGCGGCGGACAGGCGTTCCCTTGCCTTAATAAAACATTCTGCACCCTGACACCTCTGGGGCTCCGTACTATTTGAATTATTTTGTTGTCAAAATACAATTAACACTTGATAAATTTGTCCAGATCTGTACTTATCAGTATGTGTTTCTTGAACAGAGTAAATGATGACAGAAGTCAGAATAATCTGAACATTTCACACTTTTTATTGTGTATATCTATTGGAAATGATGTTGGGGTGGCTGTAAACTCTAAAAATGACTAATAAAATATTTTAACATCATCCCTGCAACGTTCTATTGTTATCAAGTGATGCAGAGCAAAATAAGAGAGGTTTCATAACAAAAGGCACTTTATAAAGACTAAAGGTTGTCGTCCAGACTAAGACTCTCCATAAACCACTATGATGGAATTATCATCATATTATCATGAGGCCTCCACCACCTTCATCTCTGAGCTTACAGAGCTACTGACCTCTGTATGCTCCAGGTCTTCATCTACCCTCTTGCTGGGGGATTTCAACATTCATGTTGACTCCCCCAGCTGCAGTTTGGCCGCAGAGTTTCTGTCAGTTCTGGACTGCTTCGACATCACTCAGCATGTCCCTGGCCCCACCCATGTCAAAGGCCATACGTTGGATTTAGTTTGCTCCACTGGTACCCCACCCTCCCACCTGCAGTGTCTGGATCTGGCAGTTTCTGATCATCATGCTGTCCTTTTCAGCATCCCGGTCCCCGTGCCTGTACGGCCCACCAAGCGGTCCATCACATTCAGAAACATCAAGTCAGTCAGTCTACCAGCTCTGTCTGACCTGCTTGAGGCCCACTTGGCTCGGGTTCCGCCTGACACCTCGCCTGATGGTCTAGTCATCAACTATAATAACGCCTTATCCTGCTCCCTGGACTCTCTGGCCCCCCTTAAATCCCGGTCCGTCTCGTTTGCTCGCCCTGCCCCTTGGTTTTCCTCAGACCTTCGAGCCATGAAAACTACTGGTCGTCGATTGGAGCGACTCCACAAAAAATCTGGCCTTACTGTCCACCGTCTGGCTTTTGAGGAGCATGTGAGGTCCTACAAGGAGGAACTCTCCAGGACCAAAATCAAATATTACTCCACCCTCATCCACTCACAACAAGACCACCCCAGAACACTTTTCTCCACCATTAATCGTCTGCTCCACCCCCCGGCTGACTCCCCTACACCTGAGGACCCTGACTGCTGCTCTAAATTTCTGGAGTTCTTCTCTGCTAAGGTGGACTCCATCCACCAGCAGCTTCGGTTACCTGCCCCCCCGCCCCCCCCTCCCCCGATGTGCCTCACCCATGGGGCTACGCGCCCCCACAGACTCACCTCCCCCCCTCTCCCTCCGCTGTGCTCTCTCTCAGCTTTTTCTCCGGTTGACACTGCACTAATTCACAAATTGGTCTCTAAAGCCAAATCCTCCACCTGCTCTCTTGACCCCATGCCATCGGCTTTGGTTAAAGCCTGCCTGCCTTCCCTCTGTTCCACCATCACTGACATTATCAACGCATCCATAGTTTCCGGTATAGTCCCCTCGAGTTTGAAAATGGCCTCCATCACCCCTATCCTGAAAAAGCCTGGTCTGGACCCTGATGACCTCAACAACTTTCGCCCGATCTCCAACCTTCCTTTCCTAAGTAAGATCCTGGAAAGAGCAGTGGCTGCCCAACTTCATCAGCACCTGTCCAACCATGAGCTCTACGAACCCCTTCAGTCAGCCTACAGAACTCACCACAGTACCGAGACCGCTCTGATCAAAATCACCAACGACCTCCTCATTGCTGCAGATTCCGGTAACATCAGTATTCTCATCCTTCTGGACCTGTCCGCTGCCTTTGACACCATTTCCCACACCATCCTCCTCAAACGCCTCTCTGACACCCTCGGCATCTCTGGCTCCGCACTGGCTTGGTTTCAATCATATCTCTCTGACAGAACCCAGTTTGTCACCTTCCATAGCTCCACATCCCCCCCTGCCTCAGTCAACCACGGTGTCCCTCAAGGCTCCGTACTCGGTCCCACACTCTTCACCATCTATCTGCTCCCCCTCGGCCAGATCATACGTCACCATGGACTCAATTTCCACTCCTACGCCGATGACACACAACTCTACCTCAGCACCTCTCCCTCCTCTCAGCTCCCCCCTCAGTCTCTGGTTAACTGCCTCCATGACATCAAAGTCTGGATGACGACCAACCTCCTCAAACTAAACAGCAGCAAGTCTGAGCTCATGGTTGTGGCCCCCAAGCCACTGCTCCGGAAGGTTGGGGATCTCCTCATCAGTGTTGATGGTTGTTCCATCTACCCAGCCTCTGAGGTCCATAACCTGGGTGTCATTTTTGACCCTTCCCTTTCATTTCAGCCGCATATTAAATCCGTCACCAAATCTGCCTTCCATCATCTCAAAAACATATCCGTCTCCGTTCCTCACTATCAGACTCTGTCACTGAAACCCTTATCCATGCTTTCGTTACATCCCGGCTGGACTATTGCAATGGAGTCCTGTGCGGGGTTCCAAGCAAAACCCTGGACAGGCTCCAATATGTGCAAAACTCAGCTGCCAGGGTTCTTACTCGCACTAAACCCTGGCAGCACATCACCCCCACTCTCATTCACCTCCACTGGCTCCCGGTCAAGTTCCGCATTCAGTACAAGCTCCTCCTACTCACCTACAAGTCCCTTCACGCACTTGCCCCCCAGTACTTGGCTGATCTCCTCCACCAGCACACCCCATCCAGGAGTCTGCGGTCGTCTGACGCTGGTCTCCTCTCCATCCCGCGGACCAAACTGAAAACGTTCGGGGACAGGGCCTTTAGTGTGGCTGCCCCCACCCTCTGGAACTCTCTCCCCACAGAAATCCGAAACTCTCCCACTCTGGACTGTTTCAAATCACTTCTCAAAACTCACTTGTTCTCCCTGGCTTTCCCTGTTTAAGTGTTTCTTATTTGTTTGTCCCCTCTACTGTGGAAAGCGACCTTGGGTTCCTTGAAAGGCGCTATATAAATTTAAGTTATTATTATTATTATTAATATGATCAGGCGAGGATTTTGGAAAACAGTTCACTTTTACTTGCGTTTTGTTGGAGAGTGTGCAAGCATTCCCAAAATTGGGCACATTGGGGCTATAGAGGTTAAAAAGAAACAAAATCAATATGTTAATTTGTCCAGTACAGCATGTCGATTCTTCACTCTTTTTTCCAAGAATTTCAATAGTAATTTCAAATTCATCCATCTGTTTTAATGCTTTTAACATCAACCCTTTAACCCTTCAACTGTTTGCAGAGGTCAATCAATTCAGTAATTTTTAATGAGTTAAAAAACACAACACATCATTGTTTGTTCCTGTCAATGTTTTAGGATACAGAAAAAAACTGCAAACACACCAAAAGAACTGATGTTGTCTTTGTGTGGGATTTAAAGGTTGAAAAGCCATCTTCATTTTAACTACTTTCCCATTTACTGATATATGTGTTAATCTCAATGTCATCTATTTTTTGAAACTTAATTGCCATTCTATCTAACAGGCAATTAACATAACGTTACCTTGATGTTGAGCTTCAATAACAGGCACATGTTGATGTAGGAAAATTAGTCCCTTGTGAGCACATTCATGCATTCAAGAGCTCCTCTATGAGTCAATATCAGTTATCATTTCACTGTATACAAGCATATAAAACATTTACACATTTGTACAATGAATACATCTGCTTAACCTACTCATACCTTTACCAATAAGTTTTGCATTAAGGAAATTAAGGAAAGTTTTTAAAATGAGGCAGCTGGGCTGTCATGCTTTCCATTACAAACACATGCCTGATCTTTTGTATCCACATATCAGGCAAAGGTGGGTTTGGTTTCATCCAGTTGGTTGTGACTGTTTTTGTTGCTGTCATTAAAAGGATATGTAGAACATAACGTTTGTCACCTGTAAACAAATGGTCGGGCATTATTTTCAATAGGAACAGGAGTGGATACAGAGGAATGTCCTTTTTTAATATTTTTTCCATTTTCTCTTCGACAGTTCTCCAAAAATATTTTTTGTCCCTAATATTTGTGCAATTTTATCTCATCAAGTAGTCCACTTCTAGCTTTCAAAAAACCTTTAAATCCCCACCAAGAAAATATCTGTTTTTCTGGTTTGTTTGTTGTTTTCTCTGCTCCCTGGAATGTCAACAGAATCAAAAATTGATTTAATTGCTCCCTTTTTCAAACCATTAAATATCAACTTATTTGATTTCTGCCAAACAGTGGGTTATGCCTCTTTCCTTGTAGAGCTACAGTTATAGACTGCAAAAAGACCAATCAGGGTCATCAGTCTCTGTGGCGCAATCGGTTAGCGCGTTCGGCTGTTAACCGAAAGGTTGGTGGTTCGAGCCCACCCAGGGACGAGAGCTTTTTCTGTTGTTGTAGCAGACATTCCATTAAACACAAACACATAAGCAACTATAAAAACACTCAATGAGTGCAGCTCTGTTTCAGCACTGGCTTTCCCATAACCCCTGAAAAAGGTACAGTTCTGGACCACCAGATCTAAAACACTGTCTGGATCCAGAGCAAACTCAGCAGAAACATGGAGGCTGTTATCATGAATTATTGAATTATTATTAATTATTTATGACAATTATGACAAAATATTGTCATCAGTGGGATTTCCCATTATACAGTTTAATGTTTTTTTTTGTGACATCAATCAGGATAAGATTTAGAAGAAATTTACTATGATTATAGAGACATGGGCCCCATTTTATCCTGTAAAATTGAAAGCAAATGTATTGGGAAATGGCACAGATCTGATTTTTTTTTTTAATTCACCCAATGTAAACCAATGTGATTTTTTGAATTGTTAGGATTTTTCTGTATCTGCATCACCACCAAAACTGAATGGCTTCTTCCACACCTCGTGTAAAATATTCGTGTAAATCGATTCATTAGGCTTCTGTAGTCTTGCTAACAAACAGACAAACATACTCTGGCAAAAACAATCTCCGTGGCGGACGTTAAAATGTTGATGGGGCACAGAAAAGGAAGCAGTGGAACCTACAGCCCAAAAAGATAAATCAACAAAGGCTTCAGGAGTATCAAGTGTCCTCTCTCTTGAAAGAGGATCAGTGACGACCAGTGGCACAAACGTTTAGCATACATCATGAACACTTGCATTCTCTTAGAAACAGACTTTAGAAGTCAATTTATAACTGCAGTCCATATTCACCAGGAGTGTTTAATCATTTAGCAGCTTTAAGGGGGAGCCGTGCCACATTATCAACTCCACGAAGGGAGACTTTGCCTCATGAATCTGACAACTGGTAACGACTCTGTTGTAAACAAAGTAATGAAATGTCAAAAAGCTCTCGTCCCTGGGTGGGCTCGAACCACCAACCTTTCGGTTAACAGCCGAACGCGCTAACCGATTGCGCCACAGAGACAAGCTTGCCACATGAGGTCAAACAAAGAGTACTTCAAATTGTGCTGAGCAACAGTGGGGGAAGGGCTGAGCCCTCAGGGTCTTCTGAGCCATATTGTGTGGAGAAGGCAGCCATTTTCAGCCCGGCTAGCTCAGTCGGTAGAGCATGAGACTCTTAATCTCAGGGTCGTGGGTTCGAGCCCCACGTTGGGCGGAACACTTTTGCTCTGCATGTTTCTGCCACGTTTATTTGCTGTCCTGACTACCTTAATAATTGGGAAGCCTTCATACTGCTGAGGTCTACAGCAGTGGGGGATGGGACACGCACACACGGGACCCTTCATGCTAACACAAGCCTCTTCTGCTATGGGGGATGGGGGGTTTTAGAGCCCCACAGACTCAGCAATGGTAGGGGGGACACCTCAAAGAGACAGAAAAGATTGAATTTGAGTCTGAGTTGGGGTCTTCATGCTGTCACCTTCTAATTATTTTGTCATTTAGTCTTAAAGAAACCTCCATCCTCTAAATCTCAGAGGGCTGAGTGTGTCAAACAACTACAGCACTAACTGGAAAACAGGCCCACATGACAAAAAAAGCATTGCGCCCAACGTGGGGCTCGAACCCACGACCCTGAGATTAAGAGTCTCATGCTCTACCGACTGAGCTAGCCGGGCTTGTTCATTATGGAGGAGGGTAGGGGTTAAAAGTCTGCCGTCTTGTTTACAGGGGTGACCTACAAAGGACAACAATACTATAGATATCTTGCCTCTTTTGTTATAATAATGCATTTCCTCAGGAGACTCCCACAACTGAGGACAACTGGATTGCATCTGTTCACTGTTACAAAGAGTCTTCTCTTGCCCCTCAGTTTGAGAAGTTTGAACAACATGGTGGACAGGATGGTGATAAGATGGTACTTGTGCATAACAAGACAGCTCTTAACTGTGTGAATCTGAAACAGCAAAAAGGAACAGATTTTTTGGCTATGTGGTATTTCTCAATCTACCATATGGTGCACCTACATGAATAGACAAAGTGCTATTAGTGTTCATAAAACCACAGTATTCTTCATCTTCCAGAAAAAAATTGAAAGTGCTTTTCTTTAACTGCTGAAGAGAAATTGAGGACTGATCCAAATGGTATGGCATACTTAGACCAACACATGTAGGTAGTATTTTCCTCATGATGCCACAGGGGCAACTTTTAGGTTCACCTTCCTTATACACCTTCCTGGCTGGCTCAAAAACCTGTTTAAACCCGGTAACAATCGCCTCCTGTCTGTAGTTTGAAAGGGTCTAATCGTCATTTAAACCCAGCTTGATTGACCTTATAAGCGACGTGGGTCTTAATCGGCTTGACTCCGATCAGCTTCAGGGAGAACATCAGACCTGGCTCGACGCGCTAATTTACACATGACGTCGGCGTAACACCCCCCACAGCGTAAAATCAAGCTGGCCCCCTCTGTCTGAAACTTACGTGACTCTTTGCCGTCTCAGCAATTCAGTCCACCCTTGCCTTTGAATCATCAGCGCCGAGAGTGTATATTTTTAAAGAGGGGCAAAAGTACAAAGTAAAGAAAACTGTGTATGCTTCTTTCCATTGTTTACATGGAGGGGCTACGTCGCGCTGATAATGTCATCCACTTGATATCAGCTTGATGCGCCACAGGAATAAACAAAGCCACGCAGCTCATCTGCTGCCGGTTAGACCCGGGTCTGCTGGCATTGGGAAAAAGAGTCACTTACTGATTGTAAGCGCATTAAACTGCTTTGAAAAAACCTGCGTTGACCCACTAATTTTAGTGTAAAGCAGTATTACACAACTCCTGAACATCTTCTCAACAGGCCACTTTCTCAGCACCACCTCATTTCCCACTTCAAAAATTAGTTCCTGGGGTGCTGGTTTGGCAGAGTGGTTAGCAACCAGGCACCTCATGTACTTGCTTCTGCCGGTCCAGGTTCAAATCCCGCCTGTGACCAGTTTGCAGAGTGTCTTCCCCTACTCACTCACCCTCTTTCACAAGCCTATCCACTGTCTCTCTCCTATCAATAAAGGCACAAAATGTCCAAAAAATACATTAAAAAAAAAAAAAAATTAGTTCCTATTTCCACACAAACAAAAAGGACAAAATAAGAGAGTTTTCGTTGCGTTTGAACCTTCTGCTTACATGAAAACAGTGCCACAGTGCCTGAATCCACAAACTTTTCAAAACCAGAGGCCTATAGCACGAAGCAGGATTAATGCCTTAGCGAGATAACTTCAGGGTTAACTCTTGATTATTGATAGCACGAAGCCGGTTAATTTCTTATCAGAGTAGATCACCATGATGATTTACTCTGAACGGCTAACCTGCTCTGGAGCAGGATAAGTTGGGGATTGAATCTGATCCTGTATAATGACCCTCGCACCAGCCAAACAGCTTCTCCAAATCAATGCCCTGCCCTCCTCTCCTGAACCCGGTAGAAGGAGGCGCACAACTCTTGAGACGAGCATGAATGAGAAAGGTTGTCCCGACACCGATTTGACCCACTAGATCAACCTGAGACGTAGCTGTTCTCGAGGCCCGGATTCACCTACCTGGGTGATATATTGGAGCTGTTTATTCCCCGTGCAACCCAGAGGAGCGGTGCACTGTCAAACTGTTATTGGGCATCGCCTGGCTGCTATATAAACTTCACTTCTATAGCACCTTTCATACATTCAAATGCACCATAAAGTGCTTGACAGATAAAAAGGATGTAAAACAGAAGATGTGAAACAGCACATTATTCCATCATGTCATTCCTGCACTTAATTCATGTGTTTGAGAGTTTTTTTCTCTTGCTGATTTTTAAATTGTTAATTTGGGTCAGACTTCAAATCGGTATGTTATTATGATTTCATTGTGGCGACAACTTAAATCTTAAATGCAGCATGATAAGATATGAAACAGACCAACCTATTAGACACAGTTATGCTTTTGTATTTATTTTTTATCTGCTCCTACGACCTCCTCACGACAGAGGGATTACATCTGAGGAAATGGGATGATAATTGTCAGACACACTTTCACAGTATATTGCTTCATGAGATTCATGAGTGTCAGATTTAGCCAATGATGAGTAATTTGCGCATTTTCACAGTCCACACATTTTGTCTATGATTGACAGCTGCTAAGGTGTTTCCTTTCTCCATTATACTGGCTTTTTCATCCTAACATTGTAGCATTATCAGACGCTGCTCTTCACATGTGATATACGGAGCTCTGTCAGTGCATTCCCGGTGTTATGCACAACACCAGCGCTTCTCAGCATGTTTTCTGCTCATGATTACGATTGGTCAGCTGCCTCTGAGCCCTCCCCTTATCCGTGCGCATTCACGGCTCTTGATGAGACAATCCTGAATTGAGTTACCGTGTTGATAACTTGCGTTGTGCTATCGGTTATCCTTATTGCCATTATTGCAGTTACTTAATCCTGGATAGATGTGAGTTACCAGGGATAAGTTGACTGCGCTTCGTGATATAAGCCTCAGGATTCAGACTGAAAAGTTTTGAAAACGTTTTCATTTTCACATCCATGTTAATGGGTAGCACTGTTGTTATGGAAAATGGTGACACATGGAGCATGCACGGCACAAAAGACAAAAATTGCGTCCACACTTCAACCAACAACAGCTATGACAAACTACTGAGCAACATGTCTGATAGGGCTGGGACTATTCACTTTTCTCCCGATTCGATTTATTGCAGATTCAATTTAAATTGCGATTCTACGATATTGCCGATTTTTGCTATCTTTAGTTAGCTTTTTTAACACCAGCGAAAAAGATGAACAATGATGATGCCTCCAGACTATTTTTGAACAAAAAATTTGATTTAAAAATCGGCAGACAAAAAAATCGAGATACTTATGTGAATCGATTTTTTCTCCCACTCCTAATGTCTGTTGTGTTTGTTACTGCTTCAATGGCAAAATGTTGATTGGCTGCATCAGTGCTCTGACCAGTGGATGGATACGCATTTGTTCTATCTGCCAAGGACTCCAACAACTGTCACACTGCTATGTTACTACGAACTTACATTGCCAGCTACTGCCATGCATGCTATGGCATTTTCCATCATTCTAGTGGATTAGTGTGAATGTGCACTATTGACACACTGTCTCTTTGTGAACGCAGAGAGCTTAGAAACAGCAAAGGAAAAACCTTTCCATTTCTGGTGCAAGGTTGGTGGTCATGTAAACAAACCCCTACTCTGGCACTCTTAACTACTCTTGATCCCCTACACACAAAAAAAATACCAGGCCATATCCCTTACATTCACAGATGCCGGTGGTGAGACTTTGCTCAAAGAGGGCTACAATTAGCACATGCATAGAAAAGAAAACACACAACAAACTAGTGATTTTTGAGTGTTGTAAGGCAACATTACCACACAATGTAGTTTTGCAGTTTGTAAAAGGAGGCATATATTCAGACAAACAACCACAACTACAAAATGTATGTGTGAGAAAAGTTTTCAGACCTCAAGGAAATTAAAATTTCAGGTCTCTGTGGCGCTACCTGGTTCAGGATCGGCTGTCACTTTCCAATCTCATCTTCCAATCATGATACTCGCTGTCCAATGTGAGATTGGAGCGAGGCCAATCGCTCCAATCTCACATTGGACACAGACCAATCACGTTGCAGGGCAATGTTGGACGTAGCCTATCACGGGGCTACGTCCAACGTGATAGGCTGATGTTGATGTTGCGACTCACTGTGCTAACGGCACAGGACTCCCGGAGACAACTCGTCGACAAAGTAAGCTTCCTAACAATTAAATGTTTTCAGTTTAGTTCTTACATAGTCATACATGTTATATTTCCACGGCACAAAATATGTTTTGTAATTGTGTCGGCATGTGTCACATTACAGTTATACGACTACTTCAGTTAGCGGACAGCAACCGTTTTCGCTAGCCATTTCAAATGTAATTCCCGCTCTTTTTCTTCTTAAATAGTCAGATATTTCATTTTCCTATCTGTCACATAAAGTCATTTTTTATCATTTTACTGTTGTGTGTCATGTTACTGTTAAATGGTAACTTCAGTCAGCACAGATAGCCATCGCTTACGCTTCTAAAATTACTCGGCGTGGATAGCTATGAGTAACTATCAAGTTAATTATAATTACGGTATTACAGTAACAGGAAAAGTATTCTCATTAATTCAAGAGACACCGTATCAGATAGTTAACCACTTCATTTAGTTTACTCGTTTGAGACATCCGACTAGTAACTATAGCGGCACTGTAGTGGCGGCCTTAAGTTACGTTACACCAAGCAAGCCCTGAAAAAAAATCTCAGTCACAGACAAATCAAATCGGAATAAAATCAGGAGAGTTTTGCTAGAGTTGTGGCACACTTCTGTCATCCGACCTTTGGGTGTGAGGTGGTCATAACTTATTATGACTGACGTGTTAACTCTACATTAGTGTGTGTTTATACGCTGTAGTGTTCAGTGCATTTTCCCATTTCAGTGTTTACTTGTCAACCTAAGTTACTGTTCTAGTGTAATTATTAACTAGTTATTTAGCTACTTGCCTAATGACATTCATTTAAAAATACCTCCAATGAATAATGGGATTTATTAGCCCACCCGCAGACTAGGTAAAAATGACTGTATTTCCATGTTATTACTGTATCTGAATTAAAAAAAAAAAAGAAAAAGTTATCAGGGGTTTGCTTAACTAACAGAACTATGTCACTGTTATAAGTAATAAGTATGGACGTGTTCAGTACACTATGTTTGTGCCGCAATACGTAGTTGAACCTAAGTTATTGTTTTTATCTTTATGTTATCTTTAGATGAGCACTAAACCAAAGAGCCACAAGGGCATGGGAGACGAAGAGTGGTTGGCGAGGCTGAGGGCTTTTGCCAGCTCCAGGGTTTGGCCCTCAGGAGCAGGCAATAGACCGGCCCCAAGGCAGCGAAAGTGGCATGACCTCTAACAGAAGGTAAAGTGTAGCTAACTTTGTACCTATTCCCTAATAACAGTCATTAGTATGCAGGTCACGTGATGAAAAATGGCCAGTGTAATGGTACAGATAATATCAATCAGACAATGGACAATGTACTCTGTTTCTTCAAGCTAAATAACAATTCTGATCATTTCGGATTGAGAAATGCCCCATGCAGGCCCGTGGACAGACTACCTTCTTTGGAGGGTCCACAGTCTGCAATTGTGGGTTCCATGCCACTAAGGTAATCTATTTAAAATTTCTTAGTGTTAATGAATTGCATGCCTGTTAAAATGCTGTTATGCTGTTGCTGTTTACATGTCATAATGTTGTTGCTTTAGCAGCCTGCTGCTACTCAGTCTTGGGCTGCAGCCCCTCAGTCTGTGTCCTCTGCTGCTGGGACATCTACTGAAGCCCCTCAGTCTGTGTCCTCTGCTGCTGGGTCTGCTGCTGGGACATCTGCTGAAGCCCCTCAGTCTGTGGCCCCACGCTCTTTCCTGCGGCCGCCTCAAAGTTTGTCAATGGTGAATACTTTCATAATAATAAACATTTTCTATGAATTATTTTCTATGCATTGCATCATAAAATTCATTCTGTTTCTCCTTTCAGGTCACTAAATCACACTTTGGTGGGTCACAGACACTGAAGCCCAATTTAGTGGCTAGGAAGACACCCAGCACTTCTCCTTCTCTTCCCCCTCCATCCTCTGTGAGGACACATACCCCTGCTCCTTCTTCTCCATCATCCTCTGTGAGGACACCCACCCCTGCTCCTTCTCCTCCATCATCCTCTGTGAGGACACATAGCCCTGCTCCATCCTCTGTGAGTACACATAGCCCTGCTCCTTCTCCATCATCCTCTGTGAGGACACCCACCCCTGCTCCTTCTCCATCATCCTCTGTGAGGACACCCACCCCTGCCTCAATTGGTTAGTACGTTCAGCTGTTAACCGAAAGGTTGGTGGTTCGAGCCCACCCAGGGACGTAATTTATCTGAATAAGTCAAAACAGAAATTCTGTATACAGCAGATTAAATTTAACAGCACCACTGAGGATAGAGGTGGGTGCAGAAGACTTCGAAATTAGTTCGAAAATAAGGGACACAGCTTAACCAAAACATGGTACACGCACTGTTAATTTCAATGCTATGTCATGCTTCATGTCTGTTTGACAATTCATGTCTTTAAAAACACAGTTTTAAAAGTTTTAATTGTTGGAAAATTTGGTGTCACTGCCCCCATAATAACCATGCTATGACAATAAAAAGGCTTCCATACCTTGACAAGTGAATGCCTGTGAGTAATCTTATAAACCATCCATTATCTTAATGATTTGATCACAAAAGAACCTTAGTTAGAAATGTAACAAAAGTCTTAAACAACCATTCAGAAACAAACAGAAGAATGAAGCACAGGAACACCAACATAAAGCAATCAGCCAACAACAAAAACTCAACTTAAGGTACAAGAATCCATGCAAACATACCCAAGAAGCATAAGAACTGAGCCCATATACTCAATAAGGTCAGAACATGTTTGGTAATGAAAAACACTGACACAAGTGTCACGGGGCTCAGGAGAAATGCCACAAAATGAAATCAAGTACAGCACAATCTGGATCAAAAAAGACTTGCGCCCAACGTGGGGCTCGAACCCACAACCCTGAGATTAAGAGTCTCATGCTCTACCGACTGAGCTAGCCGGGCTTGTCTGCTTTCGTTGGGGGATGGGCTTAAAAGTCTGGTGTCTTGTTAGCAGGAGTGAACTATAAACTAGAACAATCCTGAAGATATCTTGCCTCCTTTGTTATAATAAATGGAACACATCTCTCAGGAAAATGCTCTGAGCGGGTCACTATGGCTGGGAACAATGCATTTACCTAGAGTTAAATACCAAAATCCGAATTCTCAAAAAATAAAAATGTAAAAAAAAATGACTTCAGGAAAAAAAAACAAACAAACAAACAAACATGGGTTTAATAAGGCCCTAGAAGTAGAAAAGACTACCTAAGCAAAGATGCTAGGATAGCTCTCACCAATAATTGGTCAAACCTATCTCTCACTAATACGGATGATGATAAAGATTCATGAGATGGAAATCCTTTGTTCTTATTAAGGGCTACAGCACCTCAGACTAAGGAATGTGGGTTCAATGTCAAACCACTTAAAACCTTATAGAAAAGAATAGAATAAACTTTTATTTGTCCCACAAGGAGGAAATTTACAGTGTTGCAGCAGCAAAGTGGACAGCATCAACAGAATAAAAAATAGACAAGTTTAAAAATAAAAAATAGCGGCATGCACATTATTCTACCTATATAAGACATAAAATACAAATACACAAAGGGCTTGGTTACAATACTAAAAGCAGATCTTATAAAGATTGTATACACACACATTATTTTGTGAACAATATCTATTATAGGGACTTAATTTGCTTTAATCGCTTCTTGCTTTGTTTCTGTATAGTGCCCTGATCTCTGGAAAAATAGACTTCACTACTGTATTATTTTAGTGAAATGTTAATGTTTATTTTTTGTGTTTTTCCCCCTGGACCTGAGGCTTTAAAATGGTATAACCTTCTTACTAGCACCCTTGAGTTTTATCTGGTTAAGAAGCTCAGTAGTGTTAAACTCAATAAGGCATTAACTTCAGTCCTTCTTGCTAAAATACAAACCACCTCCCTGGTCTGCCACCCAAAGCAACCGTTTCAGACCGTGATGTAAAACTGAATAGACATTTAAGCAAAAATAGTGTAAGAATGTCCTGGACCTTTAGCATCTCGGGGTTGTCTTTTTAACAAAAAATATATAAATATTGGCCAACCCATACAACCACAACAGGAACCCATGTCAAAAAGATGTATTTCAATCCTGTACAAAAAAATAACAATTTGACTAGATAGATCGATAGTGTATCACTGAAGTGAGTACACCCCTCACATATTTCCAAATATTTTATGATATCTTTTCATGGGACAGCAGTGAGGTAATGACACTTTGATACAGTGTACAGTAGTGAGTGGGCAGCTTGTTTAACAGTTTAAATTCACTGTCCCCTCAAAACAACTCAACACACAGCCATTAATGTTTAAACTGCTGGCAACAAAAGTGAGTACACCCCTAAGTGAAAGTGTCTGAATTGGCCCCAAAGTGTCAATATTCTGTTTGGTCACCTTTTTTTCAGCACTGCCTTAACCCTCTTGGGGTGTGAGTTCACCAGAGCTTCACATTTTGCCACTGGGATCCTTTTCCACTTAGTAATGACCACATGATGGAGCTGGTGGATGTTAGAGACCTTGCACTCCTCCGCCTTCCTTTTGAGAACTTCACACAGATGCTCAATAGGGTTTAGGTCTGGAGACATGCTTGGCCAGTCCATCGCCTTTACCATCAGCTTCTCTAACAGGGCAGTGGTGGTCTTGGAGGCATGTTTTGGGGTCGTGACAGGACAGGCTCCACTCAGAACAGGCCTCGTAATGGTCAACCAAAACAGTTTAGTGCACGCTGTCAGCATCATATCCAGAGTTTGTCTCTGGGAAATAGATGTACGAGTACTGCCAGCGTTGCTGCAGGGGTTGAAGGGGTGGTGGGTCAGCCTGTCAGTGCTCAAACCACGAGCTGCACACTGCATCAAATCGGTCTACATGACTATCATCCCAGAAGGAGGTCTCTTCTAAAAATGATGCTCAAAAAGTCCGCAAACAGTTTACAGAAGACAAGCAGACTAAAGACATGGATTACTGGATCCATGTCCTGCGGGCTGATCAGACCAAGATGAACTTATTTGGTTCAGATGGTGTCCAGCATGTGTGGCAGCAACCAGGTGAGGAACTCAAAGACAAGAGTGTTGCCTACAGTGAAGCATGGTGGTGGGTGTGTTATGGTCTGGGGCTGCATGAGTGCTGCCAGTACTGGAGAGCTATACTTCAGTGAGGGAACCACAAATGCCAACGTATTGTAACATACTGAAGCAGAGCATGACATCCACCCTCTGAAAAAGGGGCCACAGGGCAGTTTTCCAACGTGATAATGACCCCTAAACACACCTCCACTGACACCCACTGCCTTGGTAAAGAAGCTGATGGTTAAGTTGGTGGACTGGCCAAGCATTTCTCCAGACCTAAACCCTACTGAGCATCTGTGTGAAGTCCTCAAAAGGAAGGTGGAGGAGTGCAAGGTCTCTAACATCCACCAGCTCCATCATGTGGTAATTAGTAAGTGGAAAAGGATTCCAATGGCAAAATGTGAATCTCTGGTGAATTCACACCCCAGGAGGGTTAAAGGATAACTTCGGTATTTTTCAACCTGGGTCCTATTGCCCCAAGTGTATGTGTGTATACGATTGACGGGTACAACTCGTTTTAAAATTGGCTCAGTATCAAGGGAGCGGATGCAGCCGGCAGCCGCGAAGCTAGATAGGGGGGCAACTGCATCCCGTATAAGTTTGAGCATTAAAAGTGTTTATTTCACCACAGACCGGTTGTGATTGCCGGTGCTAGCCCTCTAATTAGCATTGTAAGCGTCCCGTTTTCCTTCACGTCCTCTGACCTGTGTGACGTCATCTCCTGTGAGCTTGTTGCCGGAAGAAAACAGAGCCATGCAGTGCGCCGCTCAGAGTGGAGCTGCTTATCCTGGAGGACAGTTGGAAGTTTTACTGCATCGGTATCATGGCTGAATATTTACCAGATTTCGAGAGTGAAGACGAGCCTTTTCATTACAACTGCCACCCGTACTTATTTGAGCCAGAGTATACGAACGAGGAGCTCCTACAAATTCAATCAAGAGCAAACGAGGATAGCAAGAGAGGGTCAACGAGCAGACGAGGGTGAAGCAGCGGCGGCACGAACACGAATTTCTCTCGAAATCTGGTAAATATTCAGCCATGATACCGATGCAGTAAAACTTCCAACTGTCCTCCAGGATAAGCAGCTCCACTCTGAGCGGCGCACTGCATGGCTCTGTTTTCTTCCGGCAACAAGCTCACAGGAGATGACGTCACACAGGTCAGAGGACGTGAAGGAAAACGGGACGCTTACAATGCTAATTAGAGAGCTAGCACCGGCAATCACAACCGGTCTGTGGTGAAATAAACACTTTTAATGCTCAAACTTATATGGGATGCAGTTGCCCCCCTATCTAGCTTCGCGGCTGCCGGCTGCATCCGCTCCCTTGATACTGAGCCAATTTTAAAACGAGTTGTACCCGTCAATCGTATACACACATACACTTGGGGCAATAGGACCCAGGTTGAAAAATACCGAAGTTATTCCTTAAGGCAGTGCTGAAAAAAATGGTGACCAAACAGAATATTGACACTTTGGGGCCAATTCAGACACTTTCACTTAGGGGTGTACTCACTTTTGTTGCCAGCAGTTTAGACATTAATGGCTGTGTGTTGAGTTGTTTTGAGGGGACAGTGAATTTAAACTGTTAAACAAGCTGCCCACTCACTACTGTACACTGTATCAAAGTGTCATTACCTCACTGCTGTCCCATGAAAAGATACAAAATATTTGGAAATATGTGAGGGGTGTACTCACTTCTGTGATACGCTGTAGATAGATAGATAGAAATTACAAACATTTTATCAATCTTCAACTGACCAACTGAAATTCTAAAATGTAACTTTAGACTGCATCTAAAGTGGAGATTTTTCCACTTTTATAGAGCTTAGTAATGGAATTTGGAGACTGTTAACCTTTGTTTCATTTGAACTGTCTTTCATAATGATTGAAACATGCATCTATGGTTATTTGTGTAATAGTACCAGATTGGTCTTTCCATGCCTGATGTACTGACTGTGGGTATAACTTTGATAGTTTAGCGCAACAGCAGTGGCAGACTTAATACGGTTTCATTTATTGAAAGAAATAGATGTTGTTCACAAAATATCAGGTCCTCCCTCTGTGGGGACCGTTCAACATTGATACTCGACCCACCACTAACCCCTTTAAACTTCAATTAAAGACAGGATGGATAATCTCAGAAAACTAGCAAGAATTTGAATATAGCATATCCTCTTGACTCTGTCTCGTACTTGTCACGAGATTAGTGAGAACAAACTGAGAAAAACAAAGTGGTTATTTTACATGTTTTTTTGCACCTGTCTTAAAATGCAAGGGATACTGGAGTGTGGTTGGGGTTGTGGGACGTCAGTGAGGGATTTGACTTTTTAAATAATTTCAGTCCGAATCGCTGTGCCTGACTGGTGTTTTCCCTGTTTTACTCCTGCTGTAGACAGTTTTCATTTTCTTTCAAGAACACATCATGCATTGATTGCTATCAGGACATAATCATTTTAACCAGTACAGCAAAAAGTGTATCTAAATCTAATTACCAACCCTGCCTTTAGACTACATGCTTCTTGTTGAACAGCTAGGCCCTGACATTGCCCTGCATGCCCCCTTCTATTCCCCTCCCCCACATCTCTGTTACCTAACAGGAAAACTGCAGGATAACCACTGGTGGCCGATTTTACATTCTTAAGTGTTAAATAGTAGTATTGAAAAACAGACACTTAACAAGAGTTTTAAGTTACCGTGCCTGCAAGTAATGCCCCTTCAATATCTGAGACTTTGTGTGATGGAAGAAACCTGGATGGACTCCACAAGAGGCAGAAATGTATGTGCAGCTTTCCTGCAACATTCACTCGAGTTTTGTCTCTAAATTCCTGAAATAATTTAGATGCAAAAGTCTCCCAACAACACAAATAGGGAAAAAACTAATGCCTGAATGATAAACACCTTTTCATGGAGCATATGTGCATTGCCAGCACTTGTCCGGTTCACGAAAGCTCGGGCCGCAAATGGCGCATGCCTCTGACGCAACGTCTGTCTAACGTCTGTTTCTTGGCCTTCCTCTCGACGTTGCGTCAGCCGTTACACCTGGTTAATATCAACTTAACTGTTGCTGCAAGCCAAAAAACAATTGACTACAACCAAGTATTAAGATAACCGATAAAAATCTTCTCCTTACCGTGATACCTGCTGATTCTTGAGCTAGCTAGCTTAAGTGTCACACTCCGGCTCGAGCGGCGTCCATGACTGCGTCGTTGCTTGATGTTTGGGGTCCAGTTTCCAGGCAAAAAAGTTGACAACACCGCCCAAAATGTTCGTTGAAATGTTCACTCTCCATTTGGCTACATCTTTTTCATGGTATAAGGCAATTCATCCAAGTTTGAAGAAACATATTACAATAGCTAAATTACACTTTTCTTATTGGGACTCTGTAGATAACTGATTATAAACATTAAAAGGTCTTACAAAGTGTTCGGTAATGCTTTCATTTGACTTTTCTGTGTTGTCGAGGATAACTGTGATTGATAATGTGGTATAAAATGGACAAGTGTGCTCCACAAGATCATTTGACCACAAAGAATCAGTTTATCCATATAGCGTATAAAATTAGACATTACAGACAGGGAAATTCTGGACTTCTTTGCACACTGTCTTGGCATTTTTTTCTCACTGCATAAGAAGAAAATATCTAATAATTTAGCTTAACAAGTTTCCCCCGTAAGGCCTGTTGTATCAAATTTGATACATACTTTTCTGATACCTCTATCTATTCATTATGATCAACAAATTACTTAAAAAAAACTAATGAATACAATCAGATAAATGACAGAACTGTCCTCAAGAGGATCATCACAAATGAGATACAAAAAAATACATGCAAAATGTTATGGAAATTTAGATTTTTTTTTGTTTTTCATCAGAAAGCAAAACAAACACTTCAGCTCCAAAAAAAAAAAAAAAATCTGGCTATAATTTGTGTTTTCAGACTTTGAAGGGTTAATTGAACCACTCAGTTCGTCTGTATTTGTATTGTGCCAGTTCACAAGTGTTATCTAAAGGCACTTTACAGTAGAGCAGGCTGTAGCCATTCTCTTTGTTTTATAGTTACACAGATTTGCATATACAAATACATACAAATACACATATTTGTATATACCCATACACATAGAGATGAATCCATTCAGGCAGAGAAAAAGGGATAAGACTTTCTAACACGCAGAGATGCCCAGACCATAAATCTGTCCTCAGTCAGTCAATCTTAATCTGTGGAGCACCATATTTGTCTTTGTTGAATATAAATTTATCAAAGATAAGCCCCTTCTATTGCAGTCTCATTTTTCTCAGTTTTCTAGCTGGCTTCTCATTCACCCAATGTGTAATAAACGTAATCACAGTGGTGAGATGAAATAAAAATACCTATAACTAGAAAAAATAAATCAACAGGGATTTTTTAAGGTTAAACTGAGGCATCAGGCAGAATTACAACCAATTTCACAAACAGTACAAAAAGCCCCAGAGTTCAACAAATTCAGAACATGACCTCCTGTTTTCTCTCATCAGTTAATTTATTCCACATGATTGTCATGAGTATTTGAGTTTATAAAACAATAAATGTTGCTTCTACATCAGTATACTGTAGACATCCGCCAACATGCAGCAAGGCACCAAATTCTGTTACAAAAGAAATTCCAACACTACTCATCACACATGATCTCAATTAGTAAAGCATCCAAATTCAAGTCAAATACAAATAAAAGGCTTTTGACTTTACAGTTTTTTGATTTGAATTGTCCACATTTCTGATTAAAACTGATTCCAATACAGCTTTATTAATGGTCCACTGATGTCAATTTAATCCTTTATGGAAATAATGACTACACGAGGCTTGTTTACAACAAAGAATTGTCCTAAAATAGTCAGCATATGAAATTGTTTAACCTTTTTCACATGATTGGGAAATGTAGTGCAAATAGACATTATGCTGTCTAAATCCAAGTATTTTTTCAATTAGCAGTACTTACTGGCTTTTATATTTACATGCCTGGCTGCGGCATGACATCTAAAAAAAACAAAATCTTTCCCTCTACATCTTATGATTTACAGTAGCTACCAACTTTATTGAAAGACCATGTAGTTCTGACCTTACATCTCAAACAGTGAAACATTTGAAGCAGAGTTAACAGTACGGAGTCAAATCTCAGACCAGGGTGGGAGTGTGGGTGAGCTTTGTAACTGCCTTTGAGTTTGAAGAGGATTTTTTTGGAGGAGTTTGCTGTACTTCCAGGCACAGCAGTCCTTATTCTGAAGTCTTAGCTCTGATTTCCACTCAGATCCTGTCACTGCTTCCCATCCGATGCTTCAGTTGGAGCTGCTGTGTTCTGATCGGTCCTTGAAGCGTCCAGGGCCAGCTGCATAGCCCAAATACTCAGAGGCCTCATGTATGCCAGGGAGCGGAAGATGCCCTTCTCACAGTAGGCTTCAGGAGTTTGGAAGGCCATGCCCAGCCTCTCCCACACAGTCCGATAGCAACCCTCCGCTGTGCGCATACCCTCTTCAAGCATACCCTGTGAAAGAAAGCAAAGGTTAGACTTTTATCATGTGTTTCTAAAACATACAATAACATGATTTATAACTTTATCTTTTGTCTCCTTCTTGTGGAACGAGAAATTTCTGAAAGTCTGCATCTGGTCGCTCTTAATATGTAAATGTAAATGTAAATGTTCTTTATTTATACAGCCCTTTACAACAACCCTTTAGTGAACCAAAGTGCTTTACAATAGCCTGTTAGTGCTGGTTAAAAGACGGGCCGCAGCATTTTGCACCAGCTGGAGGTGACCAAGAGAAGCCTGGGAGACACCAACATAAAGAGCATTACAGTATAATATCAAAGATAACAGAATTTAACACTGCATTCAAGAAATGTTTTTATCTAACAAAGGATAGTTGTTAGTTAGCTTAGCTCAAACACTGGGAGTCAATGGGTATAGCTAGCCCGCCTCTGCCAACAGTCACCAGGTAAACTCTTCAGCAACACTAAACAGCCCTGTGTGCTTCTTTTGACTCAATTTTTAAAAAGAGGATTTGTTTTGTTGATCTACCTCCCCTGTGGTTTGCATGAGATGTTATGTTCACGAAAGAGTCGAGTCTTTTGAACAGCTCTTTTAAGTCAATGATGAGAGTGATTTGCAGTTGAGAGTGAGTGATTCTTTTGTGAGCCAGTCTTCAATGCAAAATGCCTAATTTATGAATGTCTCACTCACTACTGCAAATCGGTTCTCATGGCCCTTTTTTTAAGAAGCTGTTCAAAAGAACCGACTCGTTCGCAAACGTCACATCTCTAGTGCAAACCACCACAGAAGTAGGTCAAAAAAACAAAACCACTATTTAGATGTAGAAAATAATATGATAGTAGAAGATATTATGACATAATGTGGTTAGAAAAAAAAAGTCAAGAACAGTTTATCTGATGACTGTAGGCAGAGGCATGCTAACAGTTCCCACTGACTCCAAGTGTTTGAGCTAAGCTAAGTAGCGGTGGGCTGGCTTTGGGCGTCTCGTCCAGTCAAAAGAATGGTGTCTACCTGCTTGTCATGGACTTGGGAGTGATGCAAGACATAAAACAAGGAAAATGTGGCATATCCTTAAGTAAATAAACCTTTAGGAACGCTGATTTTACTCAAAACAATTAAGCAATTTGAGACAAGTGACCTTCAAAAAATTGCAAAGGCCCATTGCAATTGCAACATATATGAGCTAATACTGATCAATGTTGAGAAATCATTACTTTTGCTCATGTTTAATGCAGTCTGACACAAAGTAAAGAGAATAGTGGAGTGTGACATTTCCTGATGCCCCCCTCACTAATTGTAGATGAATTTTAAAGCTAAGTAGTGTAACATATGGGTAATGCACTCAAATTAGGGATGAACTTTAGCCGAATAGAGGTTTGAACAAACATCATGCCCAAGTTCAAGCTCTAGAACCTCTACAACAAACATTTTTGCATCAAATCATCACAGAAAGATGTTTTGTCTCACTCCTAGGTTGTGTTGCAAGTTCAAACAGGAAGCTTCTTGTTTTGTTGTAATTACAATTTAAAACTTAAATTGTGAAAACTTGTGGGTAGTCGTGTGTCAACAGCTACAGAGCCTTACATGGCCACAGCAGCCAGACAGCCTACAGGACTGCAATGTTTCAGCCGTTTTAGAACTTGTGCTCAGCCTCAGCCTGCTTTTGGATCATCGAGGACCCTAACATGGGAGTCATGGGTTTAAGAAAGCTACAACAGCTGTTTAGCTGTTGTAATGGAGTCTAATTCTGCTGCAGATTAAAACAAACTGATCTGACTCAAAACAGGCAGGCTCTGCAAATTGAGCAAGCCTTCAAAGAGTGACTTAGTCTCTAGTTCCAGTTAAGCAATGTTGCAACTTCATCCCTAAACGAAACAGAGTCTGCTGCATTTAACATGTGAAGCATCCTTTGTGTGCTAATATTCAGGGACATAAAACTTGCAGATGAAAGAGCACACGTTTTGCCACAGTGCTGTGCAGTAATATTCGTTTATTCTAAAAACACTGCCTGGTCAAGCCTCCTGTGAAAAACTAAGGTGGGCTTTACACGAGTACGAATTTGTAAGACTCCGGTAAAATAAACTATCAATCTGGTGATATTGACACACGGAGACGCATATTTGACCATGACTCTGCATCTTTTTTGAAAACAGGTCTGCAGGTGGACATCTTGGTATTCGTCTTCATGCTGTAGTTGGTACAAACAGATAAGTCCGGAAAAGACGGGACCTCATAGCACCCCTCCTCCTTCCCGCCCCCCAAACCACGCTGTCACACACACCAACAACAATGGCGGCAGCCGAGCTGATTCTGATCTTGTTCCAGTAGCTACAAATATTGCTACGACTTTTATACCAACATTTCAAAGTGCTCATGCAGAGACGCAGCATGTGACGCGTGCATGAGCACTTGTTGACATGGAATCCACCTTGGAGCAGAACCAGACGGGCAACCCGACAACAGTTTTGGGTGGAACCTGGGAGAACGAGCATGGATTTTGCGTTGTCATGTAAATGCACAAGCCTATGTAAAATATGATGTGTTAATAGCGATACATGTTTTGATGCCGACGCCAAGACAATACCGGGCCGTCCTCGTGTGAGGAGGGCCTAAATGTGTTTGAACTATGTGAATACCCACACTGCCTGGTGACAGTAAACACGAGCTAACCAATCAGCATGAAGAAAGACCCATTCTTCTTTTATCATACACCATTCATAACTGTATCAAGTCCCTCGTGTTCGACCATACCTCGTGGATCATTGTAGCAGCAAGCCCATACACCACACCGATCCAGACCTCATCAGACTGAACGCTGGAGCGGTCAACCACTCCTTCAGGACGCATGCCATTAACTGCCCCCATTTGACCACCAGCGAAGCTCATCACGTTGAAGTCAAAGACAGACTTTAGAGCGCTCCGGATTTTTTCTTTTGGAAAAGCCTGGAGAGAGAAAGAATAATGGTGAAGGCATGATGCAAGCGTAATTCAATGGCTTTGTTATTAGATTAGACTAGAAAGAACTTAATAATCCCTTTGGAAAACTACCTCAGGGAAATTAGAATTCCAGTAACAGTTTCTAGATAATAAGACATGTACAAAAGATAGATATAAACAAAAATAAAAATATGGCTACATGCTCTTTCCTCTGTCTTCCTGTTACTCCTCCTCCCCCTTAGTGAGGAGCTGTATAGTCTGATGGCCTGAAGGAAAAAGGAGTTTCTTGTATTGCATGATTAACTGCAAGATAACTCAAAAACCTGAAGAACTGCTTTTGATTTGATTGTCAAGGATTCTTCTGTTAAGCTCTAGATGATGACACACCTCGCCCCGCTGGAACCACCTCTGAAACAAAAGCCTGTGGCACCTGAATTCTTGAATTAAAAAGATTAAAAATGAACCAAACAGCCAATAAACAAAAGCTTGCTTAGCCTGTCCAGAGCTGACTGGCTGTTTGCAGGATTTAAAATGTGATAGATAGACGATGCATGGTGTTCTGTTTTGAAACTGACTAGGTGTTATAGACTGAAGAACTCTTTTGTCCCTCAGGCCATCTGAATGTGCAACTCCTCACTCAGGGGGAGGAGGAGTGACAGGAAGACTGAGAACAGGAAGGAGCAGCAGCCAGCCTGTAGCCATATATTTTTTATATTTATATTTGCTATTTTTTTTTTTTTTGCTTTTCTGATACCTGTGTGCTTTTTTATACACTATGTGCTTGCTATGCTGCTGGAATCTTAATTTCCTGAGGGAGTCTTCCCAATGATTTAATAAAGTTCAATCTAATCTAATGTAATCGAACATGCAGGTCAATCTGCTCTATTCAGCTCAAGGCTGAAAGTGGCTTTGCTAGATCAGAACAGGGTGGTCCTACAGGCATGTGCCAGGTACTGACCTTGGCGTTTGGAGCAAACATTAAAGTTTTGTCAGAAGGATTTGGTGCACACAGATTTGGACATCTTTGCACTTTATTGAAATGTACAAAATGTTTAACAAACATATGAACTTCAACCAAAGGCAGAGAACTACTGAGTTAAAAAGGAAGACATAAAATACGACAATGAATCATGCCAAAAATACAAGAGACCCACTGCAAAAGCAGGATTATGTGTTTGCACTGCAGTCAAGAGGGGTAAACAGCTGAAGGCTGATTGCTTAGAAGCTCAAACTCACCTGGTATGCTCCCTCCTCCATTCCTGACGCCCTCAGGAACCAGTGACCGGCACACTGATCAGACATGATGCTGTTAGAGAGGTCTCTCCCACTGCTGTCATAGTTGTAGTATTTGCCTTAAAAATTCATACAGAGGAAACATTTCTAATCAAGTCTTGGCCTCCAAACAGAAAACACAATTTGACAGTAAAATAGTTTATTTAATGTGTTCTAAAAACTTTATGATAAGCACCGTTCCACAGCAGTTTATCAAAAGCAGCGCTGCCTCTGTCCAGGATGTCTTTATAATGTTGATATGCCTCCTCACTGTTGACCTGTCGAGCCATCTCACACATGACGCACAAGGATGCCAACCACAGTCCCCCACAGTACGCACTGTGAAAAACAGGTAGCAGATAATCAAGTAAATTAACTCAACTTCTCTCATAAGTGCAAATGTAATTCAGGATAATTTCAAGCCTTAAAGTTGGAACTTCATTGTTGTTACAAAACAGTGAAAAGCACTGCACCACTAAAAAATGTTAGGGATGCATGATGTCAGCAGTTTGATATTGGCAAATATTAGTCTAAAAAGTGAAGCATTGATAAGAAACAAGTCTATATTTAAGTACAGAGCTTGTGCTGTTGACCAAATATCAGTATCGGCAATGATGAATTCAAAATATCAGCATATTGGATATCAGCAAAAAATATGTTTCAGGCTTGAGCACACTTTTGATTTCTACTACACTGTTATATAATAGAGAACAAGGTAAATGAGAAAAGTTCTTTTTTGTTTAAACATTTTATTGATGCTTATTAGACAAGAGAAAAGTATTACCCTGTAAACGGCTAACATGATTTTTAAACAATTTGGTTCCCCCAACCCACTCCCAAGACAGGGAAAAATTAATAAATAAATTCTAAATAAAAAAATAATTCAAAATAAAAATAAAAAGTTTCATATGTTTTTATCACTCAGTCTTATGTGAAGAAATAAGGATTGCAAATACACCAGAGCACATTATGTGGTGGAAACCTGACTATCCAAAAGTCCAAAATGCTATGCTCAGCTGAGAAGAGTCTTGCTGGTCCATGTCATTAGATATAGTTCAGCGTCCATCTGTACGGTTGATGTTAATCCAGTGGCAATACAGGTAGTTTCCAAAGGTATGTCAGAAACAGTTGGGGAAAAAGTGAGTTCTAATTGATTTTAACTCGAGAGGTGGCCTGGCAGCTAGACCACGAATCTCATGTCCAGAGGCTACTGTCTTCAAAGTGGGCTCCCAAGGTTCAAATCAAACTTTGGTCCCTTTCTCACAAGTAGAAAAAGATAAAGCTGACATACACATCCCTGGTTGGGTGCTAGATCTAAAAAAAATCACATGAAAAAGTAAAAAAATCTGCACATCAAGAGGAGTACCCTTCAAGAATATGTTAGAAAAAAACAGTGACGCTTCGAGTTGTACAGGTTTTCGTCAGACTTGAAACTTGCTCACATTTCCCACCCTATATTTTCCTGATCATGACTCTTTCCACTTCCCTTCTTAGATATAAAAAGTCCAAGATAACAGAATAACTCTGTTACCTTGCTGGTTCCTGGACAGAAGTGTAAATGACTGCATCGTCTGCATAGAGCTTGAATCCAGAGCGTGAAGACAAGTTTTAGGCGAGGTATTTTTTAAAGATATAGGACAAAAAACGATCTTCAGTGGCAAACCCACTCTGTTGACTGGCATCTGAGTTCACGGAAACCTGGGCCTACTAAATTGAAGTTTGACAAAACTATAGCTGCCCCATTTTCTGTAACTTTAACATGCAAATATGAATGAAAAAGGCATCCTTATTTACTCCTCTTACCTTGGTCCTGTCACAGTCCAACCATCATAGGTCTGATCTGCATATCCTGAATTCTCGATAAGTCCATCTCCATCCAGGTCAAACTTTATCTCTGACTCCATCACAGCCTGGCAGAAAAATCAAAATAAATAGTAGACAAACAAAACTCAGAGCATTAGGGAAATTATTCTATTAAAACTGTCTATTAATGCTAAAATGCTGCACAAGTAAGCCTGCCTGGCACAGTTTACCTGACAGACTGGCCACATATCCTTCAGGTACTGGGTATCCTGTGTGAGATAAAAGTCTCTGTAGACCTGCAGGACAAACTTCAAGTTCAGGTCCTTCCAGTCGGCCGTGTCGTGAATGAGGTAGGCATTCACCCTCTGCCAGGGCTCATCATCTGAGGACAAAGCCATCATATCATGAGGGTGCCTTGTGGGTTGTGAATAAAATATCACTTGCTCTAAGGTAAAAATATATGATTTTTTGTGCTGAAGTTCCTAAATCAAATGATTAATAACTTAAAATAATTTCAACAGGTTTGAAAACCAGAGAAAAACTTACATGTTATAGTTACTACAGACAACGTGGCTAGTTTATTGTTATTGTTGTTATGGAAACACTGAGCATTGCAAAAAAGACTGCCACATAAAGAAGAGGAACTGCCATCAGGAGTTACAGTTCTGTTATTGTATCTGATTCATGCTTTCCTGCTTACCACAATTATTTTGGGCCAACTCAATCCCTCATTCTCCCCTCCCTGACCTTGTAACACTGAGGCCTTCAAGTCAAGCAGAGACACGCTCCCCAGCTCCACCCACCTCCACTGCTTACAGCCCCCTCAGTTATTAAATAATCTTTTTTTAAATGTAAAACTGAAACCTTTGCAGTGTATTAAAAAAGGTAAAACACTGTTCTTGCTTGGCTAAAGGTTCGACATGATGAGGGCGAAAAGTTGTAAAAAGTTGCCTTAATTACCTTCATCAAGAAAGTTATGTTATTGTTGGCATCTGTTTGTTTCTCCGTAAGCAACATAACTCGAAAAGTTAAGGACGGATTTCGATTAAATTTTCAGGGAATGTCCAGATTGGGACAAGGAAAAAGTGATTCGATTTTGGGAGTGATCCAGATCAGTGTAAAACCACCATGATGAATAATATGATTTTCATGAAAAACTACTGAACTTAAATAGATATCATTATGAATCCAACTGCTAATGGTATGTTTTCATGGTCAATTGATCTAAATATTGAGATGAAATAAAGGTGGGACTAATATTTAAAGTAAAAATCACAATATGGGTGAGGACTGTGGCACTGGTGAAGGTCTGTTCTCTCTGAGTGCTTTTCTAGTTTCTGAACTAGCTTAGAGTTTAATGCAAGTAAATTATGGTTTAACCAGACAGTCCATATTTAACAGCATTTGTCCCACATTGTGTAAAATGTATCCATAGAGTAAAAATAGCAGCTTGGTGTTTGGTTAAACTGTTTCATTATCTTTATTTTTTATATTATACATTTTATTTCTTATATTGTATTCAATTTTATTTGTCTTTATATGCATTTCACTATATGTACATATATATATATATATATATATATATATATATATATATATATATATATATATATATATATATATCCATAAAGTACATACACAAACTGTTTCATTATATATATATACATATATATATACATATATCATATATATATATATACATATATATATATATATATATACATATACACATATATATATATATATACATATATATATATATATATATATATATATATATATATATATATATATATATATACATATATATATATATATATATATGTGTGTATATATATATATATGTATATATACATATACATATATATATATATATATATAAATATATATATATATATGTGTGTGTATATATATATATATATATATATATATATATATATATACATACATACATACATACATACATATATATAATATTGGTATCAATATTCAGCCCTGTTATCTTTATTATGTATTTTCATCTATTGACGTATGAATTTGTTTATTTGTACTTGAGCTTGGATGGATTTCTAATCAATTTTTAAGTTTCGTGTCTCTCTACATTCTGTGATTGACTTATTCATTATAGTATGAATTTAGTTATTTTGCTTCAACATTATTTATTACAATATTTTTCCTTGTTTTGGAAATGTATCCTCTCTATTTCTTTGTTTATTATCTACCTGGCTAGTCACTTGACATTAATTAAATAAGATGGTCACACACAAGTGTCGCAAACACTGATGAAAGCCTCGGGCTAAAGCGTGTTTGTTTTATTGCTCATTTGTTCTAATGCATTTGTCATTTGGTAAATAAACTCACAGCTACTAAAATGCTCTTACCTGGGTCTCCAATGTCATGAGGCACCACGTTTTTAGCTTTTACAGCAGAGTACCGACCACTCATGAGATTAAGCCTCTCTGTTGGGTCTACACTGACCACACTGCCAGCTGGAGGAGAGATACACATTTTATAACCAGGCTTTGCTTTTACTTTTTGTCAATCACACTTCAACAACAAATAAAAAGAAACCCTGACACAAGAACAACTAACTTACCGATATCATACTGCAAACTTAATTCGAGTTTAGGCCACAGCATGATGAGTGCAAAGGATGCATAGAAGTGAACGTCGTATGTGTTGTACATTCTGTACTCCTGACCTGGGAACAATAATAACAGCATAACACATATAACAGGTTTTTAAAACAACTTGCCAACAGTTTATTTCTGTTGTGTATCTAAGTGTGCACACTAAGAGTTTAACTTCTGTTTTTCAGTACCGGCAGAGATGAAGCACCGGGGTCATAGAACAGTTCAGTCTCTTCAGTCCCTGACCACAAATTTGTCACGGTATGAAACTGAGGACGTGTTTTACAGCCATGAAAACCTAACTGCCTGTTTCCTGACTGTTCATGCATTATAAAAAAGACAAGATCATGCAGTGTAAGAGAAACACAACACCAATGCCGCCCTTAAGAATTTACATGTGTAGATGCTGCTGATCAAAACATGACAGAAAAGCTTAAACTAAAAGTCCAATGCACTACTGTTTACTTTGCAGTTGTTCTTTGGGGTTAAGTCTATGAAATGATAAAGATGTAAAAGCCCTGAAAGACTGGGTAGGGATAATGAGTTAATATTTTTGTTTCTCAACCTTTTAACATTTACTGTTCCCTTTAATCTTTTGGATTAGTTCTGTTGTTCCTCTGTTCTCTTCTGTTGAAATCAAGGAGCGTCTATGGATTACACTTTTGTGCAATTTATCTCCTAAATGTGCCTTGAGTCCAAACTGACTTTGGGAAACAAGCTTTTTATGATGCTGCCCCCACCACTTGGAACACCGGTACAGACAGAAATGAAAATCTCAGGTCTAGCTTTTTTCTCACAAGCTTGCAAGTTCCTATAATGGCAATCCCATTTCCGAATGCCATGAGCCTCTAGCAACCCCAATTACATAAAACCTTTGAAAGCACTCCTACCAAAGTTGTTGAGATTAGCTGTTAGTATCGGTCTGCTCATAATCCTTCATATTTTACCTTCCAGGTAAGCGAACCGTCCGTACTCCTTGACGACATCAGGCTGAGCCGGCAGCCCTCCGTCCTTACTGCGAACACCGCCGCTGATATCGGCGTCTTCTGCCAGCTCCGTCCACACCGTCCCCCCATCCGCCACAAAGTACAGCTCATTGAACAGAGCCGACTTGTACCAGGACGGCAGAGAACTGAAACACAGCAATCATTCGTTACTTATGAACATACAGACCCATGTTTCTTCAAATGTGACATCCAGAGCTGTGCACTACCTGTCTTGAAGAATGGGCTTCTGCCACTCCTCAATGCTCTTCTCCCAGTGTTTGTAGTGTGTGAGTGCGTAGTGACTGAGTGACGGGGCTGCGTCCCCTTTGGTACCAAAGTAACGCGTGTATCTCCTGGAAAGACAATTATGAACGCACCATTAAAAAAGTTTATTTTAGAATAATATAAAGGGATACGCCAACATTTTTCTTAGTTTTCGTGTCTCGCCTCACTCCGGAGTCCATGACATCAGGATAGACACCATTCTTCAGACTGTGTGCCCAGTAAGAAGTAACAGAGCTGTTCCACTGCTAATTATCTTAGCTCCAACACTGGGAGTCAATGGGTAGCGTTAGCCTGCCTCTTCCTACAGTCATCAGATAAACTGCTCAGCAACTAAATAGTCCTGTCTGCTTGTTGTGACTGGTTTTTTTTACTAAGATTAGCACTTTATGTAATTTTCAAAAGAAATACATACAAAACTAAACTACAGGGTGCATGCCGCCATCGATGTGCTTGTAAGTAGGACAACAAACTTAATCAACGTGCGTCCATGTGCCCTGCGGTTTATTTTCATATGAATATCTTTCGAAATTTGCATAAAATGACATTTTTTGCAATAGTATAACAAATCTACAAGCAAAGACCCAGGCCTTTGCAACATTACTCAATCACAGCTTAAACCTCTTTCACTGGAAGTTACATAATGCCCTATGATTAATGCAGAGCTAGCAAGAGATGCTTTCCTTTTTAACTTTGGAAAAACTTGGACACAGATTAGGTAAGAAGCACCAAAACTTTGTCTTGACTTTGAGCTCCTTCTGGGTAAGACATTGGGTTAAGATGTTTTTAGCATCGTTGGTGAACATAGAGGGCAGATTGTGCCATTTTAGTGGGACAGAATAATTCTTGCTCATTTTTAGTGATGTTTTTGTGAAGTTTGTGTTTGTTGTGTCTTCTGACAACCTGACCAGGTGATGGCAGAGGGATACATAAGCCCTACTTCGCAACATAATAAAGTTCTAAACACAAGGGCTTTATTGAGGAAAAGCTAAATGCTGTAAACAAAGCCAACATAGTTTTTATGTAGCCTATAAGTGGTTGACGAAGCTCCCAAGTTTCTTCATTGACACTCATACTGATTAGTGCCATTTCAAAAAAATAAATGAACCCTTTTAGCTTAAACACCGTGCTAAACGACAAACACTGTCACAGGGTTAAAAATGAGTTTTTGGATGTACCTGACGTGCTCCCTCTCCCTTGAGCCAAAGGTGATGTTGGGCATGTCCCAGGCCAGGCAGAATTCCACCGTGTTGTGACCTTGAGCTGGCACTGAGCAGCCCACCGCCAGTGCCGCCGCTACCTTCTCTCCTTTGGCTGTTGGTGGACTGGAGCCTATGGAGAGATGGAGGAAAAAGAATGAAACCAAAGACTGCTTAGTGTGGTTAAACAGACTTTGAAAGCACAAAAATATGAGCCTGGATCCACCTAGTGTTTTCAGTTTGTTCTTTCCCACGTACACAACATCAAAAACGGCCAAAATTGGAGTTATTGTTGCATTTACGCCTTTCATTTGCACGAGAACGGTGCCCGGGGTGCCTGAATCTTTTTGTCTCCATGTAGACAGGGATCTTCTTTGTCAGGGAAAACAATGATGCATGACGCATGTGCAGTACTCTTTTATATAAAGGCTGAGCACACCCCTAGGAACAACATGGTCTACTACCGAGCAACATGTGTGCTGCTAACTGTGCTCGGTTTGTGATTGATCCTTCAACAAAATGTGGATTTGCTGCGTCAACACTCTGACCAGCGGAGACCCATTTGTTCTATTCCCCAAGAACAGTACAAACTTATATTGCAGACTACTGGCCTGGCATACATGCTACTATGTTTTCATTTGTTCTTGCAAATCACAGAAAAGCTGCTGTCAATTTGACAGGACTTTTTAATTTAGTTGCAGTCTTTTGCCTAATATCTTTTCGTTTTAGTCAGAATTTACTCATCTTAATGGTTTTAATTTAAGTCAGGTTTAAGTTGATGAAATTTCACAGCATTTTCAACAAACTCTACTGTAAATATTGTCAACTAAAATATTACATGTATAGTGTGAGGCATTTTTATGTTTCCTTGAATTCCTGAATTCATATTTAACATTTGCATAAAATCAAACATCTAATAATATTCTAATGAATGCTAGTAAAGTTTGAATGTATAAATCAACAGAAAAAAAAACTTTTGTGTGAAATGCAGTCACCTTTATTTAGGCTACCTGGCAGAGCATCTCAGGGCGTTTTCACATTAGGCCCACCTGTTCCAAACTGTGCTGTGGCGCGGTTCACCCCCCTCCCCCTCCCCCGCTGGCTTGCATTCACACTTGCAACATCGAACCGTGCCCGGGCCCATTTGTTTATTTACTCAGTTTGAAGCAGCAGGGGGCGATATGCACGTAACTGGTTACCAAACCTGCTACAAAGGAGAACGAACAAGAGGCTACCATGGTATCCATTTCCTACACCAAACAACCAACGTTTATGTTTCGCTCTCTTCTACATTTTCCTTCAAGAGTGTTTTTTATCGTGTTTGAGACGGCATCAGCGACCTTCTGGACCCTCGTAAATCATCGTAATCCTCAACCAGAATAAACAAATCGACAAATTGAGTAAGCAAAAGATTCAACTGCAGGATTAACAGGAAGTAATGCAACAAAAGTAGATCGGTTCAGACCACTTTGTTTCACACCAGTGAAACCGCACCAAATGTCTGGAGATGGAGCGGATTGAGACCACCCCTTCATGGAGGTCTCGGACCAGCTGATTTGGTGCGCACCAAAGCGCAGTGGTTGCATTCACATTGATACTAACGTACCACTGGGCCAAAACTTCTTTGGTGCGCACTGAATATGATTGGTGTGAAAACACCCTCAGTTACAATACCAGAACTGACAACAAACAGTGAACCTGCTCTACATGAATATATCAATTCATAAAGACAGCAACTCTGATTGGATCCCTCCACAACTTATCCCACCACCACCAAGCAAAGGCAGTTGTGATTGGATGTCCCTCTGAACTCATCCAACTTTCCACACAACCAAAGTAGCTGTGATTGGATAATTTCTACCTTGTCCCTTCTTTCTACCTGACCAAATTTGGTCTGAATGGATTAAGTCCCTGTCAGACATTTTCAACTTGTTTTTATTCACTGACGAAAGGGTCAGTTAATTTGTTTTTAGTTTTTGTCCATGTGCACTTGTTTTTCATTAGTTACTGTCTGTTCCTTTTTGATGATGAATGGGCCTCTAGTTGTCATGAGTATTTCTTTAAGATTCTTCTTTTCCTTTTTCTGTTTCTGCTTCATGTTCACTCAACAGTATATTTTGATCTGTATTCCAAGTCTGTTTCAACGTGCCACTGACCTGTAGGAGAGTCGAGCCGCCCGTCACTGATGAGGTCGCTCCACAGTCCACTGCAGGTTCCCTTTGGACTGAACGCCGTCTGGTGACTCACTTCCCTGTCGGGCTGTTAAAACACGAACACAAACATTCTCTAAAATTCAACGCCTAATGCTCACTAAATCCTGCAGACTTTTGTTTCTGTAATCCTGATTATTTCCAAACTACTCGCCAACTGAAAACTTGAAGCTGATTAACCAAGCTCAGGGTGAATCGAACCTGCTCTCTGGCGGCGATGCTCAGAGTGTAGGGGTTCACTGCGGTGCGGTGGTGCAGTAAGACCCCCGACACAGCCTCGCCCTCCTTCTCCAGGTGGAATGGTTCGTTCCAGTGACCCCCGCTCTTGTCGTCCTTGTGTCCTGACCCGTTGACCATGGTAAACATGATGGAGACCTCCAGGTCAAAGTCATTTCTGTTCTCTATGTCCCACACAAACACGGCCACGGGGAGACTGGAGTCCTAAAAGAGAAGAAAAACAGGTAAACGACTTTTAGTTGAACTATTATCTTAACCCTTAACTCTCCCATTGGATGGTCAGGGCCCCCAAATGGTCAAACTCACATTTGATCTCTGGAACTGTCTAGAAAATCTTTACTGGGACAAATATGGTTGGAGGTTCCCTCCTTAGTTAATCTATGGAAGGCTCCAAGTCAAATACACCCCTTTCAGAAAGTTCTTCACTCAACCATAAAGTTTAGTACACTGCCTGGCCAAAAAAGTCACCACCTGGATTTAACGTAGCAAATAGGTATGACCCTCTGATTATTTTTCAGCTGGCAACAAGTTATTCAACCCCAGTTGATGCCATGAGTAGCTTCTCATTACTTAAGCAACCATGTCGAAAGACACATCCTGTGGTCAGGGAAAAGGTGTTAAGTCTGTTTAAGAAGAGTTAAATCAGTGGCATGAATCAAGCAGAGAAAAGGAGACTACAGAAACTACTAAAATTGAGTTAAGACCTGTCCAATGCATTATCACAAACTGGAAGGATAGTGGAAAAAGTCTTCAAGGAAGAAATGTGGTCAGAAAAATATCCCATATGACTGTGATCGACGATCTCTTAAACGTTTGGCAAAATCAAATAGGAGAAAAAAAGGCTTCAGTTTGCAAGAAGCATAAAGATTGGACTCTGGAGGACTGGAAGAAGGTCATGTGGTCTGAGGAGTCCAGATTGACCCTGTTCCAGAGTGATGGGAGCATCAGGGTAGGAAGAGAGGCAGGTGAAGTGATGCACCCATCATGCCTAGTGCCTACTGTACAAACCTGTGGGGGCAGTGCTGTGATTTGGGACAAATTTTGTGACATTGCAGAAGCTTATTAAAACAATGCCATATTGAATGCGTGCTGTAATCAAAGTTAAAGGCGGTCCAGCGAAATACTAGCGTATGTGACCTTGTTTTTTTGGTGGCAACTTTTTTTTGGCCAGGCAGTGTATTTTTCAAAAATCTTATTTGTGGATCCACAGAGATGTATGCATAAGTAGTGATGCACCCAGATTCTACATCTCTTGTTTTCTTGACAGTAGCATCAATTCAGGAGCAGCTAAAGTTCCTCCAAACACACAGAAACAAGTATAAATACATAAAAATCTTGAAACTGGTTGGCTTGCATACTTTTTTCCTCCTAATATTGAAGGCTTGAGGCAACCACACTGAGATGTGAAAAGGCCTGTTCACCATTGTTCTACAGGTGATGTGCTTTAAGTTCTGTGATATCTGTATTCCATTGTAAATTATTGGTCCATCTTTATGGTCATGCAACTACAACATCAATCTGACATCAACAACATAAATGATCAGATAGCCCAGGCTGTCCGGAAAAAAAGGGGTTTTAACCTGACTGTGCTTCAAAGGGTTGAGATCTTCCATGCGTTAATAGAAGAAGAAATCCAGGCATAATCTAAATGGAAGAAAATAGCTTATAGTTCCAAGAGGAGAAATACAAATTCAGAGAGCATGACTGTGCATCTTTTTCTATGACTGCTTCTAGTGTACACAAGCAAGCATGTTAATACAACGATCAATTCTATGAATAACTACTGCATATAGTTTTTGTTACCATAACTTCTTTAGAAGTGTTCATAGATTTTCCTTTTAAATCTAAGTCTGTATTTTTCAAAAATCTTATTTGTGGATCCACAGAGATGTATGCATAAGTAGTGATGCACCCAGATTCTACATCTCTTGTTTTCTCAACAGTAGCATTGATTCAATGTAGTATGTAGTTTGACATATGCTCTCTTTCTGCTTGTTACCATGGTCCATTTTCATAATGGCCATGCAAATAAGTTAGCAAGCAGAGCAAATAGGCAAGCAGCTGATTTTGTACACACAAGGGAATTTTCTTGTGTTCATCAGACTTTCAGAATGTTAAATGTATTTGAATTTTTGGTGAGCTAACGTGTTTACACGTACTTAAAAGTCCAGTTTAAGTTAAACCTTCACAGTGATTTGGCTTTCTCTAACTGCACCCAAGTGTTCAGATTTGGTGACATTAATGTTTCTCTGTTTTCTTACCCCAAAATGTTTGACTTGTATTAACACTTAGTGCAGGGAAATATGTTGAATAAATTAACTCATTAAAAATGTTGTTGCTTTTCAAACCAAGTTCCTTTTCTTGATTTACTCTGCCATTTATTTCCAATTTTCAGTTTTCATAATACTCGGACATTTGTTGCACAGGCATATTTATTATGCCTGTATTTGTTTTTTTAATAAGTTGAAGGTCTCATGTTCCCCAATGTCAATTTTCTTTGCATTTAGCATTAGACACCTCTAAGCTCCCAGTTTACAGAGATATGCGCCACCTCTTTAAAATAAATGTCCCTTAAAATGCTTGTTTTTAACTTCCTGTTGTTTTTGGTGTCATAGCTATACAGATTCCTCCCTCATGTGTTTTCCATCCCCTCAGATATGAGAGTTTCCAAAGGGGAGTGGAAAGGAGCTGTATCTGATACTCTGCAGAGACAATGTTTGTATTTTTTTATTCAACTTAACTTAAGTCCTTGCTTAACAGAAACCAAAGACATGATGTAAAGGGTCAAAAACATCAGGACATAAGACTTTTAAAGCTAGGGTTGGTCATCTGTTTAGATAAACTTTTTGTAATACTGGTTAAAATGGTCTTTATGACCCGATGGCAATCAACTCATAATGTGTTCTTAAAACAGAGCGAAAAATATCTGCTATTTACAGCAGGAGTAAAACAGGGAAAACGCCAACCAATAAAACCTTTGGAACCCACATTTTTAAACCAATCAAATCCTGTTGCCGGTCTTACCGCCTCCTGCACGTTCAGTTCAGTACGTGAAGCCGAGCTGAAAGGGATCCAAGTCCGCTGAAGAATGCTTACCTTTCAAGTTTTGGCTTCGAAAATAAGTGAAGCCCTCTACGAGCCATCCCACAACCCCAACCAAGCTCCAGTATCCCTCACATTTTAAGACAGGTGTACAAGAAATCTAAAATAAACACTTTGTTTTTCTAAGTTTGTTCGGCTGTTGGCTCTAATCTCGCGATAGCTGCCACCCAGGCTACTGCAGCTGGACGGTCTCTCAAGGCTTTTTCTTCTTCTTTGGTTTTATGGCGGTTGGCATCCATCATTTTGGAGCATTACCGCCCCCATTCAGACTAGAAACAGAGTTCAGTTTGGAGAGGCAGAGGAATGTTTTTATTATTACATCGTCATTATATTGATTTACGGGAGAATACTCATATGGGAGGACATCGGGAAAGAGGATAAAATATGTAAAATACTGTAGATTCATGGCCAAAACGGGAGACTTGACAGCTATGCGGAGAATGGCAGAGGAACTACCTATACCCCGATCAACATCGGGCTGTGAGTACTAACTAACTTTATGTGTTCGTTTTTTTAACCTCACTATGATGATGTTTTTGTGTTTTCTTACTGCTGACTGAGACATGACTTGGTGTAGTGTAAAATATAAATGTTGTGTGGGGGTTTGGAGTTGAATCAGTCTTCTGGATATATCAGCCACGCGTGTGCATGTGAGCGGGGGTAATTTTGGAGGAGGGGTGGGAGGGGCTGGGCGGAGCCCTGAGGAGATGCTACATTAGAATCAACGCTAGTTTTACAAAATTACCGACCCTAGCTTTAAATACAAATCAGACAAGTCCATATCAGTGAATCATGAATATAGGGCAGCTTTCTGTGTCAATGTAGACAACCTATCTACTTCAAAATTACAAAATGTACCTTTAAAAAACAAAGTCAAAGCATACACTTACATTTAACTCGGTTTGGTTATGGGGAATATTTTTATAGCTGCAAGGTAAATATTTGTTTTATGTGCTTTTTGTGCCATATGGAGGTTTAACATTGGGGGTTTTATTTTTAGGCCATATCGCCCAGCCCTAACACTGACTGTAATACACTTAGCTTTAAATAAAAAAGATGACTGAATTACTAAAGTAATGTCCAATGGCTGACTTTTTGATCTATCTTTTTTTTAACCACACAATTCTGACAAACTCCGAGTTTTTTTGGGCGGAACAAATTTCCCAGAATGCCTTGGTTACCTTGTAGTCATGTGGGATGACCGGAGAGATCTGTCTGCAGGTTAGAGTCACATTCTGCCCTGGCAGGTGGTAAACAGTCCAGGCTCGTGGATAGAGGGCGTGATAGAAGGCGTACTCTCCGCAGTATCCCCAGTTCCAGCCTTGTAGTGTGGGCGGACGCTCGACAGAAAGCACCTGCTGGTAAACCGTTTGTCCACCGCGCCGCAGACATACTGTAAACTAGGTTAGAGAGAGGAAAGAGACGGTCACGTAAACACTTTGATTAATGGGTTTTTTTTTGTGTGTGTGGCTGTCATTTCCAGAACACTGTCAGGAAAACCCTTGAACATGTCTTAACCTCAACACGTTTCCAGTTTGCTCTGCAGGCACGTTTAAGGCTCTTCAAAGAGAAAGGAGAGTGTTCAATCCTGCATAAAGAGAGTCACGACCTTTCTTCAAACAAAGAGGAAAAATCTGGTGGATATGTCTGCATCAGTATAGTTTTGTGGGAACTTATACTTGTACCTCAATAATTCAGTTTTGGAGATAGTCTAATTTGTGAAAGAAAAGAAAAAAACCTGAACAGAACCAAACAGTTAAAGAAAAAAGTGGAGCACAGATCAGAAATGCTGTGAAGGAGTCCTTTTGTGACTTTATGACACGTACAGCGGCACCACAGAAAAGATAAATGACCTCTAATCGGCAGAGTAAATGTTTACTTTACAGGCTGCAGAAGTTATTGTTTAACTTTGTTTGCAGAAACCTAAAGAAGTTAGTTGCTATTGTGGAAATCAAACAGTATATAAAGTAGGGTTGGGCACTGATATCGATTAATTCACATTACTTTCTGCAGAACATTTAAAAACAAGATTTTTTTTCATACTTAATACAATTGTAGGTTGTAGCACTGTATGAAAAAGCTGAAAATTTACAGTTTTATGATGATAAGCCATGTCAGGTTCTGAACAAGCACATGTTTAGGATTTTATTAGTTTATTCAGTTTAGAGTTTCATGTTAATATGCAGTGAAAAAAGCTCAGATTTCAGTGTTTATGTAGACAAATCTGACGATGTTTGAACTGCATAATCAACATTTTATGACATGCAGTTTAACATTAAAGGTGCTATGAGGAGAATCTATTTGCGGCAGCATAAAGACTCTGCTACCCATGAGCACGCCTGGCGACTGTCGTAATGCTGCGTTCCAGTAACCTCTGAACTGGGAGTGACATCATCTCCGTCTTATCTGCGTTCCAGTTGAAGTCAGAAAAAAACATGTCGATCTGCCAGGCTATTGTTAGCTGTTGTTAGCACACCCTGCATTGTTGTTCACAAATATCACATGAAGAATGTGATTATCACTATGGCAGCATTTTTGTAAATATAAGTCTAACAATACTATATATACAGCTGATCTAGAGCGACACACCCCAGTCAGAAGTGCAAATAAATGGATTATTACATGAGCTAAATAACTTTTCACACTGGGGGCATCCATCTTTGATTGTCAACTTCCAGTTGCAGTTTCCTACTCCGAACTCGGAAATTCCTACTTCTGACTACAACTGGAACGCACGAAAAGATGTGACCCAAGGTACGTAGCGTTAGTTTTTGATGAGTGACAACAAGCAATTTTTGGAAAACTAAGTATCGTAGTTTTGTAGCCGGCTATATATCGCTACTTACAGCCCGGTGCTCTAAGACGTGTCCGAATAATATAAATTTGCTCCAGTTTTAATTGTCTTGTTCCCAAAGTTGAGTATCCAGGCCAGTCCAGCCCTGTCCGACCCGACCACAAAGCTAAGGAACAGCATTTATAGATAACATATTTTGATGCTATAAAACTCATCTTAAAGTGTTTATTTTGATCAGGCATATATCTAAAAGTGAGACTTTTTTGTAATTACTTAGAAACTCCTCGTAGCATCTTTAAGAGGGAAATACTCTTTGGTTTGGGAATATATTTGGCAATGTAAAAGCAAAACTTGATTAATTTATTTTTTGTGTCAATTTCTTTTTTCATTTTGAGAGAGAGGAAAAAAAACAACTAAAATCAAATGTTGAGGAAAAAAATTAAGGATTTTCATTAACATATAGTAACATGAATATCCTTTGAGCAGGTCATTTTGTGTGCTTTAGGTGTGTCTCAGTATTTTAAAAATTCGCATTTACCTGGTTTGCTGTGACAGTTTTGTAGTGGTACATGCCAGGGTTCAGCTGCCATCTGCAGAACTCTCCCCTCCAGCCCCTCGTGATGGTCCCTCCTCCGATACCACCGAGCGGAGCGCCTGTAAAGTATGGGAAAAACGAGTAGAGGATAGCAGGGTAGCAATTAATTTTTAACAATATGTTAACCTTTTTTATGGGACAAAAGATGAACAGCTTCAAACAAGGATCTGGCAATATTATGCCTTATAAGTTTGATGTTTGCAGGAGAATTAATTAACTTCATTTCAGAGAGTAACATGAAAAAGAAAAATAGGAAAAGAAAGACTTGTGCCTTTAGAGAGGAAATAAATACATAAAAGAAAATGAAGTCCCTTTAAGGTCCGATAATTAAACTAGGTAGTTTTTAGTAATATTTTAACCTTATGTAGTGGTCAAATGATGAACAACTTGCAACTAGAATTAGACATTACTACACCTGTTAGGATTGATGTTTTGCAGAGAGTAACATGAAAAAGAAAAACTCGGGGGGGGGGGGGGGGCAGTCACCAGCCAATCACAGGGCCACACTCATACCTAAGTGCAATTTTGGAGTCTCAATAATCTAACAAGCATGTTTCTTTGTCTGTGGGAGGAAACCAGAGTGCCCTGAGATAACCCAAGCATGCACAGGGAGAACATGGCACCACCACACACAAAGGCCTAAGTCGACCAGGAGATCGAACCGGCGACCTTTGTGCTGTGAGGCCACCTCAAAACAAGTCAATAAAGCTTTTCCTTTAAGTCTTAAAAATCAGCATCAGTTATTTCAAAATGGCGAATAAATACCTTAAAATAGAAAAATAAAAGGTCAACTGGGGTATTTTTCTGAGCCTTGGACAGAATTATCAGTCCGAATTACACTGACACTTAAAATATCAATGAACAGGTGTTAATATCCTTCAAACATTTAGCCTTTGATTGTGAAAATGAGCAGAAGTGACCTGAACTCACCGTAAACTTGACGCAAAGGCTGAGCCCGAAACATGTCGATAAATGGAGCTTTCTTTTCCACCTGGGTCTTCTTGTACCACCATTTTAGATACCTGCAGGAACACATGTAGGGAACACAGGGCAGTGATTAGCATATAGTCATTTAGGAAAGTGTCACGTTTAAAAATAAAAACACAAGTGCAGTTTGAATCCTTGAATCACGTGTCAAATAGTTATGAATCAGGAAACTTAATCTGACTCCATAAGCATATGGCCATTGAAGAGCGTGCTCTATTTTCCAGCCTACACTTGTACTTAGAGCCAAGAACTGGAACAAACAGTCTATTTTCACACACAGTTAACAAGCACACAGACACACTGGCAGCAACACAAAAGGGGGAATTGTGCAACAGCATAAAGGAAGCACTTATAGACGAGGGAAGTAAACACAAAGTGGCCATTTTCCACTTTATCCGACCGATGACCTGACAGAGCACTCATGCTATTTGTGCGCGAGTGTGTTAAAAATTAATCAAGGGAGATAACCAACGCCTCCAGAAAGCTCTGATCATAAAGGTTACATTCAGTAGTTTGTCTGTGTTTATGTCCTGGACTATGATCTCTGTGAGCAAACTTGATTTTTAACTACATTCAGATTCTGACTTTATTATTTGTTTGGTGCTAAAGAATCCCAACGAAACATTGACCAACATTACAAGATCATAAAGCCAGTGATATCTGTCAATAGCCGTTATATCAGTTAATCATTCACTCCTGGATCACAGTAAATGTACTGAAAAGTTAATTTGCATCTGGGATGAAGGTAAAACTTGAGACAATGCTGGGAGCACAGGCACACGCTCTGCTGTGTATTTATTAGATGTTAAAGGGATACGCCAACTTTTTTTTTTCTTGTCTTGCTTCACTCCTGAGTTCACTATGAGTATTCAATAGACACCATTTTTACAACAGTGTGTGCAGTTACAAGGCAGAGACAGGTAGGACTCGCCCACCGGGAATTAGCTTAGCCCAAACACTTGGAGTCAATGGGTAGCATTAGCCTACCCTTGCCTACAGTCATCAGGCAGAGGTAGGCTTGTTGTAACTTGCTTTTTATATGTTACGTTATGGATTTTTTGGACTAGCACTTCATGTAATTTTCAAAACAAATACATATGAAACTAAACTGCTGAAGTGCTTTTAAGTAGGTCATCAAACACAGCATGACTGTATCTCTTTAGAAAATTACATGAAGTGCTAATCTTAGTTTATATCGATAACGCAACTTAAGGCAGTAAAAAAAGGCAAGTCAAAATAAGCACACAGGACTGTTTAGAGTTGCTGAACAGTTTATCTGATGACTGTAAGAAGAAGCAGGCTAACGTTACCCACTGACCTCCAGAGTTTGAGCTAAGATAATTAGCAGTGGGCTGAACAGTTTATCTGATGACTGTAAGAAGAAGCAGGCTAACATTACCCACTGACCTCCAGAATTTGAGCTAAGCTAATTAGCACTGGGTAAGCTCTGCTCGACTTCTTTTTTGTTACTGCACGCACAGCTGAAAGAATGGTGTCTATCTGCTTGTCTTGGACTCAGGAGTGAGGCAAGACATGAAAACAAAGGAACTGTCCCTTAAATATCCTTTAAACATCCATCTTAGCCATTACAATTTATGACAACTCTCAACATCACTGAACAAATACGAAAGACCAATCATGTTATGCATTTTCAGGTGTCCACTCGCCATTGTTGCTTGGGAAAAGTTTTTCTTCTAAGAGCGTGTGTTGCAACAGCGCTTTTTCTCTGCAAACCTACATCGCCATCTACTGGACTGGCATGCTCGCTACAGCAGTTTCAGTTGTTTCTAGCATCTTCATCTGAATGTGGATCAAGATTGAAAACGCAAAGGAAAAACCTTTCTGTTTCTGGTGAAAACATCATGTAAACATGGTCTTAACCTATCCATAGGTTAACATGCTGCTATGTAACAGCTACCATCCGCCCAGCTATCTCTTTATTGGCACTCATATTTACTAATGCAATGAGCCTCTAGCAACCTCACTTAAAAAACATGAAATAACCCTTTAACAGACTGCCTTCAAAATGAATGCCCTATCATTTGTTTAATAACCTCTTCCTGTGGTTTGAGAAGATCTGTTTTTTTTAACTCCAGTTCTCGTAACTGTATAAATCAGAAACAGTATTTCATATCATGTTTCTAAAGTCACTCACTGAATGGGTGAGAGTGGGCAGCCATGCGCTCTCTGTGGTTAAAAAGCATTCATGCGTAGTGCCATGTGTATTATTGGAAAAGCTTGTGCAGCAACTGAGTCAATGAAGCTCATTAGCTTTACAGTGTCTGCATCACTGAGGGTCAAACCAGGCGTGGCAGCTTTGTGCTCAGCCGTTCAACCCCTTTGACTCCCAAAGGGTCAGTAACATTTTTCGAACAAAAGGCTTTCTGCTCTTTGTCAGGAGGACCCGTGCACCTGCAAAAAGACTACTCTGCATGCCGATACGGGACAATATGACCAACAACTTCACAGGAAAGCAACACAATGACAGTCTGTGGCCACTGAAGTTATTTGAGGGCATGTCAGGTTACGCTATTGTCAAGATGTTGAATGTGAGCAGTGGTGCTGACACTTAGCTCTACATGGGACAAGGATGCTAACTTGAAGCTAACATGTGCTTATTACACAGCTAACGTTTAAACGACTTAAAGTGAAAAAAGCAATGGTATCCAACACTAAATCAGTAAAATAACGTGTTTTAAACAGTGCTTTGTTGAGTTTCCTGTTTGCTAGTATGTGATCATCCCATTTGGCTCACACCATCAGTATGTCAAAAAAGTGAGCTGATATAATGGCAAATATTATCAATACATCAACACTAGAAAAGCACTCGGAGAGCGCAGACCTCCGCCAGCACCATAGTCCTCACCCATATTGTGATTTTCAACATAAATATTAGTCCTAGCTTTATTTAAAGAAAATATTTAGATTCCTTGACCATGAAAATGTACCATTTGCAATTGGTTTGACAATGACATCTATTTTAGTTCAGTAGTTATTCACAAAAATCTCAATTTTCGTCATGGCGGCCAGACGCTGATCCATACCAACACCAAAATCAAATCAGTTCTTCCTTTTCCCATGCTGAACATTTCCTGAAAATTTCATCAAAATCCATCCATTACTTTTTGAGTTATTTTGTTCATAGACGTACGTACGGACAAACAAACTCTCCCGAAAACATAACCTCCTTGGCGGGGGTAATTATATTAGAGGGTGGTGCAGGATTAAGTCCAAAATTTTGCACTTTTTGATTCCCAACCCCCCTTAAAAATGGGATTTGTGTTGCATCCCATTTACAATGGAACTGGGAAGAGGAACGGGAATGAAGTTATCTCTGAGCTATCAGCGTTCCAGTTACTAAGTCATAAAAATTTATCAGGCTATTGTTAGCTGTTATTAGCAGGCCCTGCGTCGTAGTTCACACATACCACTTCACGAATGTAAATAACACTATAACAGCATTTCCATAAATATTTATATCAAACAATACCGTGTATACGCCTGATTTAGTGCGACAAATAAAAGTCAGAAGTGCTAACAAACAGAATATTTCAGGAAGTCAATAACTGTTTACACCGGAGGCAGCCATCTTTGATTGTCAACTCCAAGGTGGGACGATCCGCTGACATTGGATGTTTTCCTCATTTCATGCAGGTCTATGGTGTACATATGTGTCTATTGCTTTAAACACTTCTTTTGTGTAATTCTATTTTCGACATCACATCTTACCTAAAACACCCTCCTGTTCAACAGGGGTAGTCTCCTACTTTGAGGTACACATGTAAAAATGGTAAAGTGGACTTGAGCTTATATAGCGCTTTTCTAGTTTTTGACTTCTCAAAGCTGCTTTACACCGCAGGTCACACCAACCCGTTCACACCCATTCGCTCACTGATGGTCCTGAGTTTCTGTTAGCTATCCATCAGTATCTCCAACATGCCTTTCATGCCCATTTACACACCACTGACACAGCAGTGGGAGCAACTTTGGGTTAAGTGCCGTGCTCAAGGACATCACCATGTGTCACTCGGAGCTGGGCTTCAACCTGCAACCCCCCAATCACTGACTAAGCACACTATCCAACTGTGCCACCGACGCCATGTGAAACCTTACCTTAGCCCTTTTCACAAATTCAGCTCTCATATTTTATTAGCTATGTTTTTTAGACTTTGTCTTTGAGACAATGGAAAGGGGGTGTTAGAGCAGTTGCACACATGCGACAAACGGCCCCTGGCCGGAATTGAAACCAGGCCAACCGCACATGGCCAAAGTCTTCAATCATGGCAAGAGCAAGGTTGCAATCCACTCTGCCAAACTAGCAAGCAAACTGAAATTTTCATCATTTTCAGGGTTTTTTGGTTGATGTGGAGTTGAGGTTTTCAATAGGCCTCATTTTCTGGACATTTTTCGGATTTCAAGTATGAAAACTGCTTTACTGAAAAAAGAAGTTTTATCTTCAGTAATTCTATATCTACAGTATATTTAGCTCCATCAAGGATGTTATGTTTTTGACAGTGTATGTTTGTTTTCTTTGTTTGTTTGTTAGCAAGATTCAGCAAAAAAGATTTTTTATGAAATTTTCAGGAGATGTTGGGAACGACTTGACTAAAAAATGATACAAATTTGGTGGTAACATTCGAACTAATAATGATATCAACATGATTCCAAGTGTTAGGTGTGGGTTTTTCAGAGTCATTGAATCATATTATGATGTTAACTTTATCATGGAATTATTGTTTATAGATGTACCAGCAATATGTGAACAACCTTGGCGGAGGTTTGTGCTTTCCGAGTGCTCTCTAGTTTTTTTGTGCTTTTTCTTTGTATATATTTGAATCTTAAGTAAATAGGTACATACATGTTACACCAATGGTTGGAGGGAAACAATTTTGCTATATGTCTTGTACAAATGGCAGTAATTGACTGAAATTGGATTTGTTTGAAGGTGCTATGAGGAGAATCTATTTCCGAAGACATAAAGACTCTGCTACCCATGAGCACGCGCGGCGACTGTCATAATGCTGCGTTCCAGTAACCTTGGAACTGGGAGTGACATCATCTCTGACTTATCAGCGTTCCAGTTGAAGTCGGAAAAAAACATGCCCAATTACCAGGCTATTGTTAGCTGTTGTTAGCACGCCCTGTGTTGTTGTTCACAAATATCACATGAAGAATGTGTAAATATAAGTCTAAAAATACGATGTATACAGCTGATCTAGAGCGACACACCCCAGTCAGAAGTGCAAATAAATTGATTATTACAGGAGCTAAATAACTGTTCACACTGGGGGCATCCATCTTTGACTGTCAACTCGGGGGTGGCGAGGTTTCACTGAGTTCCCAGCAGGAAATTCCGACTTCAGGGGACGTTCCAGTTGCAGTTTCCTACTCGGAACTCGGAAATTCCTTTTTCTGACTACAACTGGAATGCACCAAACGATGAGACCCAAACTAAAGCGTGTGTTTGTTGTGATGCTAATAAATGCAGCTCGGACCTTCCTCAGAACTCTGCATTGCTTTACAACTTCTTTTTTCAACAACTTACAGGATGCAAAGCAATGAGGTAATGTATCTCTTTCTAGTTACGTAGCGGTAGTTTTTGATGTGTGACAACAAGCAATTTTTGGAAAACTTTGTATCTTAGTTTTGTAACCGGCAATATATCGCTACTTACACCCCGCTGCTCTAAGATGCGTTCGAATAATATATATTTGCTCTAGTTTATAGTCATGTCATGTCTGACCAGATCACGAAGCTCAGGAATAGCATTTATAGATAACCTATTTATAGCAACCTATTTATGCTATAAAACTCATCTTCAAGTGCCTGTTTCGGCATATATCTAAAGGTGAGACTTTTTTGTAATTACTTAGAAACTCCTCACAGTCCCTTTAAGTGTAAATAGGTACATACATGTTACACCAATGGTTGGAGGGAAACAATTTTGCTGTATGTCTTGTAGAAATGGCAGTAATTGACTGAAATTGGATTTGTTTAATCAAAATTCAAGATCGTTTAAACCTCCGAAGGTTTGATGTTAAGCTGAGTAAACTTCCCTCATCAACAGCTAGCAAATACATTTGTCAGTGTTTGTGTACAAGCACAAAAATCCTAAAATTTCCTGGCATTTTTCAAGGGTGAATACAAAAAGCAAAACTTTTCCTGTAATATATATTTTTCTTTATAACCCTGCCCTTCCTATAACAGAGGGGAGCGCTTTCTGCTACAAATGTAGACAAGCAAATCTGGACATTTAAAAGGGTCGGTCATTTTCTGGAAATCTACAGGAAATAAACAGAAGTGTGAACAGCTTGAGAGTTTAGTTCGCTACATTTCAGAAACTGTAATTTCTAATTCAGTAAAAAAATCAACTACCACCTGCACTTTCTCTAAACTACTTCAATGAAGGCATCAATACATAAGTGAGGAATGTGTGCTTTACTAATTCTCCTCTTTAAGCTTAAATATAATAATGTGCTGACCATGTTAAAAAGCTTACGCCAGTCCATAGTACAAAAAGCTTAGATTGTTTACTCTGTTTTTAAACCAACATATGTGCACCCTTTCCTGTAAAGTGTCACCCCTGAAGCCTTCCTGTAGTAGAGCAGGTTTGTCTTTAGGATTAAACCAAGAAGAAAATGCCTCACCATGTACTCAAATAATTGTGAGCTAAAGGTGTGGCTTTACCCGACTTTATTAATGTCCATATCAAATACAGTGCAAACACCTGTCCTGCTGCTGCTTGATAACTATAGCATTACCACAGAGTTTGCCTTGGGACTTAAGCGGTCGAGGCACACCTATTATGAGAAATAGGTGTGCTCCTGTTTAATGCTTGGTATGCTTTGTAACACATTAAAATGGGGGCAAGTTCAACTGCTTAACCAGAGCTTTGTCATTATACTGAAGCAGTAACGCTTCTCTTTATGTACATATAAAATATAAAGAGGCAGTAAAGAAGGCTATTTGGGTGAAAGGAAATGTAAATAAAAGCTTAGATTTTAAACTGAATGGGCTACAGCTCAGTTTTATGACTCTTTGTCTACAACAGTTGTTTGTTTCAACATTACATCTGAACAACACATTTAGGTATTTTCTTTAAACTTCACACTAATGTTGTAACAGTCTCTAAAAAAGTCACTTGGATAGATTTTTCTCAGACTTTGCAAATAATGTCTTTGTTGGAGCAATTCATGGAAAGGCTTTGTTTTACATTTTGTAGTTATCTTGTTTGAGGACGATAAAGATCATCGATGCCATTGTTATTATTTAGAATGTATGAGCGTCATTTATAGAGATGGGAATCGAAAACCAATTCCAGTTTAGAATCGTTAACAGCTCCATCAACGAATCCATATCACGGGTCTTTTTGCTAATCAATTCTCTTATCAACTCCTTCCACTGACAGGGTTTGGAAGCGTCAGAATTGTGGCTTAATTTTTTTCAAAAGGCACCTACTGCCCAACCTTAATGGTGCTCTGAGGAGAATCTATTTCCGGCAACATAAAGATTCTACTACCAATGAGCACGAGCGGCGACTGTCGTAAAGATGTGACCCAAGCCAAAGCGTGTGTTTGTTGTGATGCTAGTGAATGCAGCTCGGACCTTCCTCAGAATTCTGCATTGCTTTACAACTTCTTTTTTCAACAACTTACAGGATGCAAAGCGACGAGGTAATGTATTTTTTTATAGTTACGTAGCGGTAGTTTTTGATGTGTGACAACAAGCAATTTTTGGAAAACTTAGTATCGTAGTTTTGTAGCTGGCCATATATCGCTACTTACAGCCCGGTGCTCTAAGACATGTCCGAATAATATAAATTTGCTCTAGTTTAACTGTCTTGTTTCCGAAGTTGAGAATCCAGGCCAGTCCAGCCCTGTCCGACCCGACCACGAAGCTAAGGAATAGCATTTATAGATAACCTATTTTGATGCTATAAAACTCATCTTAAAGTGTGTATTTCGATCAGGCATATATCTAAAAGAGAGCCTTTTTTGTAATTACTTAGAAACTCCTCATAGCATTTTTAGGTGAGTGGAAACACCAGTAACTTGCAGAAGCAGTTATCTATGCTGTGCCATGTGTTTGACATTGTTGACAATGAAAATCATCACAGGCTAACATTTGCCCACACAGAAAATCTGCAGGAATCAATAAGAGAATCATTAAAGAACTGGATTGATCAACAGGATTGTTAAAAGCACCCATATTGATCGAATCTTCCCGTCCATACTTATTTAGGCTTTTATTTTGAAAGGCTTGATAATTTCAGCACAGGGTAGCACTTAAAAGATGGCCTAGGGATTTTTTTTTTTACCAGGAAGCCAAGAGCATGCCAAGACAACCTAAATCATTTGTAAGAAAGAATTTATAAATAAACACAACCAAATCCATGTTTTTGCTTGAACATTGATATTTTAGATAATGCAAAAAATTCTCCCACCTTGAGTCAGTGTGGACAAGACCAATCACCACTGCAGTCTTCTCTGACTCAAGAATGAAGCTGATGGGTTTTGGAGGTCATGGTGTTTGAGTTATGTTTGTGTATTAAATATCTCAAAAACCTTTGAACTTCTCAAATCTTTTCACAAATGTCCACTCAGAATCGTGAATGACATCATTACATTTTGGAGGTTGTAGTTCAAGAGTTAAGGTCACGGATACTCAAGTCGGTCCTTCAGTATCTCGTGTGCAAGCTGGTGGATTTTCTTTGAACTTTGCCCCATGTCCACTCTTCTACAAGGATGAACTGGTTCATTTTTTAGGTCAAGGTCATGGAGCCTCTTGTTGGTTCTTTTCTTGAAAATGTAATTTCTCAAAAACCACACAGATGTCCACTTTGATCCAATGATTCTCCCATTACAAATTTGAGGTTACAGGTCGTAAGTCAAGGTCATGGAGTTAAATGGTCAATCTTTGCATAATAATACATACAAGATCATACGTTTTTCGTCGGAGCTTGATAAAAAATTAGCTGATTTAAGTGTGAAATTTCAAGGGAAAGGTATTCGCGCCTCATGTTCACCTCTAGCTTTGATGCAAAATCTCAAGAACACTGGATTTCTTATAATTTTGGTTCAAATGTCTACTCTGGATCAAGGATGAACTGATTAGAAATCAGGTAAGGGATTTTGCTGCCCTTGATTGTCACTTGTTTGTAAGCATAATATCTCAATAACAGAGCGGTGGACTTTTAGTCAAGCTTTGCTCAAATGTCCACTCTTGTTGATCAAGGATGAACTGGCTGTTTTTTAAACCCGAGGTTAAGGTTATGCAGGCTTGTGTAGGTCCTTTGCTTGTTGATGATATATCCCAAAAACTATTTAAAGTTTCTTTAAACTTGGCAGAAAATGTCCACTTTGACCCAATTAAACTTTTGAGGTTGCAGGCCATAGGTCAAGGCCGTGGATTCCGATGGTCAGTACCTGTTTTTGCATGAAACATATAAATATTACTTGGATGAACTTTCTTCAGACTTAATACAAATATCAATACTGTAGTGACTTGTGGATACATGAGTTAGATGGGGTTAAATGCTCAACCTTTGCATATAAAAACATCACCCAAGAACATATGTTTTGTTGGCAGACTTTGCTACATGTCTACATTTTGACAAAATAAACTGATATAAGTTAGACATTACAAAGTCATGGTATTTGGGCCTCATGTCCATCTCTTGATTTTGATGCAAAATCTCAAGAACACAGGATTTTCAAACTTTGCACAAATGTCCACTTAGTATCAAAGATGAGCCAAAGAAGAAAACCAGGTAAAGGATATTGCACCCCTTGATTATCATTTGTTTGTAAGCATAATATCTCAGTAACAGAGCATTGATATTTTGTCAAACGGCTCAAATGTCTACTCTTATTTAAGGATGAACTTGTAAGAGTCTGAACAGAATGGGGGAAAAATGCTTTTGGTTACGCTGCCTCCACCGCTTTAACACTGTAAAGACAGAACTGAAAATGTAGGAACTGGTTTCAGTTAAAGCTGTTTGTTCCATTGTACTACCCATACCCAGTGAACAATGTCTGTATTTTTGGTGTTACTGTCCTCAAAACTGTTCCACTTCTACTGTCAAATTGTTGTTTTTTCCATAATTATTGTTTGTGATTTATTGCATTAACCTTTTCTTGAATTTGTATTTATTAAGATAAATGCTGCTAAACTCTGAGCCAAGTTTCCCTCATGAACAAGATCCTGGTCTCAATGGGAATAATCTGGTTGAATAAAGGTTAAATGGAAAAGAAGAGTTTGTAGATCAAAGGTCAGGGCTATGGGGTCTTATGTCTATTCACTTATTAGACTTCTGTGAATTTCACTGCTGCAGAAACCACCCTTAACTCTCCCTCCTTATACTTTATCAGAAGCACAGAACTGCCAGGATGTGGTTTAGCTGATGAACATTTCAATCTACAGAGAAGCTTTTATATCAGGCTCTCACTGCTCTTCATGCTGATAACTGAGAGACAATGTTGCAGCCAGACCGTGTTTCTTTGTATCTCAGATGTCAGCAGGAGGTTGAGAAAACAAGCCGACTAAATCCACAGATGTTGAGCCCTGCAGTTCGTTTTTTGTTCCAGAGCTGCAGGCGTGATTTATAATCAATTGTGTTGCCAAGATTTGAACTTCACCAGCCGACAGATTTGTTTATGGGACATAACAAAACTTCCTGTTTTCCCTGCTGGAGAGAATTTCTAAGTTGTGGGAAAAAAAACAAATGCAGTCTGGATTTAAAGCTGATCTGAGAGCAGAGAAGTGAGGTACATGACATGTTTATTACCGTTTCGACATGTTTGATTTAGCAGAGGATTCTGATGCTAGAGCCAAATATGGTGGTATGGCTACATGAAGGTACTGAGCAATAAGACCATCTTTAATCTGCTATGACCAAACTTACATCAGACCACAAGTTCAAAAATAATCACTTTTGATTGAAAACGTCTACATGTTTTAAACAGATGCGATCTATACTGCGTTACTGAGCCATGGTATTGAAAAGTAGCGAAAGATTTTGAGTCATATTTCAACCACAAGTGGCAGCAAGCAAATTAGAGAGCACAGCCTGAATCTACAAATATAACAGCAACATTTCAGTACCAAAACTAGAGAGCACTCAGGCAGAACAACCCGAAGTAGCTAAGATATTGCTGTTACATCTATAAGCAATAGTTCCATGATAAAGTTACAGTCATAATATGATTCCTTGACTCTGAAAACCCATGTCTAACAGTCTGAGTCATGTTGATATCACTATTTGTTAAAAAGTTATTGAGCAAAAACAACTGTTTACTTATGGTGGTGATCTGGATAACCACAAAAGTCTTATCATTTTTAAGTTGGGCCATTACCAACATCTGCTAAAAAATTTTAGCAAAACCTGTCCAGTAGTTTCTGAGAAATTTTGCTAACAAACAAACATAAGCTGGCAAAAAATTAAACTCTTTGGTGGAGGTAAAAAGAACTTTTAGACCATTTTATTTAATACTTAAAGAGGACATATCATGCTGATGCATGATTTAATACTTACATATAATATAATAAATTTGAAAACAAGACCTTACACCCCCTTAATTTCCAAAAAATTAGATATTGTATTTTTTCTGATATCCTAGAACGAGATTTGATGCCTCTGAAAATAGGTCATTGCGAGATGTCCGCGAGATTTCAAACGTCATGACATCACGAGGTACCTTTCTTTTTATTGGAGTAATCTGATAAAACACTTCCTCCTCTGTGATGTCCATTAGCCCCAAACCCTCACTGAGGAACACATCCAGCAGCAGGGGTATAAAACTCCCTCGTTCACTCCTTCTCATTACCAGCTCTGGCCTGTAGGGGGACTCAATACGCGGTCACTGCTTTGAGCCTGCCGGAAAATACAGTAGAAGAAAAAGGACAGGCTGGCTCAGCCCCCGACAGAACTGACCAATCAGAGCACAAAGGGCTGAGACATTGCGAGGTAACTTTAGGTCATCCTTGAGACGAAGCGTTTCAACAAGCGCTTGATAATGGCCTAAAATGAGGATTTTGAGAACGCTATTGTGGGTCAATGAAGGAACTAAATGACTTGTATTGAGGGTAGAAATGCTTTACAGGCATCCTAGTCTGGCATAGTGAAAAGGAGAAACAAGCATGATATGTCCTCTTTAAGATTCAAAATGTTCATATGCTTTAACAAAATGCTATTTGTTACGTAACTGAGCCATGCTATTGAAAAGTAGTTAAAAATTGAGTCATATTTCAACCAAAAGCTGCAGCAAGCACAGTCTGAATTTACTAATATCACAGCAATGTTTCAGCACCAAAATTCTGCCAACAATGTCACAATCAGACAGTGTGCAAAGGTTTACCTATTATTATTTCGTCCTACAGTACAGGCCAAAAGTTTGGACACACTTTCTCATTCAATGTGTTTTCTTTATTTTCATCACTATTTACATTGTAGATTCTCACTGAAGGTATCCAAACTATGAATGAACATGTGTGGAATTATGTACTTCACAAAAAAGTGTGAAATAAATGAAAATATGTCTTTTATTCTAGTTTCTTCAAAGTATCCACCCTTTGCTCCGATTACTGCTTTGCAGACTCTTGGCATTCTCTTTATGAGCTTCAAGAGGTAGTCACCTGAAACGGTTTTCACCGCTCAGGTGTGCCTTTCCAGGGTTAATTAATTGAATTTCTTGCCTTATAAATGGGGTTGGGACCATCATTTGTGTTGTTCAGAAGTCAGGCTGATGCACAGCCCACAACTGTTAGATTTAATATTATGGTAAGAACCAATCAGCTAAGTTAAGAGAAACAAGGGGTCATCATTACTTCAGTGAGAATCTACAATGTAATTAGTGATGAAAATAAAGACAACACATTGAATGAGAAGGTGTGCCCAAACTTTTGGCCTGTACTGCATGTCGGCAAAGGCCAAATGTTTTGTTTTTATTTTAATTACTGAAGTGGTAGAGCTGGCCATAATAAGGTTAAATACAGATATTTAACCTTATAATAGGTAAAGAAATAAGACACCTGCAGGTAAAAACACCCCAGGTGCTGCAGCTTGGAAAAACACACTGGCTTAAAGGTAATGGGTTTCTATACCATGTCAAGGTGTAAACTGAAACCAGCAGGTGCTCAAGGGAAGGAATGGCAAAAGTACTGAACTAAGAGTTTAACAAGTTAATAATGCAGGTTCAGTTGTACGGTCTGTAAATGTAGCTTCTGGAGTCGACATTTAAATGTTACGAAGACCAAAACAGTGAATGTACATCTCTAAAACAAGTGGAATATGAAATCTTCCTGTTTATTTTTGTTAGCACAAAGGACAAACTCTACTTGTTATTTTACAAACCACAATTCCTATGAAGCTTGGATGTTGTGTAAAATGTAAATAAAAACAGAAAGCAATGACTTGTGAATTATTTTCTACCATATTCAATTCAATGCACTACAAAAACAAGATGTTTAATGTTCAGACTGAAAAACGTCATTGTATTTTTGCTAAAGTCACTCATTTTGAATTTGATTCCCACAGAAGGCTATGTAAGTTTGAAGAATGCTGAAAAAAGATCTGTTTGGAACATTCACCTGAGCAGGTTCATTGGAATAGGGTGAGTGTAATGACTGGAGAAAAACCTGAAAGGCTCAATCCTGTACAAACAAAGACAGGGTAAAGTTCACCACTTAGTGACCTGTTTGAGTAAATATCTCAGCAGTTGAACGTTTCTTTAAACATACAATAACAAAGAATTTAGCAGTTTCCTCTCCTACAGTCCATAATATTATCAAAAGATTTAGAAAATCCAGAGAAAACTTTGCATATAAGCAGGAAGGCTGAAAAACAACATTGTATTCCGATGACTCTTGATCCCTGAGGCGACACAACTGACGTCTTTCTGTAAAGGATGTTACCAGGCGCGCTCAGGAACACTTTGAAAAACCATTGTGGGTTAACACAGTTTGTTGCATCTTAGTCGCAGTCAGTTTCTCTGAGCTCAAGCTCATCAGAGATGGACTGACACAAAGTAGAAAAGTGTGCTGTAGTCTGAAGAGTCCACACTTCATACTGTTTTTGGAAATCATGGACCTCCTGTCCTCCAGGCTACAGAGGAAAAAGCCATTATCAGCGCAAAATTCAAAAGCATGTGATGGTATGGGGGTGTGTTCGTGCCCATGGCATGGGTAACTTGCACATCTGTAAAGGATCCATTAATGACGATAAGTACATACAGGTTTTGGAGCAACATCTGCTGCCATGAAAACATCTATGTCACAGTCATCCCTCCTTATATCAGCAGGACAATCCAAAGACACATTCTGCATGTGTTACAACAGCGTGGCTTTGTAGTTAAAGACTGGACTGCCTTGTCTCCGACCGCTTTCACATGAAAATTAGTGGGTCAACGCAGGTTTTTTCAATGCTGTTAACCCGCTGACAAGTGACTCTTTTCCCACTGCCAACAGACCCAGGTGCAATCAGCAGCAGACGAGCTGCATGGCTGTTTATTTTCCTCTGGTACATCACGATGATGTCATCACATTGATGACATCATAAGCACAACAAAGCACGTCCACATAAACAATGGAAAGGAGGATAGAGACTGTGGACATGGTTTTCTTTACTTTTTACTTTTGTCCCTCTTTAAAAATGTACAAACTTGGCACTGATGACACAAAGGCAGATGGAATTTGTTGCTGAGACAACTAAGAGTCACATAAATTTCAGACAAAGGGGTGGGCATAATGTTATGCCGACATCATCTGTAAATTAGCGGGTTGACCCAGATGTGATGTTCTCACTGAAGCTGATTGAAGGCGAGCCAATAAAACCCTGCGTCGCTTGAAGGGTCAGTAGACCCAGGACAAAATGCTGATTAAACACTTCCAAACCGCCAACAGGAGCCGATTGTTACCGGGCTTAAAAAGGTTTTTCGGCCAGTCTTAGATGGGTATTCTTTTGAGAATGTGTGGCACATTATGAAGCAAAATATGACCCCTGACTGTTGATCAATGGAAGCTGAACATCAAGTAAGAAGGGGGAAAAATTCACCTACAAAGCTTCGAAAGTTTGTGTCAGCAGCACCCAAATGCTTACTGAATGTTGTGTAAAGAAAAGATGACCTAAAAGAGTGCTAAATATGCTCCTGTCTTAACAGTTTTGGAACATCTTGCAGGAATCGAATTCAAAATTAGAGAATATTTCCAAAAGAACAACCATGCTTTTCATTGTGAACATTAAATATCTTGTATTAGTGTTGTACTCAATTGCATATAATTGAAAAGGGACATTTTAAAATATTTTTTTTTTATTTAGAATTTATAAAACATCCCAATTTCAATGGACCGAGTTTGTACAGTGATGATACTGATACCTGTTTGTTGCCAAAGTAACATATCAGAAGCCCTGGACTCCTGATATCAGTTTTTAACTTTCAAAATTGTTAGAAAACATTTACACACCGTCTAAATTGTAAAAAAAAATGTATGCATAATTTTAGTAAAGACGGGCTCACATAGCAAGAGCCAAACTTTATGTTGTTGTTATCCTGAATTCTCTCCACAGCCCTTGTGCCAAAACATCTCACCTTATTCCAAGGCCGACATGCTCCAAAACATTGGACAGGGAGACATCCTTTGCCTGAAAGGGCTTCCTCTTCTCCTTGAACTCGTGTGCCAGGCAGATCCTCCAGCCTTCACTCGGTACTCCATGTCCCATCTCCTTTGACACATACCTGCTCATGAGGTCCGCTGTGGACTTCTCACCCCAGTCTGAAGTCATTTTGATGAAGAATGCAGCAAAACTCGAGTTTTAAGAAAGGAGTATGACAGTTTGGGAGAACACCCTCTGGAGCACAAACAAGGAAGTCTACCACCTGTAGACAAAAGAGTCCGTCTGAGAAGGTAGCAGCATTAGGGTTTGAAGTCTATAAGTGGATCAACCTGCAGAAAGTCATTCCTGGGAGGAAAACCGGTTCTCAAGTGACAGTGTGAACACCTCCGGGGACAGAGAGCGAGCTGGGGGTAATTATTACTTCAGGGAGGAGGTCCTAGTGCCATTATAAAGTTATGACCCTCCGCAGGCTCATATCATCGGGAACATTTGGCATCAGCCTCTTGAGTTCTGTGTTCAGAGCTGAGAGCGAGCTTTGGGACTTTTGCATTGAGTCCGGATGTTGCTGTAGGGATAAAAGCCGACTGGATACCGACAGGAAGAATGCAATCCCGTTCATTCAGCGCCTAAAATCACACAACAAAACCAGAGAGACATCATCAGGAGAGCCAGGTGTCCAATGCAGGAGGGCCCACATAAACCAGCATCTCATTAACCGGCGGTTAGCTTACAAAGCGGCAGACTGGCACCTCAATCATTAATGAATCAGTGCAAGCCAAAGCAACCTTTCACCTACAGCCATGTATCTTTAGCTAGTTTAAATAGTTAACTCACAATTTAATGCTGGAAAAAACACGATTACATTTTCTTTACCAGAGACACAGCGCCATCCCACTGCTGCTCCAAATCGACTTCTGTCAGACCCCTGCAGACTCTGCTAGCAAGTCCCGACGAGTACTGGGGATGTTTTCCCCTCAGTTTCGTCTGCCAGGCACCAAATTCTCTCTCGTTGCCTTCTTTAGCCATTTATTTTGTCGCGACGGGATGTCCAAACTTCAGCTAGTCTACGTGGCTTACCTCAGCTCACATTCCAGAGGAAAAATCAATATAGCTGTAGTTTATTAAGGCTCACATGAAAACCAGCTTCGTACATTAAGGATGCCTGACAGGCCTTACTCTGGGATAACTTCGACATTGCGGGAGAGTTCGTCTCTGCTGAGCCTGTACCATTTTTGGGTTTAAGGGGTGGTTGTGTTCGTGTAAACAACTCGGAAATTCGCATTAGGACAAAAAATCCGGCATTTTATCTCTTGACTAAATAAATATTTGCTAAAAGATAGGATCTCTCCAAAAATAACAGCATAAGTACATACATTTGGGGTCAATGAGTTGATATTGAGCTTACGTGCCCCCCAGTTACCATAGCAACAGCCCAACTCGCTTCAACTGTGCCACGGGACGTTTTGTGAATGGCCAACCAAAAAGTATCACAAATAATATTATAAGTTTATTATGCTTCATATATTGTATTATCGGGGGTAGTATTGCTTCCAAATCAATATATTAGATATGCTAAAATAAGGATAAATAATTTGTTTATATGGGTATCTTAATTTCCTTGGTGTCTTATTTCCCGTGGTTTGTGCTTGGTTGCGCAGCACCGGAACTAGCGTATCAGCCGTATGGATTTTTTTTTTTGTTGTTTACTGTAGCAGGAATGCTAACAACCTCAATAAGCCAAACACTTGGGAAAGGTGTTCAGTTTTTGCGTTATGTTATTAGGGAATTGAAATAAGCCGTGTCTTTGGACGAAACACCGTCTTTGTTCTGCCGCAGTACCGTTTGGAGCCAAGGTATGTGTTTAAATGGCCCTTTAAACAGCACCTTATAGCAAACAGGACCAAACAGAAAAGTTCAGTGCGTAAGAGCCTTCTCGCCTCTGGACGAACAGCTGATATATTTGGCCCACATGCATTGACCTGAGTGCTCCTGTGTTGATATTTAACTCCAATGCTGCTGTTCCAGATGATCGAGGTGGTGGCCTCCATGGCCCGAGGCCCCGTGTTCCTCGCCGGGGAGCTCATGGAGTGTCTCATCACATTCACCAACCCGATGTCTCACCTGTCCACCTCTGCCAGCAGGTACGACTTTCTCATCCTCATCACTATATTCAAACGAAATGATGGCAGCTCCTTTTAATTTTTACAGTGTAAGAGTGTCAAGGATTTTTCTATCTAACCTAGTTTTAGCTATAATCTGTTGCCTAAAATATATTTTAGTTTAATTCATATTTAGTCATCTGAATTGTTTAAATTTTAGTCTAGTTTCACAACATTTTTAGTCGCTTCAATCTCCTATATATTTAGTCGACTAAGATATAAAGTGTAAGGTATTTTTAAAGTTTCTTTAAATTTCTGAAGTCATGTTTTACACTTGGATACGATGAAACATCTAATAACCATTTATTGAATGCTAGTAAAGTTTGAATATATAAATTAACAAAAACAAATTGAACTTTTGTGTGAAATGCAGTCACCTTTATTTAGGCTAACTTGCAGAGCATCTCAGTTACAATACCAGAATTTACAACAAGCAGTGAACCTGCTCTACATTAATAAATCAATTCATAAAGAGAGCGGCTCTGATTGGATCACTTCACAACTTATCCCACCCCCATGAAGCTAAGGCAGCTGTGATTGGATGTCCCTCTGAGCTCATCCAAACTTTCCACACAACCAAAGCCGCTGTGATTGGATATACTCCTAACTTGTCTCTACTTTCTACATGATGAAGTTAGGACTGATGGATTAAGTCTCTGTTATTTTTGTCTTGTTTTTATGTGTTGTTGAAAATGTCAGTTAATTTAGTTTTAGTTTTTGTCTATGTGCACTTTTTTTTGTTTAGTTATGGTCTGGTTTTTACCAGGGGAAGAAAATTTTGTCTACAAAAACTAAAACAATAATAATTGGTCAATGTAACCAACACTGTTTTCTATCTGTTATTTATCTATAGGATACCATTTATCCTTTTCAGGGTCACAAGGGGGGTGAAGCCTATCCGAGCTAGCATTGGAGGAGAGGCAGGGTATACCCAGAACTTGTCACTAGCCAAACCCAGGGCCACATAGAGAGACAAACAACCACTCAGTCTCACACTCATACCTGAGGGAAATTTGAAGTCCCCAATCAACCTATTTTTACTTTTTATCTCTCATTTATCAAATCTAACACACATTGCTGTATTTTGGAATTTCTAAGCTTTCAAAGAACTCTTGAATATTTTTAGTGATATGTAATATAACTTTTTGTTAAATTTAATAAAACATGGGGTGCTGGTTTGGCGTAGTGGTTAGCACCCCATGTACATGCTTCTGCCGGTTCAGGTTCGAATCCCACCTGTGACCAGTTTGCAGAGTGTCTTCCCCTGCTCTCTCTCCCCCTTTCACAAGCCTATCCACTGTCTCTCTCCTATCAATAAAGGCACAAAATGCCCAAAAATATACATTAAAAAATAAAAATAAAACATTGCTTGATAAAATTAAAATTTGCAGAGTGCTAAGCTATTAAAACACTTGCTAAATAGATCATTTTGACATACGTAATAATATATTTTGTATATTGCCCTTTAAAAGCAGAAGTTTGCTAAGTGCCTCATAGTGAAAACAAAGAGACAAAACCAGGAACAGTAAAATGAGCATAAACAATCAAGTCAAACAGAGAAATTCCCTACAGAAATAAAATATGATTGTTTTAAAAGATGATTTTTATGTGGAAAACTAAGAGAGGGAAGCCAAGCTAACTAAGCTCATAACAAGTAATAAAGACTACCACTCAGAGTCATACTGTTAACATGATTTAGAGAACAGACAAGTGCTCTTTTCCTGAAGAAAGACTCGTTCTTGTTTCCAAAGTGGTCAATGTGATCAGATAAAAAGATACTCCTGGAATAACACTGTCTAAAAATGATCATAGTCAAGTGATTATTTTAATTTACTCAAAGGGAGAATGGCATTTCAGGTGATAAAAGATCTTATGTTTTCTTTTGGGATGCTCAACCATCTGGTCAGTTTTGTTTTGTACCATAAACCACAGTTGAGGCCTGCAGGGCTTGAGGTAAGCATCTAACCCCGTGGTTCCTAATCAAGAGTTAAGAGTCAAGCCCCAGACTCACATGACAAAATGTGATGCAGTATAATTGTTTTCATTGATAACCTCAAGGTAAATCTGGCGTAAACAGGTTCTCGTGCAAAGGTCTATAAAATAGTCATAGTTTTAGATACTATGTTTAAACCACATTTTAACAGAGGTTTGATTTTCTTCCTGTGCCTGAGCTGTGGCTGCAGGCCAGAGATCTATTCTGTCCCCCCTGACTTTGGTTTGGTCAGGTTAGGCAGGCCTGCTTTTTTGTGAGACTGAGGAGAAATAAGCTATTATGGTAATCATGATCATAATCTTGATTTAGCAAGCAACTCTCTTGAAACACAGTACATGCAGTTTCAACAAACTGTTTTCTGCGGGCACACACTCTTACTTTGACTCCCCTCAGCTTTGTGCATCACCTGCAGTTGATGACCCAGTTTACAGATTACCGAGAAAATGGAGCTGGGGATGCCAAAGGAAAAAAATATCTGGAGATTTAATGCTGTCACAGTGTGGAAGAAAGTTGGTGGGATGGAGAAACGTCGGCTTGTCTTGTTTTGCCTCTGTGACGTCTTCATTCAGTCTCATGTGGCTGAACTTCTACTGCTAAAATAATGGTGAATTGAACTCGCAAGCCAAAATTATAGAAGCTAGAATGTTGAAGTGTTGGTTTGAATCAGGTCATAAACACAGTCTAGGCTCAGACAGAACATCAGTGGGCTTGAGTAGGGTCAGGCTTGATTTTTTTGGGCCTGATCTAAACTCTACTTTCCAGTCACCAGGTGGGAACACCCCAGACAGAGAACCAAAGATCTAGGCCTTTGTCTTAAACTCTTTTGTTTTCTTGTCTGTGCTTCAGTGAAATGCTGGCATGGGCCAGTGCCCAAATCCACTGCCAGTTTCATGCCAGTGAGAGCAGAGTGGCCCTGCCGGCTCAGGGCAACAAACAGGACGTCCAGGCTGAGAGCAACACAGTGCTCATTCCAAGCAGAGGTCAGTGGGGGAAAATAAGAGCACTGAAAGCAAATTTACAAAGAATTTTACTGTGAGCTAATTCTGTTTTTGTGCAGGAGAGAGAGGGCAGTGTGTGCTGGACACACCACCCAAAATACTGTTCTGTGACCTGCGTCTGGACCCGGGAGAGAGCAAAACATGTAAGTGTCATCACATGCATTTAAAATAATGATGTTTAATGTAAAGCAGCCGAGTGTAACACCGAGCAGTTATGTCCCAGTGATGAGGGCAGTTGATGAATAGTGGTCCTAATGGTCTTGCTCCTTCCTATTTATCTGGTTTGTTTTTACCATAAGGGCCCTTAGGTCCTTACATAGTGGTCTTTAACTGTTCTCAAAGTTAAAACTAAAACATACAGTGAAGCATCTTTTCATTATTACGTCCCTCGTCTGTGGAGCAGTCTACCCGAGGACCTGAGGGCAGCACCTACTGTTCATATCTTTAAAAGCAAACTCAAGACCGACCTTTTTCATCTGGCTTTTGGCTGATTACTTTTATTATTATTTGTCATTATATTTTAACTTACTGTAACCCTCTTACTCTGCTTTATTTCTACATTTCAGTTCAGATTTGTTGTTTGGAATTGCATTCATTGCTAAATTCTTTTCATTTTATTATCCTATCTTAGATTTTATTACGCACCTGGTGTGAGGCTTTCTCATTTTACCACATTATTTAAATTTTCATTGTATATTATTTTATTTACTTATTTTACTCTATAGTATTTCTTTCTAATGTCTTATAATGATTCCTAACTAACAGTTTAGTTTTTGCTTCTGTGTTTCATAGTTTTTAATTCAAGATAGTGTTTCCTCAGTCCTCTAATTCTTTTTTCTGTCAGAATTTCCATTTTATGTCTTTGTGTGTTTGAGTAAGTGAGTGTGTGTATTGAATGTGGATGGGGGGGGGGGGGGGGGGCATCTTACATTTCATTTTAAACAGTAATGCAATTTTGTACTTTTTATTTAATTTATTGTTTAATTTTATTCCCCATGTGATGCACTTTCTATTACAAAGTCCTGTATGAAAAGTGCTATACAATTAAAGTTTGATTGATTGATTGATAGTGAAGGGGTAGTAGTGAGGGGCTTGAGTAGCTTTTAATACATCATATTGAGTGTGTGTGTGTTGGTCAGGTCCTTTCTGTGTGCAGTTTGTTCCCTCTGTGCATGTGCATGATTCTCTCTGGGCGCTCCAAACTCTTCCTACAGACCAAAAACACTCAAAACCAAGAGTTTTTTTCATGAAAAAATGAAATGATAAAAAATGGAGATATGAGGTTTGTTCCCTACAGTGATGATTTTCTTCTTAATTTGTTTCTGACACTCTCTCTCTCCCTGTCTCAGATTCGTACAGTGAAATGGTTCCTGTAGACGGTCCTCCTAGTTTTCGGGGTCAGGCGGTGAAATACGTCTATAAACTGACCATCGGCTGCCAGCGTGTTAATTCTCCAATCAAGCTGCTCAGAGTTCCCTTCAGAGTGCTGGTTCTGCAAGGTGAGCAGAGATTAGTTTTCTGTCTTTCAGAGGTGGAACAACTACAGCAACAACATATGTGATTAAAGCTCATGTCTGGCACTAAAGAGCAAAAAAACCCAACTCCAAAGCACTATTCTATAAGTTATTGTATCATTCTATCTGTGTAACAGCCTTTTGCCTAAAGTCTAAGTGTGCAAAAATGAATGCCTCGTTTTATTGTTTGATCTGGGATGCTTCAGGCATGCCAGAGCCTCTGTTTCCTCAGGATGAGGAAGTTTCCCCCTCCAACCCGTTCCTGGAGGAAGAGGAAGCCAGCCGCCGGGACGCTCGTCCCCTGGAGAGAGCTCTGGACATGCTGATGGTCAGCACCTCTAGACGCTGCCCCCGTAAGTCACATCCTCTGTTTCTGAAGTCAGTGGAGCACTTTAAAGGGATACGACAACAGTTTTTTGTTTCATGTCTTGCCTCACTCCCGAGTCCATAAGAGGCAGATAGACAGCATTCTCTCAACTGTATGTGCAGTAACAACAGGCAGAACTTGTCCATCACTAATTGTGCAATTTGCATCTAAATGTGTGTTCACACCGAACGCAACTTGAGCGACTTGAGCTACCTCAGCGACCACTCTCCATGTAAAGTCAGTGTACAGCCAAGATGGGGTGGGGTTAAAGGAACACTACACCCAAACAACGATTTGGCCTCGTTTTCTACTCACCCTCATGCTGAGCAACACTCTGGATTTTTTTTTTTTTTTTTTTTTTTTTTATTTTTTTTTTTTTTTTTTTTTTTTTTTTTTTTTTTTTTTTTTTTTTTTTTTTTTTTTTTTTTTTTTTTTTTTTTTTTTGAGACATCAAAAAAGTGCTCCAGAGTGTTGCTCAGCATGAGGGTGAGTAGAAAATGAGGCCAAATTGTTGTTTGGGTGTAGTGTTCCTTTAAAGGATAAGTTTGGTTTCTACAGCTTTCACTTTGTTTATAGAATGAAGTAGAACAATATACTCACCCAGAAGGCTTTCCTGATCCAAACAGTGCTTCAGGAGATATTTAGATCCAAAATCGAGCGGTGGACATCCGTATAATGGTAGCACACGGGGCATGTTTAGCGGCGCTCCTAAAACTGCATCAATCGTCCAAAAACTCATTCGTTTCACCAATATTTCATCATGGTCCGCTCGGGCTACTCCTCCATTACAGTCTGTGTCGCTCCAGACATGTTTTTGTGACTGTGCTGACCTCTGAACTGAAGAAGAAAATGTTTGCCTCCGCGCATGCACAGTACTCTCTGGAGAGCTGTTCTTCTCTTTGCCTCCGTGTCCCCCTTTCGATGAGCTCCTCATCTGTAAACTCTGGCTTGAAACTGTAAGGACACCCATCATATTCAAAGTTCTCCTCCACAACATCTTCATCAGATAGATATTCGTCCATTTGGCACAAAACTGGAAGAATAAAGTCGTTGTGTAGTCGGCGGTCTTCCCCTGAAACAATGAGCCGTACTGCGCATGCGCAGAGGCAAACATTCTTGTTCTTCAGTTCAGAGGTTTTTTTTTTTTTTTTTTTTTTTTTTTTTTGAAAGCTGCAGAAACCAAACTTATCCTTTAACCCTATGGTGACATGACAGCCGCCATCAAGGCGACCATGTCACTCTGTCGTCCCGTCGCTGATGTTGAAAAAGTTAATCTTTTCAGGGGATGTCATGTGTGACTGTGTGGCAACAGCAAATCAGCGTTGTGTGGGTGTGACTGTACCCGTGACAGACTGTTTTTATTCTGGACTACAGAGTAACAATTTATGTCCGTGTGGGAAACATTAGTCAGTGAGGACATTAGTTCCGCCTAGACGGACTGCAGAGAACTCACAGATAATGCTGCTTCAGGACCATCAGCTGCAGTATTTTGTGGTTGGTAGGTTAGTGAAAAGGATACAGTTAGGAAAATGTCACCTTAAACATCCTGTTATATGATATTCTGTATGACATTACTGCGCTGAAACTCGAGCGGATGTGACGTCACTGAGCCACGGCAATAGTGACCAACTCACCTCGTGTCTGCTGGGATAGGCTCCAGCCCCACACAACCCCAAAATAGAGAAGTGGTATAGATTATGGATGGATGGATGAATGTTTATTATGTTTGTAACATGTTGTGAGATAATTTAGACTTCATTTAATGGGTAGAAATTTTAGTTGTTGTCCTTATTTTGAAAAGAGGTTAAACCTTTAACTCTTATTTTTTAGTACAGAAAAAGACATACATTTGGAGTTAGGACTGATCTAAGATGTCATATTTGTTGTGTCCTGATTTTTTGTTTTTACTTAACTTTATCTGTTATTCTTAGCCGCTCTGATCATAAGCATGTATTGTAATGCTATATTAATAGTTGCTTTTACAGAATAAAAGAAATGTAATATCTCAGTACAATACAATACAATAGCAGACTAAAATAAAGGGAAAATGGGAACACTGATATACTAAATGATGGAAATAAAATAAACATATAAAACACTGACATACTAGTTTAGTAATAGCTCCAAACAACACTTAATTATATCCATTCATAAGCTTGTTTTAAATGTTTTTCTTCCTTCTTCTGAATGTCACATTTGACTTGTGTTTCTTTGTTTTGTCCAGACATGTTTAATATCACCAACATGCGAGGCAAAGTAGCAAAGTTCTGCATCTTTAAGACGGTTTACAGACTCGGAGAGGACATCATCGGCACCTTCAACTTCTCTGAGGGAGACATTCCCTGCCTCCAGGTGAGTTTATCTGTCACAAAGGATGGATTACATAACTTGAGTTCATTTGTTTTTATGCAGTTTGTTGTTCCCAAAGTCTTAACTAGCTGGGGAAGAAGGCCCTTCGGTTTTCTGCTCCTTTTCCGTGGAATAATCTGCAGACTGAATTTAAATTACAGAACCTTGTGTCTCTGAGTGTTTTTACATCTTTAGTGAAATTTCTTGAAACCAAACATTCTGTATGCCGCTGCTTTAGCTGATGTTTTATTACTTTACCTGTTAATTATGTTGAGCTGTGTGAGTCTGAGTCTGTTGGATTTTGAAACTGCATTGCTGCCATTCTTGGCCAGCCCCCCCTTAAAAAAGAGATTGTTCATCTCAATAGGACTGACCTGGTTAAAGAGACTGTGAGGAGTTTCTAAGTAATTACAAAAAAGTCTCACTTTTAGATATATGCCTGATCGAAATACACACTTTAAGATGAGTTTTATAGCATCAAAATAGGTTATCTATAAATGCTATTCCTTAGCTTCGCGGTCGGGTCGGACAGGGCTGGACTGGCCTGGATACTCAACTTCGGGAACAAGACAATTAAAACTAGAGCAAATTTATATTATTCGGACACGTCTTAGAGCACCGGGCTGTAAGTAGCGATATATTGCTGGCTACAAAACTACAATACTAAGTTTTCCAAAAATTGCTTGTTGTCACACATCAAAAACTACCACTACGTAATTAGAAAGAGATACATTACCTTGTCGCTTTGCATCCTGTAAGTTGTTAAAAAAAGAAGCTGTAAAGCAATACAGAGTTCTGAGGAAGGTCCGAGCTGGATTTTTATTAGCATCACAACAAACACACGCTTTGGCTTGGGTCACGTCTTTTAGTTCGTTCCAGTTGTAGTCATTTCCGAGTTCCGAGTAGGAAACTGCAGCTGGAACGTCCCCCCGAAGTCGGAATTTCCTGCTGGGAACTCGGTGAAACCTCGCCACCCCGAGTTGACAATCGAAGATGGATGCCCCCAGTGTGAACAGTTATTTAGCTCCTGTAATAATCAATTTATTTGCACTTCTGACTGGGGTGTGTCGCTCTAGATCAGCTGTATACATAGTATTGTTAGACTTATATTTACAAAAATGCTGCCATAGTGATAATCACATTCTTCATACAACAACACCGGGCGTGCTAACAACAGCTAACAATAGCCTGGTAGATGGGCATGTTTTTTCAGACTTCAACTGGAACGCCGATAAGTCGGAGATGATGTCACTCCCAGTTCCGAGATTACTGAAACGCAGCATTACAATAGTCGCTGCGCGTGCTCATGGGTAGCAGAGTCCTAATGTCGGGGGTAATAGATTCTCCTCATAGCACCTTTAAATAAAATATTATTTTGTAAACTGTCTTATTCTACTTAATAGCTTAGTCATCTATGTACCTGTGTTCCCAGTATTCAGTGAGCCTACAGAGTGAGGAGGAGATCCAGCGGCCTTACCAGCGGCGGCCCGGACAGGCTGTCAGTGTGACTGGACATGGGAGACACATGGAGTCGTGCCTCCATACGGCATCCAGCCACTTCTCCCTCCCCATCCCACTAAACGTCACCCCAGGGTTCAGCACGGAAACAGGTAATACACACCCCTTATTCATATATGCTATTTAAAGTGGCATGTTTGAGATGTAATTATCGTGCCTTCAGTTTTGATCATACTACTGCTGACAAGCTGCAGTTCCACCATCAGGAGGCCATTGTATGATAGCCATCAAGTTTTTATGATGTTTTTCAGATTTTGATGATTGATCAGTTTATTTCAAACAGTTCTGTTGTGTAGGACTAAGTTGTTTGTATCCCTTAATGCGTACTTAAGACACCTCTTAGACTCTGGATGGTCAAGGAATGAGAAGAATAGAGGAAAGTACTGAAGACAGAAAGATAAAGGAAGGAAGGAAAGAAAGAAGAAAGGGTAATAAATGTAAAGGAAGAAAATAGAAGATGGTTAAATGGAGGTAGAAGGTGACTGTGACTGCTCGACAGAAAGTCTAATATGTTTGATTTTGTCTAGGCCTGTAATCAATAAATCAATAAACCGCACGATAAATAAAAACGTACTCGGTGAGTTTGCCAGCCTCGATAAATTGACACATGCGTGCGTGTTTGTTATCCTCCTCTCTTTCTAGCAAACAGGCTGGATGACAAGATGGCTCACCCTGTGCAACTTTCTCAACACCGGGATGGATTGCTTAAATTTTTTGTCTCTCCCTATGTCTTTCTATTTTTTATTATTATTATTTTGCATTTTTAAGCTCTACCCAGAACCGTCTTAAGATCCAACAATGCAAATGCAAATTCTTGCACATTTTCAATTGGTTGTTAAGATTTTATGCGGGAGTGTATTTGTTCAACGGGGTGGTTACTTATTAACAATATTATCAATAATCATAAAGGAACAACTTTTTTGCATAACAAAGATCTTAAAACAACTGCAGTCCTCTCTCTTCATCACTTTAAGATGGAATTTAACCCTGTGTTGGATTTTATAGCAGAGTGAGCAGGAGAATGAGGAGTAACAAGGAAACAAACACTAATGAATGAAGGCACGAAAGTGACGGTTCCTAAGCCGGCTGTCACAGCCCAAGTGTGGGAATATTTTGGTTTAAATCAGAATGAACAAGGTGTGAGCCCATGAACACCGACGAGCTGATATGTCATATTTGTTTGAAAGTAGTGGCGACGAAGAAGGGGAAGTGCAGCGGAGCCTTCGTCCTGACAGTTCGCGCTTACTGAGGCGTTTGGTCGGCAAAGTAAAGATAAATATTCGCTACACTGCAAAAGAAATGCAGCCTGTGAACACGGTTGAAAACCCAGCATTTCAGGAAATGTGGTAAACATTTGACAGACAGTACAAATTGACTGGGAGAAAGTACATGTCACAAACAATTAATGAACCGTATAAACTCCATTTTATTTTTTGTTGTGTGTGGGTTTTTTTTTTAGTTTTCTCTTGTCTTTACGGGACAGGGTCTATTTTTTATTTTTTGATTAGTATAATGATTTTTAGTTATGCATTTTTTCCTAAAAAAGAATCCATTTCATTTCCACTGATTTTTTTCTCTTTTTTTGGTTAAATTTATTATGTTGTATATATTTATATTTTATTAAAAAGCTCTTGAGCTTCCAATTAGTTAAATTCTTTTAAGAAATTAGTTTATTGCTTTTGATAAGGTGTACTCACTTTATTATGAGATATATTATAATTACGTTAATGAATAATTATGTTTCAAAATAATATTGACAATAATATCGTTTATCTGTTATAATTTTTTGGACAATAGTCGTCCAGAAAAATTTGTTATTGTGACAGGCCTAATTTTGTCCTTCCTCCTATGATACAAAAGTGCTTGTGTAACAATGATGTAAACAAACTGAGATTTGTGCTTTTGGAGCTACAAGACATTAAATGAAAGATAAACATTGAAAAAAGTTAGATATTATTCCATAATAATGTTCAACCTTGGAAGAAGTTACTGAGACATTATGTATTTTTCACACAGCCGCTTGTTTTTTTCTTTTGATTGTTTAGTGATCCTGAGGTGGCGTCTTCACTTCGAGTTTGTCACGGCCCGGGAGCCGATGGAACCGCCCACCGTGCTGCAGAACCAATCAGAGGTCACCGTTTGGACGGGGAAGGAGAACGTGGACGTGGATACCTTCAGCTGGGACCTGCCAATCAGAGTCCTGCCCACCAACCCGGCCCTGGCCTCCTACATGTCCCACTTCACAGGGACCAACAGCATCAGCATCTGAACGCTGTGGTGTGAGGAGGGCGTGCATCACTGCTGATGCTTCAGAGACTCATTGTTTTCATTTGAGAGGCAGATTTTATGGACAGAAGATTATTTTGTCTTTTCTTTGTTACTTTATTTCAGAGACTGTGATGGACTCCTAATTTCAAGTCTGCTGCGTTAATCATTTTGCCTTTTTAATCTGAATTCTAACACTGAAGAGCTCCTCCATTTTTATTAGATTTTCCATCTCTGACCTTTTAAAGTGCAACCGTTTCTATAATCGTTGTGCATTCCTGTATTTATTTTATTTTTGACTCAATACTGCAAGTTTTTTTTTGCTATTTTAACCATTTTTCTTTCAGCTTGAGCAAAAACAGATGTAAATATTACAACAGAAAACTATTAAAAGTGTGATTTAAACTTGATAAGTTGTGTAAGAAGATTTCATTTATTGTCTCAAAACACAACAGGTTTCTGTTTATTGACAATGTTTTAATTTGAAAAGTAGAGAAGTTACAGCAGAAAACAGGACACCAAACAGGAGCATATATATTAATGTACTGATGTGCTTATATTTAGATTCTTAGCAAAGACCAAAACAGGGCTTCACATTAAGATAAAAGCAATCAGCATGTTAAAAAAATGATTTTGAGTAGTTTTGATGTAAATTTAATAATCTGAGTATGTTTTGATCAAAAAAACTATTTGAAAAAACTATTTTAGTTGCAGAAATTGACTGTCAACATAAAATTAAAGCAAATTAATTCAAGTTAAAGCCAAATGGTTCAGAAAAAACATGATTTCATCCCCATTTTTTTTTAAATTGCAGACATTTTCCTGATAGTCCAATCACACTAATTTTGCTTCTCGTCTGTTTCACAAACTTCTCCAAACACCAGCAACCCTTTTACTCAGTAAGATGACGTGCAGTACGATTCAAATACATGTCTTTATTAATGAAAGCGATAAAAGCTGTATATTTCATACATGGCGCTAACTAATGTCTATATCTTGAGGCACCAGGCCCCAGGTAAATATCTACCTTTGCCTGATAGAAACAAATCCCCCCTTACTGATATAAATGTTTCCAAATAACCCTTTGTAAAGGAAAATATGTTATTTCTGATTTTATATTATTATTATTATTATGAAGCATACATATGACATTACAAGACAACAAGCTGTAAGAATAATTAATATTAAATATATTAATAGTTTTTCTTGCCTTACTTTGCCTGGAGCTCGTTCACAGACACATTTCCCTCTCTACAATCCAAACATAACAGGTGGAGTTAAAATCATATGCAGATACACGGAGTGGATAAAACTGTTTACTGATGCATAACTAAAGTATCTGTTTCCCTCCGTAGACAAACACAACAGCTGGAGCGTTTCTACTTCTCCAGATGTTGCTGCAGCTCCTGAGATCCATGGCTCGGGTCCCTCATGTTGTCTCCAGGTGTGCAGGGCAGACGGGGGTCTGAGGTCAGGACCAGGGAAACTTTGCAGGTCAGGGGCTCCACCCGCATCTGACACCAGGCGGGAAAATCTACGGGGCGGTGCAGCCTGGACAGAAACAAAGGTGGGGAGACTCCTTAAGCTTGATGCAGCAGTGTTCTTATCCTTCCAAATGTGGTGCTAAAATCCTCAATGGGGTCCATATATCCTGCTCCCCTCTTGCTTTAAAGTCATTTTGTTAATAAAGCTAAAATGTGTCATGGGTTATCTTAAACTTTAAGCTAACAAAGAGCTGATTGTGCACATATGCATGGAACAAAACCTCTGCTGAAACTGCCTTTAACAGGCTAAGTGTTATAGTTTCTTTAAAGATTTCAAAAGAACAAGAAAGCTGTTTCAAGACTTTCCAAAGTTTCAAGACAGAGAACAAAATGATACATCAAATCAAAATGGAAAAAAAACTAAATATAAAAACATCTCAAGAGGAATAATGTTGACTGTATGGACCTCACAGTTCATTTATTTTGTATTTTACTGGATTTATTTTGTTGCAAAACAGTAAGAAAAGTTGGTAACACTTTATATTAAGGTACCATTAATCTGGTGCTTACTAATATGCATTTAAATAGCATGATAGCCCTTAATTAGTAATTATTAAGCACGTATTAACACCTTGGTGAATATGTGTACCAGAATATGAAGTGTTACTGAAAAGTTTGTGACTGCTAGTGTTGCATCTATAATCTAGAGTGTTTATAAAGGCAGCACAGAGAGTCATTCTCTTTATGAGAAAGAATTTTAACACAAGCACAAACGAACTGATATAATTTGCTAGTATATAAATATAGTCAAGAAAAATGTCTCAACATTTCTCCAAAGAAATATGCAATTCAATTCTTTTGTGGAGGTGATTTTTCTTTTTTCCCACACCAATAGTTGGCTTAAAAGAAAATTCACAAAAAACACTTTTGCATAAAAAGAAAAAAAAACCTGAGAACAGACCCGTGGGATTGTTATATTTATGTTTGATCACACAGTTAATCTTCAATGTTGCATAAGAAGATGATTATTAAAAAATATGACTATAGAAAAACATTAATGAGTGAGATTTGCTGTGACATGTGACACTAGTCATATGATCTCTACAAGTAGTTTAAGTGGCAATTTATTTGTAAGAAAAATTGTGCGCAAATACAAAAAAACTTGCTTTAATTGTTAATTTTGGACCAATAATGCAGTTCAGTCATTTTTGGGTTGATGATTCTGCTTGTAGCCAATTGTGGACTTAAAAAGAAATTAACCTCAAACCTCTGAATAAAAATATAAATAACCATTAAGATACATTATGATACAGTATGATGTCTTTTGAATTGAAAACAGTTAATATTCAGTGTTACAAAAATATGATTAACAAATAGTGTAACTATAGAATTACATTAATATGTATTAATTACCAGTTGTTATTATACTTTGACTTGCTATGTGCTGTGATGGACTTTTTTTAGAAAACAGGCAAATGTGTGAAAAGTTAGAGCTAGAATTATGGATCCATTTTTTAATAAACAGGAATTTAATTGAAAGAATTGCAGTCAAAAGTGACTCTATTTTTATGTAGTCATCTGGTTTATTGGAAAAATCAGTATTGTTGTCATTTTGCTTAAAGGTAAAATATGAGTTATGGATCTAAAGTTTGATGTAGCTGGTGACCTGACCTGTGGTGGGATCAGTTTTTAGGATGCTGTTGTGTTCATGACCTCTAATAACTCTCCAGTTTCACACTTGCCCTCTAATAAACTTAACAGCATTTATATGCAAAGAAATGAGACTCTCAAAACATCTTGTTTTGTTAAATTTAATGAAAAATAAATATTTAAAAAAATAATATTTTGTTTTATTGTAAAATTGTAAATGTATTTGTGTAATTTGACAGCTGTATTTGTTCCTTTTTTAATTTTTTATTAGGGAAGAGAACAGGTAGAAAACAACATATAGCACAACATTCTCTCCCTCTTTTCTTTTTTCTTTTAACTTTAAACAAACAGATTAACCAAACTAACAGTGTCTCTAAGAGAGTGAAAATAATAAAGTAAATTATAAATCGTCAAATATTGATAACCCATCAAACAAAACATAAGGTGACTCTTTCATCGAGATGGTAAGATGATATGATTTTAGTATTGCATATAAAAATATAATTACAACTATTTCAATCACTACTATTGATACTTTTGATGTTTTGGTTGAACTGGTGGTACTCCTGGAAAACTTAAATGCAATACTTAAAAAATACTTTTCTTGTTCTTGTGATATTGCGACTTTAACTTCAGTGCAGCACAAACTTCATCTGTTACTGCACGTAAACTTCTTTGTTCTGCCTCCACAGTGAGGTGACTACAGTCGTCTGGACACCAAACCAAAGTGTGTGTTAGTACACTCACGTCTCGCAGCAGCCGACTCCCACAGGGTACAGACAGGTGCACTGCATGCAGGCGTTGTTCATCCAGGACTCTCCCAGAGCGTACTGCCTCCCCTCAAACTCACACTGCGCTGTAACATGACAACACATGACGGTCAAAATCAAACATAATGTGGTTACCAGATTAAAAAGGTCACACTACTGTTCTCACCTCTGGAGTCAAAGTGACACTCCATGGGTGCTGCAAACCCTCCGCTGCTCCACAGGAAAAACCCCACGGCTGCCAGCACCCAGTTCACTCCAAAGAGCTCCATCTTCATCTGGTTGGTTTGGTTTCTGGTTCCTCTGCTCTCTTTGCTTCTTTATTTATACATCCTGAGGCTGTACCGCGGTGGCGTGGAGGTGGGGTCAGGGCCGTCATGTGGCCCACAGGCCTGGCCGGTGAAGGTACCGTCCACTTGGGGGATTGAGGAGGTGGTGGAGTCTCTGTATCTTGGCACAGATTTGGCACTCTGGAGATCAACTGGCTGCGCTTCAGTGGGCATGAACCTCCTAAGAGATAGAAACAATGACACATCCACGCGGTGACTAATAGAGAGGTGAGATGGAGGGCAGAGAAGGAGTGAAAGCATGGAATTATCAAACATGATTCATCACCGTTCAACCTCTCGTTTGGTTATTTTGTCCTGGTCATGGTCCAGAAACTGAAGATTTTTCTAAAACACGTGTGAAACATACAAAATCACTGATGTATGACAGGATGACTCATCGGTATATACGTGTATATTATACACTTTGAATAAACTAATGATGTAGCATATGATTCTCAACTGAGTTCTTAGAGGGGAATGGACTCCGTTGTAATGCATGGGCGTTCATAATCTGGTCCAGACCTTCTGCTCCAAAGATTTGTAGGTTTCTACTTCAGATTTCCACAACAACAGCTGAACTGGGCTGTTTTTTCTGAGCCAATGGCCTTTAACTGAAGACAAAACAATGTATGACATCACTCCTGTAGGTCTATTTAGGGGGTAGGGGAACAGGCTCTTTTAGGCAGCTACTGGTGCTGCAGAGGGGAATAGTGCAGCTGACTTTTGTCTTGTGCTCAGAAGTACTCTATTACATGTCATACATACTTAGGGGCACTCAAAACTCCACAAAGCATAACATGGCCTCTTCAAAACAGTTAATTGGAGTGGAATTGAGGCTTGCAAAGGGAGGCAGAAGTCAATGTTTGCTGTTGAAAATTCTATCGAACATGCTAATCCAACAAAAACAGTGCTGCCCAACTGATGTTAACTTAGTTCTGCTAGCTAGGCAGAAGTGAGTTAACATTTAAAACAAAATGAATTATTTTTTATTTCAAAAACCTCATACATGGGCTAAAGATATGACCATGGATGCTCAGGTGGAGAATCTTTGTCCCTCTCTGCTGTATTCATCATCACCATTGCTTAACTCAAACTGAAGTGGTTGAACTGGATTGAGAGCGCATCTTATCCTCTGTGCTACCGTGGAGATGTAATGAAGAACAAGTATGCTAACACCACAAAGAAAAACCATGCGAACAAAGTTTATTACCTCGCTAAGGAGGTTATGTTGTCGCCAGGGAAGACCGTTTTAAATTGTCACATTATGTCGTATATTTACATTTCAACACACCATGAATATATATACCCATATACAGATATATTCCCATAATCAACCTACATTCAGTACACCCAATACATACAAATGTTGTACCTAAATATATATATATACACATACACATGCACCTACTCATACACAAGCAAATCCCACATGCACATATAAACATATCCATTAACATACCTACATACCCACATACATTTAACATAAATCTACATCCACTTGCAAACCTATGTACATATACATAAACAACATATGTGACATTTCTGCATACATACAAATACATAACCCCCTACATTCACTGTACATATATATATAGATATGACATACTAAGTAGTCAGCATCATAATGGAATAGAACCAATAAAGTGCTAAAGACCATATACAATTTGATATCTATGTGTGATAATTACAGTGCAAAGTAACAAGTGTCAATAAGGGGTAAGAATAAATCACATGATGCAACAAGGATAAAATAGCAATATCTTAAACCCTATGTACATTATATACACAAAGTTGCTATGTAGAAAATCATGTTGTTATCCAGATAACTGCCATTAGCTAACAGTTGTTTTTGCTCAATAACTGTCTAACTAATACTGATGTCAACATGATTCTGAGTGCTAGGCATGCGGTTTCAGGGTCATGAATCATGTTATGATGGTAACTTTATCGTGGAACTATTGCTTATAGATGTACCAGCAATATATGAGCTACCTTGGCAGAGGTTTTTGCTCGCTGTGGGCTTTCTATTCCACATATTAAAAATGTAACAAAAACAGGGTTTTATCACTTAAAGAACATAGCCAGAGTCCGCCCGTTTCTCTCCCGGGCTAACACAGAGACGCTAATGCATGCTTTTATCTCCAGTCTATTGACTATTGCAACGCTCTGCTTTCTGGTCTTCCAAAAAGAAACATCTCAAGTTTTCAACTATTACAGAACTGTATGTGTTGGGGTGGAGTTTGAATGGGGGGTGGGGACTGTTTTTGACATGTATAGCACTTTGTGCTGCATTTCTAATGTATGAAAAGTGCTTTATAAATTAAGTTTGGTTTGATTTGATTTCTAAATGTCTTTTGGATCAGGAGTTAGAAAAAAAACTTTATTTTTCTAAGTTGATCAGGTAAAATGTAGTTTTTGTCTATCAATTGTGCCTGAGATAATCCTGTGGTGCAATGATAATGCATTTTTGTGGGCTAACACAGAAGTTAGCATTGTACTTGTTCTTTTGACTATAAGGCTATGACATTAACTTAGCTCTGCCTAGCCTGAGTTTACTCCACGTGGCTCAATATTTCTCCCTTTGTCTGCAATGTTGGCCTAAATGTCAATGTGTGAATGCAGCTTTAGTGTTAATGATATCTGAGTGGATGGCCTGATTTGTACTTTGATATTTACTGCTAATAAAACCACTAATTGTGACCCGTTGGGAATGCATTGCTGTGTATTCTGTGTATCAACTGGAAAATTACTCCACCTCCACCAAATAAAGTCAAATTATAAAATTTGATCTGACAGTGCAATGCAGCATCTCTGGGCCAACAAAAAATGAGCTCATGTTCTTCCACGAGTTTGTTATCTTCAGTCTGAGGCATCAGGTCATTGGAAAAATCCTCTCAGCCTGTCGGGAGGCCTTAGAGCCTCATAAGAAAGTGTTTTATGTGCATTTTCTCTCATACCACCACAGTAGTCACATCAGTAATAGGACCCGCTTGCCATTCAGAGGTGCTACTTTATTTTATTGCATGACTCATGGTTGCCTCCTTTGATATTTAGCTTGATTAATGTTTTTGCTGCATGTTAGGCACGGCCAGTACTATACAGGTGATATTTGATGTGATCCATGGACAACCTTTTTCAGCCTTGTCCTTGTGTTGACCTGAATTTAAACCCTCAATTTTTCATACCAGTTGTCGTCATTGTTGATGAACAGGGTGGGCCTCATCAAAACAGAAGATGAGGATTTTCCTGTGACGCCTGCTGCCTTCACGGATGTGCAGTTAATTGGTGACAAGTGTGTTTTAATTTGGGAGAGCTTCCTTATCAAATGTTCAGAGCTGTCATCATGTTTTCTTCAGCAAAGCAATACATTTCTTCCATTTTCTCCACAGATTAACTGCACTCATTTTAAAGTCGTGTCTGAATGGGGTCATCCTTTGATACATTTCATACCAAATACTTCGGACATAAAACAGAATTGTTGCTTTAAGCGCTTTTTAAAACTCCTATTTAAAACAAAAACAACTACTTTTTTCATTTCAAAAACTCTGAAAAACAGGCTTGATATATTGCCATGGGTGCTCAGGTGGAGATCTTTGTCCTCACTGCTGTATTACTTAACTTGAACTGAAGTTGTTGACCTGACTTCAGTGGGCATCTTATCCTTTGTGCTACCATGGAGACGTGATGAAGAACAGGTACGCCAACACTGCAATGAAAAACCAAATATACAAAGTGTTTTGTCTTTTGGATCAGGTGAAGGGAAAAGACTTAATATTCATAAGGTGATAAAGTAAAAGTAGTTTTTGTCTCTGAATTGTAGTTGAGGAAATAGTAAAAAGTTACCTACCAAATAATCCTCAAGTATAGAGAGGTGTAGTGATGATGTAGGCTAATGTGGAAGTTAGCATTGCACTGGTTCTCTCAACTAAAAGTTGATGGAATTTTAACTATATTTTGAATTATTGCTGGTAAAAAGGTCAGTGGTACAAAAAACAAACAAGCTTGCATGTTTGTGATCACCTTAACAAAAGAAGTGACATTCCATGATTTTAAGCTAATAATCAGTGAGGATAAAAAGTATTACTAAAGTACTATAGAACTACAACATGGGGGGTTGACTTGGAAGCAAGTGCAATATATACGATGCATAACAGCATGTGTTTGCAAAGTGACCTGATGAAGTCAGTCCACACAGCTGTAACAGTGTATGTATTCCATCCATTACCTATACCCATTACTCTTTTGGGGATTGCAGAGCCTGGAGCCTAACCTAACCAAAATTGGATGAATGCACCCTGATCCAATGGCCACAAAGAGAGACGGACAACCAGTCATGCTTAAACTCATACCCAAGGATAATTTGAAGTCACCAATCAATCTAATGAGCATGCTTTTGGTAAAGGGGGAGGGAGTCTTGACTGACACGGAGGTCGAACCAACAACCGTCTTGCTGTGAGGCACATGTGTACTTATAACTGTTTCTCAAAAGAAAGATAAAAAAATGCTTGCATTAGTGTCACCAGCCAAGAAGTATGAAGCAGTTACTTAGCAACAGTATTTCTAAACACAATGGTTTAGAATTCAAAAACTGGGGAAAATGCATTTTAATCATTCAAATTAAACATTAAAGTCTCATCTGCATGGGTTCATCACACACTTTATTTCAGATATTTACCCATAACAGCTATTTAGCAGTTCCATATAGATCCAATTTTGGTGGTGATTACGATTGGGATTTTTTTAAAGGATTAGTTTACAGGGGAGGTTCAGCAGTTTTCTATATTTTTGACAATCCTTTGCCCTGCTGTGTTATGTTTTATTGGAGGTTTGTGCTCTTGGAGCACTTCTTGTTAAAGTATGTTTTCCAAGCAGTTTTGCTTTCAATGCTTTAAGTAACAACACTAGTTGTACAGAATCATACTCAGCCAATTATAGCTCTATTTATTTGGTATTATTGCTATTTTTCATGTAGTCATGGTAAATTTGGTCATACCCTTCACCTCCAACAAGAAGGGGTTTGACAGTTTGTATTTTGAAGGAAAATTTTACATTTTATCCGATTTGTTGCTGATTGGAATCCAGATCCTAGAGTTTTTCAAGGATTAGTTAACAATGCGAGGTAAGGCAAATAGATCAGAATAGATATGAGGTTTGTGCTGTCCCCTTAGTAATTCACATTAATTATTTGTATTTGGTCTAATTTTTTTGTGGGGGTTTTGGAGTCTTCATTTGTTTTATTGGGTGGTTGCTGTGGTCAGGCCCGCTCATGTGGTTTGGGGAAAAGCTTTGGACTAGCAGGTTGAGTGGACTTTTTTCTGGCTTCAGCTCTCATCATTTATCCTCTCTCGTATTTATAATGGTCAAATCGGTTTTTGTTATAACTGTGGTCATATTTCACCAAAACTACCGTTTGTCTTGTCACCACCAAACTACCGGATTACTGTCCCTTTAAGGAGATAACCCCGCCTTTTCCCTACTTCCTCCTTGGCCCTATCAGGCTCTACAAGTCAATACAAGATACAACGATTGCCTCCTCAGTTGAACCGCTTCTCCTCATCGATAATCGGCTGCTTTCCCCTGTTTGTACATTTCAGTTGATGCTGTGTTGTTGTGTAGCTATCAAAAACATCAAATCATGCCCGGCGGAGACAGGCGTTAAGATAATGTCTTTACCGTGAACATAGGGGGCTTAAAGTAGTCTTTTTAAACGAGTGTACAGACTGAGAGTAAGGCTCTCCGTGTGAGCAGTATTTTATTTTGAACGGGTTTTCAGGAGAAGTACTGTTGTGCTGAGCCGAGGCCTTGTCGCAGACCGAACCACTCGCAAAGTCTCAAATAACCGTCCGGGATTTCATGTTGAAGTCGTCTGGGTTTTGCTTAAATTTTGGTGTTTTCCCGTCGGAAGATGGACACTGACAAATTCAACTATGTTTACAGCTGTGACTTGGACATTAACGTTCAACTTAAGATGTAAGTTTTGTACTTAATGTTCCCTTTGGTCAAGCGGTGTAACTAATCTATCTTGTGACTTGACAGGATGCTCGGTATGTTTGCTATGTGTGTGTGTGGACTCAGAAATGACATATGTTTGCGACTGTGAGGCTGAAATTACTCGAAAATACTTGAGAAATAAACACTTTATGCAGCTATTTACTTAAATGACCAATAAGGATACAGCGATATACTCAACAAGCATCAGAAATATCACGTTACGGGGTGTTTGATAGGGTAGGGCAACATGAACCGAAATCAGACTTTAATATATATGTGCGTGTATTGTTTTATTCAGTCTCACAATACTACAAATGTTAACACCACAAAACATTTTTTTGCAACAGAAGAGACTGAAAAGGCATAGGCAGAAGTGCAATCCTTATAATCATCGGATATTGAGATTTTTGCAGATACTTACAGCCAATAGCCACACATATCGGCAAGTTAAAGAAGTTTACAATACTGATGCACCTTCTCATTGTGTTATTAATACGTTTAAAATCATGGGTTTAATTTTGTAAGTTAATTGCTGTTTTTATTGATATACTATAACACTGAAGGAAGCTAATCTTTTTTTGTTTTTGATTTGTAGAGCTTTTACTCGCGACCAGAAATATAGCCGTATCACATGCATCAACAAAAACTCAAATTAAGCTACCCTCCACATATATGGAAAAGAAACAAAAAGCATACTACAACATATACCATGGTATAAATCACTAAATAAAATCAAAAAAACAATCTAAAAAATAATTTAAATTTGTGTCCTTCAAAAAATTACTTTACAAATACTTTTGAAAATAAAAGTGTATTACTCATTTGCAAATATATTTCAGCATTATTCTATAACCTCATCTCTACAACAAAAAACCATCTCTTTTTACTCCTTTTTTGTACCCTAAAAGTAGGGACATGCAAACCATACTTGGACTCTCATTTTGAAGAAAAAAAACCCTTTGTAAACAGTCTAGAAGTAACTTTGATTTTTCTCTATACATTTACATTTGCATTAGTAAAAAAAAACACATTTCCTAATTTTTATAGCATGGAATTTCTTAAACAAAAGAATAGTATATGCACGATAGCCAACCTGATCAATGATAAAAATGGCTCATTTTTTGTAGGGTGACTTTGGAATTTAATGTTTTATACTCTAACTCCCAAACTTTCATACAGTATGACATGTAAGGAAGAATAAAGTCATTAAACTAAATGGAAAGCCTTATAGTTAGAATATTTTTAATGTATTCTTGCTGCGTGGTCATGCTTTATAAACACCTTTAACCTGAGCTAGCTGTCATGATACAAGAATGATAAAGTCAAATGATTGATTTTGACACCCATTTAGTCACATGACAAGGTAAACAAAGGATGCTGACACCCAATATTGGCCATTATTACATTGTTTACAATATTAATTCCAGCTTTATACACACGTGTTCTCAGAAGTGCTAAGAAAAAAAGGAGTGGGAACAATTTTATAAGTCGTGGTTGATTTGAATACCAAGTAGCTTTAAATGATAAAATCCACATTATATATACGTGCAGTGCTGAGCAAATTAGACCACCTTTTGTAATAAGTAGAAAAACAATTAAGTATACACAATATTGAACTTTTGCTGGTATACTGATATTTGTTAACTAATTTTTTCTCTCAGGTATGTTTTGCTTTTATGACAGTGATCTTTAAATCTAATTTTTTTTATTTGTGATTATATGGTATAGCAAAAAGTCAGGATTTAGACAATGTGTATGCTGATGTTGGTCATTTTCTTCACTCCTGTGTTTAAGACTACACTTAATTTACTGATTGCTATTATTTTCAGTTTATTTTGTTGTCATTTAGATATCACTCACAGTTAAAATGGTTCTCTTGTGATGTTAATATACCTCGGATAATTGATAATAATAAAGCTTTTTTGAGATCCTACCACTGAAAGAAGGGAGATTCACTCATGGCTGCAGACAGAGTAAATGTCTGTTGAATTGAAATATGCAAAATATGCAGTCTTAATCAGCCTGAAAGTGTGCATAATTACTCAAAGAGCAACTGTATACCAATATATATATATAAATTTTTGCTCTGATTAATGTTTCATCTTTGTTGACACCCTGCTTGATGTGCTAGAACCGGCTGAGTGTTTGACACACTATTCAGTATTCTCCCTTTCTCTTAATTTTTAATGACAAAATCATTAAATATTGCATGTTCACACACACACATATATATATATATATATATATAGAGAGAGAGAGAGAGAGAGAGTGAGAGAGAGAGAGAGGGAGAGAGAGACAGAGACAGAGACGAGTCTAAGTTTAACACTAGTTATCTGATAAAAATAGGGATCTAAAAATAAAATAAAAAGGTTCATTTTATCCTGTATAAATGTTAAGTGTGCCAACTTTTCCATAAAGATTTGAGGACATATATATCATTTTTTTCCAAATACTGCAAATTATGCCAAGCTGTGATTAAAGTAGTGAATATCTTTTTGTGATATTTGTTGATGTTAGATCATTTTCCATAATTGAAAGACAAAATCTAATGATCTTTCTCAGTGGGAGATAATTACTTTTTTTTGTAATCAAATTTCTTTCTGTAAAGTTTCAAGTGGAGCATCTTTTTATGAATTAGGTCTATTATGTCCATTTTGTAGTCTTAAAACTAAAAAAAGTTTGGGTTGAATATCTTCTTGAAACGCATTCTTTGCCTGTAAGAACAGAATAATTAATCCGTCAGTGACAAGTTTGCAAATGCCTTTTTAGAGGGAAAGTTGGACCAGCTTTAATTATATTCAAATTTTATTTACTTTAGCACACATTTATTCTCTTTGTCTCTTCTCTGTTCTTTCAGAGGCAGTTTAGAAGGAAAGCGGGAGCAGAAGAGTTACAAAGCCCTGCTGGAGGACCCCATGCTGCGCTTCTCTGGTCTCTACCAGGAGAACTGCTCGGACCTCTATGTTACCTGTCAGGTGTTTGCTGAAGGAAAACCTCTGGCCCTGCCTGTCCGCACTTCATACAAAGCTTTCAGCACACGGTGGAAGTGAGTACTGAAATGATTTGAGAATCAGAAAAGCTGTATAGGAGGATTAATTTCTTGCTTTTTTAAACAATAAAATTGAGTTATTTTATTAAATCAAAGGCACACTAAGCTGTGGTATGAAGGAGCTACACTGAAAAGACGTGTGAAACATTGTAGCGTTACTGAGGGCCAGAAAAGTAAAATGGCTCTTGACTGGGCGCCAGACAGACGACTAAATCTGTCGTTTAGAAAATAATAAATCTCAGGGTGTAGACTTAGTGCTCAATGAAACTAAAAAATACATTTAAAACAAATTATTTGATGGTAAAATTGTGCTCCTTCCTCCTTATTTAGCAACATTTCAAGTTTTCTTTTTCAGATTACCCAATTGGGAAGCAGATATGCAAGTCAACCAGCTGGTTGTCTTGCTCATTAAGGGTTATCCCAAACACGAATGGCTTAACTTTATTTTTGCGACAATTTTTTTTTTTTCATATGAAAACATCACAGAGAGCAAAATTAAGATATGTAGCGGTTGACTCAGTTTTAAGAGAAATCATAGATACATTTTTATGGTCAAATTTATTTCCTTCAACTAAATTATGTTAGATGATCTGGAAATATGTGAAGACTTTTTTCTTACTCTGATGTATGTTTTTATTGTTATATTTCTGAGGAGCCACGCTGTAACGATTCGCCTCTAATTTTTTCTAGTTTTCGAGTAATTGGTTCATGTACAGCAGCGCTACCCAGTGGATACATATTGTTGTTACAAACACTATTCAGAGAGTTGAAAAAGGAAAAACAGACAAAGATGGGCTTTCAGAGTTTTAAATAAAGTGGTATGGTGACAAAAGGTCAACCGTACGGTTACAATGCCAGTCAAAGGGTTAAATAAAGGTAATCTTGCACCATTCAAAAGTAATTCTGTCTATAAATAAATTGAAATTAGAGAATCTGAGGGAAAAATCACTAACAGTTCAGTTCCATTCAAACTTAAGAGTTCCAACAAGTTAAGCAAACAAGTCCAAAAATTTCAGAGTCTGAAGTTGATCAAAAATAAACCAAGCTTGTAATCGGTCCAGTAAAGAAAAAAATATAAAATGTCGCAAGCAGGTCATTATATTAAAGAATGTCCAACAATATTCAGCTCCAAATACAAAATGTCCAAAGTTTTTCATTAATTCAAAAGTCACAAAATTAAAACCTAATAAACACAGTTTTTAGTCCCTTTCTACGCCCCAACCAAGCACCAAATCCAAGTGACAATGAAAATCAACAAAGTCAATAAATGTGAGTATGAGTGTGAGAGAGAGTGGCAATAACTTGCGGTGCGCAGAGCAGGGACACATGGGATGAAGACGGGTTCTGTCCAGGTTAGTGGGTGGAGAAAACAAGGGCCACAGGCAGGGTTACCAAACACAGAGAGGCTAACAGGAAGCAAAGAAAAATCTTCTGAGCTAAAAAAGGCAAAAAACAGTCACTCGCTCCTGGATACTCATGCACTTCCCCGTTCCTCCTTCATCCAGTCATCACAGGGATCCCTGTATCCCCTAAACTTTGGTCCTGTCTGGCTAAAACCCCACTCCCTCCAGCCTTCTCTACCCTCTGCTCCATGTGTGAGCTCCTTTGTCTGCCCTCACACTCTCTCAGGTCACAGGTGCTGCAATCAGCTCTGGCTGCTCTGCTGGAGCCGCTGCCTCACCTCTGAGCAGCAGGGTGAAGGTTTATGCCCGGTCTGACACGACATATGCAGCAGAACATAAAAATAAATGATGATGTGGGAGCTAATGTGGTGAAAATATGTAAACAGATGTTTGATAACAGACTTCTACATCAAGAAACGGATTTGCAAAAAAAATGATTTCTTAGCAAAACTGTGTTCCTGCCTCTTCATTTAGCAACATTTTAGGTTTTATTTCTTAGATCAACCAATCAGGAAGCAGATAAGTAGGCTAACTTAAAGGTTGACAGATGTGTTAAGGGTTATTCTAGGCATGGATGGATTTCTTAAATTTCTTCAAAAAGTTCTTATTTTTATGTTTTTCATTCAAAGACATCACAGTGCAGCACAGTCTCTCCCATTTTCCCCACAGTTTTTATATAATGATATTTATGTATAGCAGCACTACCCAGTGGATTTAATTAATATTTATACACCATTCAAAGAGGTGACGCGAGGATAAAAAGCCAAAAATAAGTTTTAAGTACAGCAATATGGCAGGAAAAAGTCCACCGTGCGGTCACAATGCCAGTCTAAGGGTTAATATGTAAATTTGCAAAAAATAACAACAAAACCCAATTGTCAGATTATTCATTTAAAGATATCACATGGCAGAATTTATTATTTTTACTCCGCTCTTACTCTGAGTTTTCTGAGGAGCTGTGCAGCACAGGAACTTCAATTTTTTTAGTTTTTATAAAATGATATTTATGTATATAATTAATGTTGCATACACTTTTTAAAGAGGAGAAGTGAGGATAAAAAGCCAATATATAATATATATATTTTTTTTTTCAATAGAATATATTGAACATTTTACAATTTTTACAAACACACAACGCAATATTCCATCAATGTGTGGAACTTTATTTGAAAAAACAGACTCATTATATAAAAATAAAAATAAAACTAATAATGAAATAAATAAATTTTAAAAAGTGGAAAATAATAAATAAAACACAATTAGAAAAAAAGAATAATTAAAGTGAAAACCCTGCCATCCATCGACCCAGTCCACAATATTAACATCTCTTGGCTGAACAGTGCATATATGCAGTTTTCTTTCTGTTGGCTTCGACCATAAGAGAATTACCGTACCACACTAAATACATATCCTTAAACAAAAGTTTTTTTTGCCAAAAAGGTTTTAAATACAGCAATATGTTGGGAAAAAGTCAACCGTGCGGTCACAATGCCAGTCAAAGGGTTAATACGAAAAGTGGAAATGGGTGCAGTGGTAAACAAGAGGAGATAATATGAACTAGAACTTTCTGAAATATTTAGATGAGTCCTCACAGTTTGTCTTTGCTGACTCCTCTCCAGCTGGAACGAGTGGCTGCGGCTGCCTGTCAAATACCCAGACCTCCCTCAGAGCGCTCAGGTTGCTCTGACCGTGTGGGACATCTATGGACCTGGCAGAGCTGTCCCTGTTGGAGGAACCACAGTCACCCTGTTTGGCAAATATGGGTACATTCAAACCTGCAGTATGGCTTTTGTTAAAAAAAAAAAAGAGTTTAAGTGCACAAAATAACAGAAAAGCTCTGTAATTTTAACACCCCTCGCTGTTCTCCTCCAGTATGTTCCGGCAAGGCATGCACGACCTGAAGGTTTGGCCTGGGGTGGAGGGGGATGGAGCAGAGCCCACCGCTACACCAGGGCGCACCAGCAGCAGCCTGACAGAGGACCAGATGGGCAGACTGGCAAAGGTACAGCACTTCATGAATATAAGAGAGAGGGATTTAGATTTAGATTCTCTCTAACAGCAAGAAATACATGGACCCCAGAAAATCTTTTAGTGTTGTAATTAATTTTTCTAAGGGTAAATACTGAGACTGGTTCTCTTTTTCTAACGTACTGTTCTTATTACAACGTTTGGGGGATCTTACCACAGCTGCTTTTGAGTAAAGGAGCATGACTGACTCACAGCAGCAGCAGACAAAAGGCTGCATTTTAACTAGATTTGACTTACAATGCTGATGTGCTGATTATGTATTTATCAATAAGCTTACATAATTACTATACATAGTATCAATCGTCTTATCATCCATTTTTAAAAGTAAATCCTTCAACAATGATCAGTTTAATCAATCAGTGCATCTACAAAAATGGGAGTAGTGTAGGATTAAAGGAAAACAGGAGAGGAAATGGAGGAAAGTTGGAGTAAACAAGAAGCATTTTATGCAAGAAACCCTAAACCATCATCTGTTCCAGGGCCCTGACCTGGAGATACTCAGTGATGTGAGTGTTCACTATGTGTGTGAAGTGGATGTATGTGTGAAGACGGCCTGGGTCCAGATGTGTTTGTAAATAACTGTCAGCATCTTTGCATCCATGTAATGAAGATTTCCACATTAGAACAATTCAGACTATAAAGGAACGTTTACATTTAAAGGTGTAAAAACAACATTGAGATGAAACTGCTTTAAGTCCCTCATGGTTTTTGTTTGTACTTTGAGACAAATTGATAAGAACCAAATCCCCTCTGAGATGCGCTTCACCACTTGAATTGAAAAACAGAAATTTTGAATTTGATACTTGCAACATGTTCCCAAAACAGCTGGGGTGATATCATGTTTGCCTCTGTGTTACATCAGTTTTTCTACTGACATTCCTCTGGGGTCTTGGGACTGAATACAAGTTGAAGTACTAAAACTGGAATTTCTTTCCCAAATGAGTCTTCTCTATATATTTTGTATCTTTTGAGGACATTGACTATGATTCATCAAACATCTGAGTTCCTTGCAGTTGCAAGTTGGGGAATGTTTTATAGACTTTTTTTTATAATTTCTGTATTGAAGAGTGCAGATTGACACTGACAAATACATAAATGATCCAACAAAGTGAAGAAGACTCCCAAAAACCATGTAGCAGCCACATTACTACAAATAAATAATAAATAGATACATAAAATGTACTAGTTGTTTTCAGTGTTCCAGATCTTCTAGGCTATTGTTGGCTGTAGTTAGCATACCCTGTGTTGTAGTTGACACATACACCATGAAGAATGTAACATTTTCATCTATATAGGCCTGTCACAGGAATCAAATCAATTAACTGCACGATAAATAAAAACGTCCTCGGTAAGTTTGCCAGCCCCAATAAGTTGACACGTGCATGCATGTTTGTTTTCCTGCTCTCTTTCTACTAAACAGGCTGGATGAGAAGATGGGTCACTCGGTGCAACTTTCTCATCACCTGGGTTCGTTGGTTCTATAGCGGATTTAGCAGAGTGAGCATTTGTCAGTCTCTCAATCTTTGAGGGAGAGCAGGGGCCGCTCGCGCGTACACACACAGAGAGCTGAAGTGAGCATCACGAGGAGTAACAAGGAAACAAACACTAATATGAATGATGGCACGAAAGTTACGGTTCCTAACCACGCTGCCACAGCCCTAGTGTGTGAATATTTTGGTTTTAAACAGAATGAACAAGGTGTGAGCTCATGAATACCGATGAGCCAATATGTCAAATGTAGCACACTCACAGACAGAGTCATTCGCTACATTGCAAAAGAAATGCAACCATTCTATACAGTTGAAAAGCCAGCAATGTTATAAACGTTTGACAGACAGTGCATTCAGGAACTGCATACGTTCCATTTTATTTATTTTTTTTATTGGAGTTTTTTTTCTTTAAAGAAACAGGGTCTATTTTCTGTTGTTTTGGATTAGTATAATGATTTTTATTTACATGCATTTTTTCCCAAAAGAGAGTCCATTTATTTTAATAAAAAGCTCTTGACCTTTCAATTACAGTTAAATACCCTTAAGAAGTTTATTGCTTTTGATACGGTGCACTCACTTTATTATGACATATATTATAATAACAGTAATGAAAAAATGATGTTTCAAAACAATATTGACAATAATATAGTTTATCAGCAATAATTTTTTGGACAATTATCGTTCGGCAAAACTTGTTATCGTGACAGGCCTACATCTATTTATTTCTACGTCAAACAGTCCTATGTATAAGGGAGATTTAGGGTGACAAACACGGGTCAGAAGTGCTAATAAGCGGAATATTGCAGGAGCTTCATAACTATTTACACATGGGGCAGCCATCTTTGATTTTCAGTGGGTGTTCCAGGTGAAATTTAAAGGATAACTTCGGTTCCTGCAGCTTTTACATTGTTTCTAGAATGAAGAACAACAATATACTCACCCAGAAGGCTTTCCTGATGCAAACGGTGCTTCGGGAGATATTTAGATCCAAAATCGAGCAGTGGACACCGATATAATGGTAGCCTGTAGGGCATAGATCGCCGCTCCTAAAAACTGCATTAATCGTCCAAAAACTCATGTTTTTCACCAATATTCCATCATGATTCGCGCCGAATGGACGGCCATTGCAGCCTGTGTCTCTCCACACAGCGCTGTGTGGCTGAACCAACGAGTTTGTTTACATGCTCTTGCATGCGCATGCTCATTGTTTCAGGGCAGCTACAAATCGACTTTCTTCTTCCAGTTTTGTGCAAAATGGACGAATATCTATGGGATGAAGATGTTGTGGAGGAGGACTTTGAATATGATGGACGTCACAGTTTGGAGCCAGATTATACAGATAAGGAGCTGATAGAAATGAGGAAGCGATCTCAACGCTCCAGAGAGTACTGCGCATGCGCGAAGGGCATGCAAACAGACTCGTCTGTTTAGAGGTTAGTTCAGCCACACAGCGCTGTGTGGAGTGACACAGGCCACAATGGCCCATTCGCGAATCATGATGGAATATTGGTGCATGAGTTTTTGACATTGCAGTTTTTAGGAGCGGCGATCTATGCCCTACAGGCTACCATGTTAATCGGTGTCCGCTGCTCGATTTTGGATCTAAATATCTCCCGAAGCACCGTTTGCATCAGGAAAGCCTTCTGGGTGAGTATATTGTTGTTCTTCATTCTAGAAACAATGTAAAAGCTGCAGGAACCGAAGTTATCCTTTAACACTTCCGGGTAGACTGAAATGCAGCATTGCTCCAGTCCCAACTTTTAGGGAGCATGCTGAGGCATCAAATTCAAAACATGTATAGATTTCCTGAAACAATCATGTTTTGCTTCCCAAGCATCAAAATATCCTCTTCATGCTGGTTTATTTTGAGTGTAGAAAGATTCTACAAATCTCACTTTAGTGTTGATTTTTTTTACACAATGCCCCAGCTGTTTCGGACCTTGGGATGTTTTCTTGGACCCGCACTCTTCAGATTGTTCTATGCTGGAAATCTACCTCCGTGTATCTTTGGATTTACAAACACATTTGGATCCAGGTTGTGACCTGATCACTGTTTTCAGAGGTGTATGGCTACGTTCATTAAAGCAACACAGTTTTTAAAGTCTTCTGCTTTTGCCATCTTTGGTGCATTTTCTGTTAATGTGTGCATGATTTTTGACATTGATTTTATGATATAACTGACATCTTACATCATGTTAATGTGTTGGCTTGTTTCAGTTAATCCTGTTCGTAAGACAGATTTTGTTAGCTGTACATTTTTTACAATATTGTTTTAAATCTGCAGTTTGTTTCACTCCTTGAGTTTCAGACCTTGATACCAGTTTAAATGTTGTTTTTAAGAGTGAGTACCAGCTCTAACCCGCTGAGCTGTGGGCTTCCTGTTCATGGCCTGTGTGTGCTAACATTCCTGCCTCCCACACTGACCGATGATGAGGTATTGGCTGCAGTGTGAGCGGAGACGCTGGATTGGCTGCTGACACTGGTTTTGTGCATGATTGGTCGAGCTGTTTGCACCTCAGCCACCCTGCTGTGACCAGTTCTTGTACTACTGAAGTGTTTTTTTTGTATTTTGGTAAAATGTTTACCTCCGCTCTTCCCTCCTTTTCTCTCACTTCAGCTGACAAAAGCTCATCGACAGGGCCACATGGTGAAGGTCGACTGGCTGGACCGTCTGACCTTCAGAGAGATTGAGATGATCAATGAGGTGAGATGTTTAGATGGATTTTGATTGAAATATACACATTGTATTTCTTTGTTGGAAGCGTTATGGTAATAGTTTCAATCCCTGATGGGTAGAGATGGGAATGAATAAGATACCATCAATATCAGTGCCATTACTGAATCCGCCTGTTGACCTAGTTTTCAAGTAGTTTCCTGATCGATTCCTGTGTGAGAAAAAGCAGGTTTACGCAGGTTTCAGCTTCAACTGGGGCTGGGCGATAAGACCTAAGAATAAAATCCCCAATTGTGTCCACACACTTTATCTATGTTTTTGATTTTTTTTTTCCCTCTCAAAAAAAACAAACTCCCAGCGACACAAAAATGACATGAATCAAGTTCTTCCTTTATGTTGTCAAAATACATTTCCCAAACCAAATAGAATTCCCCTCTTCAAGTTTAAATCTGTGCCATAAATTTTTGATGATGTAGTTAAAATATTGGCAAGTTTGTCTACATAAACACTGAAAGCTGAGCTACACTGCCTGGCCAAAAAGAAAAGTTGCCACCAAAAAACAAGGTCACACACTCTAATATTTCGTTGGACCGCCTTTATCTTTGTTTACAGCATGAATTTGCTGTGGAATTGTTTTAATAAGCTTCTGTTATCTCACAGGATTTGTCCCAGATCACAGCACTGCCCCCACAGGCTTGTACAGTAGGCACTAGGCATGATGGGTGCATCACTTTTCCTGCCTCTCTTCTTACCCTAATGCTCCCATCACTCTGGAACAGGGTCAGTCTGGACTAATCAGACCACATGACCTTTTTCTAGTCCTCCAGAGTCCAATCTTTGTGCTCCCTAGCAAACGGAAGCCTTACTTATTGGTGGTTTTCTAAAGGCTACACAGCTGTTCAGTCCCAATCCTTTGAGTTCACTTCACACTGTGCGTGTGGAAATGTTCTTACGTTCACTATTAAACATCCCCGAGTTCTACTGTTGTCTTTCTTCAATTTGATTTGGCCAAACATTTAAGTTGTCATCAATCACAGTCATTCAGGATTTTATTCCGACAACATTTCTTCTTTGAAGACGATGGTTCCCCACTATCCTTTCAGTTTTTAATAATGCGTTGGACAGTTTGTAACCCAATTTTAGTAGTTTCTGCAATCTCCTTAGTTTTTTTTTTCTCTGCTTGATGCATGCCAATGACTTGACCCTTCCTAAACAGACTAAACAGCTAAGGTTAAATAACTTGTTGCCAGCTGAAAGATAATCACCCATGCAGTCATTTTCCACCAGGAGGTTGGTGCCTATTTGCTTAGTAAAATCCAGATGGGGACTTTTTTTGGCCAGGCAGTGCATTTTCACAGTATATTTAACATTTCACTCTCTGATCAATATTTAATTTCATTTAAAAAAACAAATAGAAGCCTAAACACGTGCCTGTGCAATACCTGACAAGTTTCCAAAACTCATGTGGCAGCAATTGCCCCTGGTGACTGATGGAGACTAAAACAAAGTTAAAACTGAGTTTAAAATGAGATTAATTTTGTAAAGAATTCTAGATAAGTGAATAAAAAAAACTGAAAAAGTTTCTGGTAGAAAAAATAAGAAAAGGTCAACATGTCAAATTTAAAGGTGAATTTCTGATTTTGTCTGAGCTATTACAAATCAGATTGTTTGTTAAAGGTCAGATACTCTGACTGCCATTTGTCATCATTTGAGTTCTGTGTTTGTTTCTGTTTGTTTCTCTCTGCAGAGTGAGAAACGCAGCTCTAACTTCATGTACCTCATGGTGGAGTTTCCTCGAGTGAAAACCAACGACAAAGAATACAGCATTGTGTATTACGAAAAGGTATGTAAGCTGGATTCTTATATTGAGTGCACTAAAGCAGTATCATGTCGATTTAGAAACTTTCATCTGATGTTTTGATTTGACTTTGTTTTCACTCAGGATGGAGATGATGCCTCGCCGGTCCTCACCAGCTGTGACATTGTCAAAGTTCCTGATCCACAAATGGGGATGGTGAGGGGACCCACACACTCATAAACACACCCACACTATTATTACAAGATTATGGCAATAGGAGATACATGCACAAGTAGGTTGAGCTTTCTATTGTATTTTTGGTTGTTTTAGGAGAATCTGGTGGAGAGTAAACATCACAAACTGGCTCGTAGTCTCCGCAGTGGGCCCTCAGATCACGACCTGAAGCCAAACGCAGCCACAAGAGACCAGCTCAATGTAAGTGACAAGGGTGTAACCTTTTAGTTGGTTTCAAACAAAAATCCAGCATTATCGTTCTTTATTCATCTGTTGTTACAACAAATGAGAGCGAAACTACCATAAATAGAAATAGTTGAAGTTGCTTGAACTAAAAAAAAACCTCAAGCTGCAAATTTAAAGGTATCCAGAGATCATGTTAAATGGTATACATTTAAGAAATCAAGTGTGCTTCAGTGTCCAAATACTTGAAAAAGCACATTTTACACATTAAACGCATGTAAAGATTTTTTTCTTATTCATAATCTCTATTTAAAATAGAACATCTTTTATATACGAGTCAAAACCAGATCTTGATTTACAGCAATTTTGCACATTTCCCCATAATATCTTTGCTGTAGCACATTTCATATTGGATGTGTTCCCTCTACATAAAAGCAGAAGTTCCTGTTTTCATTTTAGCATGCGTTTTATCAAGTCAGAGCTTTCTACTTGAAAGTGTAAGCCAAGAATAGGAGGCCTGCCCATTTTTTCTGCGAGCCATGGGCATTTCTCTGCCAAAACAGACAGAAAAATGAAAAATAGAGAGTCGTATTTACCGTAATCCAGCAGATACGTATGTCCACAGAGGGACATTATGTCACAAAAAGGTAGGATATAGAATGCTTTCATTCTGTAGGTTTTTCTGGTCAGTTGTTCATTGACACAGTTTCATTCATTTATTAAGAGTCTTCATAAACTCTCAATAGGAACTCATTATTGGGGTGATATATGAGGAGAGATACTGTGACAGCTGTGACAGCAGGGAGACACACTGAGGCTGAAGGACATTCATGCGCCTGGTGTGAAAGCTGTGGCGGCACTCACAGGAGCTTACACATGCAGGAAAATGCTACCGGTGTGAAAGAATGTCAGAAATGCTTTGGCAGAGGTTTTGGTTTTCAAAACAAATATTCTGTCTGGTAGGGCTGAATGATTTTGAGAAAAGATATAGTTCCAATTTTTCTGGCAGATATTGCAATTTAAGTTTGATTTACGATGTTCCTCAGATCGAGCTTCAATACAGAATTCACTATGTTTACAGTATAGACAACAGGAAAGAGATCAATATTTAAAAGTACATAGCACATTATTCATCATCTGTTATTGAGGATAAAAAAATCTGTTTCAGTCATTTTATAACCATAAGCTTAACTTTTAAAGCTTAGTTATATTGAAGGGTTTAAAGCTGCTACAAGTTATTATTTCATTTACATTTGGTACATAATGTAGAAGATAAATTATTCTAGAGCCATGAAAACCCCTTAAATAGCACACCAATTTTTACATTCCTTGCAAAAAGCCCCAACACGATTTATGCAGGCTTGGTCCCTGAAGTCCTGCTCCCCACCAACAAAACAAAACCAAAAATAAAATGTTCTCAAAATATTTTGATTCCAGCCCGATGTCTCAGATCCCTTAAATGGAAGAGGTTAAATCCAAGAGTGGTCTCGCTCCACATCCAAATGTCCAAAAACAGTCTATCAGAACTCCGAACTGAATAATCTGTCATTGCAAAAAAAAATATATATATATATTCCGAAAGGGAAAGACTCACCGCTCCTGGGAAACTTCCTGAGTCCAAACTTTTCAGCTGTAATACTCCCAATTGTCCTTTTCTCCAGCATTCAAGCTGCTATGTAGAGAGGGTTATTTCCCCAGCCCTAGAAGAATCCCTTTACTCCGCACTTGGAAATCAGAGGCCTTGCCAAGCTGCAACGTTTATTTCAGGCTCACCAGCAAACAATTCCCCTTCTCCTCTCCTTTGTTCTGCCTCACCCCCTCCCCCTCTTCACACCTGAGCTAACCAGGCTGCAGCAGGTCACCTGACCAGGAGACTGCAGCTAAACAGACTTCTCCTCTCAGAGAAGAGCGAGCAAGGGGTCAAAACCTGGACAGGATTTTTATTTGATATATAAATCCTCAAATCAGAATAATTTATCAAACATTGACTTTGTGGCTATGTTGCAGTTTAAGTCAACTAATTATTTTCATCATAATTTTCAACAAAAACCTTTTGTCCCATGATGAAAACTAGACTATAACTAAGTCAAAAAAAGTCTACATGGACTAAAACTACAACTCATTTAACTGACATTGTCATCAATAGATTAAAACTAGACCTTAATGTTTGACAGACTTAATTCAATCAGACCTAATTTTATCACGCTGAAGGTTGGGACAGGTTAGGAATACATCCAATCACATCTACTATGGTTGTGTTTAAAGGTTGGATGAGTTAAGAGGGACATCCAATCACATCTGCCCTAGCTTCGTGGCAGCAGGATCCAAGTGTTAAACATGACTTCAGAAGTTAAAGGAAACATAGAAAAAGACTTACACTTTATAATTCATATTTAAGTCGATTAAATTTACATTAGATTTCATTGACTTAAGTGTTCTGAAATTTAATCAACTAAAACTAGACTAAAATTAAAACAGTTTAGATGACTAAAATTATGACTAAAACTTGAAGATGTTTTAGGAGAAAGGCAAATGAAAACTAAATTATAAAGCTGTCAAAGCTAACACTGCTGGTAAGAGTAAAGTCTACTAGAAGATGGACTTGGTATTCTTATTCAAGACAAAGCTTGTCTGCAAAGAGGCACACAGGAAAACCCTTTTTAATCTCAAAGATAAGCTCACACTAACCCCCATTTTTCTTGTTATACTCCAGTATTTCAAATGAGTTTCATTCGGCATTCTGGTCTGCAGAAAAGAACAAGACAAGTTACTGAGGTCCTGGGATTAGCCGTATAGAAATGTAAGAGCAATAAATAAGGCGGTAAACAATACAGTATAACAAAATAAAATTAAATAAAATACAAAATAAGGATATTTACAATATTACCATAATCTTGGGCTACTAAAATCTAAGTTAAAAAGGATAATTCTTTACAGCACTAGCACAAAAATAAAATATCAGTTGAAAATAAGGATAATATCAACAACATTAATACAATCTCAGGAAATCACACAGCATGATACTGGGAGCTTGAGATGCCTCCATCTTGTTTCACAGGATTGACAGCTTTTCGAGTCATTTAATTTCCTTGATTGTACATTTCTGTCTGTTTGTCCACAGATTATTGTGAGCTACCCTCCAACCAAGCAGCTGAGCTCTGAGGAGCAGGACCTGGTGTGGAAGTTCAGATACTACCTCACCACACAGGAAAAGGTGAGTACTGCACCACCATGAGGAACAATACTTCTCTTTCTGTCTACGCTGTTCCAGTGTTAACTCCTTCTCTTCCTCTTCCTCGCCCTGCAGGCTCTGACAAAGTTCCTCAAGTGTGTGAACTGGGATCTCCCCCAGGAGGCCAAACAGGCCCTGGAGCTGCTGGGGAAGTGGAGGCCGATGGATGTGGAGGATTCACTGGAGCTGCTGTCGTCTCAGTTCACCAACCCGACTGTAAGACGCTACGCTGTCGCAAGGCTGCAGCAGGCCGATGATGAGGTAGTGCTAGCATGTTTTTACATCTGTGTGTGGATGAAATGACTCTTTTTCAATGTATATAACTCTGACAAATGTCCATCATAAGTTATGTTTATCAAATTTCTGAAGATGAATCAACTTTACAAAAGGATGGAGATGATGCTCCATGGTTTGGAGAAATTTGATAAAATAAACTTAAAACGATACGCCAGTTTTTTCTCACTTTTCATGACTTACCTCACTCCTGGGTCCATGACAAGCAGATTGACACAATTCTTTTGAATTGAGGGATGGAAATCAGAAAACATTTCCAGTTAAGAATCATTAACAGCTCCATCAAAGTATTGATATCATGAGTCTTTTTGCTGATCATTTCCTTTATCAGTTCCTTCCACTGACAGGGTTCAGAAGCGTCAGAATTGTGGCTTAATTTTTTACAAAAGGTGCCTACTGCACAACCTTATGTGAGTGGAGGCACCAGAAACTTGCAGAAGCAGCTATCTATGCTGTGACATGTGTTTGACATTGTTGACACTGGAAATCTACAGGCCAACATCTGCCCACACAAAAAATCTGCAGGAATCAATAATGGAATCGTTAAAGAATTGGATCGATTAGTAGGATTGTTGATAGCACTGGTGTCAATACTACTTATCAATTCCCATCCCTAGTAACAAGGAAGAGACAGCTTTAACTTGCCCACCGCTAGTTATCTTAGCTCAAACACTGGGAGTCAATGGGTAGTGTTAGCCTGCATCTGCGTACAGTCATCAGATAAACTTTTCAGCAACTCCAAACGATCCTGTGTGCTTGCTGTGACTGTTTTTTAGTGCGTTATGTTGTCTTCTACTATTATAGTTTGATCTTCTTCTCAAAAACAGAGGCTTTGTTTTGTTGACCTACTTCCACAGAGATGTGACAATCGTGAATGAGTCGAGTCCTTTTACAGAAATATGAAAACTGCTTCGCAGTGAGTGAGCTGTTTGTTTGGGAGGCATTCTTCAGTGCAAAAGTGGCTTGCACACGAACAGCTCACTCTCTGTAAACAGGTTCTCTGTGTTCACTTGAAAGAGTTGTCTAAAAGACTCAACTCGTTCACAAACGTCACACCTCTAGCGCAAACCACCACAGAAGTAGGTCAAAAAAAAGCTTTTGTTTATGAGCAGCAGAAGATAATATGAAGATTGAAGAAGGTAGCATAACACAATGCAGTAAAAATGACAGTTTAGAGTTACTGAAGAGTTTATCTGATTGTAGGCAGAGGCAGGCTAACACTACCCATTGACATCCAGTGTTTGAGCTAAGCTAATTAGCAGTGGGTGAGCTTTTCTGGTCTCTTCCTTGTTACTGTAGCACACTCAAAAGATCGTGCCTATCTGTTTGTCATGGACTCGGGAGTGAGGCAAGACATGAAAAGAAAATAAGTTGGAGAATTTTTTTAAGCTTTACATTCAGTAAATTAAATAAGGGAAATTTCTGTTTTCCATTTTCAATCTTCCTGTCTCCCTTTTCCAGGACCTCCTGATGTATCTCCTCCAGCTTGTTCAGGCACTCAAGTACGAGAACTTCAGTGATATTCAGGGAGGCCTGGAGCCCGGCAGCAAGAGAGACAGCCAGGGACTTTCAGATGACTCGGGACTGGACAGGTCAGTGTTTATGAAACAAGATGTAACATCTGCTCGATCTGTTGACCATAAATAAGTTCACACTATCAGCAGCTTCGGCTCACGCTCTCCTCTGCTTGGTTGAGAAGTTGTTCTTGTTGTTTCTTACCGCTTGGATCTAAATTTATCTCCGAAATTCTTGCTGGTTGGAGAATTTATTTTCTTTGTCGAAGGCGTTATGAACTCTTAGGGAGTTGTGATTTTATTGCCGCCCTGCAGCCAAAATTTTGAAGCAGAGCACGAACTAAACCTCAAACTCAACCTCCTGTCTCTCCTGTTTATGTCAAAGCTCGACTCTTTATTCAGCACTTTCTTGAAAAGTTTGACGTTTGGTCCTTTTTCTCCCTCTGCTGTGTAGTTCCCAGATCCTGTCTGCTGCATCTGGACCTTCAAGTGCTTCCCAGAAAGGCAAAGAAGGAGCTGACAGTGAGAGTCTCGAGGTAAAAAAGAACAGCTAAATGTAATTAAAAAAGCTAAAGCAGGAAAAGTATGAATCAGAGTGGCACTGATGACTTTTGATGCCTCTTTGCAGCAAGACTTGTGCACTTTTCTCATCTCCCGTGCTTGCAAAAACTCTACACTAGCCAATTACTTATACTGGTGAGTATACTCCCATTATTGTGTTAATAAGAGACATTTTTCTGGTCTTATGTGTAAATGAAACTGTTGTGCTGTGCAGGTACGTGATAGTGGAGTGCGAGGATCAGGATACCCAGCTGAGAGATCCAAAGACGCACGAGATGTACCTGAACGTCATGAGGAGGTTCAGCCAGGCTCTACTGAAGGTCAGCACTCAGGGCAAAAAACAAACAAACTCTTATGTTCATTGGTTTGCATTATAGCATTAAAAGTATGAAACTTAAGGAATAACATCTCCTCTTTGGTTCAGCATTAAGGCACTTGGAATATCTTTCTGTTGAATAGTTAAAGCTCCTGTGAGGACAATTTTTACTAGTTATGACTCAGATTTAAACCAATTGAAGAGTTTTTAAATTACCTTCTTATACCAAAAGAGATTATCAGTGACAGGATTAAACTGTGAGGAGTTTCTAAGTAATTACAAAAAAGTCTCACTTTTAGATATATGCCTGATCAAAATACACACTTTAAGATGAGTTTTATAGCATCAAAATAGGTTATCTATAAATGCTATTACTTAGCCTTCCGGTCGGGTCAGACAGGACAGGGCTGGACTGGCCTGGATACTCAACTTCAGCAACAAGACAATTAAAACTAGAGCAAATTTATATTATTCGGATACGTCTTAGAGCACCGGGCTGTAAGTAGCGATATATAGCCAGCTACAAAACTATGGTAATAAGTTTTCCAAAAATTGCTTGTTGTCGCACATCAAAAACTACTGCTACATAACTAGGAAGAGATACATTACCTCGTTGCTTTGCATCCTGTAAGTTGTTGAAAAAAGAAGTTGTGAAGCAATGCAGAGTTCTGAGGAAGGTCCTAGCTGCATTTTTATTAGCATCACAACAAACACACACTTTGGCTTCAGTCACGTCTTTTTTGGTGCATTCCAGTTGTAGTCAGAAGTTGGAATTTCTGGGTTCTGAGTAGGAAACAGCAACTGCAACGCCCCCCTGTGGTCGGAATTTCCTACTGAGAACTCGGTGAAACCTCACCACCTCCGAGTTGACAATCGAAGATGGATGCCCCCAGTGTGAACAGTTATTTAGCTCCTGTAATAATCAATTTATTTGCACTTCTGACTGGGGTGTGTCGCTCTAGATCAGCTGTATACATAGTATTGCTAGACTTTTATTTACAAAAATGCTGCCATAGTGATAATCACATTCTTCATATGACAACGCAGGGCGTGCTAACAACAGCTAACAATAGCCTGGTAGATCGGCATGTTTTTTTCCGACTTCAACTGGAACGGCGATAAGTCGGAGATGATGTCACTCCCAGTTCCGAGGTTACTGGAACGCAGCATTACGACAGTCTGCGCGTGCTCATGGGTAGCAGAGTCTTTATTTCGCCGGTAATAGATTCTCCTCATAGCATCTTTAAATACTCCAGTATTGCTACCGTAAAGTTCCAAATAAAAGCCGAGTTCCAATTAAACGTCTGTCCCAAATAGTCACCTGGTCTGCTCAGTGGTTGAAACAAATAAACGCCACGGCTTTTATTTGGTATTTTACTGTATTTTAAATGTGAAAAACTGATGCCGTGGGGTAGGTTTTAAACAAAATGATAAATTGCACTTTCTCAAAAAGCTTTTATATATTATTTATGGGTGCCAAACTTGTGATTAAGTAATTACAGACATATTCAGTGTGTTATGTCTTTTAATCGTGTCAATTTGATTTTTAATCTGATTTCACTGCGCCGGTATTTTCATGGGTAGAACCTTAAAATACCAGAGCAGCTGATGATTGGATGATCGGTCTGCTTGTCACACTCTTCACAGACCTATCAGGATCAAGCCACAGGGTGATGTAGCAGCTAGACCCTGTTGTTAGCCATCAGCTAAAACAACACTTGAGTACTTCAGTCCTTAGACCATCGTCTTATCTTACATTAAATGATACCACACAGATGTATCATCTGCCACATGTGACATGAATCTCATCAAAGACAAAACCCACCAAGTTCCTCCCTTAAACTTCTGAGGAAAGCATAGTTTGTTATGTAGTGAAACCATGACCCATGACTCCAACCTGGCATTGTTCGCACAGCATTTCCGCATCTCTCAGTTTCCCCGGTTGGGAGAAGAGCAAGAACATGATTTGAAAGCTTGAAGTGATTTTCTTTTCTCATCGTCTAAAGAAGAATTCCAGTCAATTTCTGATGAAACTGCAGATCTTGCTGCAATCATGGAGACGGCTTTACACACCACTGTTGTTCTCACACATACAGTCACTTCCTGTTTTCATCACATCTGTAGCTCCGCCTCTGTCCCCTGATGGGGCCGTTAAAGTTGGAGAGTTTTTGTTAGGCTTCTTGTGCTTGAGTTTTTGGGAGGTGGAAAACAATCTTTTGATTTGCCACAATAGTCTAAAGGTGCTTACACACCGGATGCTACTTGTACTACCTCAGTGATCACTCTCCATGCAAAGTCAATGTACAGCTGCGATGGGGCAGGGCTAACCCTCCCACGATGCAATTGCTAGATTACAAGACGATCATTTTACTCGTTGCGCAATGTCAAAGTTAAATAAAAAGTTGATCTTTTCAGGTCATGTTGTGTGTGGCTGTGCGGCAACAGCCAATCAACGGTGTGTGCATGTGTGACGATACCCGTAACAGAAAGTTTTTTATCTGGACTACAGAGTTACAATTTATGTCCGTGTGGGAAACATTTGTCAGTGAGGACATTAGTTCCGCCTAGACGGACCGTAGAAAACTCACAGATAATGCTGCATCATCAGCTGCAGTGTTTTGTTGTTGGTAAGTGAATGAAAAGGATACAGCTGGAATAATGTCTGCTTATACATCCTATTATATGATATATGATATGATTGTGTTGAAACTCAAATGGACGTGACGTCACCGAGCAACGGCCGACAGCAACAGGGACCAAAATGAGGTATCTATGGACACGCGACGATACTTCAGTGGGCGACGTGATTTTGATCGCAGAGTCGCTTACGGTGCGAACGCAGCTGAATACATTTCAACTAAAATACCTCAATCTGAGGGCTTTTTCTGCAATTTTTAAGTGAGATTAAAAAATAGATTAATTAATTATAGATCATAATTAATTAATCTCTCATTATTTAATCTCCCAACAGCACAAATCATATTTTATTTTTTCCAGTTTTTATGCCTTTAGTTCAGTATGTGTCTCAGTTTCAGTTTTGTTCACACAGTTTATCTGATGACTGTAGGCAGAGACAAGCTAGCACTTCCCATTGACTCCCAGTGTTTGAGCTAAGCTAACTAGCAGTGGGTAAATTTTCTTGTCTCTTTCTTGTTACTGTATGCACAGTCTTAAAATGGTGTCTATCTACTTGTCATAAACTCGGGAATGAGGCAAGTCATGAAAAGAAAAAAATGTTGGTGCATCCCTTAAAGGTTTAAAAGAATTACAGATAGAAACAGAAAAAGTACTGTTTTTCTGGTTTTCTGTTGCCTGAGGTAAAATCCTTGAAACACACTCTTTGTCTTCTCCGCAGGGTGATAAGAGTGTGAGGGTGATGCGGTCGCTGTTAGCCGCCCAGCAGACATTTGTAGACAGACTGGTGCAGCTGATGAAAGCTGTGCAGAGGGAGAGCGGGAATCGGAGGAGAAAGGTAACAGAAAAACACCTGCCATGGTAAAATGTTCTGCAGAGCTTAGTTTTTAAATGCTAGTAAATCACTCTCTTATTGTTGGCTATGTTGAGCAGATCTATCTGAATCTGCAAGAGCTTATTTTACCTTATTCTAAAACCTGGCATGAAACAAAGAAAATCTTTTCCTCAGACGTTAAGCAGACTGTAAGTCCAAGGAGATGAACTAACAAAGAGTTCCTTCTGTGTATTTACAGACGGAGCGGCTGCAGTCGCTCCTCGCTGACAACGAGAAGGTAAACCTCTCAGAGATCGAGCCAATCCCTCTCCCTCTGGAGCCTCAGATCCGAATCAGAGGCATTGTTCCAGAGACCGCCACTCTCTTTAAGGTACAACACAAACACTTTTTATCCTCGTAAATCCCCTCCATAGCTCTCCTCAAATAATGAATCCTCCTACACAAACACAGGTCTGAGTCTTTGGTTTTGTCTTTGTCAGAGCGCTCTCATGCCAGCCAAACTCATCTTCAAAGCTGAGGATGGAGCCATGTACCCCGTGATCTTCAAACATGGAGACGACCTGCGACAGGATCAGCTCATTCTGCAGATCATTTCACTCATGGACAAGGTATCAGTATGGCAGTGTGACCAGGGGTGAAGGGAAACCATAGCAACCATAGCAGTGCATGGTGCTGCTGAAAGCCCCCTAATAAACTCACTTGCAGGTGAAAACTACTTTTTTACCACTCTCAAACTAAACTAAGCGGAAAGTGCAGATTTTTCAACGCGGGTTAACCTGCTAACAATCAGCAAGGGACTCCTTTCTCACTGCCAGCATACCTGGGTCTAATCAGCAACAGACGAGCTGTGTGGCTGTTTTTTTCCTCTGGTGCGTCAAGCTGCTGAAGGTGTAGTGGCAGCATTTCCCAAACAGAACATAAAATCTAATGTTTATATTTGTAGGTAGAGTCTGTCAAAATAGGTGTACAATCATCCCCATAAAACTGTAGTTTTCTTTTTATTAAGTTAGAAAAAGCTTCTTATATTTATGTCCCCCTTTCATGGAGGCTGACATAACGATCCGCCATGTTGTCAACTGGTGGGTTTTGGGGACGAAAAGAGCAAAATGCAGTTTTTGAATACCAATCTACAAAAGTTTACAAAACCTACAATCGCCATCTTAATTGACCAATAATCTCTAAAAATGATAGTTACAAGTATGAATGAAAACCCTCACCTTGTAACGGTTGTAAATGATGGACGAACTTTTATGGTCTTCTGTGATGGTCTGGTTTGATGTTTTAATAATGGATGGGCTCATTCCAAATCTGAACACTAGAGGTCGCTAAAATGCCAATTCCTGCACACTGCACCTTTAATGACATCAACAGCGCGACGAAACACGACCATGTGAACAATGGAAAGGAGCATGGAAGCCTTGGACACTGTACGTTGTACTTTTGTCCCTCTTTAAAAATGTACAAACTCTGCAGACTGAACGACGTTTGTGCGCTGATGATACGAAGGCAGATGGAATTTGTTGCTGAGGTGGCAAAGAGTCGCAGTAGTTACAGGTGGTTACAGGCATGATGTTAGGCTGTAGCCATGTTTCACCAATGTCATGATGTAAATTAGCACCTTCACCCGGATGTCATGTTACCACTGGGAGATGATCAGAGGTGAGCCGGGTCAAAATGCTGATTAGACCCTTTCCACTGCCTACAGAAGCCGAGTGTTACCAGGTTTAAAGTTGTTTTTTTAGTAAAGGAGTGTTAGAGCAACATACAGTGTTCTGAAAACAAAACCATCCTTTAAAAAGAGCAGAAGAATGAAAGTAGAGCTGTTTAGTTCTTGACTTAACATTTAGGTTTTCACTGTTTTTTTTATTTTAGCTTTTGAGGAAAGAAAACTTGGACCTGAAGTTGACGCCTTACAAAGTATTAGCCACCAGCACCAAACACGGTAAGTAGAACCGAAATAATAACATCAGAGCACCAAAGAGCTTTAGTCATTATTCATTTCTGGAAAGTTTTTGTCAGAAAGTGCACAAAGAATGTCTAAAATATGATCTTCTACCTGATTAATTTACAGTTGTGTCTTTCAGTTTGTAAAACTAAAGAGTCTTATTTGGGTTTCAGGTTTCATGCAGTTTGTTCAGTCAGTTCCTGTCGCTGAAGTTCTGGCTACTGAAGGAAACATCCAGGTGAGCTGAGGTTTTATGCACAAATGCTTAAGGAATGAAAACAGTTGTTAAAATCACATCATTTAACAGCTCAAGAGGCAGTGTTCTGAAATTTTATGCCATCTAGCTACCGTTGTTTAATTATATAGGAAAAATAAATGCAAAGGATATTATAAATAAGAGCTGATGACCCCACAATATTTATTTTTGAATTAAATAATAACATTTTGTTATTTACTTTATTTTATCTACTATTTATTTATTTCAATATGTTTTCTCACAATTTATTTTAACTTTCTTGAGTACATCTGTAGGGTATAATGAGACAAGGGCTTTGTTGGAGCTATGGGGTGATCAGTTGATGCCCATATTTTGTTTTGTATAATCATTAAAACAAAAAGATTTTGACCACATCATTTGTCCCGACAGAGTTTCTTCAGGAAGCATGCACCGAGTGAAAAAGGACCGTACGGCATAAGCTCAGAGGTGATGGACACCTACGTGAAGAGCTGTGGTGAGTACGCTAAAGAGTTCATTTGGTATTGAAAGATTTCAGAGGTTAAATCAGTTATTTCTGCCCCTGCAGCCGGTTACTGCGTCATCACGTACATCCTCGGTGTGGGAGACAGACACTTAGACAACCTGTTGCTGACGAAAACCGGTGAGACCAACACACAGTTCTGTTTTCAGCATAGTTTACTTTCTGATGTGTTGACAGTGATCGTTTTATCTCCTCTTCCAGGGAAGCTCTTCCATATTGACTTTGGCTACATCCTCGGTCGAGATCCCAAGCCGCTGCCTCCGCCTATGAAGCTGAGTAAAGAGATGGTGGAGGGGATGGGGGGCATGCAGAGTGAGCAGTACCAGGAGTTCAGGAAGCAGTGCTACACCGCCTTCCTCCACCTCAGGAGGTAGGAAACTAAATACATGAACAAAGAAGAGCAAAGAAAAGACCACACTACAGAGATTCTGTTAGTATTTATGTCATTAGACCTTCAAATGGGCCCACATTTGCAAGGCCAGAACCAAATGCTCTGTTGTTGGGCCATTATCAGTGTTGCCCCCAAGATGGCCGACAACTTAAAGGGATACACCATTTTTTTGTTTTGGTGTCTTGCCTCACTCTCAATTGATCACAAGCAGTTACTGGGCGTGCAGTAACAAGGAAGAGATGGGCAGAGCTCGCCCACTACTAATTAGCTTAGCTCAAACACTGGGAGTCAGTGGGTAGCATTAGCCTGCCTCTGCCTACAGTCATCAGATAAACTCTTCAACAGCTCTAAGCAGTCCTGTGTGCTGATTGTGACTTTTTTTTTACTGCTATGTTACACTGTCTTTTTTTAGACTAAGATTAGCATTTTACGTAAATTAGAAATAAATGCAGGGCGCATGCGCATACCACTGCAGACATGCTTTGTTTTGTTGGCGTACTTACAATCTTAGTCTAAAAATAATGTCTCATAACCCGATAAAAACGAGTCGCTAAAAACACACAGAGCTGTTTAGAGTTGCTGAGGAGTTTATCTGTTGACTGTAGGCAGAAGCAGGCTAATGCTTCCCATTGACTTCCAGTGTTTGAGCTAAGCTAATCAGTGGTGGGCTAGCTCCATCTGTCTCTTTCTTATTATTGCATACACAGTCGAAAGAATGGAGTCTATCTGCTTGTCATGGTGTTCGGCATGAAAAGAAAAAAATGTTGGTGTATCCCTTTAACAATAATTTCAGAGTTAATTTCAAACATTATTTTCATACTTACCCCTTAAAAAAGTTTGAATAATTATTTTGGCTGATTTTTTTCCTCTCTATAACATCAGTTGGTATCATACTTTATATCGTTGGGAAGTCTCATTAGTGACATTGACAACAAGGTACAGCTTGTAAGATCGTGCATTTGTGAAGCAACATGGCGAAACATGTTAGTGACGCCTAAAAGAAATGTGCCAAAATCTTCTCCTTCCCTTCAAACCAAAGCCTGCAGTTCCTCGGTAAAGCAAGCATAAGGAACAGGTCTTTTTGTCGTCAGGCTTTCCTGGGATAAAAAATACCAAGACCAGCTAGTTTTTCCAATGTAATGTTTTCTTCATCTACCCATTTTTTACATTCCCCTCTGTTTACATTCATCAATGCTAGTTCAGCCATAGCACACAGTGGTATTTAGCTCAGTTCTTTATTATGTTATGACAGTTTTACTTAAAGTTCTTTTTTAAGGGACAGCTCGTCCCTTGTCCTAATGACATAAGGGGAAGGGTCCACGATTTGTTCTTCCTTGTTTCTTTACCTGGCACCAGACAGAGCTGTGAGTGATGGACCCTGACCACCAAAATTATATGAAGTTCTGTCATCTGTTTACTGAAATCAGACAGCTTTGACTTTTGAAAGAGGGGTTTAAAACTTAATGTATTTATCTACTTATTCTGTTACTTTCTTAATGGGACTGTGAGGAGTTTCTAAGTAATTACAAAAAAGTCTCACTTTTAGATTTATGCCTGATCGAAATACACACTTTGAGATGAGTTTTATAGCATCAAAATAGGTTATCTATAAATGCTATTCCTTAGCTTCGGGGTCAGGTCGGACAGGGCTGGACTGGCCTGGATACTCAACTTCAGGAACAAGACAATTAAAACTAGAGCAAATTTATATTATTCGGATACGTCTGACAGCACCGGGCTGTAAGTAGCGATATATAGCCGGCTACAAAACTATGGTAATAAGTTTTCCAAAAATTGCTTGTTGCCACACATCAAAAACTACCGCTACGTAACTAGAAAGAGACACATTACCTCGTCGCTTTTCATCCTGTAAGTTGTTGAAAAAAGAAGTTGTAAAGCAATGCAGAGTTCTGAGGAAGGTCCAAGCTGCATTTTTATTAGCATCACAACAAACACATGCTTTGGCTTGGGTCACGTCTTTTGGTGCGTTCCAGTTGTAGTCAGAAGTGGGAATTTCCGAGTTTCCAGTAGGAAACTGCAACTGGAACATCCCCCTAAGTCGGAATTTCCTACTGGGAACTCGGTGAAACCTCGCCACCCCTGAGTTGACAATTGAAGATGGATGCCCCCAGTGTGAACAGTTATTTAGCTCCTGTAATAATCAATTTATTTGTACTTCTGACTGGGGTGTGTCGCTCTAGATCAGCTGTATACATAGTATTGTTAGACTTATATTTACAAAAATGCTGCCATAGTGATAATCACATTCTTCATGTGATATTTGTGAACAACAACACAGGGCGTGCTAACAACAGCTAACAATAGCCTGGTAGATCGGCATGTTTTTTCTGACTTCAACTGGAACGCTGATAAGTCGGAGATGATGTCACTCCCAGTTCCGAGGTTACAGTCGCCGCGCGTGCTCATGGGTAGCAGAGTCTTAATGTCGCCGGTAATAGATTCTCCTCATAGCACCTTTAAATTCACTAAATGGTCAAATTGTAGACCAAAAGTAGCCTAAATAAAAACCTTTTGAAGCATGAGTGAAATGGCTGTGATCGTTTTATTCCCTTGATCCTTAATGTTTAAACTCACTCCCACAGCTCAGGTGAAATATCCAATCCCATCTTTCCGTCCTCAGATACTCCAACCTGATCCTGAATCTGTTCTCCCTCATGGTGGACGCTAATATTCCTGACATCGCTCTGGAGCCTGATAAGACGGTTAAAAAGGTACATTTGTCAGGCTTAAATAATCAGAAAAGAAAGACGTGTTGCCAGTGTAGTGTAGATTTCATACCAGGCTGACCTCGTGAGTGTTTGTCCTGTTGTATTTTGTAGGTGCAGGATAAGTTCAGACTGGACCTGTCAGACGAGGAGGCGGTCCATTACATGCAGAGTCTGATCGATGAGAGTGTCGGTGCTTTGTTTGCTGCTGTGGTTGAACAGATACACAAGTTTGCTCAGGTAGGTGCACCCAAACATTTTTGTTTTATATTTCTGGTTTTCAGCCCTTTTTCAAGTGAGAGTACGTTTCCAGGGCTTTGACTCCATCCAGAGTAGAATAAACTGTCCTTGCAGAAATTTAGCCAACACCAACTTTTTGACTCTAATCAATCAGCTGCGTGGATCATTTCTGTCACTACATATTGATCATTTTCTGTTTCTCTTAAGTTTCTGATAAATCTGTGTTTTCTCTGTTCAGTACTGGCGCAGATGAGCAAAGATCAGAGCGGGGAGGCTGAGCTGGACGGACGCTTTGAGCAGGAACACGTGATTGTGCATCTCAAACCTGACTGATGCCACGAGCATGTGAGAGAAGACAGAAAGAAACCCAGTGACACTGTTTAAGAGGCCAAGAATGCACTGCCAACCATTACTGCAAGATGGCTGAACAAGGACATGATGTCTTTGTTTGCTTCTGTATATATAATGTATATTAATTATTGAATGAATGAATGAACTGTATGGCCAAATTAAAGACTGTTGATATGAATGACTGCAGCGTCCATTTGTGGTTCCTGTTAAATCATCTTTTGCCACAGCAGTGTGTATTTTGTTTCCATCTCAGTCCAAAAAAAGAGCAGCTATGCAGGGTTTATGGTGCACAACATGTTGCCTAATTGAGCATCGCTGACCATCTGTGGACGGTCATATGGTCAACGCTGGGGGCAGAAACAAATCGAACCCCCCAGAGGGGCCGGTGAGTCACAGAGCGAGTGACTAAGCATTTCCTGCCAGACACGGAAAGACATGAAATAAGCTTGTTTGATTTAAGAAGAAGCAAATATTTAACTTTGTATCTCTGGTCTGACAGTTACTTCTGTTAAAGCTGCTTCTGAAGCTTGTGCAGTAAATACTTTTACACAGCAGAGCACACTGATCGCTGCTTCTGTTTTAACCCTCGGAAGAGAAACTGTCCTTTAAGCTAAAAAGATTCAGCTAAAATTTTATTTGAAGCTTTTAGAAACGTAGCCAGCTCTGTCCGAGTGACAGCTGTGACAGGCTCCACACTTCAAGACCCAAAGGTGATTAAGTTCTAATGTGTGGAAAGATGGAGGTACAGGCTCTTTTTTTGACCAGGATTTTTCAGGTTGGTACTAAGTATCATTAGAGAGTGGTGCAGGAATGAGTCGAGCTCTTGCTTTCTATTACTTTTTTTAAATGATAAATTAATCCTGTGGTTTCTTGCATCCTTTATTATCTCCGGCAGGAGGTTATGTTTTCGGGAATCTGTTTGTCTGTCTGTGAATAAAAAAACAAAAAGTTATGGATGGATTTTGATGAAATTTTCAGGAAATGTTCAGCATGGGAAAAGGAAGAAGTGATTCAATTTTGGTGTTGATCCAGATCACTGTCTGGATCTGCCATGACGAAAAATGCGATTTTCGTTGCAAACTAGAAAGCACTCGGAGAGCGCAGACCTCCGCCAGTGCCACAGTCCTCAGCCATATTGTCATTTTGACCATAAATATTAGTCCAACCTTTATTTCATCTAAGTATTTAGATTCCTTGACCAAGAAAACATACAATTAGCAACTGGATTCATAATATCTATTTTAGTTCAGTAGTTATTCACAGAAATCACATTTTTCGCCATGGCGGCCAGAGGCTGATCCGGATCAACACCAAAATCGAATCAGTTCTTCCTTTTCCTATGCTGAACATTTCCTGAAAATTTCATCCAAATCCATACATGACTTTTTTTAGATATTTTGTTCACAGACGGACAGACAAACTCTCCCGAAAACATAACCTCCTTGGTGGAGGTAACTACTGAACTAAAATAGATATCGTTATGAATCCAATTGCTAATAGTATGTTTTCATGGTCAATGAATCTAAATATTTCACTGAAATAAAGGTAGGACTAATATTTATAGTAAAAATCACAATATGGGTGAGGACTGTGGTGCTGGCGGGGGTCTGTGCTCTCTGAGTGCTTTTCTAGTTCACCATGATATAAGAGCAATCTGTAAAGCATCAAGCTCCCAGGTAAACATGGCATTTTTGTCTTCAGTGTATGGAGGCCCTGAGCGGACAAACTTCCACACATTTATTTTACTGTGTTGTGCTCTATCAAGCCCATTTTAGCTGTTCTCTCCAGATCTCCACATATCCTGCCATCTTAGCACTGGGGTTAGTTTTCCTATGACAGACTTTTGACTTGAGATTTAACTGTTATGAGAAACAGTAAAATTGATAGATGTATGATCTCCATGGGCTCTTATTATTTAATGTTCATAAATTTTTTTCTCCAATCTGTACAAAAACAGTTTTTTCAATCTCCAAACTGCAGTCTTTTCTTACTAAACAAATTAAAGTGGTTGATCTTTTTAAGATTTTGGTATGATGACTATTAAGATGGTGAATGTTTCTCAAGATAGAGCTTTAAGAGCCTCCCTTCAGTGTGTTTTATCTAAAAAGGGAAAATATCAATGTTTCTCTCCAATTCCCAAATTAACTAATGCTAAAATCGTTTATATATTTTCAGCAAAAGGACATAGTCAGCCCCAGAGTTTACCTTGTTTGACAAATCTATCATCACATCAATGATCATCCACCTTAAGGCCACATCAGCCCTCCACAGCTTCCTAATGGGCCCCCAGAATATTAGCAAATTTAGAAGAAAATTGAGGGTGGGAATAAGTTGTAGCTTGAAAAGTATATTTTTTCATTGATTCCCTATAGCTGTAAATGCAACCCCTGAAACTGTCCGGTCTGTTTAACAGATGTTCACCTGCCAGCCAATACTAGCCAACATTCAAGCAGGAAAACAAACATATTTAAGAAAACCCAGTGATGGACACATGAAAGACCAGAGAGAAACAGCCAAGATAGACTAGAACAAGACTTGAAAGAACTCAAAACTCCAACTGAAGGACTAAGGACTTGACCTCTGACTTGTGGGACTTGGGAGTTGAGGACAATGACTTGAGACTTAGGTGGTGTTTACACTGCTCAGTTTTCAACCTAAAATGGACAGTTTTCATTGCATTTTCATCTCCCATTTACATGAGAACGGCGCCTGGAGTGCCTGAATCTGCTAACTTTTGAAACCAGGGTCCAGAGTGGACAGTTTTGAAAATGTATCGCAGCCCAGCTCCATGTAGACGGGATTCAGTGTTTGAGGGTGAAACGCTCACATCACAGCATGCACAGTACTCTTGCACATGAAGGCTGTGCGCACATACCAGGACAACAACAGCTTCGGCCGTCTACCGAGTAACATGTGCTGCTTACTGTGCTCGGTTTGTTATTCAGACAAAACTATCCAGACAGATTTTTTGTCCAGACAAGAAACTCCTGCGTTTTCGTGCATCTACTCGCCATTGTTGTTTGTGAAAAAATTTTCTTCTTTGTATGTCTGTTTTAACAGTGCTGTTTCTCTGCAAAACTACATCGCCATCTACTGGACTGGCATGCATGCTACAGCATTTTCAGTCGTTCTGGTGTTTCCATATGAACATGGCTTGCTTTTTAAAAATGCAAAGGAAAAACATGACAGTGGTACCTGTAAAAAGGATGAATAGGCTTTACAAATGAAGTTGCAGCAGGGATTAGCTTTATTTCAATAAAGGTTCATTCCTTCGAAAAGAGAATCGAAAAGTGCCAATCAGCGTCCTACAGACAAATTGTTTTTTGGCAAATTCCTGCAAATGACAAAAAAAAATAGACATTCCTGCATGCATCAACTCTAAAGAGATACACCAACATTTTGTTTGTTTTCTTGTCTTTCCTCACTCCCAAGTCCATGACAAGCAAGTAGGCACCATTCTTTTGACTGTGCATGCAGTAACAAGAAAGAGAGCAGAAATCACCCACCGCTAATTAGCTTAGCTCAGACACTGGGAGCCAGTGAGAAGCGTTAGCCTGCCTCTGCCTATTTTAAACTAGACTCTAAACAGTCTTGTATGCTTGTTGTGACTTTTTTGTACTTTACACTATCTATTTTTAAACAAATATTAGCAAGCTATGTAATTATGGAAAGAAACTTACTTGCAAGGCATGTGCACAAACCAACGCAAAAGTGCTTACAAGCTAATAAGTTTATCTGATGGGGTGCAGATGGCCTAGTGGTTAAAGTTGCATCCCGCCTGAAGCCTGTTTACGGCATGTCATTCCCCCACACTTGCCCCATTTCCTACTCTATCCACTGTACTCTCTCCTCTTATTAAAGACATAAAAAGCCTAAAAAATAACTTAAAAAAAATATCTGTAAAAAAAAAATGAAAATGGCGAGCTAACACTTTCCATTGACTTTTGGCTAAGCCAATATGTGTTGGGCAAGCTTTGTCCATCTCTCACTTGTTACTGCAAGGAATTAGGCGGTTTGGTCTCATATATATCTCTTTTGAAAATTACCTAAAATTCGAAGCTTAGTATAAAAATAGATAACGTAACATAACAAAGTAAAAAATGGAGTCACAACAAGCTCACGGGAGCGTTAAAGAGTTTATCTGATGACTGCTGGCTGAGGCAGACTAATGCTTCCCATTGACTCCCAGTGTTTAAGCTAAACGCAAAAACAAAAAAAGTTGGTGTATTCCTTTAACAGATGAGTACCCAGCAACATAACACAGTAAAAAATTGAGTCACAAGCTCACAGGAGCGTTAAAGAGTTAATCTGATGACTGTTGGCAGAGGCAGGCTAATGCTTCCCATTGACTCTGAGTGTTTCGCTTAAACACAAAAACTAAAAAGGTTCCTTTAACAGATGTGTACACAGGTGCAAAATGCATTTAATTCAACTTCTTGTTCAAATTGGATTCATCTTCTCTCAACAAACACACGCTGTGCTTGTTAATAAAAGCCCTGCGTGTGGAGCTTTGGACAACCACCCGGGTCTCTGTGGACTCTGGAAAAGGTAGAGGGGGAAACAAACAATGCTGGACATCCAAATCCCCAAGGCGCCTCCAATGTTGCAGAAAGAATGCAACACCAGCAAAACAGAGCGCAGGAAACCAAGATGGTCCTTGTTTTTATGCAGGAGGCAGAATGAGGCGCTGGGCAGCCACGGGGCAACTGTGAGTCAGAAACTTTTTGGAGCAATGAGTTAGTGAAAAAAAGGGCTCAGTTATCACTCCTCTGGGGATGAAAAAGCAGCATGGATGTGTGGATGTTTTCTTAGTTCTTGTTTATGAAGCTCATGGTTTTCGGAGGCCCCCGTTGAGAGTCACTGGACCTCAGCGCAGAGGAGGCAGGGAGGGAAGAACCGCTACCACATTTAGATTTTTCTCTGAATCATTTAGTGCACAGAAACAGCTCCTTTTGGACCTGCTGGATAAACTATTTCTGCCTCACTGGTGAAGCTCATTTATCATCATATTTTTGACCCCCTTCATGCAACACGCTGACTCACATTGGAAAAGCGATCAGAGAAAAGAGGAATGTGCTTATGTGCTTTAAAATCGGGCACAGTGTGTCAGTCGCTTGGTTTTGAGTCTTGACCTTTGATGCAAATTTCCTCTTTAATTTTACAACTTATTCATACCAATAAAGTCGCCATGAAAAAAAATTGAGTTCAGGAACAAGGAGCTGGGAGATATTTATTAGCTTGATCACAGACGCCTTCATTTTCTGGGTTTACGTCACTTTACAGAAATATAGGCCATTTATCAGGACAAGGATGCAGCTGTAGCATGCTGTTAAAGTATTTGTGAGCTTAAAACCCCACCAATCAGGAATGCCTCAATCTTTCAGTCCTTGGTGATCCTCTTTGAGTAAGATCATCCAATGACAGTTACCAATAATCTTATTTAGAGTATGCTCTGCCTAAGTGTAATTTTACAAACAGGCCAATTTGTCAAGAAACCTAAAAGTTTGGACACTGATGGTTCAATATCCCCCCCTGTTATCACAAGTCAGAGCATAAATTACCATTAGCTTTATTTTCTGCTCATGCATTTATAAGAAAACTCAGCCAGTAAGACTGTCTCTGGATCAGCTGAGGTGCTTTTACCAGCAGTTTTTTTTAGTTTCTTGAGAGATCTCAAGCAGGGTTGAATTAAATCCTTTGCTTAATATCTTGCTCTTGGTTTCAAAAAAGTTGGACCAAGTTGGTCATATTGGGAGTACCTCTGGGCTCTATAGTAATCCCCCTCTCATTTAATGCAAAGCTTGTGCTTTTAGTCTTTACAGAAATCCAAGGACATTCCAATAATTATCTCGGAACTACTTTTTTGTGCCCTTATTGTAGCAGATGGAGGCATAGAGAGTGGGGGAGAACTTGCTCTAAGGTCACCGATTTAATTAGATAAGAATGATAACCAACATGCAGTTTGGTCTTTAATTGAAAAATAGAAGTAAATTATACTGATTGTCTTCATTTCAGTTCACTTTCAGTTTCATTTTTTGCCTCTCTTCACATTTTCCTCACCCCTTTGATTGAGGCAGATAACTGATCACTAATGAATCTGGTTGTACTCATGGTTTCCTTTATAAAGGATTTTCTTCTGCCTTGGTTGTTTATTGCTGACCATGTGACACTCTTAACGTCAGGTGAGATAACTCTAATTGTGAATTGATGCAATACAAAAACAAAAAATTATCTAAGAGTAATTCGGTTTCTTAGCATTACAAATTCTGATAATTGTACGTTACTTTTTTTTTCTTGTCTTTATGGAGAGATCTTGGTGTGGCAGAGAAGAGCATTTCACTTTAAGCTCTGTGCCTGTCAGAGCTGGATGAGATCCATAACTGGCAGCTTTCACATAAGATGGGGTGCACTAAGGAGACAAGACCCAGTTACACTCCTACAGAGCTCCATCTCAGAGCAAATAGTGGATTAATGCTGTCAGATGCTCCTCTATGTCCATGATTAACAGTATGTAGTGCCAAACAGACGTTCCAGTCGCCTTGACATAATTTTCCCCACAACACTGTGACGGGTTAAAGGGATCCTGACAATATTAATGCATGACAAGCTAATGCTAGCCTTTTGTTTGCCAAAGATTTGGTGGTAAAAAATGCCTTGATCCTCACTTTCTGGTCACCAAAACCACTGATCCAAGCACATCAAAAATACATAAATCAGCTCATTTATATTTGTAGATCTATATCCAGGCTTCATTCCTCAATATAGCAGTTTGTAAACACACATGAATTGACATTCTGGTATTTTTATGAGATTAAATTAATGTTCCCTAAGTGTCAAACGTGCCTAAAACATAAAAGATACATTGATATCCCGTTTTTTCTGTTTTTTTAATGGAGTGTAAACTCGCATTATTGTGGAGATAAAAAGAGAAAAAGCCTGTGCCACAGCTCCATACACTGCCGTATGCTAGCTGGCACTGTTCTAGTCCGTCAGCACCCCTGCGTGGGTAAAGTGCCTGACCATCAACAGAGCACAGGCTTTCTGTAAATCCCTGCTCCAAAGACATAAACTTTTATAGAGAAGAGATCACAATGAGACATCCCTTGGTCCCTCAGTGTCCTTTCGTCTCACGTCTCCTCAGAGGAATGAGACACGTGGGCGATGCTAATACCAGAGTCTAGTCCTCGCTCCAGCTCCATCCCGCCGCTGTCGCAGTACGCCGCTCTTGTACTGGAGTCACAAAGCTCGGGGTCACTGGAGTTCGTCATGGCTGAGGTCTGATCAAGACTAGAGGAGGACTCAATGGAGACCTGGTCCTCCACAAAACCAACATGGATGTCACGAAGGTCAACAGGGTCCAGGGAGCGAGGAGCCAAAGTGACGTGATCTTGACCCGATGCCTAAATGAGAAAAACAACGGCACAGGTGAGTATTTGCAATGGAAACTGATTATAAGAGGTGTGAAACAGTAAAAAAAAAAAAACAGGGGTGAAAAGGGTTAAAGAGGACCTGAGGTTTGGGCTGATCTTCAGCCGTTGGTTCTTCTTGTTTTGGCCGCCATAGAATTGCGGTGATTATTGGCACAAGGAGCAGAGAGGTCAGCCCGATTCCCAGACAGAGGACAGGCAGCAGACCTAAGGTGAAAAGACATAAACACATAAAAGTGACGTTACGATGAATGATGATATTACATCCTGCATTAAAGGATAAAAGATTACAGACATTTTAGACACCAACAGGATGAACAGTTTTTCCCTTTGGATGAGGCTAAGATCTTGTTTGAGACATTAGAACTAGAAAAAAAGGAACTAGAAAAGCACCATTCTGGATAGGCCTGTGCTTAAAATATCGATATGGCAAAATATCGTCACACACTCATTCGGGATACGTGTATCGATATGGGTTCTACAGAATTTATACATACGGCGTCATGTAGCTGTCATAATCATGAGAGCGCAAATACAAACTAAACGAGCACAGGATCAGGAACTAAAGGCATAAAAAACATAAAATTGAAGGGTCAGAAATAATCTTATGGCAAATAAAGTTTTTGTCTCGAGCGTGTAAATTGTGACAGAGAGCAGTAGCGGAAGGTGTGGCGCTGCTCGCTCTCTGTTCAAACTTACTCGCTTGCTTTCAGAGGCTTCCTCACTCTCTGTATTTTCTCCTACCAGAAATACGTCACGGCTGTTATGCTGGACAAGATGATTGCCAGATCGGCAATCGGGAGCGAGCAGCGCCACACCTTCCGCTACTGCTCTCTGTCACAATTTACACGCTCGAGACAAAAACTTTATTTGCCATAAGATTATTTTTGACCTCTCAATTTTATGTTTTTTATGCCTTCAATTCCTGATCCTGTGCTCGTTTAGTTTGTATTTCCGCTCGTTTAGTTTGTATTTGCGCTCTCATGATTATGAAAGCTACATGACACCATATATACGGCCTAAATTTTTTGACAGTTGTTGTCAATACACTTTAGCTAATGTAAACAGTTGCACACTTCAAGGTAGAAGACGAGCTACATAATGAAGCATATGTTCTACATTTGAACTTTGGTCTACCATCTTTGAGGATCTGGATTTTTGTCTCTCAAGTTGTAAAACCACTTAAAACTCATCCTTGTTCTTTTTCTTCTTATAAGAAAAAACTAAACTTGTCAAGAATTTTGTTTAAAGAGTAGTCAATGTTCACAATTTACATGTATCGGGATACGTATCGTATCGTGGCCTTAGTATCGGGATACGTATCGTGACGTTGCTGGACATACCCAGCCCTAATTCTGGATAAGACCCAGAGGCACATACATGGAGTCTGTCATCCTGTATGAACAAAATAAGTTTTGGGAACATCATTTAATCTTTGGATTTAATATGAACTAGAACAGCACTTGGAGAGCGCAGACCTCCGCCAGCACCACAGTCCTCACCCATATTGTGATTTTCACCATAAATATTAGTCCTACCTTTATTTCATCTAAATATTTAGATTCATTGACCATGAAAACATACCATTAGCATGGATTCATAATGATATCTATTTTAGTTCAGTAGTTATTCACAAAAATCACATTTTTCATCATGGCGGCCAGATGCTGATCTGGATCAACACCAAAATCGAATCAGTTCTTCCTCCCAGACAAACAAACTCTCCCGAAAACATAACCTCCTTGGCGGGGGCAATTATTGAATATCGTCAAAGGGATTTTCCATGATAAAGTTGATTGTTGTTTTGTGATGTCAAACTGTTTCAAGTCCAGATAAAATTTACCTGATGATAGAGACTTAGATCCCATATTATCCTCTAAAATTTGAAGTGAATCTATTGAAAAATGGCAGAGATATGATTTTTAATTTTGCCCATTGTTAATTTGAGCCTTTTTTTGAAATTTGAGGATTTTTTTGCATCCAGAGGAATATCCATATGGCCACCAAAATCTAATCATTGTTAAGTTGGACCATTACCAACATGTCCTGAAAATTTAATCAAAATCCGTCCATTAGTGTTTTGTGTAATCATGCTAGCAAACAAACAAACATACGCCTGCAAAACATAACCTCCTTACAGAGGTAATTAGCCATCAAATATCCTTTAAGTTTCTTTAAATCAGGCTTATCACATAATCTGATTAACTTTGAAATTTTATAAACATTATTTAAAGATATACATTATTCTGCTCACCTGCTCTGGAGACAGTCACAACACACTGAGGGGTAGACTTTGGTGAGGCAGCCATGGCGAAGGTTGGGAAGGAGAAGTTGGCGACAGCGCAGTAGTTCTGACCTGGAGCCAAACTGGAAAACTCCACATAGGACACGACTTCCTGGGTCCAAACTGTGCGACTCTGCAGGAACACAGAGCACATCAGTGTTAGCTAATTACCTTCAGAAACTGACAAATACACATTCAGTCCTTACTGAGATTGAAGGGAGGGGTAGATGTTGAAAAGGAATGACAAAGGAGATGCCTGGACACCACGGTGACTGGACTCAAAGGCCACAGAAGTCTTCTGACTGAGACTGATGGGATACAGGTGCTCTTATTCTGTTAAGATTTACTGGTGTGGTTACACTGATCTTGGCTTGTTGTGGCTGTGGTGCTGTGGCTTTAAGTGAGAACCTCTTAAAGGTGTAGTCAGCGATCTTCTAATCTTCTAATCTAATGCAGTATTTGTCAAATTCATCGTATTTCTCCTCTCGATCCACAAGATGTCACCACTGACAGCATGTTGAAAAAAAAGTCCGGTTTCAATACACAGCCTTGGCTCTGAATTTCAGCTGGTAAATACTATGGCTCGAGCTGAGCTGCCAAAACAGGGTACACCCCCCCACATCCAGGGGGCAATCATACTCGTGCGCAGATCAGACAGAGGGGGGAGGGGGAGTAGTGGGTTGTGTAGCGTGCGTAGTTAGCGTAAGAGAGATACAATAGGTGCAGTAGCAATGGCTGAAAAACAGCCAAAAAGAATAAGGTCAGAGCAGTGAAAAGTGAAAAAGAAGGGCTATGACCATGAAAGAGCGAAGACCCGGGTCAACAATGGTGTTGCTTTCCGACGGTGGAGGGAACTCCGCCAATTGAAAGACCTGAAAATGGACACGGATGTCGCCGTCTTTCTGCTGGATAGGTAAGCTACATTAGCTTTGTGGTGTTTCACATAACAGTAACAGCCCTTGGGCATTCATCTTATTGTCTAATCTGCCAAAATGTACTGTTGTTGTGATGTTATCAAAAACGGCAGTCGAGTTGTGGCTACTATGATCTGACAAGTCAGGGTTACCTTAGCTACATTGGTCAGCTACGCAGTTTCTACGGCCGTTTCCATGACAATGCACGTCCATCAGCTTTCGGGGGTGGAGCCAGGGGTGAGGTATGAAGGGAGAGGCAGGTCTAAATTTGATTCTAAACAACCTCTCCACTCGTTTCCTCCCACATCGCTGACTACACCTTTAAGGGGCTCACAATACCAGGCGGCACCTACAAAACTTGATGATAGTCGACGTCTGACATGTTTGCTGTTATAAAGGAAGTTATGATTTTGCTTGTGTATGTTTGCTTGTTTGTTGGAAACGTACACAAAAACTACTGGATGGATTTTGTTGAAATTTCCAGATGTTGGTAATGGCCCGTCTTAAAAATGATTCAGTTTTAGTGGTGATGCGGATAACCTCCATCAGTGAACGATCATTTTGCTAACTAACTCTCTAACTTATAATCATATCAACATGATTCTGAGTGCTAGGTGTGGTTTTTCAGGGCCATGAATCACATTATGATGGTAACTGTATCATGAAGCTATTGATTAAAGATTAGGGATGCGAATCAAAAACCAATTCCAGTTGAGAATCGTTAACAGCTCCATCAAAGAATCGATATCATTAGTCTTTTTTGCTAATCAATTCCCTTATTAATTCCTTCCACTGACAGGGTTCAGATGCATCAGAATTGTGGCTTAATTTTTTTTACAAAAGGCGCCTACTGCACAACCTTAAGTGAGTGGAAACACCAGCAACTTACAGAATCAGTTATCTATGCTGTAACATGTGTTTGACATTGTTGACACTGAAAATCTACAGACCAACATTTGCCCACATGGAAAATCTGCAGGAATCAATAAGAGAATCGTTAAAGAACTGGGTTGATTAGCAGGATTGTTAATAGCACTGGCATCGATACAGTCTTATCAATTCCCATCCTTATTCAAGATGTAACAGCAATATGTGAGCTCACTTAAAGGTGCTATGAGGAGAATCTATTTCCGGCGACATAAAGACTCTTCCCATTCTACCCATAAACACGCGCGGCGACTGTCGTAAAGACGTGACCCAAGCCAAAGCGTGTGTTTATTGTGATGCTAATAAATGCAGCTTGGACCTTCCTCAGAACTCTGCATTGCTTTACAACTTCTGTTTTCAACAACTTACAGGATGCAAAGCGACGAGGTAATGTATCTCTTTCTAGTTACGTAGCGGTAGTTTTTGATGTGTGACAACAAGCAATTTTTGGAAAACTTAGTATTGTAGTTTTGTAGCTGGCTATATATTGCTACTTACAGCCTGGTGCTCTAAGACGTGTCTGAATGATATAAATTTGCTCTAGTTTTAATTGTCTTGTTCCCGAAGTTGAGTATCCAGGCCAGTCCGGCCCTGTCCGACCTGACCGTGAAGCTAAGGAATAGCATTTATAGATAACCTATTTTGATGCCATAAAACTCATCTTAAAGTGTGTATTTCCATCAGGCATGTATCTAAAAGTGAGACTTTTTTGTAATTACTTAGAAACTCCTTATAGCATCTTTAAGTGTTTCCTAGTTTTTAATTCATCTTTCGCACCTATTATTCTGACCACTTATGTTTTAACTAAACAGTGCATTTGTCTCAACTGTGAAGTTTTTATGGCTTACATGGATGCCTTTGCTGCCATTTTTTTTCAAATTTGCTCCACTTCTGATGCACCCATGCTACTTTTTGGGGATGGAGATGATAAAAGTAGGCACAGATTCTCACCACCCAAAGATATAGTCCTAATATCAGCCCTAGAAACAGTTTCTAACATCACCTCTTTAAATCCAGATGGAAATGTGATGATATTAATGCATCTTTGAGCTGGAACTGTAACTCAGTGACTGTTTTCTGATGAACTACATGCAAGACCTGGTACTGGGACTGATTAAGGCTGTTGTAGAGGGTCACTGTGGTCCAGGGGTCGATCAGCTGAGTGATGGGACAGCACTGCTCCACAGAGCACCTCCTGTTGGCAGCACAGGGGAACTGCACCTTCACCAGCAGCTGCTCTTCCTTTAAGGAGACGGTGACAGTAGGAGGGCTGTAGTCTGGAGAAGAGAGAGGAGGGAGAGATCTGAGCATTTGGTTTGTCATTAATTACAGTGAACTAAGTTTTAAACTCTTGTGTCTTAAAATCAGCAGATTCACAACAGCAGAAAGAGTCAAAAGTTAGCATGCCAGTAGTTTCAGTGGATCCTTGCTGCTCCTAATCTACAGACTCGTGAGTGAAACTTTTGTTTTTTTATTTTTGGACCTTCTGTGTAAAATCTGCAGACTGCCACTCACTGAAGTCACTGTAGTCAAACTTGCGAGGCTCAATCCAGACAGTGGAGCTGGGGTCGAGATGGACACCGAGGCGGATCATGTTGTACAGCTCAAAGTTTGAGAAGACCTGAGAGACGTCACAGCTCCGGGTCGAGACCCAAACACACCAGGAAACATCCTGCCAGGGGTCTCTGCAAGGATAAAAAAGAACAGGGAGGAGTCAGTTCTTATGTGCATGATGAAAAGTTTGACAAAAATCTATTAAAATATATTCAATTAAAATAAAATGAAGAATAAAGGAGTGTTCTGTTTATGTTCGCAAAACGGGTTAACACATAGGAAATCCTAATTTTATCTATAAGGACATTCCTACACTGGATGATTGGTATAATGAAAGACTGAGAGTGCTTCCCTTGGAAAAACTGGGATTTGTCAGGATTTGGCAACCAGTCCTGGAGAAAGTGGACCCTGATGATGACTTTTTCTCTACCTGGTTTGCATTATGAAAATAACAGCAACCTTGAAAATTCTGGACATTAACACGTCCATCCTGGTCTTTTACTTGTTTATTTTATTATTTTCGTTATTGTCCTTAGTAGTATTTTGTATTATCGTTATTATTTTTCTAATTTATTTTTTTAAAGGTGCCCTGCTGCCATTTGTTGTTTGGTTCAGGTTGTTTTAAGAAAGAAAGACAGATTCCTGGATTTGTGAACTGAATTGAAATGCTGAATGCCAGAATCTCAATAATAAGGAATTTAGAAAAAAATAAAATCCTAATTTTAAGGTGTGTTTTATTGTTTGCATTATGTCTAGGATGTTTTTTTAAGCAAGAATATGATTTATTTTGAAAAAAAAAGAACAATTCCATCTCTGTAGATCAACTGGTGGTACAGGAGCCACATCAGGCCCTCCACAGGGCAAGCAGGAATCTTACATGTAGGTGGAGCCTGTACGGCTATGACATCATAAGCCCCAGGAAGTAAAAACAGGGTGTTTTAAGAGACATTTTCTTTAAAGAGGCCGAGAGCACTCATATGAACTGAGAGTTTTATCAAAGGTGTCTGATCTTCTGCTCCCCAATCCCTTCTTAGACCATTTAAAACAAAGAAAATAAAAATGGCAGGACACAAGACCTTAAAAGGCACCAAGATGTACCTGAGAACCCTCCCTTTAAAGTACTTTTTGCAGGATTTTACATTTTTGGATCAAATTCTTTCTGAATTGCTCCTGTCAGTTGTAAATATACAACACTTAAAATAAGTTTCAGTCACGTGTCCAACATTTACCAACATATTTGTGCAATTTAGAAAATCATTTTATTAAAAATTATTAAAGATTTTTACATTTTTGTTCTTCAAAAGTCCCTCAAAATGTTTTGTTCAGAGCCTTTGATTGGTTTCATCTTTATGATTTGGGGGCCTTGTTATGGTCCTAACCCGGCGCCTCCAAATGACTAAAGCAGCCCCTGCAACAGGAGTTAAACTGTCCTGAGTTGCAGGCAGGTCTTTCTCTCGTAAAGGCAGCAGCAATTAGTGTAAAGTTACAGGAATATCGCTCTCACAAGCCGCAGTACTTACCCCTGTGTCTTTGTCTGCACGGTGTAGGTGGTATTAGGACTGGCATGAGGACAATCCCACCGCAGGAGGCAGCCTAAATCCAGTGATTCCACCGTAGTGGAGCAGACTAACCCAGACGACCCTGGGAAGTTAGCACGAAACAGAACACAGAAATAGCACAATCACAGAGATGCCCACTGATGCCTTAAGTCTCATTGTCAAAACATTATTAACCCTTTCAGGCATGGCTGCCCACAGTAGACGGGAGGACTGGCTGGAAAAGACACAAGAAAACAGAAGAAAGAACATTTAAGGTTCATTACTCACCTTCTAAGAGCAGGACGACTGCTATAAAAACCCGAATGGATAATCTCAGCAGATCTGCAGTGAACCCCTGCCTCTTCATGTCAGTGCCGTGACCTCGGGATCAAACCAGCAATGCTGAGACGGACTTAACCCGAGCCGGTACAGGAGGTGAGTGTCTCCGCTGTGAAGCAAGGAGAATACACCTGTGGAGAGGAACTGAGACGGAGTAATCTGTAGGGCTGAGGGGAGCGGGCTGGAGCGTGGAAGGGGTGGAGAGATAAGGATTTAATTGAAGGCCGGTGTTTTAGTAAAAGAGAGGAAAGGCTGTAATCTACTTAAAGGAGAAGATTTGAAGACGGAGGCAGAGAGAAACAGACAAGTTTGGATCAAGACCAGAGATGTTCAAGTGATATTAATGGTTGTACTGTTCATTAAATAGTGGTTTCAGTGACTTTATCAGGACTGTTCTGTTAAAAGGTGCTATGATAAGAAACAGAGTGGGCATTACCAGTGAACAAAACAAGGGAACAATATTAAGAAACTATGAGGGACAAATTTTTCTCCTTTTTTTTAGTTGAATAAATAAATTAAACCACCATCCAAAGAAAGGTGTATGCCGGAGCAGCCCTAACTGAACAGCAGTGGTAATTAAGACAGACATTTTTATGTTTCTTTAATTATCAAAACACCAGTACGTAAAAGCTCTTCAACTCAAATGATATTTTTAATGCTTAGATATAATTATAATCCACTAATCTCCAAATGTAGTTTTTTAAGCATAGTTTTTTTTTTTTTTGGTTAATTAAATTATACTTACTTAACTGCATTGCTGAATAGACAATGACTGAATGTTGTGCTTGATTAATTTCTGAATTCTCAGAGAAATCGGCTCAATTTTGGATCTAAAAAGGTGAATGTGGCTGAAAATCCTATTTCCTGTTCAAAATTAACATCCAATGATAGTAACATTTTCAGTTTAAGCAAGTTTTCAACATTCTTCTTTGAATTTTAGGTCATCCAAGTTCATGCATGGATGACTGATCATTTATGTCATCTTCAAAACCTGCTTTTCTTTCCCGTTAAGATCGTCTTAGTCTTGCTTTGTCAAGATATTGAGGAGAATTTTGAAGAAATAATTCTGAAAGTTAGATTTGTTCTTAACATTATGTACTAATTAGGATGCAAAATATTATCAGTTTGATATCAGTTTTGGCTGACATCAGCCTAGAAAGTTATGTATCAATATTGACATTTTTGTAGATATTTTCAGCCACACATATTTATTTTTGCATGTTATATGTGCATATAGTATTGTTTAATTACCTCCGCCGAGAAGGTTATGTTTTCCGGAGAGTTTGTTTCTCTGTCTGTCCATCCGTCCGTCTGTGAACAAAATAACTCAAAAAGTTATGGATGGATTTGGATTAAAACCCCCGCCAGCACCACAGTCCTCTCCCATATTGTGATTTTTACTATAAATATTAGTCCTACCTTTATTTCAGTGAAATATTTAGATTCATTGACCATGAAAACATACCATTAGCAATTGGATTCATAACGATATCTATTTTAGTTCAGTAGTTACCTCCGCCAAGGAGGTTATGTTTTCGGGAGAGTTTGTCTGTCCGTCTGTGAACAAAATAACTCAAAAAGTTATGGATGGATTTGGATGAAATTTTCAGGAAATGTTCAGCATGGGAAAAGGAAGAACTGATTCGATTTTGGTGTTGATCCGGATCAGTGTCTGGCCACCATGATGAAAAATGTGATTTCTGTGAATAACTACTGAACTAAAATAGATATCATTATGAATCCAATTGCTAATGGTATGTTTTCATGGTCAAGGAATCTAAATCTTTGCATGAAATAAAGGTAGGACTAATATTTATGGTGAAAATCACAAAATGGGTGAGGACTGTGGCGCTGGCGGAGGTCTGCGCTCTCCGAGTGCTTTTCTAGTTTTAATATACTTTAGGTGAAGGCTTCAAATAAGCCCTTTGGCCTTTTTGCCTCTTCCTGCCCCTCACATAATTTGTTATCTTTGACTTTTGTGTATTTCAAAATTGTGCAAAATAAATGAAATAAAACAAAATGAAATAAAAAATATCAGCTGGAATATCAGCAAATTACACAAATGTACAATACTTATGCACCTTCTCATCACTGCATGCGTACATTTAAAAATCAGGGGGTTCATTTTGCAAGAGTTAAATGCTTTTTTTTCTTGTTTACATCTGTTCCTTGAAAAAAAAATACTGCAACACTGAAAGAAACAAGCCTATTTTAGTCAACCATGGAGCATTGTGCTCTTGACCAGAAATATCAGAATGGGACATAATGGATAAAAACATTTCAGCATATTGGATATCGTCAAAAATCCAGTATCGTGCATCCCTATCAGTTATTGTGCATGTTAGGGCTGGGATGATACGCTTTTCTCCCGATTCGATTTTTTACGTTACTTTAGGTGCCGATTCGATTTAAATTGCGATTCTCCGCTAATATCGATTTTTTGCAATCTTTAGTTAGCTTTTTTAACACCAGTGAAAAAGATGAACAATGATGATGCCTATAGACAATGTCAGGAAAAATACACATCACGTGTGAGTTTGTTTTTAGGATTAATTCAGCAGTATATTTTAACCAGCTGTTTATACTCTCTCTTCAAAAGCCTGGATTGCATTTAAAAGTGGCTTATTAACACAGACTAAAATGAAGTATTTCAATTTGGAAACAAATTGATTCTTTAAAAAAAAATCGATTTCAAAAATCGTCAAAAAATCCTGATAGTAATGTGAATTGATTTTTTCTCCCACACCTAGTACATGTCATGATTTTTTCTTCACTATGCTTTCTATCAGCAATGACCTGAGAACATATTGAAAAGTCAAACAGGATGCTCACGAATATGTTGGTCTACAAAATATTCCTGCACTAGTCTATCAATTAAAAGAATGAATTCTGGTTTGTATTTTCCGGCCCTATGAGCGCAATTTCTGTCAATTCTTGACATTTCAGTTGGACATTTCAGTGCTGCATAAAACCAACAAACAGATTCATCTTTGCTTCGTGCTATGCTGCTCACATGGCTCAAAAAAACAGATCGACATGAGTACAAAATCACTGCATTCTATCTTTTTATTCAATGTCATCTTTAAATAATAGGAATCTGTACATCTCTTTAAGCAGGTCTTAGACCGTTCATTCTCAAAAGTAATAATGACATCAATATTTTCCTTAACAACAGTAATACAGCTGAAGTGCTTAAACAGGCCAACAGAGATCATACAGCCACAAAAGAACGGTGTACAGCACACACACACACACACACACACCACTCTCACAATCACACACACACACACACACACAGTGCACCATACACCTCTCCAGAATTAAAGACGTTAAAGCAAATCTGCCTGTTCATTCAGAAACAGCACCAAAACATGAAAAAATCATTGCAGCAGTAGTAATACTAAGCTTAACATTCCTCTTTTCAGCATCATAGTCATCAGTATCATCAGTCAGAAGAATCTTTACAGCTCAAAATATACACACAAGCCCCTAAGTGGAGAGTTTACATGCTGATCAGTCCTGGATGCTACCAATCAGTCAGGTCAATGCAGGCACGGCTGATGTCTGGAGCTGTTACACCCTCAGCCCAGCAGAGGGCGAAACACAACAACATACTGGTTTATAGTCCCACAGTTTTCATGAGGAGAGTCGACCTGGAGTGTCTAAGTGGAAACATCTGGAAACCAAGCGTATTATGTGCATCAAAAAAACCAAGTTGGGAAAATCAGCGGGGTATTGCTGCGTTAAAATCTGTGCAAATTCAAAGAGGACCCACTTTATTTCCACAGAACAGCATTTGGTGCAGAGTTTCCACGTGAGGGTTTATGTTTGCGCCCCCGGCAGAGCGAGTCCCGGCTCCAGGCTGCCGCTGGTGGTCGTCGTGGTCGTGTTGGACGAAGGAAGTCCCTTTGGTCCGGGACAGAGCAGCCCGTGTGACGCAGTGTGGTCCCCGTTTAAGTTCTTGTAGGGGTTTCTGCGCGGTGGTGCTCTTAGACACAGTGAAGGGAAGCGCAGACCGGCTAGGCAGCACCCAGGACAGGAAATCACCTCCTCCTGGTCCAGCGAGTGTCCGCTGCCCGAGCCGAAGGGGGACGAACCAGCCGGGTCGCTGGGAGGGGAGTGGTAGCCGTTGTTGTTGGTGGAGGTTGGGGCGCCGGTCGTGTTTGCGGCTCTCCATCCCAAAGGACGGCTCACGACCACGTTGTTGTTGTCCAAGTTCGATAACGGAGGCAGGCATGGGGGCCCGTTGGAAATGGCCGAGCCCCAGCCGTTGGAGAAAGGGGGTTTGGAGGGGGGGATGGGGGTGGAGGACTGGGAGGGAGCGGGGGACAGTTTGGTGTACGGAGATGAAGTGCTGTCTTGTGCATCAGGGGAGCTGGTGCAGTCCATCGGCTCCTCGTCTTCCTCCTTTTCTTGGTCCGACGAAAAGTGTTCAAGCGACAGAGGAAGACCTGAATCGCCCCCAAGATTCATCTCGCTCCCCTCCGAAAACTCCTTCTCCTCCAGCAGTCTGTCGTCCTCGCTCGCTCCGTTCGTCATCGTCTCAAAGTCCACGGTGTCCATCTCGGACTGGGACTCCTCCTCGGTGAGCACAGTGTTGGGTGCAGATGTGAGGTACGGAGGAGGTGTGCAGGGCAGCGAGTGGCAGCGCCTGTGCCTCCGAGGTTGTTCGGCATTGTCTGCGTCCGAGGCGGCGGGGTCCTCGCAGTCTGGCGGGGGAGGCAGGGTGAAGGTGAGGGAGATGACCGACTTGCTGGGCGTGTCGAACAGCTTGATCTTGCCACCCTTGAGGTCCTCCCTCAGAGAGAAAGGGTTGACGCGGGCTGGAGTCGCCGTCGTGATGGCGGGAGGCATGTCCGGGGGGTGGAGCATGTCGGATTTGCTGCGGGAGAGGCGAGGGTCAGACGGTAGGCCGAGGGAACGCCTTCGCAGAGGACCGATGGATGGATGAATAGCTGTGAAGAAAACAGAAGGTAAGCTCAGTTCTCTGGAGTGACGATGTATTTGGCGTTTTTAGTGTTTGGCCTCTTACCTTTAACAACTGGCTCTTCCTTTTGTTTCCTTTCTGCCTTCCTCCTCTCCAGTTCAACCACGATTTGGGAGAAAGATGGACGGAGCTTTGAATTCATCTGAAGAAACGAGAGACGAGAGATGTGATAAACTCAACAAGAGAAAAGACAGAAAGAGTAAACAGCACTGACAGCTGCCCCGCAAATACAGAGGAATGTACTCAGTTTCCATTTTGATCTGATCTCCTAAATGTCAATGCAGATGGAAAACTTTCTGTCCAAAACTAAAAAAGTTTAATAACAATATAACTGACACTCCTATCAGATTAAATAACGTGGAATTAAATAAAGACAGTTTGTCTTAGAGGAGTAAAACAGAAATTGGCTTATATATTCATGTGCTATGGGATTGTCGGATGGTCTTCCTATTATGGAAAGATGTTCTGGACTTAAGGGGGGATTGGTTAAAATGTTTGTCTAGATGGCCACAGTTGTGTCTCCTTGGAGATAAAACAGTTGTAGCCAACTTCAGCATGAACACGTTTAGAGGACTGATGACTGGTCTGACAACATTTGGAAAACAAGCTGAGAATTCCGTTCATCACTGCTCAGCTCCATGTTGTCAATAACTCTGCAATCATTCTACAGACCATACCAGCTATCAGTTTTTGTTCTTGACAGACGCCATAGGGGCGATATCTCAAAATAAACTTACAAATATATATATATTCAAGTCTGACTTACTTGTTTTGCTTTGAACCAAAATGTTTGTAGTTCTTAACCCTTAAATGTGGGATCAGTCCCTATCACCCATACTGCTGCCAGTCATATGGGGAAACTGTCATTCATTTCTTTTATTTTTTTCACTGGCTAAAACTCTTCCTTAAGTCTGAACACAAAGAATCAAATCAAATTACATTGTTTTGACAGCAGGACATAACAGACAAATAACACAAATACTGACTAAAATGCAAGTTTAAAAAAATAAATAGCAACAAAAAGGATGATGACAAACCAAGTATGTTAACTGAAGGCGGCCATTTTAGGGTCTGACAAGAATTAAGAGTTGGAATTTATGAAATAATGGTTGACGAGTTAATATATACCATTAAATTCACTTTTGTTCAGATTGTTTCTGAGTTGCTTTAACAGCTTTGGGAGATTAACAAAATACAAATGCCCAAAATAACATGTTTAGTGCTTGTGTTTTCTAAAGTGATTATTTTTTGTGGACCACTTTTTAAGTTGATGATCACAGGCTGAGCCAGGGACCAAAAAACAACTGTTGGTTTATTTTGGGGCTTTTTTGGCAGCTACTGGTGCTGTAAACAGGAAGAGAGGGAAAAGCCCTGATGCTGTTAGCCTTTTGTCTTGAGTTTAGAAGTACTCTATCACACTGTTGAGATATGTGAACAGAGTGAAGGCAGAATGTGGGCTTTTGAAACAACTCAGTCACTTTACTTTTGATTTATTTTTGCTTTAAGGTCATAAAGACACATCAGTGCAAGTTTCAGTCCATTTCCTGAGTACTAATTTAACTTTCACTGTGCAGTAATTCACTTCTTGACCTGAGAGAACTCCCTCTGACGAAATTAGGCTAACGTGCACACATGATACTGCAGCTAAGACGAGAACAGGAAACAGAGAAGCGGTGAGGAGAAGAAAACTGTGTTTGTGTGTCACGAAGGCGAGTTTCTTACATTACAGCAGGAGATGGCCAGCTCCAGAAAGTCTGACGGACAATCTCCAACCATCGGCTGAAAGGCCTCCACATCGAGACCAAAGTCCTGTTGAAAAGAAGAGTTGATCATTACTGGTGCAAAATTATCTTCATTTTTTATTTGGATGTTTATGTCGCAACATTCGTATATAATTTACTATATGTAGACATCTAGAGCTCCCATAAAAACAAGTAGGTTAGCAAGTCAATCCGTGACCTGCAAATTATATTCTCTTTCTTGCACGTCTTCCATCTGTGCTTCTGGAAAAATTAACTTTATATCATTTTTTTCTGTCTTTATTTGTAGGTCCTGGCTTAATTTTTACCTGCTGTAAACAGTTTAACTACCTTGTTCCTGTCCTGAATTGGTGCAGTTCCTATTGAGGAAGTTTAAATTTAACTAATAGGGGTTTTATTTGAATGCTGGGAGATTGATATCAAGGTTAAATGTTACACCTGTTCTGTCTTTTAATGTTGTTGTGATTCATATGTCGGTTAAAAAACTCTGATGCCATGCTGTTTCAGGGCCATAAGGGGGGGGGGGGAGGATTCACACAATAAAAATTCAACATGTTCAGGGTGCTGGTTTGGTGGAGTGGTTAGCAACCAGGTATGTCCCATGTACATACTTCACAAGCCTATCCACTGTCGCTCTCCTATCAATAACGACACAAAATGCCCCAAAAATACATGTAAAAAATTTTTTGTATGAGTTACAACAGCGTGTCTTTGTACTTAAAGAGTGCAGGTCCCAGACTGGCCCGATTTAGTCCTGACCTGTCTCCCACTGAAAATTGTATTAAGTGCAAAAGACAGCCTGTACTGTTGAGAAACTGAAGTCATTCATCAAACAAGAATGACAAATTAAGTCCACTTGTGCAAAACATCAATAAGAAATGTCACAAGCCTATCCACTGTCATTCTCCCCTATCATTAAAGGCACAAAAATGGCCAAAAAATACATTAAATTTTTTTTTAACATGTTCAATAATGTTGCTTTCGTTGTTAGCATTGCAAAAACATTTTATAATTCTTCTTTTGAACTAACATTTGAACAGTTTTATATTTTAAAGGTACATTTTGCACTATTAGCACATCTTAATGCTCTTAAAGGGGCAGTGTGTAGAAACTAGCATTCTAGCGACATCTAGTGTTCAGATGTGGAGCGAGCCCATCTGTTTCTAAAACATCAAGTCACTAAGCAACGAGAGCTGGTGGAGACGAAAAAGGATCGTAAACGGCATCATTTACAACAGTTACAAGTTGAGGGTTTTCTCATTCATATTTGTAACTATTATTTTTATTAATTATAGGTCAGTTAAGATCAGTGTTGGGAGTAATGCATTACAAAAGTAATGTGATTACTGTAATGCATTCCTTTTTACCGTAACATAGTAATGTAAGGCATTACAACAACAACAAAAAAAAGTAATATTTACTCGTTACAAATGTCACTAATGCAAGTAACAATGCATTTTCAATTTAACCTGAAATGAAGTTTTTTTTTTGTTTGTTTAAATACAAATTCGCAAAAAATACTCCGTCAGATCAGCAGAGGAAAAAAGTCTTCAGCTTGGCCTAAAGTTACTGCATCTCCAACACAATATACCATAATTTTACCTTTTGTCTGTTTTTGCTGTGAACGTTTCTTGTATTGTGCCATGAGCATCAATGTTATTATATTCTACTGTTTTTAGCCTTAAGCTGAACTCGGTCAGATAGCCACCAAGCAAGCAAACTACTGGAGAGATATTGCTGAAATTTTCAGGACTTGTTGGTAATGGCCTAACTTAAAGATGACCAGGTAACCACCATTTTATGTTCAATAATTGTCAAACTTTGAACCATATCAACATGATTCTGAGTGCTAGGTGTGGGTTTTCAGGGTCAGTGAATCACATTATGATGGTAACTTTATCATGAAGTATTGCTGTAGCAGCAATGTTTGGATGCCTTGGCGGAGGTTTGTGCTCTCAGAGTGCTTTCTAGTTACATCTTTGTTTTCCCCTCTTTGAATTGCTGTACTGTATTGCATTATGCAGTATGTTAAAAGGCCTTCCCTTCTTTTCCCTTAAATAATGTTGAGGTCTTGAGAAATCAACAAAATACCCATCATCATCATGACTACAGAGTGAAACAGTGTTTGGATGTAGCCTCTTGGGCCCTTTGCTGTGTCGTTTTGAGACGTGCAGTCTTTAATAGTCAGTTTCCTGTTTTTCTGGAGTTAGAGTCAGCACCAATGCCAAACATCAAACATGTTTTCTAAATCTGCTGTTATGGTGAAATAATTGCATAAAGTCATTTTGACATTTCTGCTTTCACAACCGTCACATGCTGGAGGTTATTCTGAAATTCTGACCGACTGAAGGCAGAAATCAAATCAGGGATTCATTCAAAAGACTTTACAGCGTCAGTTATGGTTATAGCTGTGGAAAAACAGAGTGCAGGTCATTATGTAATAAAGGTCCGTGTTCAAAGGGAAACACACAGGACAATGAGTATGTGATGAAAACGTTGTCGCTCGTACCTCCGTGCGTGGCAGGATGTCGGGGTCGGCCTGTATTCTGGCTATTATCTCACACAGGATGATCCCGTATGCAAACACGTCCACCTGAGGAGAGAAAAGAGGTGCTGATGAAAGAAAAATACACACTGAAAGCAAAGTTCAAAGGAAAAAGAAATGACATGCATTGTATTCATGTCATTATAATTCATTTCCTTTCCTTTGACAAACTTTAATAAAACCATTACCGATAAAAAGGTTAAAATGTTCCGAGCTCATCCATCATCTTTTGAGCATTCTGATGTCTCTTCTGCATGTTTTGGTTAAATTGCCTGTTACTTTAGGAAATACTTTCTGCCTTCGATGTTTTTTTAAAAAGCATTATTGCAAACAGCAAAATATTTTAGTAAATTAAGTAGTTTGAATAAAGCAGCTCGAGGCCCTGGTTTCCATCCTCATATTGTTTGCAGACCTCTAATAAAGCACAAAATTTACATGGATAACCTTGATGTCGCTAAAAGTTAGCATTTTCCTTCTGCTAACAAGACAAAAATGAGACTAAATTAGGTTAGAAAGAACTTTATTAATCCCTTGGAATGACTCCTTCAAGAAAATAAAGATTCCTAATCATTGTATACTATACAAGATATCAAATAAAATTTCAAAAAGGAAAAAAAAAAGGAAAAAAAATAAAATATGGCTACTACTCCTTCCCATCCTCAGTCTTCCTGTTACTCCTCTTGCCCATAAGTGAAAAAATGTACAGTCTGCTATACTAGTAACTAGAGTAATACTACTCCTTCCTGTCCTCAGTCTTCCTGTTACTTCTCCTACCCATGAGTGAAGAAATGTAGTCTGATAGCCAGAGGGACTAAGTTTTTTTTTTTTTTAATGGTTGGATGAATGGGCAAGTTATTTGTAACTCTAAATAAAATGTAATTCAATTTTAATTTTCAGCATAAAATTTCAAAAATTAATTCATATGTGAAAAGAAGTCTCAATAGATTTTCTGTCTACATCAACAAAATAGTTTTAGATTCGTAGACACAAGTTTCAATCATTCCTCCAGATAAAATCTTCATTTCCCCCTGAACAAAAAGGTGAGAAATATACTCGTTGGACTTTCTTCCAGTTTGCTGTTAAGGAGCTAATAAAAGACAGAAATAAAAAAAACTGTCATGATATACCCGACTTCATTCAATGGAAAATCCGGAAATCCTAATAAATCTGTTTGAAATCGTTTATGTCAAGACTCCAGTCTACAAACTGGATCTGGTTTCCTCTAATGTGCAGTCTTTTGGTTCCAGTGAGTCTGCATAACCAAAGAAATGTAATCATCACCATCACTTAAATGAAACCCTAACATGCCATCATGATTTCCACTAAGCTGCACAGAAAAACAGGCGTCACAAAGGCCGACAATTCTACTGCTTACATAACTACATTCCTGTCGGCCTCCCACAAAATAACTGATTTATTAAATATTTATTGCCTCACTTCGCTGCCCGGCCTCTCACTTTATTTGTCGTCATCACACACACATACCCCGGACCTTGACCTGTTAGCAGCTGACAGCTAAAGGCGATCTGTCACTACCTTTTCATTATAGACCTCGCCTCGGAGCACCTCCGGGGCCATCCAGTAGGGGGAGCCCACCACGGCCAGGGGCTCCTGGTCTTCATCCTCACTGCAGGGGGAAACATGGAGGGAGAGAAAAAGAGGGAAATTGTTGCTTAAATTATAAAAACAACACACTTATTTAGTTAGTTCTGTCAGAAAAATGTTTAAAAAACGGACAATACTGAAGTGTTTTGCTGTATGTAAACATAAATGCTTTTTTCTCATTAACTCTGTGGAACAAAATTGTAAATAGAAATGAAAAAAATGCTTAGCTTAACATTATATAGATGTAATGTTGTAATTTAGAGAGAAAATAGCAGACACTTGATACTTCCTTTTTCCAATACACTCACAAACACTGAGTAATATCATGTGACACTTTGCTTTTCATTTGTTTTTTTTATCAGATTTGATCTTTGTTTCCGGTTTTGCACATGTTTATACTTGTGTTTACTCCATTTTTTAAACTAGAAAACCCTTTTTTGCTTGAATGAATTAAAATCAAGCCTGAATTTTTCTTGTTTTATTTGCTGTATCAGTCATCCATTTATCCATCTAGCTATAAATCAATCTATCTAGCCATCACCAATTCTACCTATCCATGATCCATCCAAACATGTCTTATCCATTTATATTATAATCCATGCATCCATCCCTCATTCTTTCATCCATGATACATCCAAAAATCCATAAATCAGGCTGGGTATTGTTTCATCTACTACCCATCCAACAGTCTTGTTATCATCCATCCATCATGTTATTTCCATCCATCAAACCTGGCATGCCAGATGGATCGTTCGCCATATTCCACTGGTTCATCAGCCTAAAGACAGTTTTTGGGAACAGGCAAAACCTTTCGTTCCACCACAATCATTAAGGGCCAATCAGACAACGTAGCAGGCGGGTTACTGCCGCGATGTTAAGCACAAAATGTTAGCAGCTTCATAACATAATATCTCGCCAAATCATGTCGGAAGAGAAGTGAAAACATCCTTCCTATTGAGAAGTTTTTAGTGGTTGGTTTTCATTTAAATAAGAAATGCAGTCCAGATCTGATAAAACTGCCACTGACACTGTTAGCATCTATGCTAATCACCGTACTAGCAGTCAGTTCCTGCTGTCCTCAGGCTTGTAGCTCCTACCTCTTTACTGATTTTGTCTTCCATCCATGTAGATCAAGGTTGGAAACTTTGACCTCAATGATGGCCACACACGTTTCTTAAAAGGTGCAGTGTGTAGAAATAGGCATTTTAGCAACATCCAGTGTTCAGATTTTGGAATGAGCCCGTCCGTTTCTAAAACATCACAACACTAAGCGACAAGAGCAGGTGAAGACCAAAAAGGATCATGACCAGGGCATCATTACAAAAACTACAAGGTGAAGGTTTTTTCATTCATATTTGTTATTTTGATAGATTATAGGTCAGTTAAGATAATGATTATAGGTTGTTTTTTTTTTAACTTTTAAACTCGTATTCAAAAATTGCGTTTCGTCCTCAAAACCCACCCGTAGACAACATGATGGATCATTATGTCAGGCTCCACAGAGTACATAGATATAAAAAGCTTTTTTCTAACTTAATAAAAAGAAAACCAAAGTTTTATGAGGATGATTGTACACCTATTTTGATAGACTTTGCATACAAATAGAAACATAACATCCTTAATTCACCGTTTCTGTTTAGCAAAATGCTGCAAACTTTTACAGACTACACCTTTAAAGAGATATTAAATAAAGATTCATAACTTTACAAAAGCAAATGGAATTTTTTTAATTAATTCGCCAAATACACAATTCAGTTTAGGTACATAGTCCCACACAAATGCATTTGTAATGCATATAATACTGGTAAACTATTACAGCTTTACTTTCTTTGAAACACCAATATTTCTAAATGCTTTGGTAGATTTTTCATATTTGGGCCATCAGTTGCCCATCCCTGATCTGGATATACATTTCATCTATGCACTTGTTCATCCATCCTCCTGTCCTTTCATAGATGCATTCACCTGTTGGTCCGTTGTCCATCCATCCATCGAACCCTCTGACCAGTTATTATTTATCTCTTTATTAAGTTATCTATCCTTTTGTCAACTTGTGTATTTCTTCCTTCTACTTTTAAAGTCATATATCCATCCAATCGTCCTTCAACCTATTTATCCATCCATCCAACTAGCTATCTTGTCCATCCGTCCATTAATCTGTCGAGTTATCATCCATCTAGTTTATTCCATACATCCATAAATCCGTAACAGTTACTATATTCATCCATCCATCCATCCATCCAGTTAGCTAGCTAGCTTTCCATTGTTTATTCATCCATCTGCGTAGTATTATCCACCTATCCATTCATTTCTCAGGCCCCATCCACTCGAAGACAAAACGCTTAACAGTTTCAAAAACAATCGTCAAAAAGAACAAAAACGTCTCCGAAAATGTGTGCGTCTATATGAATGCACTTGATACACATGAAAACGCTTTAAAACACATGCCAGACCTCTAGGGGTGCCGTAACGATATGACGGAAACAGACTAAATAAAGAAACAGTGGGCATGCGCACTTGCAGCAAAAGTTGTAAACACAGGTTGTGATTAAGTGATCATAAAGTGCCGTCATGTTTCCTCGATAATTGTTTGTTCAACTCGGTGGTGATTGAGAAGAAGGAGATTTTGCTGCAACAGGGACAGTAGGGTCACTAGCTTCATCAGCACATATGCTACACCGTACGCCGTCGTTGTTGTTGTTGTTGGCGTGTGTGGCGCATGCGTGTCAATGAAGATATGAAACTATGACGCAAGCGTATCTGAAGACTTGCGGAGAGCCAGTAATCACGGAGCCATGTATGCCACATTTCAAAATCTTTCCAATCTGGAACCTGGTTTCAAAAATGATCGTTTACAGAGCCCCAAAATGCCGTCTTCGTATGGATGAAACGCAGATAAGGCAAAAAACCTATGCATTTAGACCTCGGTTTGTCTTCGTGTGGCTGGGACCTCAGTCAATCCACCAAACAAAAAAGATCATTGGATCGGCACAAATAACAGCTCAAAACTGGATTGAGCATCTCAGTTTATTCCACTTGAGGCAACAAGCTGGATTAAGCTCACTTTGGTGCCAATTTCTCAACTTTCAGCTAAAATAACTCTATTCAAAGTGGTTAAAGTGGAAAAAGTGTGTGGAAATTCAAGGCTGTCTTTAGTTGACTTTGACAAAAAGTTTGCAGAACTAAACCACTTTATAACAACACAGTCAAAGGCTTAAATTGACAGCTCATTCAAGTGAAGTAAATCATGCAGTAACAGTCAAAATGCTTGAATTTCCACACCTTACAGATCAAAGTTTACTCAGCCATGCCAAACATATTTTCCATGTAGCTGATTTGTATGAGACGGCGATGACAGATAAACAAATGCCCACAGAAAACAGGCATCACGCTTCATTTCATGAGCACACAGCCCAATCAGAAAGTTTGATGCTTGGACACATTTCCTCTGTGTTGTAGAAACCGCTCTGTTTTTCAGTTATGTGTAGCTCTTGTGCAATTTCTTAAAAAAGGAAGGAACACTTGAATGTGCAGACATACACACACAAACACACACTGGTACACTAACGTACACCCCGCTGGCAGATACTTCCTCTCCGAGCTATTTCCATCTGCTACTGTGGGCCATGATGCTGCAAAAATACAGCAGGGGAAGAGACTGCAGGAGGAGAAAAAGGAGTGCAGACCTCTGAACGTAAACACGATCTGGAGAAGTGAAATGACAGAGACGAGCAGCGAGGAATGCTGGGAAAAAATAAACAGAAAAGCGACACAAAAGAGCCAAAGGACAAGAGAGATCTTGTCGGGGCAAACGCAGGAGGACGAGTGGAATAGTTTGACCTTATTTGGAGCTCTTTTCCTGAACCCTACTCGCCTCCTCTCCTTCCCTCCTTTCCTCTCTCTCGTGCCACAACCACAGCGGTGTCTCTCCAAAACACACACTGAAGAGGGCTGTCAATATCGCTCCCTGTTACAGGATACAACCGTGTTTGACTACAGTGTTAAAGCAAATATGACCTTGAATCAGACTAAAACACGGTTCAGCTGCTACTAAGCTGAAGTTTGAGTAAACAGATTATATGTGCTCAACAGTGGCAGGTTTATTAAGATGCACACATGAACACTCAATGAGGACTTCTGTTAAAGATGGACGTTTCTCTGACCCTGTGCCTGACAGGGACACGCACTTGTGTCATGACATCAAGTAGCCGGACACAAACATAGGCGGGGGGATCAGGAAACAGGGCATGCTGGGTTACTGTGTCATATCAGCGAGAGGCGTGTTCATAACATGACCACAGACACAGGCAGTGCCCTCACATGCACAGTTAAGTCAAGCCGTCAAGCTTGACAGTTGGACAACTGCCCCTGCGTACATGTTTCAGGAAGGCTACTACTGTTAGCTTCAGGGATGGAAATCGAAAACCAATTCCAGTTGAGAATTGTTAACAGATTCATCAAAGTATCTATATCATGAGTCTTTCTGCTAATCAGTTCCCTTATCAATTCCTTCCACTGACAGACTTTAGAAGTGTCAGAATTGTGGCTTAATTTTTTACAAAAGTCGCCTACTGCACAACCTTAAGTGAGTGGAAACACCAGCAACTTGCAGAAGCAGTTATCAATGCTGTGACATGTGTTTGACATTGCTGACACTGAAAATCTACAGGCCAACATCTGCCCACACATAAAAAAAATGCAGGAATCAATAAGGGAAAAGATTTGGATCGATTTGCAGAATTGTTAATAGCAATGGCATCAATCAAATCTTATCAATTTACATCCCTAGTTAGCATTAGCGTAACATCACCTGTGGAATTCCCACCTGGCAGACAGGAAAAGCATCCTTCTGCCTTAAATTATGGAGATGTTAATCATCTTGTTTTTTTATTTTTATTCATTTCATTTGGATTAAAAAATCTCTTCTATAAGAGCGACCTGGCCAAAATAGTCACGGTACATAGAAAATGACACCACACAATCAACAGGTTTCAACAAATAATCAAATACACATTTGGCTTTCAAGGAAAACAAGCACATGCCTCTATCACCACATTCTTATAATGCTCCTAAATTCATGAAGAGATATCATTGAATCCAGTTTTAGCTTTTTTTTAAAAAAAGATTATTCCTCAATCGAGGTGCATTAAAAGAAAAAGTAGTTTTCCCCAGGTCTGTAAAAATTCTGGGTACAGACAAGAGCAGCAAATTAGAGGATGGTACCCAGTAGAGTTACTACACAGAAAAACGGAGGTAAGATTGAAGTTTTCCAGGTTGTATATTTTGAAAAGAGTATTTCCTCTGCCAATGACGCAATGTTTTTGCCAACATATGTTTGTTCATTTGTTAGTAAGCAAGATTACACAAAAACTACTGGACAAATTCTGCTGACATTTTCAGGAGTTGTCGGTACTGGCCCAACTAAGAAAATTATTAGATTTGGGTGGTTATATGTAGATTGGTCTGGATGAAAAAAAAAACAAATACAAAAACTTCCATAAATTAACATTGGGTAGAATGTAAAATATGTCTCTGTATTTGTGGGAGGGGGATAGCTGTTTTTCTGTTTTTATGTTGTTTTTAGCCTCTGTGAGGCACTTTGTGTTGCTTTTAAGTATGAAAAGTGCCTTATAAATAAAGTTTGATTTGATTTGATTTGATATATATATATACATACACACAGTATTTATCTCTGCCATTTTGTAACAGTCCAAATTTTATATGATCTTATAGGGCCCATGTCTCTATCATCAAGAAAAATTTAATCCGGATCTGATCCAGATTGACGTCACAAAAAAAACTGAACTTTATGAATAGGAAATCGCATTATTGACATTCAATAATACATTTAAAATAAAAATGTTCAGTGATGTTCCAAGAACTTGTTGTGTACATACAGGATAATAACCTCCATGTATGAGCTGAGTTTGGTCTGGATCCTGGTACTATTGTGGATCTGGTGATGCAGAATTTTATCTTTTACAGGGGTTGTGGTAAAGCCACTGCCCGCGGATCTGAGGCTGCTGGCTGGTTCATATCATGCGGATAGTTCAGAAAAAGGTTTGAGCAAGGCCAGTTAGTGCTTTTAAAGTGATCAATAAAATCTGAAAATCAATTCTATAACTAACAGGAAGGTGGTACAGTGATTTCTGGCTCATGCTGGGGAGAAGTGATTGAAAACCTTTAAAACACCAAAACTGAACCTTGAGGAACTCCACATTTAATTCTCACCTATCCACATTTGAAATAAAATTATAGATTTATGAGGTAAGACTTGGAACAAAGTCTGCCAAACAGGATTACGGTTGTTATGAGTAGTTTGACCTTGACATTAAATGAGTCTTAACTTCTCCTGCCTCTCCTCGAGGCTCTTTCCCTGCTCTGCCATTAAAACATTTCTCCCACAGATGTGATGTCACTTCTGGAGAACCTGCTCGAGGAAACACAAATTTGCTGCTTTAACTTTCCTGCTGGTTTACTGCCTGTTCACGCCTGTAGTGAATTGATGACTGTGAATAAAAACTGCCACATAAATGTCACTGACTGCATATCAACACACAGCTGCGAACACAAGGCGACCGCAGCCACAGAGCTCCGTGGTCCAACATGGCCGCCAGCTTATTTTAAAATTCTATTAATAAAAGGTTCCTGTAGTGTGTGAAAACTGTGGAAAATCTCGGGGTTTGGAGTGAGTAATGTCTGACTTAAGAGCGTCTGGACTGGAGAAGTTTGCCCTCACAGATAAGACAGAAAAAGAGAAGTGCAGGAATGTGATTTATGGAGCGAGACTTATGTAATCGCTCCGTGTTGATAGAAAGTTTTGATGAAGCGATCGTTAAAGACTGACCTGCAATCTGGAATTTTCTCTGCCAGGCCGAAGTCTCCCACCACGCCCGAGCAGGCGCAGCCCTCCCAGCGCACCAGGCAGTTCTGCACAGAGGAGGGTTAAAGGTCACACACACATCACATTGACTGCTGTTAGGTGTGTGTTCAGTGTGTGTGTGAGAACATTCCTTTCTATATGGCCCTCTCGATGTCAACAGTGATGAAAGAGAGCTCTTCACTCCTCATAAAGAACCATCAAGTGACCACAGAGAAGATTTGTGACTCATGGGATTGCTCTGAGGATTTACTTCTAATAATCTAACAAAAATAAATCAACAAAAACAAAAAGTGTCAGCTTCCAGATTTTTTTCAAAGTTGCCAGGTCTGTTGATTCTAAGTGAATTTGGGCTTCTATTTTTTAAAAGTTTGCAAATTTTATTGTAAAAAGAGGGTCTCAATGAGAAGAAAACCTTATAGCCAGAACTACATTTATTCCTAATGTAGCTTTTACTGTTTTCACCATAATAAAGCTGTACATGATCAACATAATACTAAGAAAAAAGCCTGACTGTGTCTGCTTGGTTACAAAAATCAAGGTTAGACAGACTGTTTGGTGATAGCAGAGTTGTAAACAACAGTAGTCCCTCCCTTCACCACTGTATAAAAAGGATGTTCCACCTCCATAAAAAAAGATGATGAATAAGTAAATTAAGAGCCAAATAAGAAAAGATGTGGAATTGAAATGTAATGTGGATTAACATCAAAACACACTACGGAGATTTTTCTTTAAAATAGTAACTGGAGGTTGCTTTTTTGGGCTTGTTGTTATCTACCTGGTTACTTATTTCAGTATAAACATCTGGCAGCACTGGATTTGTTAGTGTGTCAATATTCAAATTATTTTACAACACAGCATTCATTCCTTTATGTCATTTTTAACACTCATGTCGGTGACTCATGACATCCCCAAAGTCTTGAGAACCCAACTGTTACTGGAGTAGAATTTTCATTTCTAATCATGTGTAAGCTTACCGTAGAGCGGGGCGATTTCCCCCACCAAAATAAATTTCGATTTGAAAATAAAAAAAAAAACTCGATTCATGCTTCGATTCAATGACCCCGCCCCCATTTAAAATGAAATAACTACCCACTGTAAATTTGTTTCCAAAATATACAATTATTTATACTTAAAATATGCATTTAAAGTGCCTCCAGGTCAAAAAATCAACACAGAAATCAACACAAAGTGCCAGTGCACTGTAGTTTTGTATGCTTGTTTGAATTAACTATGAAGATAAAATGCCTGAGGTAACGCTTGTTGTAAAAAAAATAAAAATTTTAATAAAAAACTCAACTCTTGCTGTAAAAAATGTAAAAGTGTACAAAGTAATGAGAAAAGTGCCTCAAAGTGCGAATGTGAAATTAACGGGTTGATTTTTTAAAAATATCCTTAAACTCGAGTTTCAGGAAAAACAAATCGATTTGACTTGCAAACTCGATTTTTAAATCGTATCGATTTTTTGCCCAGGCCTAGCTTACGTCATTAAATTTTATACATATCACTTGACCTGACATGCAAAAAGGATCGATATATTTCACTATGATTGGACGATTTGTTCCATTATTCGCATTTATTACTGCCAGTTAGATAATGTAGCAGGCAGGTGCTACAGCCACAGAGTAAAATACAGAATGTAAGCCACCATGTAAAACTAATTCTCAGCAAGACATGCTGGAAGTGAAGCGAAAGCATCCTGACTATAGAGAAATTTGTCGTGTTTGTTTTTCATTTCATTAATAAATGCGTCCAGTTTTGACTAAACTGCTTCTGAAGCTGTTAGCATCTATGCTAATCTCTGCACAAACAGTCGCTTCCTGCTGTCAACTCGCTCAAAGCTCCGCCTCCTCCTTCTCTAAAGGACACTGATAGGGCCGGGCCGCTTTGGTACGCTCAGTCATTGTAGATTAGAGCTTGGCGAGATGGATCTGACTGATTACAACATTAAATCAGGACGATCCATTTTCACTGCAAGGTTACACATTATGCCTTTACCTAGAGATGTACGATAGTGTTAGAACAATATCAGAATCAGAAGATAATTGCCCAAAAAATTAATTAAGGGTACATGGCGGTAAAGTGGAGGCTTTGTATTCTTGACAAAAAATATTGTATCTGTGATAATGAGGGCTGTGATATTAGCATATCGGACATCTGCAAAAAAATCAATATCATGCATCCTTACTTCTTACATATGGGTTTGTTTATAATTACTTAATGTAGCTAGTTTAACAATAATGGGTAAACTATTTTTCTAAAGTGATTTTAAGACTCTTTGTTAGACTATGAAAACGAACCTCAAACTTTTAGTGGCAGAGTTAATGAACATTTCTAGAAACACCAAGGACTGCATGCAGCTTATGACTGCTACCACTTTAAAAAACTTCTTGTATTTTTCAGGTGAACTACATGTGTGGCCCGAAGTGGTCAATTTCCTACCAATTTATAAACAAACATCTTTTCATGAAGAAAAGTGAGAACAAGCAGGGGAGGCTAATGGTAAGTTCCATTGACGTGGAAACTGGAAAGAACAGACTGGGAATAACGTCATATCCCATTTAAATAAAAGTCAGGTTAGCTAAAGGACGTCCGACTATGAAGCAGAAAATTCCTACCAAAGATTCCCAGTGATGCAACTCAGATTATCCCAGCTCTGGAAGCTTCCGATTGTTTTGGCCAACCTATGCCCCATTATTTTTCCCAGTCAAATGTCTCCTCCCTCGTCACTTTAGCTCTCACATTTTCATTAATCTAAATTTAACAAACCTCTCTGGCAATGACACTCGAAGGAGGATCGTTGGTGTGTTTCCACTGAGTGGTTCAGTTCAGTTTGGTTCCTTCAATTATCTTTGTTTTGGTTAAGTACCAAAATAAGCCAGACTGTCCTGTCCTACTTCTTTGGCACCCTTCTGTTGGTGCACCAGGTGAACCTTTCTGACTCTTCAGGGGGAAGATAAACACTTTGAGTTTTACCAAGTAAGGGTAGTGCTGGTTCTGGAAAAGTAGGACCAGAGTTTCCTTTGCCACATGGACTGAACCACCCATCAGCTGAGTGGAAACTCGTGGTCTCATCCATCTGCCATCCTCGTGAATAAGAGTATTTGATATTTCCAAAACAAAAGATCAAGAGGATGGCCAAGTCCTGTCAGTTTGGTACTAGGGATGTAACGATATGAAAATTTTGTATCACGATTATTGTGACCGAAATTATCATGGTTATCATTATTATCGTGGTATTGTTGCAGTGTGCTCAAAATGTTCAAAAAGTACTTTAACACACAATTGAAATCATTTGACCCCCTTATTATAATCATAACACTTCTTTTTTTCTTTTTTGTCAATACATATGTCAAGAAAGCTCTTTGAGCACGTTTTTTACCTTCTTTCATGAGAAATAAAAATAAACTATTCTAGCATGTTTTTGTCTTTATTATGTTATACATGCTTAAACAGTGTGTGGTTACAAGAAAAGAAAAAACAGATTTGAACTTTAAACAGGATTTTCTTTATATAAAATTAAAAATAAACAACAAATAACCTATTATAAACACTCACACATTTTTGTTTGCCTGCAACATTAGTGTCCGTGTTACAGCTTGTTATATTAGACCATGTCCAGGACTTTTTGTTTTTTTTGTACTGACGATAGTCCTTGAAACAGTTAGCCCCCTTCATGACCCTCCTCTGGTCTTCCCTCTCCCTGGCAGATATCCTTGATATTTCCAAATTACAATCGATTAAATCCATAAAACATGAACTTTGACGGAAAAGGAGATTAATTTCAAAATTACGGCGAATATTCGGCAAAAGAACGGCAAAAACACGCTCCAGAATGATACTAATGCTATTTACAAGATTCATTCATTTTGATAGAAAATACTGATATACCACCTGTAATTCTGACTCACTGAATCTTCTCTCTCTCTCTACCTCTACAGCTCGGTCAGCTCATTTACTCCAGGAGTTACAGCAGCTTTAACCACGCGTGTCTTTTTCTTTCGCCGCAGCTTCATGTTTAAACAGGGAGACTGTCTTTTATCAGTTTCCCCTCAGCATCCTTGTAAAATCCAACATTCAACCAGACTCCAGAGACCGTTCTGAGAGGGAAATCTCCGCTGCGTCTAACTTTTGCTCTCAGACTGCGCGTGTGCTTCCCGTGAGGCTGCTTCATCGAGGAACAGACTCATATTTCAGGCATTTCCAGTCAAACAGCAGCATTACTGTGCGTTATTGAGACAGTGTGGTGATCAAACATGGTAAAACGGTAATTGTAATAGGACACAGTAATGATTACCGTGGGAAAATCTAACGTGGTTTACCATTTTACCGGTAACAGTTACATTGCTATTTGGTGCATTTATGATTGAGGTCTTTGTTGGTTTAAAATTCTTGTATCTATTTGGTAATAATTGTGTGGGTAAATCTAAAAGGTAAACCAGAGTTTTTCCTCAGACCTAGTTTTCGTTTGCGTGTTACCTTCGAGGTGAGATCCCTGTGGAAGATGCCCTTGCTGTGCAGATACTGCAGTCCTCGAGCGATGTCCAGAGCCAGACCGAGACGGACGCTCCACGACAGATACATGTCACTGCCTAGTAGCTGCTCCAGGTTACCGCCGTTTATGAACTGAGATATTAAAAAAAGACGATAACAGGAAGGAGTTAATTACACACACTGATGCACACTGAGTCGAACACACTTTGAAGCAGCTTTGGTGTTGATTTGAAAGCTGCTTCGCTGATTGTTCTGGGACACTGAGACCTGAATGTCTCACTCATGCTGTGCAGGAACACACTGTAAAAAGTACGATAACTGGCTTTGGTTTTATTATTCATTTTCCTGTTTCATGGATCAGTCCTTGTTTTTTACTTACTACTCCTGATGGGCTATTGAACTTTGTTAGGGAAGTGAAACAGATAAATGCTGCAACACCAGAGAAACTAAAATAATAGACCCATCACAGAGTCTCTGATTGGTTCAATAACACACCAAGTAGGCAGAGAATATCAAGCAGAGAGTGAATGATACAGAAGAGCGTGAAACGATCATGTTGGAGGCTATTAAAACGCTGACCCATGATATGGAGAGACAAAGGGTCAGTTGAGGACAGGAAGTCAGCCTCATATACTCTACTGATTGATTTTACACCTGCTGTCAGGTCACTATTGATTCAGTATTATGATTGTAGCCAAAGAGCTTTAAGAAGTACTCTCCGGTAAAGGCATTTAAGGTGACAGAGACAAAGTTAGACAGCTCAAAAGGCAGTTGGTGTGTTCTGTTAAGCTATATTTCAACATTAGCAACTGTATTTGTTTTATAACAAACCACAGCACATATACTCCTATACTGGGCAGCTCATTACCTCCAACACACTGAACATGTTAGTTGTATTATTCATACCCCCCATCTAAACTATTTTAGTATACAGACAGGGAGACCCTCTGAAATTCAGATGGCACATGTCAAGGGGATTACCTTTAATATATTCATGTTCAATAAACATGGTGAAAAAAGTCCATTCATAGAAGTTCAAATGTGGAATAGAAGCATTAAAGGGGACAAGGCCGCTGATGACAGGTTACCATAAACACTTCTTTCTACTCAGTGGGCTGCTAGCAAAATTATGATTGTACTAAACTAATAAAGTAATGGGCACGATACTTAATTTATTAACTTTTAGCTATTTTATTATTGTATTATTTTTCAGTTCATATTTGTGTTTATGTATATCAATATTTTATTATCTTCACCTTTTAATGTAATTGGAATATTTTTTATTTAACGTTATTGTTTTAAAGGAGTGATTCTTTCAATTTTAATTCATTTGTTTATCTGTAATTTTTATTATTCATATTATTGCTATTATTCTGTTAAATTCTCAATATTATCCCTTGTATATTACTCCTTTTATGGATGTTATAATTTGTGTGCAGTGTCATAAAGTCACAGATGTGCTATTTATTTTTGTTTTGCTATACTGTCTGGTCATTGTGTGTTGTGTCCAAACTCCAAAATTTCCTTTGCACAAAAAGATTCAATCTATATTTAGCAAATGTCAGACAAATGTAATGGGGACAGATTTATGATCTGGGCATCCATGGGTTTGTCTCTATCCTCACTCTTATTTCGAGTCTTTTTGTCTCTACCTGGATGGATACATCTCTGAATGTATGTGTATGTATTTAAAATACATATTTATATTTGTATATGTGTCTGTATGCGTATCTATAAAATTATGAGTTTTTCTTCAGCCTGCTCTATTTTAAAGTGCCTTGAAATAACACCGGTTATTAACTGTTACGATACAAATAAAGATTGATTGAATTATGCAGTATGTTCATGTGTCATCATTTGTCACAAGAAAGTCTGGAGTTTTAGATTATCCTCAAAAATCAAACCCCTTTTTCTTCACTAGTGAAGGCTGTTTGTTTATGCATGTTGTTGGTAGCTAAATACATGCTTAATCTTGAATGTATTAAAAGGTAAGGTAACCAAATAAATTAGGAGCAGCTGTAAAATTCAAATTTGTTTTCCTCACATCAGAGCGGATTGTTAAGCCTCTTACCTCTGTGAGAGCGTGAAGCTGCCCCTCATGAACACACACTCCTATAAACCTGCAGAAGACACACAAACACCGTCAGACTCCATCAGAGGAGGAGAGTCAGCCTCAGATATAAGGGACCAGGATCCAGGTGTTGATGAGTCAGTCACCTGAGTATGTTTGGGTGAGACAGTCGGTTCATGAGCTGCACCTCTTTCAGCATGTTGGCTCGGTTACTGGCCAAGATGTTCATCTTCAGAGCCATCACCTGACCCGTCACGCGGTGCTGCACCTGAAGCAAAACACAGAAAAGGTTGGATGCACAACTGACATCAAAATAATTTTAAAATGGTATGCTATGAATTGTTTTTGCAGAAATAAGTTGTATTTTCATTCATAAGGCTTTAGAGATGGGAATCAATAACCAGCTCCAGTTGAGAATCGTTAACAGCTCCATCAAAGAATCGACATGAGTCTTTTTGCTCATCAATTCCTTCCACTGACAGGGTTCAGAAGTGTCAGAATTGTGTCTTAATTTTTTACAAAAGGCATCCACTGCACAACCAAAGTGAGTGGAAACACCAGCAACTTGCAGAAGCAGTTATCTATACTGTGGCAGGCCAACATTTGCCTACACAGAAAGTCCGTTGGAATCAATAAGGGAATCGTTAAAGAATTGGATCAATTATTAGGTTATTGTCAACAATGTTAACAGCATTGGTATCGATAAAATCTCATCAATTCCCATCACGATAAGTCTTTTGTCTTAAGTCTGTTTCTCGTTGGCTTTTGTCACTTAAACTGCTGAACATTATGGACGTTGTCAGAAGCCCTCAGGCCATCAGACTGTACAATTTCTCACTGGGGGAAGGAGAAGTAACAGGAAGACTGAAGACGAGAAGGAACAGTAGCCATATTTATTGTTTGTTTGCAAGATTACACAAAAACTACTGGAGAGATTTTGCTTAAATTTTCTGGAGATGTTGGTAATGGCCCAACTTAGCAATGATTAGATTTTGGTGGTGATCCAGACAACTGCCACTAGTAAACAATCGTATTTGCTCAATAACTGTCTAACTAATAATGATATCAACATGTTTCTGAGAGCTAGGTGTGGATTTTCAGGGTCAAGGAACCATATCATGATGGTAACTTCATCATGGAACTCTTGCTTATGCACTTATTGCCAATACGTGAGCTACCTTGGCGGAGGTTTGCGCTGTCTGAGTGCTTTCTAGTTTTCCTACAGTATTATATTTTCTTTTTATAGGTTTTATCATTTAGTCTTAGCTCCAGTGTTTCCTCGTTTTTAATTCAAGAGTTTCCTCAGTCTTCTAATTTTATTTTCTGCTAGAGCTTCCTCATAATGTCTTTGTGTGTGTGCACAAGTAAGCATGTGCCCTGTATGTGGATCCCAGGGGTCGGTAAGGTCTTGAATTCATTTTCTACTATTCATTTTTATTTCTTTATTTCTCATTTTAAGTAAAACACTTTGTGCTAAAAAATATTTCAGATAAAAATTGTATGAAAAGTTCTATACCAACAATGTTTGACTGGTTAATTGATTGAAATCAATTAACATATCTTGAGTCAGAAGTTAACGCAGGAACTCCGGGACAACTGTCTGAGGAGGACCTGCTGCACTGCTCACACATGGGAAAACTACTGCAATGTTATTTTTCTGGTATTGTTCAGCCCTTATTAGTGTTACCAGCCAGTTTCATAACAGGCTTAACTCTTCATGGGAGTGCACATCCTCGGGTTTGCCATGTTTTGTTGGTGAGAAAAAAAAAAATCATTAAAACAATAAATCACACCAGTCACCACCATGTAAACTATTGAAATGAAACCATGTCTCGCTGCAGAGTAAATAAACACCAAAGTGCCGTTGGACCCTCTCCATCACACAGGAGCAGGTCAGTCGAGTTTCTTTAATTGTTTTGGCTGCGATTGTGCCCAGACCGGCTGTCATGGCGATGGTGACGGGACATGTCCTCCCCCCCTCAGGCTGTGAGTTAGCGCATGTTTGATTGGCGAGACGTTCGACTTTCAAAAGAAACACTCAAGTAACAGATGAGCCCGAAGTGCTGAGACAGAATGTGAGGAGAGGAAGTCAGAAGTGTGCGTGTGTGTTTTGTGTGTTTGTAAGTGTGAATGTGTGCGATTGCAGTGTGAAAGATCTGTGTATGTGTCATCACTGGACAGTCTGGGTGATACTGACCAAGCTTGTACTAAAGTTTCATTTTGATGAATGACTTTTTGTTTCAGTAAATACATAAACTGAAATCCAGAATAATTTACCTCCTATGATTTCAGGAAAATTTTAATATTGAATTGTTTAAAGGGATATGCCAACATTTTTTGTTTTCATGTCTTGCTTCACTCCGGAGTCCATGGCAAGCTGACAGACGCCATTCTTTGACTGTGCGTCCTGTAACATTTTAATTTCAACTTCACTTCATTGTCCTATAAGTGAAATTTGCTTTGCAGGCAGCTAAAAATATTAAACAATAGAAAAACACTTGGAGAGCGCAGACCTCCGCCAGCACCACAGTCCTCACCATATTGTGATTTTCACCATTATTATTAGTCCTACCTTTATTTCATCTAAATATGTAGAATCCTTGACCATCATCAGCAATTGAATTCATAATTATAACTATTTTAGTTCAGTGGTTATTCACAAAAATCACATTTTTCATCATGGTGGATCCAGACGGTGATCTGGATCACTCCCAAAATCTAATAATTTGTTCCTTGTCCCAATCTGGACATTTCTTAAAAATTGCATCAGAAATCTGTTCATAAGTTTTTGAGTTCTGTTGCTAACAGAGAAACAAACAAACGCCGGCAATAACATAACCTCTTGGCGGAGCTAATAAAAACACAATCACACAAATTAAGATACAGCACTGAGATGGGTAAAACACAAGTTTGGAAATGAGATGAATCATGACTGTTCATAGTTAAAAATTTTAATAAACTCGTGTAATGGCTTGTGATATAAATAAATATTAGGGAGAGACCGGCAGAGCTCACGCCTGCTGATTAGCTTAGCTCGAAAATGGGAGTCAATGGGAAGTGTTAGCCTGCCTTTGCCTATGGTTATCAGATAAACTCTTTAGCGACTCTTAACAGTCCAGTTTGCTTGTTGTGTTTTCTTTTACATTGTTGTTATGTTACTGTTTTTAGACTAAGATTAGCACTTTATGTAATTTTTGACATAAAACATATAAGAAGCTAAACCACAGGGAGCAAACGCAAACACTAGAGGTTGGTTTTGTTGACCTACTTACAAACACGTTCATGTGATTTGGGTATTCACCTTGTGGTGTACGGTTAGGATTATTCTGGCAGTGTATTCTGATGCATTCACATTTTACATAATTTCTTGACTTTTTAGGAATCAAGGATTTTTCATCATGTGAATAATAAACTGACTAAATATAAATAACTAGAAAAGCACTCTAAGAGCGCAGACCTCCCCCAGCGCCACAGTCCTCACCCATATTGTGATTTTCACCATTAATTAGTCCTACCTTTATTTCATCCAAATATTTAGATTCCTTGACCATGAAAACATACCATCAGCAATTGGATTCATAATGATGTCTATTTTAGTTTAGTGGTTATTCACAAAAATTGCATTTTTCGTCATGGCGGATCCAGACGCTGATCCGGATCACTCCCAAAATCTAATCATTTGTTCCTTGTCCCAATCTGGACATTTCCTGAAAATTTTATCGAAATCCAGTCATAACTTTTTGAGTTATCTGGCTAACAGAGAAACAATCTAACAAACTAACAAAACAGACGCAGGCAATAACATAACCTCCTGGAGGTAAACATTGATGGAAACAAATAACCTTTGCTGGTCCACCCATAAATTGTTTCTATGTGGCTACGACTGTAAATTTAACTGATAAAAACAATATCCTCTAGACCCATGCCTCGTTTTAAATACAGTAATGCATCTTAAACGTTTAAACATATTTTCAAGCTCCGATCAACAGAACAGTGAAGCTCCCTCTCACTCTCTAAAGCTTCAACTCCTCTCTGCAAGAGGAAACACCCTCTCTGCTCCCCATAAGAGTGTGATTTACATGTCTGCATCCATGCGTGTGTGCAGCTCTCTGCCACGGGCTCAAGTGGCTCTGTGGAGAGAGGATTTAGAGCAGCAGAAATTGACTCCCATTGACTGGTAGTTCAGATGAAGAGGGCAGCCCAAGCCCGTGTGCGAGTGTGTATGTGTGTATTAATAGCATTACACACTGCACTCCACACTGCCCTGTAATAGGCTTTGAGGTTTTTCTATCATCACTGCTCTGACCTCGAGCTCAGCTAGCCACAGATCCATGCTAACATGTCACACTGACTTCAGCTCAGACTTTGACCGTTCCTCCCTCACAGTCTTTTTTCTCTCTCTGCACACTCATGGCAGGAATGAAGGATCAACACGAAACGTTCTCCTGCATGTACAGCTTTGATAGTGACTCTGAGGGGGTTTGGTTTGCAGTCACACATTAAAAGGCTGATTTATGCAGCCTAGTTGCAACAGTTCAACCTGCATTATGAAAATTTACCAGAAAATTATGACTGACTAAACTACTAAAAATGTTATTCTGAACTGTAACTCACATCTTCATGAGCCCAGTGGTTTCAACGGTCAAGAGGACATTTGTCATTAATGACAAAATGACTTAAGTGCTATACAGAATGAATCAGAGGCGGTGCCACATTTATGGGTTTGCTAGTTTGTTCACGAGGTGTTGGAGGTTTACTTAGCTGGTGTGGCCCCAAGATGGAGAGGACGGAAAAAACAAGGCAGGAGCTGCCCAGGAAAAAGCTTAATTACAGAGCAATTAAAAACAAATAAAAAAATTAATAAAGTCTGACTGTTGAATGGTGTCAATCTGATTTTGTAGATTCAATAGCCTTTAACGTTGGCTTGTTTGTTTTATATTGCTCAGCATATCTGATAACTTGGCTTTCATTAAATCACAGCATAAGTTAAAGGTGATAATAGTGTTGTGTTACTCAAGACTAGTCTCGAGACCACATTTTGAAGGTCTTGGTCTTGTCCCTAACTTGAGAGCATTTTTACTTGATCTTGTCTCAGTCTCAGACTGGCCAGACTCAATACCAGCACTGATCTGCTGTTCTTCAACTTCATTCATGTGAATAAGGAGGAGCACTTTGTAAAAACAACTAAAAGCTTCAATTCATGTGTTATTTTCTCCTGTGATGACTGCAACCTTTCCGGTGTTGTGACTGGGGGACTCCCCCATTACTGCTCAACCTTGTCAAGGTTTTTAAAATTGATTTTGGTGGTCTTCGTCTCGTCCCGGTTTCAACTCCCAAAAGTCTAGGTCTTATCTTGGTCTCGGTGCATTCTGGTCTCTGGCAAGTCCTGGCCTCAGATAGTGCGGTCTTGAGCCAGCACTAGTTTAAGGCTATGTCCACACGTAGGCAAGTAAATCTGCAAAGTTTTTTTTTCCATTTTCCAAAAAATCCCATCCACACTAGTACATTTTGTTAAATGAATCCCTGTCTATGTGTAAATACATAAATACATTGTTAAATGCTGTTTCATTACCTTGTAACCACGTCCAAGATGTTCCCCTTTTGCAATTGCTCTGTTTTATTTTCATATCTGTTCCTACCACCATCCTGACTGGTGTTACAGTTCAACTTGTAGCTATGTTAACTGGAATAAGCTGGTGGAGTTAATATGTCTTTGTTTATATTTTAATTCAAGACTTAGGATACACTTGATCAAACACTTTTGCGAGTCTTTGTGTTGACTTTAACTATTTTAACCATAGAGCAAGAAGCCAAGGGTCCCAGCCAACATGGTCACGTGCTAAATAATAACATCGGTTCTCTGCAGCATTTGAGCAAAACATCAGTAGGTTGCAGGTTTGAGCCCAGCTCTGGCTCTCACGTGGGGATTCATTCTTGAAAAGACACGAAACTCCTAATTGCTCCCCTTTTTTAACCAATACTAATGAACTACACAGATTTTACTACACAGATTAGGTCAGTCAATGAAAGAGTAGGTGTGACCTGCTGTGTAAAAACGCCAAAGAGACTAGAAAAGGTCATACAAGCTAGAGTCCATTCACCATTTGAATTGTCCAGTTAAACACTTAAACCAACAACAGCTTAACAACGTCCACAGTGAGGATGTTGGGTTAAGGGACGACACCTTACATAGGAGTTGGCAGAGAGTGTGATAATTCAGGCCTAAAATTATATTTTCCCCGTCCACATGGAGACACTGGACTCCAGACTTTTCCAAAATCTGCATTTACAGCGACCTAAAAACACTGTTTACATGTGGACAGAGGGACAAACACAGACAAACCTCCATTCTTAAAAATACTCGCCTACATGTGGGCACAGAGCTGAAGAGGATGCTCACATTACCACTTGTGCGATGGCTGCTACAAGAGGATTATTGATTTATTTCTCAATTACTAGAAACACAACGAAGTGTCCCTTCATGTTTATTTATCCTAATGTTATAAACAGGAGTTCAACCTTGAAGAAAATGGCTGCCATGTGAAAACAGTCAGCCAGGGACAGATTTCACCTCCGAGCAGGACTGTGGATTTACACTTGTCTGCTTTTCCCCCCTGGAAACATCTGCTGTCTCACTTCTTTGAGGGAACTCTTACACGATTGTCTGGCAGCCCGTACAGCCACACATACACAAGTTCATAAACACACACATAAACACACACTGACTCACGCAGGCAGGTTACAGCTCAATCATGGGCCGAACGCTGAGACAGCAGCGGTTAGAACTGCAACGCTGCTCGACTGTTTTTGTCCTGATGGCCTCAGGAATAAACAACCTCCCTGTCACCATCATCGTGATTACAGGATGAGTGTCCGTCTGACTCATGGGGCAGCATTCTCTCAGGTGTGTGTTCTGCCATTTGAGGAGCTACACCCTGCACATCCACCACCAAACATACATGCTTCTTTACTCTGCCAGGATGCTTTATGCCAACCTCCACGCTGGTCATCTCCACGGCCTCGCCACTGGAATGCAGATGTCCTCGCCTACATTAAGCAAATGCCGCGACATGTTGCAATTACACGGTCACACACCCGCTCAGACTCACACGCACGCTCCCGGACACACCCTAAATCTCTCCTTCAAATACTTTCAGCGTTGTAAAGTGCTGCTGTCAGCAGAAGAAAGGTCACTGGCATCTTTTCGCCGCTCGCTCCGTGCAGCCAACGTGTGCAGCGATGTCTGTCATTACCCGAGGCCCGACGGGGACGACTGATGCACAGCGTGGAGAAAAAGAGAGGAGGAGGAGGAGGACGTGTCTGGGAGTGCAGAAAGAGGATGCACAAAATGGCAGAGGAGATTCTTGGACCTTTATGTATCTGCAGCTGAGATAAAGTTGAGGCTTCATGTTGAGATGAATTCATTATGACAGGAGCAGAGCTGCAAGCTTTGAAAGGCAGATGTTTTAAGGATGAAACTGACTGAAGTATTTTGGTTCATCCAAGACAGAAACTGACAGTGAAATGTTCGTGGAGTGGGTAGTTTATAGCTCCAAAAATGAATGTTGCGCTTTCAAAAAGAAAGAAGGTAAAACAACGTTAAACACTTAAATGAATGCAGTTGATGTTGAGGATTTAAATGAGCAAAAAAAAGGGTATAAACACCTGAAGAAGATGCATGTACACACATTTTTCTGTTTATTTTAAAGGGATAGTTCAGGATTTTTGAATTGGGTTTGTACAAGGTACACAGTGCAAGCCTGAACATTAGCCACAGTGATAGAGATAAGCTCTGCATTACTACTGAAATAATCAGCACTGAAGCTAGAACCATAGGATCATGTTTTGTAGCTTGTTTCCACCTGGAGCTTGAAAACTACACCATAAAGGTGGTCCCAGGAGCAGGAATTTATAGCTCCAACTTATGTGCTGGCCATTTCTGTACTAACACAGGGCTAATCCCTGTCACTGTGGCTAATGCTCAGGCTACTAACATGTGCCTAACACAAAAATATAGCTAATGCGTGATTTAGGGGTGATTGAAATTCAGTTACCAAAGCTCTAAAATGTCACAGCAGTGTCTCCAAATGGTCCAGTTCACTTTTGGGCATTGGCTGCTTCCGCTGAAGATACTGATAGGATACATTTTACCTTGGATTCTGAAGAAAACTGCCTCTTCTTTAACTAAACTCTTGTCTGTTTATTATCTGAAAAGTCACTGGCTAGTTTGAAAGTAACCGTCACACTTTGTCTTGAAGACAACAGTCATTACATGCCATTTATTTTTATTTTATTTTTATATTTTACATATTTTTTAAACCAGCCTAAGCACCTGTGACAGCATCACTGGTTATTTGTTGCTAATACCGTCTTCTCTGTAATGTCACGACACTTAGCAAGCAGCTTTTAGATGCTTTGTCCAGTTGGTACTATATCACAACCAGGTGCTAAGATTAGATGGTTGTCTTATTATTTTTTCATTTAACAAGTGAATCACAAACTATTAAGATACTAAGAAAATCATTACCCATCCCTACAATCCTTCTGCATGACATGAACTTTGGAAAAATACAATTTTGTTTGTACTTTGACTCTCTAACAACAGTCTCACTGTAAAGTTTTTGAATTCCTTTTCAAAATGTTCAGGCGCCCTGAATACCTTGAAAAATATGAGTGCATGACCTTTCTGAATTATACTCTTAAACCCTGTGTTTGTACATGTCTGCGTGTGATAATTATGTCCTCTCCTCTCCAAAAGAATGTAGAAAAATATGTTTCAGGTGTCAGCCATGTTAGTTAAAAACAGAGTTAAAGAACAAAACTTATAAATCACATGTTGATTCAGAGTTCCTGAGGAGAAAAGGATCGCTCTGCAAAATACAAAAGAGCAAAGATGTCAGTATGACTTTACCGCAGTTCTGAAGACATCTACTCCTAAATAAGATAAAAAGTTACTTATAGCTTCAAAGACTGGACAACAGTTTGGTATTTCATTGCAGAAAACAAATGAGCTACACACAAACAGCCACTATCTTGGGTAAACAAAGTGCTTTTAAACATGAAGACGTTGTCAAGATGACCTGCTGAAGTTAAAACCGAGCAGCCATCTTCGGGGTTAACAGATATGGTATAAAAAAGAGCAAATATCAAGTGAGTGGCAGGCAAAAATGCCTTGTTGAAGCCAGAGGTCAGTAGAGAATGGACAGAGTCGCATCGAGACGATAGAGGCAACAGTAACTGAAATTAAGACAAAGGCACAACATGCTGAATCTTGAGGCAAATGGACTAAAGCAATTAATCTATCTTTATACGTATAGTGCCAATTCATAACAAGTGTTATGAGTCAAGACACTTTACAATAGAGCAGGCTGAAGAAAAACTCTTCTTTTTATGGAAACATATATACATAGATGCATATAAGACACATGTAAACATATATACACATACATACAACCAACAGCCAATCAAGAATCCCTCCATCATGGCAGTAAGAACAGTCTGCCACTTAGCAGTAGGACAGCTTGAATGTGGATCCCAGTCTCATGATGAACCGCAAATCCACACTGCATTAGCAGGTCCACACCAAGTGCCACTCCTGTCAGCTCAGAACAGGAGACTAAGGCTATAGTTCACCATCATTAGATAAAAACATGTCTGGTCTGTTGAGTCCAGTCTTTTGCAGCTGGCATAATAAAAGCTTAAATCCATCCTTCCTTGTGTTAACGGTCCAGGATGGTGGTGGTGGTGTCGCGGTGAGGGCGATGTTCTCTTGGAACACTTTTGGCCCCTTAGTAGCAACTGAGCATCACATCAGCCTACCTGAGATCCTTTTATGGCGAGTGTGCTCATCTTCTGGTGGCTTTTTCCAGCAGGATAGAACACCATGTAACAAAACTCAAATCCTCACACATAAAGACTATCGGGCTGTTTTTGTCCCAACTTTCCCCTTCCCAACCAAGGACGGGAAAAGCCAGATTATCTTAAAGCTGACATCTCCTGAGTCGTGACTCCATGAATTGTGACATGGAATGGATTGTAGCCAATCAGGAAGCGAGCTGACTGAGGAACAAGGAAGCAGGCATAAATGAAAACAGCATGGCCGACCTGAAACAAAGTTAAAAAATGGAGGACCAGCTCACGTGTTCACGCCGTCTCCGGGAATTTTTCCACACTTTTCTTTCTTTTTTGAATTATTTTTTTGAGCATTTTGTGCCTTTATTGATAGGATGACAGTGGATAGACTTGTGAAAGGGGGTGAGAGAGCAGGAGAAGACACTCTGCAAACTTGTCACAGGCGGGATTTGAACCCAGACTGGCATAAGTATGTATCAGGGATGTGCATGGTTGCCAACCACTCAGCCAAACCAGCACCTCTTTCCACACTTTTCTTTGTTGAATTCTGGATTTTCCGTCAACAAAACTACCATCATTCCCTCTTCTCGTATGTCCTCTTCCATGTTGCATGTTGTGTTTTCCAGTTGCTCCTTCTTAGTTTTGCTTCGTTCATGTATGATCACGTGAGATTTCAGAGCACACTTTACACAGTACGATCAAAACTGCTCAATGTCTGATTTTTTATCTTCATGTGTGGGATCTGTTAACTGATGGATAAAAAAAATTCTTTCGATTCAGAATTCTGTCACATTCCAGTTAGACGGGTTCAAGTTACAAGCTGAAGACTTTCTGTCTTTCCAGTGGGAAATTCCAACCAAAGGGGGCATTCCCAGTGAAGTATATTGTAGAATCCACATCACCACATCATATAGATAATTTCTGAGAAGGTTTCCAGCACCTTGTTGAAGATATGCCATTAATAAATAAGGCAGTTCTGGAAGCAAAAAGGTGGTCCAACCTACTACTGGCAAGTTCTATAACAAAATACGTAAAATTGATTTAGCTTCCATAATTCCTTGCCTTAAATGTGCAGCTTGTGCAGCATTTTCACCCCAGACCGAGGCAAATTTTTCTGCTTCGAATCGGCAATTTAACAAAAGCTTTGACCGATTTGACAGCTGAGCTTTGAGTGTGAATTGAGTGTGAGTAAAAAGTCCCCGAGGGGCCGAACTCTTTGCTGCATGTGTGTGGAGAAAATTAGCCTCTCCAACAAAACAGCCCAGACTTCAGCCTCCCACAGCCTCGGGCCTCTGCTCTGCTAAAGCGAGGAGCAGCAAAGAAAAAAAAAAGTGTGAGTGCCTCAGAGCAAGAATGTGAGAATATGTGTCTGTGTTTGCCACCAAGCTGGGCCGAGTCCATCGGTGAGCGAGCAGGGAGGTCCCCCTCCACCCCCCTCCACCCACCTCCACCCCCCCACCGCCAAAAAACACCACCCGATTCTGAAACCTGAGCTGCTCCAGGAGGTGAGCGGTCCAGGTAGCAGACAAGCCAGCACACAGCAGCAGCCGGATCTCCCTGTTGCACAACACTGAGCTGATCACCCCCCTCCCCTCCCCCAATGCAACATGCACGGGCCCAAACACGAGGGGTCACTTCAGTTCAGATAAGAAGAAACACTTTATCTCAAAGCTAACTACTCAAGTCCTTTTTTCTTTTTCCTTTCTGACTGATAAAGTGAGTGAGATTGATAAGAAGCACCACTCGAATTATCAAGTCTTTTAGGGACACATCAGAGCAAATATTAGTCTGTCAACGAGGATCCTGCAGCAACACTTAATCTGCAGTTTTTTGGGCACTTCTTCCACACAGCCAAGTGGTTTTCTCATGCTGATTATTCAGTAATAAATGCATGCATGTCCTGAATGATCTTCATTTTAATGTGAGGAGGATAACCCCTGATTATGCCATAATAATGGGATGACTCAAGAATCAGACATTCAGTGTGAAATATGTGGGATGAAGCTCTGCGTGGAATAAGTGGGTCATGACAAATAATGAGGGTATAATTAAAGACTGCATTTGAGTTGTGGGAAATGTAGTCTGCAGCGTCAAGAGCTTCAGTCATAGCAGGACTTAAAAGTTTTATTTCCACCAAGTAGTCTGGTGTAGTTTTTACAATGGGCACATACTATTCTTTTGTTTAAGAAGTCTCATTTTATACAAGCTAATATAGGTGTCTGTGAGCGTGCTGGAAGTGACGGGGATTATTTTTATTTTTTATTTGTTTATTTGTTTATTTTACTTTTCATGTTTCATCATTTTTATTTTACTTCTTTAATTTATTTTATTCTATTGTTTTATTTTTGGTTATAGTATAACTCCTCACTCCTAACTGATGATGATAAACACCTATGCACTATGTCTTAAAAAATAAGTTAAAAAAAAATGATGCTATGCTATGAAATTTGATGACTTTGTACAGTTCAAAATTATGCTAATTATACAGTGAGCAAAATCAAAGTTATTTTTAACCCTATAACGCTAATTGTATCATATTTGATATATACTTTTAAAATACCTCTATCTTCTCAATATGATCAACAAATTACAAAAAAACATCTGAATACAATCAGATAAATGATAAAAATGTCCTCAAATGATTATCAGTTGCCAAAAACACCTAATGTATCAAATGAGATATTAAAAAATCTATACGTTGAATTTTATGGACATTTTAATTTTTGTAGGATTTTAACAGAAAGTGAAACAAAGATTTAATCTCCAAAAAATTACAATTTTCTGGCTATAATCTATGGTCTTGGGCCTTACAGGGTTAAACTGTGTACAAACCCTTTTTTTCATTACGAGAGTCCAAGTATGATTTACGTGAGGTCTGTAAACTCAGGGCATAAAAAGCAAAGAAAGCGATTAAAAGGAGGCATATTATATTTGATTTATTTTGTTGATGTGCGATTATTTTAATTATTATCATTATAATTTGGAAGTAGGTTGATTACAGACTACTTGTGGAAGGTGAAGGTGTGGGACCAGATAAGTCGACTTCCTCCTTCTCCTATTTGCACATGCAAATGGCACATTTATTTTAGTATATTCATTTTATTTTGTTGTTTAGTTATTTGTTCATTTTCAAAATAAAAAAAGAGAAAACATATTTAACTGCTGTAGAGGTTAGATTATGGAATGATGCAGATCTAACTTTGTGAATGTGTACAACACTTGTTTTTCAAAAGAATTATTTAAAGTAATTTTTGAGGCTTACAAATGTAAAAGGTTATGTATTTTTTCAGATTTTGTTTTTGTTTTATATTTAATGATCCAATTTACCGTTTTAGCTGTGGTTTTGGTTTTTGTTTCTTTTCCGTACATTATCAATGTGTGGAGGGTAGCTTAATTTGTTGATTGGGACAGGCATATATATAAGAATTATGCTTCTGCCTGTGCTTTCTTGGTCACCTTTGTTGCAATTGTGAGACTGAAAAAATATAATAAAACAAAATGTCTTACAGTAACTCTACATAAATATTTCTACCAGCATCTTGAAAATGATTAAACAGGGCTGCTATTATTGGAAAACTACCAAAGGTTCAAAAACAAGCCTTTAAATAAACCCAGAGTCAAGCTAAAAAGAAATTAATTACCTAAACTTAAACATGGTTTGTAAAAGTTTCAGTAGACCTGAAGACGAAGGATTAAAAGTTCAAATGTGGAGGTTCTTGCTGAGACTTTAACATTTTGCTTCTTGCACAGTAAACATATTGATATTAAATTGATCATATTTTCATATCTTAGTTTTTGAAGTTTAGAGGTGCAGCTGTGATGAGTTTGTTACCAGAAGATGAATAAGGGCAATTACAGGTGCCAAACTGACCCCAGAGGGTGGAGCTAAAAGTGCTGCAGTCTGCTGATTGGTCAAAACATTTATCAATTCCCCTTCAACAGCCTCTAAAATTAAAACACAAACCGGGTATAAGCCATGGATTTAGAGTTTTCTATCTGCTGCTGCTGTAAACCCAAAGATGATCCCTCTTGCTATGTCACAGCTAGTCTGATGTTTAAAGGTACTGTCCTGGAAAATCAATTTTCTTTGCTTATTATGGTGTCAGAGCAGAATAGCTAAAGAAATGCTTTCTCTCTTTGACAAAAAAATGACCCTTAAAATGCTCCGTTTTTACTTCCTATGGTTTATGATGTCATTGCTACACAGCCTCCACCTACAAGTGTGTTTTCTGACACCTTGATTGTTTGAAAGTCCGTTCCTCAGTCTGTAACCCCAGCATCACATCAACTGTGCAGCCAATTGTTCAGAGCTCATAATCTTTGCCCCATGGCTGCCCCACCCCCTCAGATTTGAGTGTTTCCAAAGAGGAGGAAAAAGAGCTGCGTCTGAGCCTCTACATTGACAATAGGGCTGGGACGATACGCTTTTCTCCCGATTCGATTTTTTTAGGTGCTGATTCGATTTAAATTGCGATTCTATGATATTGTCGATTTTTGCTATCTTTAGTTAGCTTAAAGTTAGCTGTTAGCTTTTTTAACACCAGCGAAAAAGATGAACAATGGCAATGCCCACAGACTATACCAGGAAAAATACACATCACATGTGAGTCCATTTTTAGGATTTATTCAGCAATATATTTTAACCAGCTGTTTATACTCTCTCTTCAAAAGTCTGGATTGCATTTAAAAGTGGCTTATTAACACAGACTCAAATGAAGCATTTAAATGAAGAAAAAAAACGTCAAACAAAAAATCCCAATACTTATGTGAATCGATTTTTTCTCCCACCCCTAATTGACAATATGTCCATGTTTTTTTTTTCCACCATACATCTGTCAAACTACACATACAAAAGACTTCAGTGCTTGCTGTAGTGTAGACAAATGTGAAATAATTAATGTTAAGTATTATGTGACTAATCAGAATCAGAATCAGAAATACTTTATTAATCCCCAAGGGGAAATTCGCTTGTTTCAGTTGCCCTTTACACAGTAAAGCAGTCAGAAATAACAGTTAAAGACATCACGATTGACAGTTGCATTAATTTCACGAAATTAAAGTAAAATTAGAATTAAGCCAAATAAATAAAATAGAATAAAATCAAAGCAACTAAAATAAACAACAAAGAGCATGAAGAGAAATTATACTAATACTGTATGTCTTAATACTCTGACACATTGTTTGATCACATTGCCATCATCCTAGGGATGGGCATTGATATGATTTTAATGATATCAATGCTATTAACAATCCTGCTAATTGATCCATTTCTTGAACGATTCCCTGATTGATTCCTGCAGATTTTCCGTGTGGGCAAATGTTGGCCTGTAGATTTTCAGTGTCAACAATGTCAAACACGTCACAGCATAGATAACTGCTTCTGCAAGTTGCTGGTGTTTCCACTAACTTAAGGTTTTGCAGTAGACACCCTTTGTAAAAAATTAAGCCACAATTCTGACGCTTCTGAACCCTGTCAGTGGAAGGAATTGATTAGCAAAAAGACTCATGATATTGATTCTTTGGTAGAGCTGTTAACGATTCTCAACTGGAACTAGTTTTTGATTCCCATCCCTACATCATCATGAAAGGTGTAGTCAGCGATCTTCTGATCCTCTAATCTAATGTACTATTTGTCAAATTCACCATATTTCTCCTCTCCATCCACAAGATGTCACCACTGACAGCATGTTGAAAAAAAAGTCCGGTATCAATACACAGCCTTGGCTCTGAATTTCAGCAGGTAAATACTGTGGCTCGGACCAAGTTACCAAAACAGGGTACACCCCTCCACATCCAGGGGGCGATCATACTCATGCGCAGATCAGACAGAGGGGGGAGGGGGAGGGGGAGTAGGAGGTTGCGTAGCGTGCGCAGATAGCATGAGAGAGATACAATAGGTGCAGTAGCAATGGCTGAAAAACAGCCCAAAAGAAAGAGGTCAGAGGAGTGAAAAGTGAAAAAGAAGGGCTATGACCATGAAAGAGGGGAGACCCGGGTCAACATTGGTGTTGCTTTCCGATGGTGGAGGGAACTCTGCTAATTGAAAGACCTGAAAACAGACGCGGATGTCGCCGTCTGTCTGCTGGATAGGTAAGCAACATTAGCTTTGTGGTGCTTCACAAAACAGTAACAGCTATCAGGCATTCATCTTATTGTCTAATCTGCCAAAATGTACTGTTGTTGTGCTGTTTTCAATAATGGAAGTCGAGTAGTCTGATGAGTCGGGGTTACCTTAGCTATGTTGGTCAGCTACGCAGTTTCTACGCCCTCTCCACTCGTTTTCTCCCACATCGCTGACTACACCTTTAATATTGGGATGTTTCAGATTCCTGTGTTGGAGAGGGCTGATCTTTATTAAAATTGTCCAAAATAACTGAATTATTCCCAAAAAAGACAATTATATAACACAAAAACAACCAATGCACCACAAACATTCACTACTTCTGCAATACTAACTTGACTTGCGTACTTTAAGACAGAAATAAATTGTCCCTCCTGCAGGGGAGCGGCCTTCCCTCAAGTTTGACTAAAGACAACCGCACTGCCAACATGTGACCAGAGGAAACCCTCATTGTTTACTGAAATGAACACACACTTTGGCCCTGAAATAAATCCATCACAACAAAACATATGCTGCTGGAAACACAGGGGGTCTGAAAGCCCATTGTGAAACTGTTGCCCTGCACTTCTCTATTTTAATCCACAGTCCAATGAAATATTTTAAGCAATAAACAAGATGGCTCAAGTGCAGACGGGCTCACCGCAGTGTTTTTAGTGTTTGTGTGTCTGTGCCGAACACAAACACAGCCGAATAGTTTATGCAGCGAGAGGCGGGACTGGACTGAGGGAGGGGAGCAATAATGAAGGAAAAGTGCTACGCTGTGCTGCTGCTCTTCAAGTCTGCACTGGCTCACTCATACCAACGCCGCCCAATAGCAGCACAGACACACAACCACACAACAACGCACACACAGGCGCCTAATCTTAAAGCCTGAAAGTGATCACAAGCACAGGGATGACAGCTGATGATGGATCGCGCTTGTATTTTCTTCTCCTTCTTTGTTGTCTTTTTTATCTTCTCAGGACCGATTTACAAACAGCGGGGATTTTTTTAAAACATCTGGTCACATCTCAACACGTCGAGAAGAAAGAGTCTGATCACTATAATCTCTTTATCTTGTGCAAACTTCAAGACAAGTCATGGCTAAAATTAACATGATATGGAATGGCAAAGGTTTGTCTCTCTTACAAAAGATCCAACCAGTAAAAACACATTCAACCCAAGAAAACCACAACAATATTCTGCATATACATAATAAAATCGTTTTCAGTTGGGCTGTCGAATGTTAGATTAAAGATATATTAAAGTGACATAGCTTTGTTAGTCAATATTTATGAAACCAAACTGCATCAATACTTAAGTACTACAACTAGTTAGCAACAAGAACATAAGACAGGATTGAATACCTTAAAAACAGATTTGATCTTTATTAATATAACCACTGTAGGGCACGATAAAATCCACATGGACAAAATAAAAGTGGAATATCACAGAAATAGCCAACATTTACATCAACGTTTTTTCGAAATAAAAAAGAACATATCTCTTGGGGAAAATGGAGGAGGTCACTAAGGCTGGGGACAATGCACGCTTCACTTACCCCCCAGTTAATGATGCAAACATGTAGAGTTTGAGACTCCGGCTAAGTTAGCAAACAAGCTACAAAACTCCCACTTAACTCCAAAGATCAGGGTAGAGCAGTTTCTGGACAATTATTCTGAGTCCGGTGATCAAATGTTCTACAAATGTTGTCAACATAATGTTGACAGGACCCTGGATCAGATATCAATATTGGATCGGGACACTCCTAATTTAAATTTGAACTTTAATTCCATTTATTTATTTTATTTAACCTGTATTTAACCAGAAGAACCTCATTGAGATTAAAAATCTCATTTGCAAGAGTGTCCTGGCCACAAAGTAACAGACATAAAGCAATTTCAGTATTTTAATGACCCTATAGGCCTGATGAACATTGTAGCACTTTGGATGGCACTCAATTAGTTTCATCCTCAATGAAAACACACAAATTGTGATCAGAGCTCAATGAAATCACTTTAAATGACTACAAATCTTTTTAAACATTTACCAAAAGTCCTTCTGTTAAACTTCAGAAACTAACTGTTCACATTTTTGTATCTTGTAATAACATGGTTGTTGGTATAAGTGCGATAATGGCTGCTCCATTTAGGCAAAAGTCAATGAATACTGAGATCATGAGTAGGGATGAACAATTAATTGCAAATTAGATTAAATCGCATTATGGCTTGTTGCAATTTTCAAATCGCAGACAGTGCAATATTTTTAACCCAAAATGTGTTAAACATTTTAGCATTGTGATGCAGTTTCTTGCAATTTCATGCCTATTTTTACCTTTTTTAACCCCGTTTTTAAAACTTGATGCCCATCTTGCTTCCATTCATCTCATCTTTGTTTGGAATTTTTACATTATTTTTGAAATTTAATCCCAATTTTGCTGCTATAATCAATTTTCCTTCATCACTTTTGATTTTTTTGCCTTTTTTTTTGCAGTTTCATACCTATTTTGCACCTATTAACTTTTTTTCCGCTTTCTTACCATTTTTTTTTTACCCAGTTTTTACAATTTCATACCTATTTTGCTTCTGTTCTTCACTTCTCTACTTTTTCTCAAATCTTCTATCCTTAGATTGATTTAATGTCATATTGGTTATACTATAAAACAATCTACTGCTTATGTTGGTTTAAGAATACATAAGATGAGGAACATTTAAAAAAAATAGAAGAGTAAATCGCAATTGCAATATTGGGGGAAAATATCGCAATTAGATAATTTTCTCAAATTGTTCAGCCCTGATTATGAGCACTGACTGATTTTAAAACATGCCCCATAAGCTTTTATTGACATTTATGCTTTTGTCACTATCATTCCTATATTACTAAACAAACAATACATAGAAATAACCTTATTTAGAATAAAAAATACCACAAATACTTTTTTTAATACCGTCAACAAGTAATGTGGCACAATAACCTTTGATACGTATTACTCAACATCCATAACTGTGGCAGTAATTGATTAAAAGCCATTAATTGCCCAGCTTTATCCACAAAGCTACCCAACAGGATAACAGACAATAAAAGTGAACTTTTGCCCTTGGTGCTGACAGCAGATAAAACTGGATTACAAAAACCACACACGTATTCACTGTACACACAGGAGCACCGCAGCAGTGTTTGGCAACACGTTTTGCCCTCGCACAACGGCTCTGTCAGAGCCAGCTGCCACACGAACACACGAAACACAAACTGCTCATTCAGAGTGACAGCATTTATCTGAAGGAGACAGCAGTCTGTTTTAATCCTCTCCTTATCCAATTACTCTCCTCGAGCTTTTCATCATCATACCTCAGTTGTGTTCATGAAGACGACCACACGCACACACCTACCCTCGTCACTTGACTTGTCAGGCTGATTATCATGATGACTAGCTTCTTCTCACTTTGTGACTCACAGTGAAGTTTTCACCTCCCACTTTTTGCATTAATTAGCAGTGAAAACATTTATATCAATGCTAAAATTATCCAGAATATGGAGCTTCAGGACTAAGACAGATGTTTTCAGTTCAAGCAAAGCACAAGAACAAGAGTATGAAAAATAACAGCCTTGAAAAATCTGTCAGAAAGACTGGATTTGATCCCTTTGCTGACAAAGAGGAGTAAAATTATATAAATATTAATACATGTTTTAAAAAAAGGATGTAAACCATTTGTTTGAATGGACCTTGATGGCTTAAAGCTATTACTGCAGACTTTGGTACGTCGTAATCAATAATGAAAAACAAATAAATCAATCAAATAGATCTCGTCATTTAAAAAAAACACCAACTGAATTATCTGAATGTTGACTGAACGTCATTGGAGGGCTGATGATACAAGGGTGGATGGAATTTGTTGCTGAGACGGTAAAGAGTAAAGTAAATTACAGACAGTGAGGACGGGCGCGATGTCATACTGTGGACACGTTACAGCAACGGCTAATTTACGTCATGGCATACATTAGCGGGTGGACTCTGGTGTAATGTTCCCACTGAAGCCGATCCGAGGTGAGCCAATAAAAGCCACTTATGGCCCTTTTCCATTAGCTCTACTCTACTCTACTCTCCTCTCCTTGTGCTGCTTTTCCATTAGCCTGCCCAACGGGGTGCAGTGTCGCTGTAAACAGAGCAGCTCCGCGTTGACGTCATTTTGAGCGCGACACAACAATCTGTGTTTTTTTGTCACAAACCGAGTAAAAAAGGAAAGCAGAAGAAGGCTGCAGGTGGTAAGAAGAAATACCCCTAGAAGCACAGGAGAGTTTTGGAAGCTATACAACAGAATGAAGCTGAGGATGAGACCAATCAAGCTGCAAAGAAAAGACGAATGAGGGTAAGCTAATGGTAGCTACCGCTAGCATGCTAGGTCGTCGCACTCATGACTCATCGACGACGACATTGTCTGACCAATCAGTAGCCGGCAGTCGGTGACGTCATCTTTTAGTATCGACTCAGCTCGCTTAGAACCAGAGCGGAGTAGGTACTAAAACTAGCTTGTTTCAGGAGGTACCAGGCTAGTGGAAACATGCCGCAAATCGAGTAGAGCCGAGTAGAGTAGGGCCAAGGCGTGCTAGTGGAAAAGGGCCATATGTCAACCCGGGTTGAAACGCCAATTACATCCTTTCAAACTGCAGACATGAGCCGATTGTTACAGGGTTTATACACATTTTTTGGCCAGTCTGAAAGGGGTATAACAGGCACAACACCTTGAAGCTTAACTACTTAGCTAGCTTGAGGTTGTATTGAAACTTCAGACCTCACTACCTTCAGATAAATGTGCCGTTATATTGAGTCAGTAATCACTACAGCAAATAACTCAAAGTACGTGACTGTTTGGCTACCGACACCACTGGTCAGAAATGCTCCAGTTTATCAGGCAGGAAAGAGGCATGTAAATGTTATCATACCACTGTATCCTACAGAGGATGTTAGCTTATGCTAATCTCTGCTCACTCCTAAACAGAGGCTGTGTGTTGTTGACCTGCTTCCTAGCACTCACTCAGTGGAGATGTGACCACTCCTCTACGCAGTTGTGAGTAAGCCTTTGATTTGCCAGCCATTCTTGCCTGCAAATTTAGCTTGTTACTAGCTTCCTCAACAAAGCTTGATCCATAAACAAAAGTTGTTAAGTTGTAGTTAAGCATGTTGCCATCAGAAATAATGTTTGGGATAGAACTGGGACGATACATTTTTCTCAGGATTCGATTTTTTACGTTACTTTAGGTGCCGATACAATTTAAATTGCGATTCTACGATATTGCCGATTTTTGCAATCTTTAGTTAGTTTTTTTAACACCAGTGAAAAAGATGAACAATGATGATGCCTACAGACTATGTCAGGAAATGACACATGTGAGTCAGTTTTTAGGATTTATTCAGCAATTTTTTTCAACCAGCTGTTTATCCTCTTCCTTCAAAAGCCTGGATTGCATTTTAAAGTGGTTTATTAAAACAGACTAAGGCCCCATCCACACGACGACAAAACGCTTAACAGTTTCGAAAACGATCGTCATAAAGACAAAGGCGTCTCAGAAAATGTGTGCGTCTCCATGAATGCTCTTGATACGCATGAAGACGCTGTAAAACACATGCCGGACTTCTGGGGGCGCTGTGATGATATGACGGAAAAAGATGAAAAAACAGTGGGCATGCACACTTGCGGCAAAAGTGGTAAACAGTGATTGTGATAAAGTGATCATAAAGTGCCGTAATGTGTCCTTGATAATTGTTTGTTCAACTCTGTGGTGATTGAGAAGAAGGAGATTTTGCTGCAACAGGGATAGTAGGGTCACTGGCTTCATCAGCACATATGCTGCACAGTACGCCGCCATTGTTGTTGTTATTGTTGCCGCGTGTGGCGCATGCGTGTCAGTGACGATATGAAACTATGACGCAAGCGTATCTGAAAAGTTGCGGAGAGCCAGTAAACACGGAGCTGCGTATATGGCGTTTCAAAATCTTTCCACTCTGGAACCTGGTTTCAAAAATGATCGTTTACAGAGCCCCAAAACGCTGTCTTCATATGGATGATACGCAGATTCGGCTAAAAACTTATGCGTTTAGACCTCGGTTTGGCTTCGTGTGGATGGGGCCTCAAATAAAGCATTTAAATTTGGAAAAAAAAAATCTATTTTTGACCAAAAAAAAAAAAAAAAATTGTCAAACAATTTATGTGTGAATTCATTTTTTTCTCCCACCCCTAGTTTGAGTTAGTAGCATGTATGCAATGTTTGCACATTTTTTAAATATATACTTAGATTTATCCCTAAAGTGTTAATAACTAAAGTTTTCAATGACACTGGTGCAACTTTGCATCTCAGGCTGGGATAACTTGCAACTAACTTTAGCTTCTGCTGTCATGACAACACATGAATGATGTCAGCAAGCAAGGCTTTTGTTTAGAAATCCTACAAACATGGCCTTTTGCATCGATAAACATTTTGTCACAAGCCTTTAAACTCATGCAAAAAAGCAAATACTTGAAAAAGCAGCAGTGAAGAGCTCGAGGACGCTGTGTGAGCTTTTGAAAACTCTGCTGTCAAATTTCCATGTCACATGTAAATTATGGAGGATGCAGAATGAGAACCAAATGTAGGGGCAGTTTTCCTTCTCCTCTGCAGGTAGTGTCGTCTGAATTTAAAATATTGCATACAGATCTATAACCAGGGCAGAAAAAGACCAAGTAAGATGAGAATCCAGCTAGAAATCAATCCACTGTGTCTTGAAAAAGACCAGAGATTCCTGGGAAACAAGCAGGATAAATAAATAATTGCTTCCTGTAGTTACTGTTCCGGTGATTGTTATTTGTGATGGAGTGGTTTTATGCTGTCGAGCATTTATGTTTAAACTTCAGGTCGAGGCAGATAGTCAAACAAAACAAAAGCTGGAATGTCGCACAAGGCCGAGAGCACACACCACGAACCTCCCTTTGAAGAATACTAAAAGGAAGATGAAAAACAGCACCTGAAGGATTTGTCTCGACACGCGTGCTCCCTTCCTTTCACCCTCTTTTTTGTCTTGCTCCTTTTGTTCACCAGGTTGCACAAGCGCACACTGGAGAGGTGAATGGCTGCCTGTCTGCCCGCCGCGAGCCTCCATTGATCCGCTCGGGGAACAGAAGCTCAATAACAGCAGCACCCACACACACAAACATGGCGGGAGGCCAGAGCCTTTGTATCCAAGTGCAAGACATCCATTTCATAGTCTGAATGCAATTAAACGCACCACATATATTTCAATGCCTGCTAAATCAAACATTGGAGGGAGGGGGCCCCGAGCAGAACGTTCAGGCCTTTTCCTCCCAACTAATCCAGGATGCAGGAACAATCACTCGGTCAGCCATGTCAGCAAACTTTTTAAATAGGACTGATAGCCACGCTAACAATTTTGCATTTATATAGCGCCATCAAAAGGGCAAACCAATCCAAACCTGAGTGCCAACTTGACAAAGTGGCAGTAAACACGGTGACATTTGCATGCTCATTGGCCATTCAAAGGGCACGGCGGAGGGAGTGGCGACAGGGAGGGAGAGCTTTATGTTTTCTGAGAGACAAAGAGCCAAGAGTGAAGTGACGACAGACGGGCCGAGCAAATGATAGGTTTCATTTGACAGGGTGTCTGCCCGGCCTAAGGTATTAAAGTTTGATAAATCAATGTGGCAGACATTTCAACCTTTAAAAAATATTCTAAAATAACGACTTTAACAAGCCATAAAGTTTTATTGCCTGCTTTCAACTCTTCAATTTAAGGGAATAAATCAGGAATTTACAAAACTGAAGGTTGGCCAGGTTGACAAGGATTATAAATACAGTCTGGGAAATATGTTTTAGCATGATCTCAACTGAATCAACCAGGCTTCATGCAAATATACATGTGAGTATTTCGGCTATACTTCAGTCACATGGACATAGCACGCTGCTTACACAGGAGTATTGTACAGATGATTCTAGAACCCCCTGACTACTGAGGCCACATTTAAGCTACAGGAAAAAAAAGACTTACTAATAATTCTGTTGAAATGTTACAGAACAGAATGTTGATAAGTATGATTGGATAGGATAAAGTTTGTCCTGTCAGTGTCTAGTTAATTCCCCAAAATTCCAAAAATTCCCATGGAAAGTTTCCAATTTGGAATATTTTTAGAATTCTCCAGCCTTACTCTCCATGGGTTTGCAACCCACCCAATTCGTATCTGTACTGCTAAAACTATCCGTTTAAGGTCGATGTTGACATTTTATTATTGATCAAAGCCGGGATTAATACTGATCATCTCACTTAGATTGTTTACGACAAGTTTCTTAATGTTGAAAACTTTATAGCAGAATGAGCGAGTGATGTAGCATTAGCCCAGCGGCTAACATGTCATCTGTCTGAAATAGAGTCTAACAAATGTGTTAGACCACTTGTCATAAAAACAAGCAAAGTATCTTAGAAGACTTATAAAAAACATGTTTAAAATGATAATATTAAAGTTATTAGACAATCTTTTCAGCAGGAATGAAGAATTTCAAACTGAATTCACCTTTTCAGACCAAACTTTGAGTTTCTCTCTGAAAAGTCAGAAATCAATCAAGAATAAAATTCAATCACTAAAACCATTTTTTTCTGCTCAGGAATATAGACAGCTGTGAGTTGACAACTTAAACAAGAAATGAGAACATGCTTTTTATTTTTTAGTAAAACAGTAAATAAATTTAGTAAGTAGTAAATAATTGCATTCTGGCATTAAAAACATAATTTTTGTTTAATAAAGTCTACAAACTGGTGCATTAATCATTACAGAAACACAAAAATGATTATGGTAACTACCTGTGCTGTTGATTTGGAGCATCTGTGACATAAACCAAACCATTAAGTGGTGGTTTGATAAAGTTAAGCACTGTATATACACACAAATATCATTAAAGCAGAATTTTTTATTCTTTATGAGTTTCACAATAATGCCAGCCAGACTTAGATAAAGTGAATTAAATAAGGGCATTTTGTAACTTTGTTTACTTGATCTGGTTAGCAAACAAACAAAAACCAATTAAAAAGAACTGTTGCTGCATTGTCCAGGTTATTTAAATATCAGATCAGGACTTGGACTCATAAAAAAAAAAAAAAGATCTGGATAGGGCCAAAAAATTACTGGCTTCGTTTTTCCTGGATTTGGACACGACTGGTTGTTTAACTCATGAGTGGGATGATAATCTGTTAGAATTTAAACTTCACTGGTAGCTTGATTTAATCTAATAAGCACAGAGAAAGTGCCATATTAAGTTACTACTGTAAGAGATGGATTTTGTACTTTTTACACCTTATCTTTGGAAAAAAAACAAGAAACTGGCAAGAGAGTGATTGATGAACATCCTGAGGAAGCCACAGGCTGGACCAGAACTTGAGCCACCCTGAGGACAACAACCTCTGAACATAAAGTCCACAGACACAACAGCAAGGCTACCGCTGCCCAACAAAATAAAACACACTTAAGAAAAGTCTACGTATGATTTAAAAACCTTTTAAAAATGTGGATGTACAGCGTTATGTAATCACTTCAGTGGAATTCGGCCACACCGTCGATGGCCGCCTTTACAAGCGGAGACTGATCAGCATGTTTACTTTACCGCCCCTAATATAATTACACAACCTGGAAAGCAATTCAAGACTCATTTAGTCATAAAATCTCCTGTTATTTATTCATCAAGCTTAAGTCATTGCTCTACAAGTTTGATAAGAGCTGGGACAGGATTTATCAACACGCGCTGTTTGATCAATCTTCAGTTAAGATATTAAACAATTCAATAGGATATTACACACAATCTATAAACATAATACAGCTATAAATCAACTTTGAAATGAAACTTGTGGCAAAAAACCCTCCTGATTTATCTAAATTAAGCTGAAACTTCTCTCCATCTCGTTTGAACTCCAAGTTTCAAAAAACAAAGACTTGTTCATAATAAGAGCTGCTCGATTATGTTAAAAATCATAAATGTGATTATTTTACTCAGAATATTCTATTCTATACTATTGAATATTCATGATTACTCACTGGTTTTAAAATAGGCAGCATGTGCTTTTATTAAATGTCTATGCTTTTGACACTGATAATTTAACACTGCAAAATGGAAGTGCCTCAAAATAATGCTATTGCTTGATTATTGAATTTTCAGAATTGTGGAGGAAGTAATTATAATCATTTTTATAAAATTGATTAGCTCCATTTATAATGGCATGATTTGTGCTACTATATTTACTTACACTGGCACTTCATGAGGCCACATTGAGACAAAAAAAAATCAACCTTTTAACCTTTGAAAATGTTTTCATTTGATACTCTTTTTCTCTAATATGACTTTAAAGTACAGCCCTATGAAGACACTGGACTATCAGTATGAAGGGGCACTTTTTAACCAAGGTTTTTAGCGTATAATCCCTTTGACGTGGATGTTAGGTAATCGAGAGACACGCCGAGGAAACATGCCTACCATGTGTAGCAACTTCACTGACGACATTCAGCAGATAAGAGCTCTTGCAGAAACTCATTGATCCTCCAAAAGGAAATAAAACGGATCGAGATACCAAAGTATATCTAAAAGATTAAAGGTTACATATTTGACTGTGCAGTCGACCCAGATGCCCTCAAAACAAAGTCATAAAGTTCCCTGAAACCTCTCTATCCCTGCACAGAACAGTCTGTTTTAGAGTGAATCCTTGTTCATTGTGCACCTCAAGAAGAAAATGTGGCTCTGATTTTAAAGCTTTGTGCTCTTGTGTTTACTTTTGCTGCATAGAGATACCAACACATGCTTCGTCCAATGGAGTGACTGTGGACTGAACACTTTTTTTTTTGCTAATGGACAGTCTGAGCCCACATTTTCCAAAGATGGAGCAGCAACACGGAGACTGAGGATTTTTTTTACGTTGGAAAATGGACACAACAAAAAAAAAATTGTGCATAATGTGACCTTTATAGTAAAAAATAATAAAATAAAAATCAGGAATTGATTCTTCCTTTGAGGTTTGGTACTTCTCATTTCTATATCTGCATTTGTTTTTATTTAATGTGGTCCAAGATTAAATTATACTTTGATACCCTGACCATCAATATATATGCTTATGTTCATGACTGCTGCCATGTTCATGAGCTGTAAAAGTACACAACACCCAGTTGTGTCCCCGCCTGCTCCCTCTCAAAAGTGGTGCAGAAGTGTTCAAAAACGCCGAAGTGAGTTAGCATTGGTTCTCAAGCCTGAAACTAAACAGAATTTAGAACATCAGTTTCAGAGAAATGCTTGAAACAAAGTTTTTTGGAGAACATACGCACATCTGGTTATGAATGTATGATGGGAAACACAAAACGCATCTGATGTTGCCTGCTTTCGAATCGTGTTGTGTGCTTACAGCGATGGATGTAACTGACTGCTAACAAGGACTACAACAATGGCCGGTGACCCAATAGCAAGCATTTCTGATTTTGTTTTTATATCAGTGATTAAGACACTATTGCCATAGCAATGAGGACCAAGCTCATCAGGCTATTCGATTTAAAGGAAATTCTCAAAGTGAAGGGGACAGCAAGACTTTGGAAATACTATAGTTGCTTCTGAGTGGAATTGCCATGTTGTAGTTTCATAGTAGCTTGCTAATAGCTTTAACTCTTGCTATTGTTGCGTTTCTATTAACCTCGGAACAGGGAAGAGGTCGTGGGAGTGACGTGATATCAGAGTCATCAGCGTTCCAAAGTCGGAAAACTTGCCGTTCTAGCAGCTGTTGTTAGCATGCCCTGCGTTGTAGTTCACAAATACCACATGAAGAACGTAAATAACACTATGGCAGGATTTCCATAAATACAAGTTGAACAATACTGTGTATACGACTGATATAGTGCCATAAACACTCGCCAAAAGTGCAAATAAACAGAATATTACAGGAGCTTAATAATCGTTTACACCGGGGGCAGCCATCTTGGATTGTCAACAAGGGGGTGGAGAGGATCCCCCGAGTTCCCAGTAGGAAATTCCGACCTCGGAGGGGCGTTCAAGTGGAAATTTCCCAATTGGAACTTGGAAATCCCGACTTTCAGGTACAACTATAACGCAACATAAATATGCTAGAGCTTAAAACATCATAATAAGTAGATTTGTTTAAGATTATCACATAGAGATTCGTACAGTGAAACATCCTGTTTTTTTTTTTTGTGAGCTGGCAGTCACGATGATAACGTTACCATTGGCCTACATCCTTGCATCACTCTTACTGGCTCTAGCAGGTATTCAGTTGTAGGAGGCCTAACCTAGATTTGAACATTTTTTGATTGGGGAGGCTCTAAACCAACTCGGGGTTGTTAAGTGACTGCATATGCACAACACATCTGTGGATTGTTGTGCAATATGTGCCTTGTTCATCATTAACCTTGACCTTCTTATGGTTAGAAAGTCTACAATAAAATAGTAGACTATTTTTTTAATTCCAAGAAGCTGAAAATGATCACATAATTGGGGCCTGGGTAACTTCTCAATAACGGTGACACAGTTCTCCTTCCATCCAGCTCCTCGTCGAGTTGTTTTATCTCACACCATCACCCTGTCCTGTGTGTGACAGCTCAGAGCGGGTCATTGATGAGGCGATCCTCAGAATTAGTCTCCATGGAAGTGAACAGCAGCGTGACAAAGGCAGTGTAGTCTTACCTACACGTGTGCCAGATCTATCTGTCCTGACTGTATCGACTTACACACCAAAATCACCCACACACACCAACACACTGCATGTCCTAAACAACATGTGGGTCAGTGCGACGTAAACACGTGCAAAAAAAAAAAAAAAGATTGGACAGCGAGGTGTAGGTTTCAATCGCCGACAACTTCCTCTTGAAATTATTCAGTATCTGCTTTTCTGTGTAGTGTTTGGTTTGGTTGAGCTGGTTGTCAAAGATACCGCTTTTTAATAGAGTCAAGGATGAAGTCAACAGGAAGTCAACATGATGGTTATGAAACCAGAACTGTCAAGTTCATGATACAAATAAAAACCAATTCATCAAAAAGAGACGTGCCTGACACTGAAGATTGGCAAAGTTTTGGAGCTGTTCGAGTGCCAGAGTGCTTGAGCAACACTATTAAAACTGATACCGGTTTTAACACTATGGCAACAAGTCCCACACATCTAAAATGCTAAAAAAGTGCAAACTTCTTACAAGATCTAGATTTTAAATAAGAGGTTTTCAAGAAATACTGAAAAAAAATAATGATGCTGATGCTTGTTTTGATACTACAGCAGCCAAAATTAAAATCCGGCATCCAACTTTCAATTTCTTTATTTTGATATCCAAAACATGCAGGCCAACTCCTTGTATCAAAACTGCAAATGTACAAATCACTCCAAATTGCTGTTGTTTTTGCACAACAATAACACCAATACTTCAACCTAACAGCCACAAAAAAGGACGAGACATCATGCATGCATTTGCAAAATTAAGTTTTTTCTGAACACTTTTAACTTAGATATTCACAAAACTGCAAGAACTGCCATTGCTCCTGTGCAGAATTTTAGTAAAATTAGTGATACTCATGCATTTCCATGCCACTGTAACAAAAATAAAAGCCCTAAAAGTTAAAATGCTCCAAAATGTTGAGCACTGCCAAGTTCAATAGAAACACAAAACGCTGAAAAGCCATGCACAAAAAGTAACAACTTTTTTGAGCAGTTTGGACAATGTTCTGCACTTTTCCTTTGATTTGGAAAAATAATTCCTCTTTAACATAAACATGAAACATGTTTTATGGTAATATTATATCGACAGAGACAAAAAAAGTCTGTGGTGTCAAAATGTCACTTAAGTATCGTATTGTATATTTCGCCAGTCTCATTTACGTTGGCTTAACTGCACGAAGTAAACAGTGTTGTTTGTGTTCTGTGATCATTATAAATATCATTGCAGAGTAACCCCAGCATACTTTAAAGAGCAAAAACAATCAATTCATTTTAAACATTTTCAGTGTTACTGCTAAATAATCTGCATACAAAATTATACTTGTACATGTTTCCATATCATGGCATCAAAGTATTAGTCCTTGACTCAAACTATTGTGAAATTTCTTGTTTGTTTTGCAAAAATTTGAGGAAAACTCCTGCAATGTCCAAATTACAGCAAATTCCAACAATATCCATCTGCAGTTCTAACCATGTGCAGGCATGCCTTCAGTTTTGATACAATAATTCCTCTGTCTGGCATATCAAGTGTGTTTACTTTGATGCCATCATTAAACCAACAGTCTGTAAAGTCTTTCAGCAGGTACAACTGAAAAAATACTTTGGCATTAAAAATTCTAACAGCCTGAAGCAACCTCCTGTGCACTGGCTGGATTGTGCAAGAGCACTGGCAGACTCAGGGTGTTTAAGGAACCAGGGTAAGATTAAAAAAACAAAAAACATCTGCTGTATGCAGGGCAGCATTAAACAAAAAACAAACAAACAAAAAAAACACAAAAAAGATTTAACATTTTAACTCATCTCACCCACAAAACTTCTCAAACAAAACAAACCAATTCACTTCATTAACACAACTAATGATCTGCTTTGGTGCTTCCACCAAGGTGTTTGTTTTTGCTGGTGTTTGTTTGCGGACAGTGTCGATAACTCAAAAAGTTGTCCGTTGATTTTAATGAAATTGTCAGGAGGATTTAGTAGTGATGCTAATCTGGAAGCAGATCCATGGATTTTTTTTTATCTTTATTCTATTGTGAGATAAAGTAGTTTTTCACATGTTTTTTTTTAATGACTCTGCAAAGTTTATCAGAACTGCCTTGGTGAAGGTTTGTCCTCCTTAGAATTACTTTAAGTTTTTTTTTTAACTAGGTCAACTTTACACATTGGTTTTGGGCATGTTTTATCCATGTAATTTACCAAAAGCGCATTTTTTCCCAAGTTTTCACCACTGAATAACACCTCAGATGTGCAGATGCACAATATTTGATTTTTGTTGGTATCTGAAATATGCTACAGGTATTTCCAAGATCTTTCCAAATATAAATTATTAATTAAAAATCTGTAAATATTTGTACCTGCCATCAGGCTGTACAACTACTCACAGGAGGGGAGGAAGAGTAACAGGAAGACAGAGGATGGAAGGAGCAGTACCCAGCCTGTAGCAGTGTATTTTTATTTTGACATTTATGTACATTTATTAATAGTTTTAGTAAGATCTTTTCTTTTTATGCATCTTTTTATCTGTTATAATCAACTGCTACTGATTCTTAACTTCCCTGAGGGACTTTTCCCAAAGAGATTAATAAAAGTCTATCTAATCTAATTAATAGTTTCAGGGTTGAAGTGTTGGAAAGAGTGCCAAAACTTTCCCATTTTTTGACCACCTCATGCAAAAACTATTGGAAAAGTTTTATCAACTGTCACTCTGTCAAGAATCATATTTTAGGTCAAAAACTTTGCTGTAACCAGAAGCCCCTGGAAGTTAAAACTCCAGCCTTTCACTCTTGCCTCACCTTGAACACCTCAGAGAAGAACCCAGCTCCGATCTTCTCGCAGTTGAAATCGTCCAGCCGGGCCAGGCTGGACACGGCGCTCCTCAGGGCTCGGTACGAGGACGGTCTGATCCGGTTGCCTCCGTGGACGCTGTGCATGGGCGGCTCTGCGTCCCCCCCTTGCTCCGGCTCCGTCTCGACCCTCTCCATCTCCATCCCCATCTCCATCTCGGACTCTCCCGGGTGGAGGAGAAGAAGAGGGAGAAGGAGGAGGTAGTTTTCAAATCCAGCCTAAACTAAGTGTTTACATCTCCCATGATTCGCTGCGAGGCCACAGCGCGCATCAAAACTCTCGGTGGAAATGTCGCAGCTGTGGGTCCTGGACTCGGTGTGGAGAGGGGGGCGGCGATGCTGGTGGAGGTGGTGTGGTCTAAACTACGCAGCTGCAGCGGTGCATCCTGCAGAGTCAGTGCGCAGTTTGGGTGAAGTCCCTCATGCCGCGGAGCACTGCGCAGGCTCCTCTTTTTTACCGTTTCCTCACTGTGCCGAGCTCTCCACCTCCTCCTGCAGTGGAAAAGAGGCCGGGGCTCCCCTCCTGCTTCCACCAATTGAACGCCGGGTTTCCAGTGCGCACAAGCCGCCTCGGTGACGCTGCTGCGGCGGCCTGTTAAAAAACTGGAGAGGGAGAGTGAGGAGAGGGGCGGAAACAGGGGCGTTAATGCACTAAATCATCAAGAAGTGGGGCACACTTAACAGTTATTGGCGGCTTATAGATAACACAAGCTCTACTAGTGATTATATGCTAAGAATATATCGTAATTACGCACATTTATCCGCCACAACGCAACATTTACGTCTATCTATGCAAGCTCGGAGCGCGTGAGAGGCACCGTTTAAGATAAAATAAAGAGTTAAAGGTCGTAAATATGTCACCTTATCTGTCCTCGCAGTGATAACAGTGGCACATTTAGCGCCTGTCATTGTTTCTGTCTGGACTTTGCTCTTAAACTGATCAAATCACCGCACATAATGGAGAATATGGAGTTTTCGCTCGCGCACACTCAAGAGAGCTGGGCACGAGCCCACAGATGCTCTGCAGGGACCCGTGTGAACCTGCGGCTCGTGAATTATGGATGCCAAACTGAGCCGAGTTTCAGGGCTCGTCTGTCCCGGTTGCTCTCAACATTTTGGCAAATTCAAGGACGAAAAAATCGCTGACGCAACGACAGCGCGCGTGCCACACTTACCTGGCATTCGCCGCTGGACAAAATGTAGGTGAAGCCCCCCCCCCTCCAACCTTCTCCTTCCTCAACCTCCACGCGCGCCGGTGTCTTCCTCTCTCTCGAGCCGCGAGCGTCCGGTTACCGCGAGCTTTTCTATTTTACTAATTAAACATCTATGTGAGGCGCACGCACACACTCACGAGCTCCTGCGGTTTCGCTTTACGTCCTCTGCGTCTCCCTCGCGGAGCATGGAGGAAGAGGAGCCGCGACTTTTGCTGCGCTTTATTGGAGGCGATGAGGCGGGGCGGGTCCACACGTGATCAATGCGAGGACAATTAACCTGTGGGGGCGCTTGCGCAGGTCCTCTGCTCACCTAGAGGGAGGCACGAGCACTTTGGGACCTCAATTCATTCAGTCATTAAATAAAACAATCAATACAGACAGAAAAAATCTCAAACATGTGAATGAAAAGAGGCAGAAAGAGGGATAATCTCAGAGAGTCAGCCACTCTCCCACAAGATATTAATTAAATATTTAATACAAATTTACCTTTTAAGGGCCACTGTCTTCACACAACTCAGTTTTTAAATAATTTCCATAAAAAAGATTTTAAGGAGCATTTAATCATTATTATTGATGTTATTATTATTTGGCTCTGAGTTGGGTCAATAGTTGTCAGCAACATTGATTTTGATGCTTGCTAAAAAAAATAAATACATCTTAACATAAAGGAGTGCATTAGTTTATGTTCAGATAAATGTGGGATAAAAAATGGCACCTTCAATGGTTTTCAATTGGACTTTTCTTGACGTTAGGAACATATGAGTCAGTTTTTGTGTAGCTTAGCCATTTTAGGCCAATTTTAGAAACTTGGACGACAGTTGGTAAACTTGAGCTGTAGTGATTCAACACAGCCAACATGGGCTGAAAATAAAAACCAGAATGGCTCGAAATGTCCCTATGATCCAACAAAAGCTATGGGCTAACATGTCTTTTTATTAGTGATATATTTCATCATTTCTTTTTTCAAAAACAAACAACAAAACAGACAAACAACAAAAAAGACCAAGGGTCACATTTTCCCGCAAAACTGAGAAATACTTAGATAAACACATTTTCCTGTATTTACTCAGTTTAAAGGCTGTGATACTTCTCTAAAGATAAAATTTGATTGAGTTTCTTTAGTTTATTTGATCAAATTGTTCCATAAACTGATTCCTCTCACTGTAACACAGCACTCCTTCAGTTAAGTTCTAAGACTGATCGGGTTTGAAGGACCTCTGTATGACTTCTGATCATTTTTGCTGCTCCTTTTTAAAATTAAAATTGGCCAGATGGAAGTTTTACATGCACTTTCCCACACTTCAATACAGTAGGTCAGATACGGAATAATCAATGAATTATACAAATGGTACAAAGCTTTATCTTGTAAGTAATCCTTTACTTTGTGTTACAAAGCAATTGTTTTTGCTATTTTCACTTTCATTCTATTGATATGTGATTTCCAGGTCTGACTACCATCAATAATAACACCTAAAAAGTTTATGTAATTTGTTCTATTACTTTCAGTATCCTCTATATTTATTGTAGCATCAATGTGTTTGCCTTTGTTACCAAATATCATGAAGTTTGTTATTTCAGTATTAAGGAATAATTTGTTTACATCAAACCAAATTCTACATTTTTTCAGTTATTTCCGACCACCTCTAACACAAACTTAAGATTTTCTCTGATACAAAAAAGGAGGTATCATCGGCAAAAAGAATACATAAATTAAGACATCAGATGGCAGAAAACACTGAAGACCACTGGTTTGGGTTAAAATGGAGTCACATTTCAGTGCTACTTTAAAGTCAATTTCTTGGTCATTAGATTGAGGACTTCTCAAACTTTTTCAGAGAAGGGCCGGGGGCGGTTTTAAGGATTTTGAGCCCCTGGGTAAAGAGCAATATAAGTCTCTTTCATGTTGTTCCCACAAACAGGGGTGGGAAACTTTGGTTACCAAGAGGGTCACATTGTTGGATATTTTCAATTAGATATTAATGACATTAAGTGGCATCTCACTATTACCTGATGTCAAGTCCAGTTTAACTTCTGTAGCACTTTTTTGAGAATGTATTATACACGCAAATATGCATCACTTTAATGTAAATAGAGGATATGCAATGATGTAACAGTTTTTTTTTTACAATATTTTATATTGAGGTTTTTTATAAACACAAGAGAACAAACAGTTTCAGTTCAGTTTCAGCCTTTAAACTCAGACATGTACTGACAAACTACACAAACTCACATACCCACACTCAACATGAACATATTTTCAGAATTAAAAATAATAAAATAAAATATTTTTTTCAATTTCTGTTAATGTGAAGCCTATTCCTGGCTTTTATAATGTTCATACATGGTTCCCAGAGCTGGACAAAATCTCTCCGTTTGCCTTTAGCAATGTGCGTTGGTCTCTTGAGGCCAATATGCTCTGAAGTTCCCTTGTCCACATTCTCAACATAGGAGCGTCCATATTTGTCCAACATAATGCAATAGCTCTCCTTACTTGGAGGAGTTTATAAGTTTGGACTGTTTGTACATTTGTGTAAAGTCCTCTGTAAATATTCCAATCACACAGAGTTGGACATAATGTAGAATTTCTGTTCTAAAAACAACTGACAAACATTTTATTTATGTCTGTTAGAAACAGTAATTCTCAGAAGGTCACATATTTTTTTGACAATGTTTAACCCTCCTGCTATGTTACGGGTCAAATTGACCCATTTTAAAGTTTGAAGGTCTAGGAAAAAATAGTTTAAAGTATTTTTTTAGTATGAAACTTCTTCTACTTACCTTAATTAGTGTAATCAACATACAAAATGAAAATGGTTCATCTCACACATTTGCAACCATCCCCTGCATGTTTATATCACATAGATACTGTTCGGGTCAATTTGACCCAGAAGTCAAAGTGGAGACGGAACACCATTGCACTAAACATTGACAGAATAGTTAGTAATGGAGTTAGTAATGAATTGCTTGGGAGGATTTTTTTGTTTTTGGACATCTTTTGGATAAATAAACATGCACCGGTCAAGTTGACCCGCGAACATCATTGCTGTTTCTGACAAATGAACATAACAGGAGGGTTAATGCTAGGCAGTACTACATGACATATGTTAAAAATTCTGAAATAAAACTTTTGGAGCGATGAGTTTTATATTAATAATGCAGCATTTGTTAGCCAAAGCCATAGGATGACGCCCTGTATTGACTTTAACTCTATATGTGATTTGCACATGATTAAACTCATTGTATGTAGTGAAGAGAAATATAAAACAATAGAGCCTGATGCTTTTTGCAATATTTGATACTATTAACAAATAAAAATATCTTGTGTGATAACGTAATTATCATTTTGTTCTGAAATGTTGTTCGTCATTTTTAAACAGTGATGAATCATTTAAAATCCAATGTGTCTTGTTTGTTAAAGAGTAAATCTTGAATGTTTCTGTTCTGTTCTCCAGGAGGAGGTAAGTATGTTGAGTTATCTAAGCACCCCGGGACATATGCAAGTGCAACATTTCTTCTACAAGCCTCAGGAAGCTTCATCGATCAATAACCTTTGACAAACACAGCCCTTCACAGGAATGTACTGAGTATACACTTAAATTTAATGATTAATTGTGTCAAACCTTTACGACACAATGCAGAATCAATCCTGACTTGTATTGTTCTCTGCTGCAACAAATACCTTTGTTATCTCAGTCAAACGCCCTGAAGTGGACATGGAGCTTTGGGGGTAGTATCCGGATTTTCCCGTTTGGTAATCCGCACTCGGTTGGGGGTCTTGATGTCCTGAAGGGATCGCGGAATTAATCTGAGGGGGAGCAAGCCGATTAAAAGCCTATTAAGAGGACAAGACACTTCCTTTATATCAAAGTCTGCTCAAACTGTTCTTAAAGGTTTGAAAGTCTGGTCCTTCAGGATATTTGGTATGAATAAATAAATGAATGTCATCTGCATACAACAATATCGAAGCTGGATGAAGAGGTCAAAACGATTATTTTTATTTGTGGTATTGAATGCTGCCATTAGTATGTTAAGTTCTGTTGAATTAATATAATGATAGACAATCACAGTAACAAGCTCTTTACACCCTTTATTAGTTTTGAGCAGATACTTTCCACTCAAAATCCTGTAAAATAATCAAATTGGAAAGATTTCAGAGGTCGAGAAATAAGGATTTTAAAGGAATACACCAACTGTTTTTAGTTTGTTTTTTTCATGTCTTGCCTCACTCCCGAGTCCACGACAAGTAGATAGACACCATTCTTTTGACTGAGTGTGCAGTAACAAGGAAGAGACCGGCAGAGCTGGCCTACTGTTAATTAGCTTAGCTTGGGAGTAAATGGGTAGTGTTAGCCTGCCGCTGCCTATAGACTCCAGATAAACTCTTCAGCAACTCTAACTGGTCCTGTGTGCTTGTTGTGACTTGTTTTTTTGACCATGTTATGTTACGTTATCTAGTTTTAGACTAAGATTAGCACTTTATATAATTTTCAAAAGAAATACATACAGAACTAAACCACAAGGCGCATGTTCAAACCACTGCAGACATGCTTGTGGGAAAGTCAACAAAACAAAGCCTCTGTTTATGAGTAGAAAACGACTGGTACTAAGGATTATGGCAAACTTTGTACGAGACTACAAAGATGATTGGACAAGGATGATGACAGCAAGCACACAGGACAGTTTAGAGTTGCTGAAGAGTCTGTTAAATATTTCTTTCAAAAATTGCATACAGAGCTAATCTTAGTCTTAAAATAAATGATATAACAAGGCAAAAAAATGAGTCACCATTTAGAATTGTTGAAGAGTTTGTCTGATGACTGTAGGCAGAGGCAGGCTAACACGGAGCTCTGCCCATCTTTTTCTTGTTACTGCACGCACAGTCAAGAGAATAGTGTCTATCTGCTTGTCATGGATTCAGGAGTGAAGGCAAGACAGGAAAAAAAATGTTGGTGTATCCCTTTAAAAACATTTTCTGGGGATGTTTGGTACTGTTTTAACATGTTAGCATGTTTAAAAAGAGTAAAGTATGGGACTCTAAGTACCTTGAATTGTTGAAGTGCAGAAAATTACAGTTGGCCTTACCCAAAAAATGTCTTATCTGTTTTGGCTTCTTTGCTCTGACCTTGAGGTTGGAATATCTCTATTCTCCTGGAAGGTCATGCAGGTAGAAGCTCAAAGCCAAGCTATTTTAGTTGTTTTTAATTTGTCCAGTATCCTTGGGTGTCATGAAAGGCGCTTTAAAAATAAAATGTATGATTATCATTATTATTTTTATTGAAATATACTTTAGTTTTTATGTTGATATTTATGTAATTTCCCTTTAAATTTCTCAATTCAAGGAAGCTTTGAAATGTAATAAAGAGACATTCAGTGGACCAGAATAATTTAGGTCAAAGCAGCTACAGTGATAGGAGAAAAAAATAAATAATTTTTAATAAATGCATCATTAGAAGGTGAGATTTCAAAGCTGTTTCCGGCTCATGGACGTAGATTACTGCTATTCACACCTAATTGTGAACATTGTGCGTGGGACATGGTAGGTGCTGGATGCCGTAAAAGTGTGTCATGCAACAATCTCACACCCCACAGCAGCACACTGACACAACATTAACACATTCTGCAGTTCTCTCTGCGTTACTGTCTGAACAGATCTGCAGGCGAATTATTTATCATCATCATCATCGCTGTATCTTTCATGTCCAAAGCAGAAAAAAGTAACACCATTGTGGCTGATAATAACAAATACATTTATTATTTAGCATGGCTGATCACTTATTTATCACGCTGTTAGACTGTTTAAGTCCAAGTCAGGCTTCGGTGAACATGTGTGTGGGGATTATGTGTGACTCTGAGCATCCATGCATGTGTGACAACAGATTATGTTGACCCCGCTGACCTTTTTGATCTCAGGGTTACTGGTGGGGCAGCAGTTTTCCAGTGATGACTTTCTGATGTCTTTATCAGCTGATTAGTGAGATGACAGAGCTATCAGTGTGAGGAATAAATGCAGAGATAAATGAAATCCTCTTAGCTTGAAGACGAAAACAAAGGCTGGAGATAGTGCTAGCTGATGGAATGTGGGTTTCATAACTCATCCGTGGTGTTTCACTTCAAGTCTTTCAACATTATATCAGAAACTACTGCTATGGAAACATAAAATGATGTTAAGTTTTTAGTTTCACAGGTACAAGTATGTTAGATTCTTCAGCAATTATTTGTTATCAATAGAGACATCTTGCTAGCATGTTAGCATGTTATCCTGCCACCAAAGCCACAAAGACAGATAGAAAGATATTTAAAGTTCAAACCCATAACCTTTTTTTCCTTTAAATATACACCCATTTTGAATTTTATACTTACAAGTTCCAAAAAAAATGAGATAGGCACCTGTTTACCACTGTGTGGCATCACCTTTCCTTTTCACAACACTCAATAAGTATTTGAGAACTTAGGGCATTACTAATTGATGTTTTGAAGAAGTTGACTTATTTATCATTCTTGTTAGATGGATGACTTCAGTTTCTCAACAGTACAGGCTCTCTTTTGCACTTAACATTTTCAGTGGGAGACAGATCCGGACTAAATCAGGCCAGTCTGGGACCCACACTCTTTTAGTACAAAGTCACGCTGTTGTAACACATGCAGAATTTTTTTAGATGTATTTTTGGGGCATTTTGTGCCATTATTGATAGGAGAGAGACAGTGGATAGGCTTGTGAAAGAGGGCTAGAGAGGAGTAAACACTCTGCAAACTGGCCACAGGCTGGATTTAAACCTGGGCTGGCAGAAGTATGTAGATGGGACATGCTTGGTCGCTAACCACTCCACCAAACCAGCACAACACATGCAGAGTGGAATTGAATTTTGTTTTATTTCGAGCATGTATGCAAAGAATAAAAAATAGAGGAATGCCATTCACATACAGTACATGAAAAAAGTCAAAAGAATGTGTCTTGACAATGTCTTGCTGAGATAATCAGCACTACACCTCACTTGTCTGGCAGCATACGTTGCTTCAAAACCTGCATGCACCTTCAGTATTCATGGTTCCTTCATAGATGTGTAGGTTACCCATGCCATGGGTACGAACACACACTCATACCATCACAGATACAGGCTTCTGAACTTTGCTCTAATAACAGTCTGGATGGTCCTTTTCCTCTTTAGCTCTGAGGACACAACATCCATGATGTCCAAAACAGTCTGAAATGTGATGACTTGGTACTCACTTCTAAATAGCCTCCGTGGGCATCGACTGTGATGTCTAATCTGGATCCAGGGAATTATTTTTTTTTTTCCTTCTCTACCTTTTTGGTTGTGTTCTTAATGTGTGTATGTCAAGTGTGCATGTACTTTGATATGTATGCATATATGTGTACATATACACACTTATACTTAAAGTTTTTGCACAGGTATGAATTTGTACATTGCATTTAATTTTTGTAATTATGTTTATTTCTGATTTTCCCCTGTTCAAAATAAAATAAAAAATTGATCACAAAAAAAACAGTCTGAAATGTGGACAGTCAGACCTCAGCACATTTTTCTACTTTTCATCCGTCCATCTCCGGCGAGCTCAGGCCAAAGAAGGCGGTGATGTTTCTGGGTGTTGTTGATATACAGCTTGATGTGGCTGTGTCAACTGACAGTGGTTTTCTGAAGCATTTCTGAGCTCGAGTGGTAATATCCTTTACAGAATGATGTTGAGTTTTAATTAAGTGCCACCCAAGGGATTGAAGGTCACAGGCATTCGGTGTTGTTTTTTGATTTCTCCAGATTCTCTGAACCTCTTGATGACATTACAGACTGTAGATGATGAAATCCAAAAAATCCTTGTAAGTGTATCTTCGAAAACAGTTCTTCTAAAACTGTTCGCTCACGCAGTTTTTACAAAAGTGAGAGTCTCGCCGATCCTTGCTTGTAGATGACGGAGGCTTTCAGGGATGCTCCTTTCTTACCATATTATGACACTCAACTGTGACAAAGTGTTTTTGAGCATTCCTAAATTCCACAGTCCATTGTTATTGCTGTCCCAGCTATTTTGGAACATGCTGAAGGCGCCAAATTTAAAATGAGTGGATTTAAAAAAAGCGGAGGAGTCTTTCAGTTTGAACATTAAATATCTTTGTAGTGCATTAAATCTAAAATCGGTCAAAAAGGATTTGCAAATCATTGTGTTCTGTTTTTATTTACATTTTAAACAACGCCCCAACGTCACTGGACATTTGGTTTGTAAGTTTTATCATAGAATGTTTTTTTCTCTCTGTGTGTTTGCCTTAACATTTGCCTCAGTTGATAGTAAATAGAGAGCACAATATTTCACGTTCCCCAATGTAAATCAGCTCACCTTTAGCCAACATACTGTGCTTGATCTTTTTTCTCTACCTGGTCCTATATTTTTTTCTGTCTGGCGCCTCCCTGTGGACAAACCATGTTCTGCACGTGTAAGGAGAGTTTCAGTAGAAATAATCCTGCTCTGTAACAAAAAACACTTATTGTGAATCTTTGCTGTAAAAATGTATGTTTGGATAAATATCTAAAAAAAAAAGACAAAATCTGTTTCTGTGTGTTGTTGTGTGACATCAACCAAACAGAAACAGCTTCAGGCATTAAAAATAACTACAGAGATTTATAATTACACCCCCAAGTAACTACTTAAAACCAGATTTTATCCACATTACTCCAATCTGTCCCTTAATAATGGGCTCAAACACTGTATGACCCTGATTTAACATTTTACTAGAGCTTGATTTAACCTTTTCTGCTGTGATTTGAGACTAAAGGCTTTCTAGACTAATTTAACCTGTCCAGCCTCCTTTTTAAGCCTTCTGCTCGAAAATGACATTCTCATAAAGAAAAGAGTTTATCCCTGCAATCACAAAGGTCTGTTTGAATAATTTTGATGTCATAATAACAGTAACACTTGACAGATTTGTCCAGATGTGGAATTATCAGTATATGTGTCACTGGGACAGAATAAATGAAGATAGAAGTCAGAATCATTTGGAAATTTCATCCTCGCCTAAAAAAAGAACACAATTTAATGTGAATATCTCTTTGGAATGATGCAGTTGCAGCTTTAAAACTCTAAGAATGAATGCCAAAATATGTGAATATTACTTCTGCCAAGTTTGAGTCTGATAAAGTGATGTAGAGTAAAGTTAAAGAGGTTTTACTACAGAGTGGACAGGCGGAGTCTTGGCACAGTTTGGCTCCATTAGTCCCATTTGAAACTTCTGATATACAAACTTTATATTTCACTTTTATGTCACTTTTGGGTTCATTACACCCAATTACAACAGCTTTAATCATTTTCTTTCCATCCTTGGCAGTTTTTGAAAAAATATTCATTTCATAAATAATATATATATACATATATATATATGTATATATATATATATATATATATATATATATATATATATATATATATATATATATATATATATATATATATATATATATATATATATATATATATATATATATATATATATATATATATATATATATATATATAAAATATATATAAAAAAAATATACAGGAAATGTTCAGCATGGGAAAAGGAATGAGTGATTCAATTTTGGTATTGATCTGGATCACTGTCTGGCCACCATGACGAAAAATGTGATTTTTGTGAATAACTACTGAACTAAAATAGATATCATTAGGAATCTAATTGCTAATGGTATGTTTTCATGGTCGAAGAATCTAAATCTTTACATTTAATAAAGGTAGGGCTAATATTTATGGTGAAAATCACAATATGGGTGAGGACTGTGGCGCTGACGGAGGTCTGTGCTCTCCGAGTGCTTTTCTAGTTTTGTTTCTTTTTGGAAAAAGACTACCAGAACTCTCTACATTTTCCCATTGAAAGAAATCCCTACAAAGCAACCCAAGTTTGAATCAAAATGAAACAGACGTCAATATTTGATAATTTCTTTGCTTGGTGTTGACATTGCATTTGGCGTTTGTAAAAACATTTCTTGTTTAATTTGATGTGCAACATGACTATATTTCTACACGAATAGTTCACTTTTTCTCACATTTTTGTTGGAGAGCGTGCAAATACCCAAAATAGGGTACTTTGTGGCTGAACAGGTTTACCCTTCATCACACCCCTTCCTAATTTTGATCAGAAATTTGCTGATGATGCTGTGATCTTTGCAGGGACTGCAGGAACAACTGAGTGAGGAAACTTAACCAAACTGACTGCAGCTCTCCTGGGTTAAATGAGGATCCAGGCATTTAAGTACACCTTGGCTGTTGCCATTATGAAGCACAAAGTGCAACAAGAAAGACCTCAGACTGTTGAGCAACTTAAGTAGTGCCTTAAGTAAGATTTGGAGAAAACTGGGGTGCTGGTTTGGTGGAGTGGCAAACAGGTACGACCCATGTGTGTACTTGATGCTAGGTGAGGTTCAAGTCAAGCCTGTGGATTATTTGCAGTGTCCTTACCTGCTCTCTCTTGTCTCCTTCACAAATCTATCCACTGTCCCTCCTATTAACAAAGGAACAAAATATGTACTTAAAACTAGGAGAAAACTGCACCAATTAAGCTTCAACATTCTGTTTCCTCTGTTCCCAAAATGCTTTCTGAGTGCTGAGAAACATAAAAGTGATGTAAATATGCCACTGTTCCACCCCTTTTGGATTTTTTTTTTTTGCTAGCAGAAAATTTAAAGTGATTTTAAGAATGATCTTATCTTTGTGGTGTGTTCAGTTAAATATTGGCAGAATAAGATTTGAAAATAAATGCACTGTTTTTGTTTTACTGAGCGTCCCAACTTCATTGAAAATGTGATTTATATTTTGGCAATTATTTCCTTCACTACCTCTTTAGAGTAAACGCACCTCTTGTGTTCCCTCTGGTCTGGCGCAGCATGTTTCTCGATGATGATGGTGGGCAAAGCAGCACAGCAAAGCACTCTGGGTAACTGCACTCAAAGCACTTGAACACTGGGTGGCAGCATTAAGCAGCCGCAACTTTCATCAGCCCATAGCTCTAACCCACAGAGACAGTGAACATGGACTTACTCTGCAACTAAACGGACAATATTTTGACCTTTACTCTGCCTCACTTGATTCCCAGAGTTCTTCAGTGGCACTCCAGTTATGTGACTCCCATGAGCTGACCCCCGCCCCCCTTTACAGTAACATCAGCAGACCTCTGTGTCCAAAAGACGAGCTTCCAGTGCAACCTCAGTTCTGCTCTTGACATTTAAAACAAAGGTTCTCTTCAGCAAACAGAGGGCTTTTCTGTTTCAAAGACTTTGTATCAGGCAGAGAGAGACAGAAAGAGTGGTTTGCTTTTGGATTTGGAGCACAATATTGTCTTCATGAGGGAAGAGAAGAGGAAAATATGAGGTATTGTGGGATAAACTTTTCTATTGAGGTTAAAGGGATACACCAACTTTTCTTCTCCTGTCTTGCCGTCACTCCCGAGTCCATGACAAGATAGTAACATTCTTTAGACTTTGCGTCCAATAACAAGGAAGAGACGGGCAGAGCTCGCCCACCGCTAATTAGCTTAGCTTAAACACTGAGAGTCAATGGGTAGCATTAGCCTGCCTCTGCCTACAATCATCAGATAAACTCTTCAGCAACTGTGTGCTTGTTGTGACTCATTTTTCTGGGTTATGTAAAGTCATCTATTTTTAGACAAAGATTAGCACTTTATGCGATTTTAAAGAAATATATGCAAAACTAAACCACAAGGGGCATGTGCACATGACTGTGGGCGTGCTAGTAAGGTCAATAAAACATAATTTGTGCATGTGCCCTTCGGTTAAATTTTGTATGTATTTTTTTCAACAGGTACACAAGACAGTTTATAGAGATGCTGAAGAGTTTATCCAATGACTGTAGGCAAAAGCAGGCTAATGCTACCCACTGGCTCCCAGTGTTTAAGCTAAGCTAATTAGTAGTAGGCAAGGTTGTTATTGCACCCACAGTTGAAACAATGGTCTCTATCTGCTTGTCATGGATTCAGGAGTATGGCAAGATATAAAAACAAAAAGAAATGTTGCCGTATTCTTTAAACATTACTCATAAGTCGGGTGCTGGTTTGGTGGAGTGGTTAGCAACCAGGCACCCCATGTACTTGTTTCTGCCGGTCCAGGTTTGAATCCCGCCTGTGACCAGTTTGCAGAGTGTCTTCCCCTACTCTCTCACCCCCTTTCACAAGCCTATCCACTGTCTCTCTCCTATCAATAAAGGCACAAAAATGCAAAAAAAAAACATTTAAAACAAAACAAAACAAAACAAAAAACAACATTCCTCATTAGTGACTCGAAAAATAAAACAGCAGACAGACTAAACAGAGATATCGGAGAAAAGTATTTCATTCACAAAGATAAAACTGTAGAAAAAAATATTTTCAATATACTTCATGCAAAGTGTTTTTTTTGGTTGTTGAAATATTATAGTATGTGATATGTCAACGACTGACAGCTACTTTGATTTTCATGCATTAATAATTTTTGCACAGAGCCAAAACTCACTTATATGGTTTAAATGGCGCCATCTGCTGGACATGAGTAAAAAAAAGTCCAAAGCAAAAGCTCAGATTGACTCTCAGATATAACAAAATGCTTGAATAATGGGTAATGGAATAAGATCAATAGTAGCAGGCTGACTGGTTTCAATTGGACCCTTTTTGTGCTTAATGGTACGAGTGTAACATTTTTTAGTACGCAGTGTATTTTATACTTATTGTAGGATCTGAGCTGGAAATATCAAGATAAAAAAGTATATATGATCTTGCAAAACTCATGCTATATGCAAAAACACAGACAAAACAAATTAAAGAAATAAAATGCTTACATCTTGGGCTCGAAGCCAAAACCTGGTGTCCTGTTTTTTTTTTTTTTTAAAGATCTCCATGACGTAAACAGCAGACAGACTAAACAGAGATGTTGTAGAAAAGTATTTCATTCACAAAGATAAAACTGTACATATTGCATTCAGGCGCTGAGGTTTAGTGTTTACATACTGATATGTAACATATGATGCTGGAGTTGTAACAGCCGCTCTGTTTATAAAGAATAGAGCTGAAAAGTGTCAGATAAGAAAGGATCAACAGTCAACCATTAAATTACAATAAAAGGCCAAATTCTGAATCCAAATGTAAACTTCTGGTCTTTGAATTGTTACCAAATGTAGTGTCTGTATCTGTAACTCATCTTCATTAAAAGGTAAAATTGTCTTTCTTTTGATCGTCCGTTAGTTTGTTATTAAAGCTCCCCGGCGTCATGTGTCACCACCTCCTCCTCTTTTGTTTCTGTGCTGATGCTTTCTGCTTCTTTGGCTCCTCCTTTGCTCCCCATGTCTCCTTTCCACACCTCAACCATACATTCTGAGGAGGAGATGGAAAAAACACAAAACAAGCAGCGCTGTCAAACATGCACAGAGTCCTTCATATTTTTATCTGGGTGGGGCATGTGCAAAAGCAAATGGACAAATCTGACAAAAAGCAGTAAAAGAGTTATTAGAGGTGAACTTTGGAGTGGGATTCACATGGTAAAGAAAAGACCCCAAGGTCCTCCCTCTCTTTAACCCTCAGGACAGGGTCAAATGTCACTCACACTCAAACTAAGAAAACATGTAACCGGACACAACAGATGGACCGTTGAATATGTATCACTAGTCCATATGGGAAAGAGCCCATAGAAAGTGTTTGGGAATCGACAGAAACTTTCAAAGCATATCTGCCGGTTGATTGGACGATCATTCCATCAATCACATTCAATATGGGCCAATCAGATGAAGAAGTAGGCAGGTGCTACTGCCACATTTTAAAGCAGAAACGGTGCAGAACTGCATGGAGCAAACTGACACCAAAACATGACTAAAGCTAGCTCTCTATCGAGAAATGCTTCAGTGTTGTTTTTGTTCATCATTTAATAAAGAAATGTGGTCCAGATGTGATAAAACTGCCACTGAAGCTGTTGGCATCTATGCTAATCTCTTTGTGAGTGTCTTTCTGCTGTCATCTCGACATTCAATCAGGAGGATCCAGCTGTTATGCAAGGGTACAAAAATCTGCTCCATAAAAGCAAGCTACAAAAAAGCATACATTTATATTATATTCAGCTTTCATATAGATATTTTTTAACCTACATCTCACCTAATTATTGATATCAAATACTAACTGATATAGATTTTAATGCTGGGTTTTTTGCTTTCATGTAAATAAAATAAAAATAGTACATCGGAGTATTTTTTTAATTTATTACCTCCGCCAAGGAGGTTATGTTTTCGGGAGAGTTTGTCTGTCTGTGAACAAAATAACTCAAAAAGTTATGGATGGATTTGGATTAAATTTTCAGGAAATGTTGAGCATGGGAAAAGAAAGAACTAATTCTATTTTGGTGTTGATCCGGATCAGCGTCTGGCCACCATGACGAAAAATGTGATTTTTGTGAATAACTACTGAACTAAAATAGATATCATTATGAATCCAATTGTTAATGGTATGTTTTCATGGTCAAGGAATCTAAATATTTACATGAAATAAAGGTAGGACTAATATTTATGGTAAAAATCACAATATGGGTGAGGACTGTGGCGCTGGTGGAGCTCTGTGCTCTCCGAGTGCTTTTCTATTTTAGTTTATATCGGTCACTTTAAACATGAAATCTCAGTTACAAACATTAAAGTGAGAAATTGCAAAGCAAACAAGTGTTACGTTAGTGCCCACATTAACCCCAAACAAGCAACAAAATAACAACAAACTAGCAAAACAAGACTGAAAAAGGTGTATGCTGTAGCCTTTGCTTATTTCGCCGACCCTTTTCAAATTCATAACTTACTCAGCTTCCTTTTTGTTAATATGAAGCAATAATAAACTCACATGTATCCAAAATCTGAACACATTTGTGCTCACACCATAGTTCTGTACTTTACAATCATATTTTATTTAAAGGTGCTATGAAGAGAATCCATTACTGCCGACATAAAGACTCTGCTTCCCATGAGCACGCACAGCGACTGTCATAATGCTGCGTTCCAGTAACCTCGGAACTGGGAGTGACATCATCTCCAACTTATCAGCGTTCCAGTTGAAGTCGGAAAAAAACATGCTGATCTACCAGGCTATTGTTAGCTGTTGTTAGCACGCCCTGTGTTGTTGTATGAAGAATGTGATTATCACTATGGCAGCATTTTTGTAAATATAAGTCTAACAATATTATGTATACAGCTGATCTAGAGCGACACACCCCAGTCAGAAGTACAAATAAATTGATTATTACAGGAGCTAAATAACTGTTCACACTGGGGGCATCCATCTTCGATTGTCAACTCTGGGGTGGTGAGGTTTCACCGAGTTCCCAGTAGGAAATTCAGACTTCGGGGGACATTCCAGTTGTAGTTTCCTACTTGGAACTCAAAATTCCTACTTCTGACTACAACTGGAATGCACCAAAAGACGTCTGCAATCCAAAGCGTGTGTTTGTTGTGATGCTAATAAATGCAGCTCGGACGTTCCTCAGAACTCTGTATTGCTTTACAACTTATTTTTTCAACAACTTACAGAATGCAAAGCGACGAGGTAATGTATCTCTTTCTAGTTACGTAGCGGTAGTTTTTGATGTGTGACAACAAGCGATTTTTGGAAAACTTATTATCGTAGTTTTGTAGCCGGCTATATATCGCTACTTACAGACCGGTGCTCTAAGACGTGTCTGAATAATATAAATTTGCTCTAGTTTTAATTGTCTTGTTCCTGAAGTTGAGTATCCAGGCCAGTCCAGCCCTGTCCGACCCGACCGTGAAGCTAAGGAATAGCATTTATAGTTAACCTATTTTGATGCTATAAAACTCATCTTAAAGTGTGTATTTCGATCAGGCATATATCTAAAAGTGAGACTTTTTTGTCATTACTTAGAAACTCCTCATAGCATCTTTAAGCAACTTTTTGAACCTACCATGTGTTTGACATTTTGTCCAATCCATTCCCCAGACTAACTCCATACACTGAAACACGTCTTAATTTAACATTTGTTCTGCTCTTTGTTTTTGTGAACATATAACTCCCCCTCAGTTCATACTCACACACTCTAATCTGGAACAGTCTCTTTATGTGGTCTAGTAACATCTTATGGTATGGTACTTTATACAAATTATTCTTTCGTAGTTGAAATATCATATTATGGGATATGTAAACAACTGCAAGCTACTTGGCTTCTCATGCATTATAAATTTTTGCAGTGTCAAAACTCCCACTTACATGGTTTAAATGATGCCATCTGCTGGACATGAGTAAAAATGACAAAATCAAAAGCAAAAGCTCAGATTGACTCTCAGATATAAAAAAAGCTTGTATCATAATTAATGGAACGAGATAGAAAATAGCAGGTATACTGGTTTCAATTGGACTTTTTTTGTGCTTCATGGTACGAGTGTAACATTTTTTAGTACACAGTGTATTTTATACTTATTGTAGGATCTGAGCTGGAAATATCAAGATAAAAAATACATGTAATCTTGCAAAACTCATGCTATATGCATAAACACAGGCAAAACAAATTAAAGAAATAAAATGAATACATCTTGGGCTCAAAGCCAAAACCCGTTGTCCTGTTTTTTTGTTGTTGTTGTGTTTTTAAAGATCTCCATGACGTAAACATAGAGCCATTTTAATTTTTCAAACACAGTGCTGAAGTATTTCCTTCTTTCTTGAGGCAGATTCTTTAACCTCATTTTTCCTGCCAGTCTTCTTTACACTTCTGCGTTGGAACTGAGCGAGCTGCTGTGTGAATGCATTCAGGAATGTTCCACGAGGGAGTGGCAGTTACGTTAGTGTTTATATTGTGAGACCAGTGAGCACCGTCTTCATTTAGTGGATTTTCTGTTCAGCCAGTGAATTGAACTGTTAGTTTTCTAAGTTGTGTTCATGTGAGAACAACATCAGTTCTGACATTCATTTCTTACATTGCCAAAATCTCTAGTTGTTAGTGCAGGGTCATTAAAACTCTGATTTCTTCTTTATTCATATATCTTATCTATTTATTTTTAAACAAAATAACGAACTGAACTGAAACAAAAGCATGAACAGCTGGTGTTTGCAGTGAGAGTAGCTGGTTTACCTTGTTCTGATTCCCTGAGGACGTGATTCTGACAGAGGAATTTCTCCAGCCTCTGGTCCTGATGGTGAAAGTACCACTCCTCCACAACCTCCTCGTACTCCTCCAGCATCGTCTCACACTGAAAAACACACAAACACATGTATATGTTCAGAAGTACAAACATATTTACTTTATTATGTGGTGAAATCTTCACTTTCAGGTCAAACTGAGAAAAAGCTTCTTCTTTGAAACGACTGCTAAAAATGTTTTCTTGCTGGTGCATTTGGAATAACAGATGCTTTTTTCATTTTAAAGATGCTATGAGGACTTTCTAAGTAATCACAAAAAGACTCACTTTTAGATATATGCCTGATGGAAATACACACTTTAAGATGAGTTTTATAGCATCAAAATAGGTTATCTATAAATGCTATTCCTTAGCTTCACGGTCGGGTCGGACAGGGCTGGACTGGCCTGGATACTCAACTTTGGGAACAAGACAATTAAAACTAGAGCAAATTTATAATATTCAGACACGTCTTAGAGCACCAGGCTGTAAGTAGCAATATATAGCCAGCTACAAAACTACGATACTAAGTTTTCCAAAAATTGCTTGTTGTCACACATCAAAAACTACCGCTACGTAACTAGAAAGAGATACATTACCTCGTCGCTTTGCATCCTGTAAGTTGTTGAAAACAGAAGTTGTAAATCAATGCAGAGTTCTGAGGAAGGTCAGAGCTGCATTCTTTAGCATCACAACAAACACACGCTTTGGCTTGGGTCACGTCTTTGGTGCGTTCCAGTTGTAGTCAGAAGTAGGAATTTCCAAGTTCTGAGTAGGAAACTGCAACTGGAACGTCCCCCCGAAGTCGGAATTTCCAACTGGGAACACAGTGAAACCTCGCCACCCCAGAGTTGACAATGGAGGATGGATGCCCCCAGTGTGAACAGTTATTTAGCTCCTGTAATAATCAATTTATTTGCACTTCTGACTGGGGTGTGTCGCTCTAGATCATCTGTATACATAGTATTGTTAGACTTATATTTACAAAAATGCTGCCATAGTGATAATCACATTCTTCATGTGACATTTGTGAACAACAACGCAGGGCGTGCTAACAACAGCTAACAATAGCCTGGTAGATCGGCTTGTTTTTTCCCCGACTTCAACTGGAACGCTGATAACTCTGAGATGATGTCACTCCCAGTTCCGAGGTTACTGGAACGCAGCATTACGACAGTCACCGCGCGTGCTCATGGGTAGCAGAGTCTTTATGTCGCCGGAAATAGATTCTCCTCATTGCACCTTTAATGTCTCCTTTAGACAAAATAAAATATTTGACATCAAATATTCAGATTAAAACACTTCCATCCTCTAACCTGTTTCTTCATGTCCGACACTTCTACAGAGGGTTCGTCCCACAGCTCGTACGGGAGACCCAATTCCACTTTCACTCCTTTATGGACCAGGTTCTTCAGAGTCGTCATGGTCTGACTGGTGCCCTGAAACACACAGAAACCAGTTAGCGGTCAGTTTACGACATGTAACAAATAAATGCAAAAACAAAGAGGTTAAATTACCTTAGCATATCGGAGACTTCCAGGCCTCTCAGCGTGAACGTTGTACTGCAGGATGCGTTCACAAATGTTGTCTATCGCCTCAGTCAGCCGAGTCTCCCTGTAAGTGGATAAAAGAGTTCGGTCTTCACCAACATAAAGTTATAAATTATGTAATAATTAGCTAATAATTAACGGAACGATTTGAGAAAATAATCGAATTGCAATTTTTTCCCCCCATTACTGCGATTTACTCTGCAATTGCTTTAATGTTCCTCATCTTATGTATTCTTAAACAAACATAAGCAGTAGATCTTTTTATAGTAAAACCAATATGACATTAAATCAATCTAAGGATAAAAGATTTGAGAAAAAGTGGAGAAGTGAAGAACAAAAGCAAAATAGGCATGAAATTGTAAAAACTGGGTAAAAATGGTACGAAAGCGGAAAAAGGTTAATAAATAGATGCAAAATAGGTATGAAATTGCAAAAAAAAGGGGGAAAAATCCAAAAGTGGCTTAGGAAAATTGATTATGGCAGCAAAATTGGGGACTAAATTTGAAATTAAATCTCAAAAACCATGTAAAAATTCCAAAAATGGTTCCGACAGTGGCCAAAATAAGATGAATGGGGGCAAAATAGGCATAAAGTTGTAAAAACAGGGTTAAAAAAAACAGTAAAAATGGTCCAAAAGTGGGAAAAAAGTGAATGAATAGAGGTAAAAAATAGGCATGAAATTGCAAGAAACTACATCACAATGCCAAAATGTTCAACACATTTTGAACTAAAAATATTAAACCTTATGTGATTAGAAAATGGCATCAAGCCATATTGCGATTTAATCTAATTTGCAATTAATTGTTCAGCCCTAGTAATAATAAACTTTTCCAAGTTACATGCTTTTGTACAAGTTATCAGGATGGTGTCTGTGCCCTGGAGGATTCAAACATTTGACAGGCTGGAGGGGGTGAGGAAGGTTCGATCAATCAGTCAACTTTATTTAAAGCACATTTCACACTTAGTATCCCGACTGAGCAGGAAATTTCGTTCTGTGAAGTCAGGGAGTCTTCACCAACCCCGAGTTGAAAATCGAAGATGGCTGCCCCGGGTATAATTGTGCATTCAATTATTCTGGGATAGTCGTAGTTGCAAACCAAGTTAGATTTAGTCACTTCAGTGCTCCGTTTGGTTGGAATTCATGACTTTGAAGTGGGCAGCTACAGCTGGCCCAGTTTAACAAGCTCCTAACAGGAACATATCTAGCTGGGATGTGATGTAATTCCCGCTACCCTCCTCCTAAGGATGGGAATTGATAAGATTTTATCTAGTGCTGCTAACAATTCTGCTAATCAATCCAATTCTTCAATGATTCCCTTATTGAGTCCTGCAGATTTTCCGTCTGGGCAAGTGTCTGTAGATTTTCAGTGTCAACAATGTCAAACACACGTCACAGCATAGATAACTGCTTCTGCAAGTTGCTGGTGTTTCCACTCACTTAAGGTTGTGCAGTAGGAGCCTTTTGTAAAAAAAAAATTAGGCCACAATTCGGATGCTTCTGACCCCTGTCAGTGGAAGGAGTTGACAAGGGAATTGATTAACAAAAAGATTAATGATTTTGATACTTTGATGGAGCTGTTAACGATTCTCAGCTGGAATTGGTTTTCAATTCTCATCCCTACATCTCGGAATTTCCAACTGGGAAGACGGAGAATCCTCACCAACCCCAGGTTGACTATTGAAGATGGCTGCCCGGATGTAACAGTGTGTTCCATTAACATCTGAGATGGGAAGAGGGGAGTGGGAATTATGTCGCATCCCAGCTAGATGCAACGGGCTAGCTGAAGAAATCTTCAAAGTGATAAATTCTAACCAAAGGGTCGTTCCCATGACTAAATTTAATATAATTTGAAACTAAGACTATCCCAGTTCTGAGATCAAGTGGAACAAGTGGAAGAAAAGGAAGAGGGGGGATTCAATTTTGGTGTTGATCCGGATCAGCGTCTGACTGCCATGACGAAAAATGTGATTTTGGTGAATAACTACTGAACTAAAATAGATATCATTATGAATCAAATTGCTAATGGTATGTTTTCATGGTCAAGGAATCTAAATATTTAGATGATATAAAGGTAGGACTAATATTTATGGTGAAAATCACAATATGGGAGAGGACTGTGGCGCTGGCGGTCTGCGCTCTCTGAGTGCTTTTCTAGTTGTTAACTCTGAGATGGGAAGAATTCTCCAACATCCCCAGTAGGAAATTCTGACTCCAGGGGGCGTTCCCAATACATGTAAAATACAAACATGAATAAATACATATTTATATTTATATAAATACACACACACACACACACACACACACATATAGCCTATATGGGATATTCAAACATCTTTAAAATATGTGCATTTAATGTGATAAAGTTTTACTTTAAATAAAACACCAGATTTACCCAGAATGCACTTACGATGTGTTGTATTTTATTTTTCTCCTCCTCTTGCCGGAGTCCAACACCTCTCCAATCTCCAGAACTTCTTTAGACCGACCAGTTTTCTCCAGAGCTTCCTGCAGCTCCACAGTCAAGAATTTACACACTGAAAAACAGAGAAAAACTTTATTTATATTTTTCTAAAATTAATATCTGTGGGTTTCATGAGACCGCGGACGTGTTAGAGGAAAGTAAACAACAGCTGCAGACACAAAGCTTCTGTCGTACCTTCGCATTTATTCGGCAGCCTCTCATCCTCCCCCGACTGCACTACACCGCAGAGACAGAAGAAAACTATCACAGAAAGTTTCATCCTAAAAATGAGCCCCTGGACAAACAGCTGACTGAAATCACATTGGCCACATCGGCATCTTTGAATCTACTGTGCTACTGCGCATGCGTCGTGTACACAGACTAAAAAAGAAGATGCCTGATGGTCGGATGTCAGGGCTGATAATCGATAGACGAAAAGGACTTGAAGCTACTACTCGGTAAATAATGAGTAATACTACATAATAATAAGCAGCATGAGCTCCTGAATATGGAACTTTTGTTTTGTGAGTTGTTTGTTCTTGTTTCGTGTCAACTCATCTTAGGATATTATTTCTTCTTATTTTAAATATTGCTTTTTCTGTCGTATCTGCTTCCCTTTGCGGTATTTTCACCTCTTTTTTATTTCCATTTTATTCCTCTTGACATTTTTTATTTTTACTATATGTTGATTGTCTTTTACACCAATTAACCAAGTCACGTTCCTTGTATGTGTAAATGTATTTAGCAAGAAATACAAATTCTGATTCTGATATGTTTATATTGGCCCATAGTAAGGCTAGACAAAATAACCACAAATCATATATGGGTGGTGATTTAACTGAAGAATAAAGTGCAATATGCAGCAACATTTTATCCATAAAAAATAACAAAACAAAATCATTGGCCACATTTCAGACTGACTCCTCTGCTGTCAGATGGCTACAAAAGATATATCCTCAGAAATCAGAAATATCCTACTGATTAAGTTCAAGTTGCTCTTATACACAGAGTATAATAATAATAATAATAATAATTATTATTATAATAATAATACATTTTATTTAAAAGAGCCTTTCAAAACACCCAAGGACACTGTACAGGATAAAACATCGACATAGCAGTCAGAAATATCAGATGAAGACATTAGAATAGAAAGAAGCATTAGTTTTACTAAAATAAAAAGTCAAATAACAAAATAAAATAAACACAACAAAAAATGAAAATAAATGAAATTAGAATTAAGATTAAGTTAGCAGGTTGCAACAGGCAGCACCTTTAAGCATTACCAACTTTCTTATTAAGGAAAATAAGTAAAATATGAAGTTGAAATGAGACTCCAAATGAGGTCAAGGAAGTACACAGTGTTAACAATATTTACAATAAATAGATGAATATATTTATGTCACACCATTTGTCCAAAGTTACAATTGACTCCAAGGAAAAAAAATGAAAACTTAACAATAAAAATAAGCAACAATGAGGAGTTTTTGTTGAACGATACAAGGTGTCAAAATATGGAACAGTCTAGATGATGATCTGAAGCAGAGCAGAAACTTAATTCAGTTCAAAAAGAAATTTAAATCAGTCATATTGGCGAAATACAGGAATCTCGAGGGGGATCAACAAGTCTTATGAGTGTAGTAAGCAAAGTGCTTTAATATTTTAAACAAAAAAAAACAAACAAACCAGAAAAGCTAAACAAAATAAGATGTCCTAGTGTGTGTGTGTGCGCAGAGGAAAGTATGTATACAGACATGTACACATGCACAATGCATGGATATGTACAGTTATATATGAACTTAAAGATATCTTCATGCATATAGGTGTATATAAAGGTGTGGTGTTAAAGTATACAGTATATGGATATATAATCAGATAGGTAGAGAGGTAATTATATGTGTATAACAATGGGTAGGTGAATGTTTAAATAGATTTCATAAGTCCATGTAATTTGCTTTCATGATAAGTCTATTGGAGTACATATGCTGAACACAAGTCAAATATGTAACAGGGAATAAGGTGTAGGACCAGATAGGTTTCACTTCTTCCTACTCCTTTTCGAGCATGTACATTGTAACTTCCGATGAATATTATACATTAGTTATCTGCTTTCTTATTATTTCCTCGTATTTTTTGTTTGTATATATTTTTGTTGTTAACATGTTCAAAATAAACAAATAAATGAAAATAAAAATAATAAAATAAACTTGTATGTTGATAAAATGCACCTTAAATAAACTCAGTAGATAAAACAATAATTTCTGACTTCAGCTTCCTCCCTCTGGTTGGAGATTTCTGTCGTAAGGATCCTGAATTTAAGCAAGACTGCGCATAAGGAGGAATAAAGGGGAAACTTTCAGGGGCCCAGAGTCATGTGACGGCACAGGAGGGTTCGGAAAGACATGATTTATGATAAATTTGGACCATGATTTTCTGTAATTTCAGAGCTAAATATGTACACCTTCTCATGAAAGCGGGAAATAGAAAACTTTTTATTTTTTTTAAATCTGTTTTAAAAGTTAGATTCACAGTGATACACACTCACAGGTCAACTTTTTCCCTCCATTTCATTTCCAGGGCGTACACAGTGAAAGCAAAACAACACAGAGGCGAATATATGCCTTGAAACGGCAGTATGAATGGGGCTGAAGTGTAAACCTCCTGCTGTAATGGTACAATCCTCATCTCTATGATATGAATGCTGTAGATGGGGCTAAATAATCTAACACTTAGATAACACAGTGTTTGGTCTGTTCAGCCGAGTTACGACCTGCAATGAGTTTTTTTTTTTCTTTTTGTCAGGTCAAGTACTTACATACAGAACTACACCCTGTAGATATAATTAGCTCAGGAGAACCCATTAACTAGTCCTTTTAGGGGTCAACCATGTCTGTGGCAAAAGTGACAAAATTCTCTCTTCTGTTGAATGAAAAGGATTTTCTTGAGGTGTTGTCTTCCTGGTTTACCCTCTTCACGGTTCATCTTTGACTTCACCAGTCTCATGGCACTTGGTCTTAAGTTTGGGGCTGACACCAAACAGTTTTGGTATTTTGGCACATTTTTGGGGGACTGTCCACACAATTAACTGTGCTTATAATTCCATGAAAGCACCATTCTTACAAGCTGTACCTTACTGGAAAGGCAACTAATCAGGCTTTCCAATAATATAAAGAAGAAGACCAATGTGCATTATTAAAGAGGAGAAATAATTTTCCCAAATAAGTTTCCAAGCTTTCTTTTAAGGAGTATATTCCTCTCTGAAATAGGGCTGGGCGATATGGTCTAGAAATAAAATCCCAGATTTTTTTCCACAACACTCAATTTACAATTTTAATCGATTTTTCCCTCCCTAAAAGAAACAAAACTCCCAGTGACATAAAAATGAAACAAATCAAGTTTTGCCTTTATATTGTCTAAATGTTACCTTCTTAAAGTCAAAGTCTGGGTCATTAAATGTTGATTATGTAGTATAAACGTAGGCAGGTTTGTCTACATAAAAACGAACAGGCTGAGGTATTTTTACAGTATGAGCATTAAACTCTCTGATCAATATTTAATCTACTTAAATAACAAATACAAGCCTATAAAAGTGCTTGTGCAAACCCTACAAGGCCGACCATCATGAAAATTGTAATTTTTTTTCCAAAATTGCAACTACTTACAATTGGACTAAGGCAAGAAAAAAAATCTCGATTTTAAATTTTTTAAATCTTCTGCAGAAAATAATTCGAATTAATCGATTTAATCGATTTTTTGCCCAGCTCTACTCTGAAATTTGCTTTTCTAATCATGTAATTATGTGTCTTCATCTATTAATGCACTCTTAAAAACAACTACTACACTATATTACTCACTAAATATTAGACCAATTGCTACAGCAGTATCTTAGTATAAATAAAATTGTAGTTCACACAGAGTTCAGGTCTGATCCCACTGGAATGGAGAATAATTATCTTGATATTTGGCAGTGAGGTGGTTAAAATAGCTGCCACTTGCTCGCCTCTTGGTTTCTCGGGTGTCAGGGGCAACACTCAACGACAACAGATACTCCAGGAGAGTGTGGACGAGAGGATAGAGAGGAGAGGAAGGAAGCAGAAGAGACCACAGATCACAAACCATAAAGCAAATGGACTGAGGAGAACCATGTTAACATGAGCACGGAGAAGACAGGAATGATGACGGAACAAGAGGACATGTGTTCAGTCAGCAGCCAGAAGGGTACAAGCAGCAGTGAGTGACACGCACACTCCTAGAAGACACATTTGTTTATGTCCTCAGCAGCAGGACAGCTCACACGAAGACGTCAGAGGATAAAGTGTCAGAAACTCAAGAGTCTCTGCAGTAACTGTAGGATTTTATAGCTGCAGTTGTGTGTTATGTCACTGATAAGTCTGTCTGCCTATTGTCTGTGGGGAGGGGGATCCCGTTACACACAGGTGTCACCATGATCCCATGTGTCGCGGCTGTACGCACATGGACGCACAAACACATACACGCCCGTGCATCAGCCCTGGAGACCGTTACCCACACAGCTGAAACATAAGAGACACCGTCTGGGAGCTCGCAGCATCAGTTTTCATGTCCCATGTTCTTGAACTTTCTCATATTTTTCTGTTTCTGTCCCTCAGGTCCACTGAAGCAAAAATCCAAGATGACGTTGAAACAGCCCTGACAGATCCTGCGAGGGCCTGAGGGAAGTGTCGTTCAGTTTTAAGGACAGATTTTTGGACAGAGAAGAGCGAGAGGACAAATGCTGCCTGTTTGATACAGGCTGATTCTACAAATGTGGATTTCTTAAATGATGAAAGTTGGACAAAAGAGGAAACCAGACCTGAACAAAACAGTTTCATTTCAGGAAAACGAGAGGATACACATCTACACTGACTTTAAGGTAAAGTAGAGCTGCAGCTGTGTGCCTCATTACTACGATCTCAGGACAGTAAAAGAAGAGTGTTGGTCAAGAGGAAAGGCTGGGGTAGTTTTTGTGATAGTATGACTGGTAAAATTCTTATTTCTTCTTTTTTGGTGTAGCTGTTTGTTTCGTAATGAGATTAAGGTTAGATAGATAGTGATAGACATTGCATCAACAAGAGAAGAGTGGACAGAAGGCCAAATAACCTCAACAACAATGTCTAATCAGTTGTAGTTGCAGTTCTTTGAGTTTTTGGTGAAAGAAATTTCCTCAGTTGCTATTCACATAATTTTTTCACAAGCAAGGGATGAGCAAAAGCCTAAAGACCTTAATGTCTGACCTTCAAAATACTATCACTTTATCCTTAAACTGTAGTGTATATCTGTGCAAGATTTGAGAAAAATCACCCAAAGCATTTCTGTGAAATTACATCCACTACAAGTGCTACCAGATCCCAAACCTCTGCCCAGGCAGTTTTAGCAGTTGGGCGAGTTATTGTCAAAAGCATGAAAACTGCCCAATGTTAAGAAACCATTGGAAAACTAGAAAAGCACTCGGAGAGCGCAGACCTCCGCCAGCGCCACAGTCCTCACCCATGTTGTGATTTTCACCATAAATATTGCTCCTACCTTTATTTCATTTAAATATTTAAATTCCCTGCGATTGTGATCTCCAAGTTTAAAACACGTCTATCTTGTTCCACGAACAACAAACTCAGAAAATTTCATCAGAAACCATTTGTAATTTGAGTTTTGCGGTTATAAAATCAGACAAACATCGACAAAAACATAACCTTGTTGGCCAAGGTAATAAATTATATCAGTGGTTTTTAACACACCTACAATCAAGCCGAAACCCAAGGCACGCCTTATTTTTCTCAATAATTTTCCAATAATTTAAAGTTGTATAAATTCTCCAGGCACATCTGAACTTGTCTCAAGCAAGGATGGGAAAGAATGTGAATGTCCTTAGTTCCCAAAGCGTTGTTGAGTGTTGGTAATCAAACGGTGATATAATGGTGGTAAACATGCGTCTGTGCCGCCGTTTTCCAAAACATGTTCCAGGCCTCAAATTTAAACTGAGTGAATACTTTCAAAAAAAAAAAAAAGAGTCTGTACTTTAATCATGTGGCCTGTTGAATCAAATACAAGTCAAAAAGCAATTGCAGATCTATTATTTATGTTTTATGCAATATCTCATCTTCATTTGAATTGGAATTGGAACCTTGGACCTCTGCAGTAATATTGGTTCACTCTTAGTGTGACCATCTGTATTAGGCTTAAAAAAACCTGTCCAACCTTTACTGAGAAAGATTTTGCAAAAACATCCTGCAAAACAGACCACCCATGAGTTCCCCCGACCTTCACTGTTGACTTTGGAAAAATAACTGAGTTTATTTGCAACACTCTGAATAAATGTTAATCTATAACTAAGCTCACTGATATTTCAGTCCGCAGCTAAAATCTGATCAAAGAGTTGGCTTGAAAATTCCAGGACTGGAATAAGCTATCACTGGAGCTGATGACAGCTCTGTTAATATGTGAAAAAGAGGAGGAGCACGTAGATCCAAGACAAACTGAGCAGTTGCTGAGTCAAAAACAGGTAAAAAAAACAAAGGCATTTACACTGTAGGGCCCTAAAACTCAAGTTATTGATTGTCCAAAGTGATGTTTCCACAAATGCTGCTCTATATTAGGCTTCTGATGAAGAGAGACGGTGCGACTTGTTTCTTAATAACCTCCACCAAGGAGGTTTTATAGTTTCTCCATTCTAAGCCAAGTGGCAAATTTAGATGTTACAGACATTTCCCTGCTTCTCCAAAAGGTTTCTTCAGTTTGGTAGTTTATTTGTAAGTTTGTTGACAGAATATTTTAAAAAAATCATGGATAATTTTGATGCAATTTTCAGGGAATGCAGGTTATGGCAGAAGAAAGACATGCTCTGATTTCTGAAGTGATTCCAATGTGGATTCAGGAAAGTTTTAAATAATTTGTTAACATTGTGAGATAGGGCAGTTTTCCACTTTTTTTGGCAATAACTCTATTAGTTCTTAGTGGGCCTTTGTTAATTTTGGGGGGATTCATGGTCCAGGCACAAGGAAGAAGTGATTAGAATTTGACTTTAATAGGATTTCTAAAAATGTGTTAACATTGCAAAGTAAAGCAATTTTACCACGTTTTTGCCAATAAGTAAATGAGTTTGAAATGAATTTGCATGACTTTTTAAGAGAATGTTGGTCATGATGTAATGAAGTAGTGATTAAATTTTGGTGTTGTTCTGAATCTAGATGTGTATCCAGATTTAAGGATTTGTTAACATAGCAAGCAGTTTTACACATTTTGGCTAACAACTCAGTTGGTTCTCAGTGTATTTTTATGATATTTTTAGGGAATATTCATCATGGCAGCAGGAAGACCTGGTAAGATTTTGTTGGTGATCCCAATGGTAACGTTGACCCAGGATTTTTAAACATTGCTGATAGGGCAGTTTTCCACATTTTTAACAACTCAATCAGTTATCTACAGATTTGGATGACATGTTTAGAAATTGTCGGTCATGGCAGAAGAAAAAAGTGGTCTGATTTTGGTAGGGATCTAAATCAGCATGCAGAGCTAAGATTTTTTTGAAGGATTTGCTAACATTGCGGGATGGAGCAGTTTTCTACATTTTTGTTAATAACCAAATTCGTTCTCAATGGATTGGGAAGAATTTTTTAGGGAATGTCAGTCATGACACAAAGGAAAGGTGATTTGATTTTGTTTTGTTTTAGGATTGTATTCCAAACAGTTGTGATACCTCAGTTTTTGCATTTTTGACAACTTGTCCGGCAATGTCAAAAATGACTTGACAGGGGTTTGTGCTCCCAGAACACTTTTAATTAATACTTAAATTAAAGGGACTGTGAGGAGTTTCTAAGTAATGACAAAAAAGTCTCACTTTTAGATACATGCCTGATCGAAATACACACTTTAAGATGACTTTTATAGCATCAAAATAGGTTATCTATAAATGCTATTCCTTAGCCTTCCGGTCGGGTCGGACAGGACTGGACTGGCCTGGATACTCAACTGTGGGAACAAGACAATTAAAACTGGAGCAAATTTATATTATTCAGACACGTCTTAGAGCACCGGGCTGTAAGTAGCGATATATAGCCAGCTACAAAACTACAATACTAAGTTTTCCAAAAGTTGCTTGTTGTCACACATCAAAAACTACCGCTACGTAACTAGAAAGAGATACATTACCTCGTCACTTTGCATCCTGTAAGTTGTTGAAAAAGCTGTAAAGCAATACAGAGTTCTGAGGAAGGTCCGAGCTGCGTTCATTAGCATCACAACAAACACACGCTTTGGCTTGGGTCTTTTGGTGTGTTCCAGTTGTGGTCAGAAGTTGTAGCAGTTTCCTACTCCGAGTTCCGAGTAGGAAACTGCAACTGGATCATCCCCCCGAAGTCGGAGTTTCCTACTGGGAACCCCCGAGTTGACAATCAAAGATGGATGCCCCCAGTGTGAACAGTTATTTAGCTCCTGTAATAATCAATTTATTTGCACTCCTGACTGGGGTGTGTCACTCTAGATCAGCTGTATACATAGTATTGTTAGACTTATATTTACAAAAATGCTGCCATTGTGATAATCACATTCTTCATGTGATATTTGTGAACAACAACGCAGGGCGTGCTAACAACAGCTAACAATAGCCTGGTAGATAGGCATGTTTTTTTCAGACTTCAACTGGAACGCCGATAAGTCGGAGATGATGTCACTCCCAGTTCCGAGGTTACTGGAACGCAGCATTACGACAGTCACTGCGCGTGCTCATGGGCAGCAGAGTCTTTATGTCACTGATAATAGATTCTCCTCATAGCACCTTTAAAGTTTTTAGTAAGAAGGGGACAGTACATATTGATTGACAGTGAAAGAAACACTGTAAATATGCCAAATTTTAGCTGATAGCAAATTTCCATAATCGGAATCCTAATCGGAAATTCTTTATATTAATCCCAAGGGGAAATATGGTTGTTTCAGTTGCTCATACAGTATAGCAGTAGGAAACATCTATTAAGAAAAGCTTAGAGCATAGAAGTTTAATAAATAAAATCAACTGAGAAATTAAAACGAAAGAAAAGGAAAATCAAGTATGCAGATTGCAACACGATGAATCTTTAAGCAATATGAACCTTATGAAGGAAAACTTAGTAGCTTAAGTTTAAAATGTTGCATCGGTGACATATAAAGAAATTGAATTGCATAAATACTTAAAATCTAACAAATAAGCACATTGCACATCAACATAAAATGATATATAGATTGATGATAAATGGATAGATAGATGGTAACAGGAGCTCCTGGTGTGCAGGTGGTTCTGTTTCTTTATTGTGGTTTAGGGCCTGGCTTCCACTGATGTTTGTGTTTGTGTGTATTTATTTTCCATTGAATATCGACTTACACTACTTGTGAAAATATGATACAAAAAAGTGAAAACTTTACTGATAATTGATCATGCTGACCTCCATGGCATCTGCAAACCGAAGCCCCTGCGCGGTGAGGCCCTGAGGTGACCCTGCACACACACACTGAGACCTGGCACACACAGAAGACACACTGCCTCACACACACCCTGCTGACTCAGAGATCCCTGCAGGTCAGATCGCTAATGACTAAAAGGGTACCATTACCGTGCACGCAAACACAGCAACGCTCACACTCTCTCGTCCCTCTGAGTCGATATGTCACACCGGGGTTGTACACAAAAACAAAACTCTGCAAAACATTATTTACTACAAACAGTAACACAAACATACAGCTATGACTGCTGCAGATAGTGATGATAATCAAAGCAGACCCAAAATTTGAACAAAAAATAGACAAACTAGAAAAGCACTCAGAGAGCGCAGACCTCCACCAGCGCCACAGTCCTCACCCATATTGTGATTTTTACCATAAATATAAGTCCAACCTTTATTTCATCTGAATATTTGGATTCCTTGACCATGAAAACATACCATAAGCAATTGGATTCATAATAATATCTATTTTAGTTCAGTAATTATTCACGACGCATTTTTGATCATGGCGGTTTTCTTCTGGATCTAGCTCCAAAGTTTCTGAAGATACAACAAATCAGATTGAACACTCCAGATTCCACAGTATCTTGACTATATTTTGGCGTCTGCTGCAAGTCTATGCATTTATTTGTTCCCTTGTTATGACAAAAATTCCAAGGATATCTAAATTTTCTTGTTCTGGATCAGAGAATTCAGAATTTTGCCAGGATCCAGATCAGTCTTTGATATCTTGTAGATCCCGTTGGACAACTTCTCCTGTATTTTTTCCCCAAATGCCCTGACTATTTTTGGTGGAGTAATATGCACAAATGCTGAAAAGGTCAAATCTCGCAATGTTAAAGAATTTTTTTAAAAATTTGAGGATCCAGACGGTGATCCGGATCACTCCCAAAATCGTATCATTTCTTTCTTGTCCCAATCCGGACATTTCCTGAAAATTTCATTGAAATCCGTCCATAACTTTTTGAGTTATGTTGCTAACAAAGAGACAAAAATACAAACAAACAGATGCTGGCAATAACATAACCTCCTTGGTGGAGATAAACATGCAATTGGCTTAAAATAAAAACCCCAATTCCATTGAAGTTGAGACATTGTGTTAAATATATTAAAAAAAAGCTCATGTTCAACACTATAATCAATTGTATACACACAAAAACAACATATTAATAATCAAACTGATAAACTTTCTTGTTTTTTTGAAACATTCACTCATTTTAAATTTCATGCCTGAAACACATTCCAGAAAAAGCTGGGACAGGGGCATATTTACCACTGTGTTTCATCACATTTACTTTAATAACTTTCAGTAAGCATTTGTGAACTTAGAACACTCATTTTTGAGGCGTTGTAGGTGAATTTCTTCCCCATTCTTTCTTGGTGTATAACTTCAGAAGCTCCTTTATAAAACTTTGTGCTTCATTTGCACCAGGCCATCCAGTATCCACCCAGTAATCCTGAAAAAGAAATCACTTGGATGGCAGCATATGTTGGCCCAAACTTGTATGTGCCCCTCACAACCAATGGTTTCTTCACAGATGTGCAAGTTACCCATGCCATGGGCACCAACACACTCGAACAAACTTCACGCTGATATCACTCTGGTTTTGTCTTTTCCTCTTTAGCCTGGAGGACACAAAGTCCATGATTTCCAAAACATCAGGTAGAGACTATGGTGGCCTTAAGGGACAAAACAGCTGCACTGATTCTAAATAAATATAATGACATGATATACTAACTATGACCCTTAATTGCAGCATGATTAATACATCAGTGCCAAAAAGAAAACACAAATATCCACCATTAAAGAGGCTATGAGGAGTTTCTAAGTAATTACAAAAAAGTCTCACTTTTAGATATAAACCTGATTGAAATACACACTTTTAGATGAGTTTTATAGCATCAAAATAGGTTATCTATAAATGCTATTCCTTCGCTAAGTGGTTGGGTGGGACAGCCGGCTACAAAACTACGATACTAAGTTTTCCAAAAATTGCTTGTTGTCACACATCAAAAACTACCGCTACGTACCTAGAAAGAGATACATTACCTCGTCGCTTTGCATCCTGTAAGTTGTTGAAAAAAGAAGTTGTAAAGCAATGCAGAGTTCTGAGGAAGGTCCAAGCTGCATTCATTAGCATCACAACAAACACACGCTTTGGCTTGGGTCACGTCTTTTGGTGCGTTCCAGTTGTAGTCAGAAGTAGGAATTTCTGAGTTTCGAGTAGGAAATTGCAACTGGAACGTCCCCCGAAGTCTGAATTTCCCACTGGGTATTCGGTGAAACCTCGCCACCCCCGAGTTGACAATCAAAGATGGATGCCCCCAGTGTGAACAGTTATTTAGCTCCTGTAATAATCCATTTATTTGCACTTCTGACTGGGGTGTGTCGCTCTAGATCAGCTGTATACATAGTATTGTTAGACTTATATTTACAAAAATGCTGCCATAGTGATAATCACATTCTTCATGTGATATTTGTGAACAACAACGCAGGGCGTGCTAAAAACAGCTAACAATAGCCTGGTAGATCGGCATGTTTTTTTCCGACTTCAACTGGAACGCTGATAAGTTGGAGATGATGTCACTCCCAGTTCCAAGGTTACTGTAACGCAGCATTATGACAGTCGCCGCATATGCTCATGGGTAGCAGAGTCTTAATGTCGCCGGTAATAGATTCTCCTCATAGCACCTTTAACAGCCTGCTTTAGTTTTTAGACAAAGCACTTTGCTTTACAAATAAAAATAAAATACTTGAGTTATGACACAGAGCACTATGATCTAATTAATAAGAAAAATAGAAAACAGTTTCATTTAGTGGTGATATGAGGGGAAATAGGAAGAGCTTATGCCGTTCTAATGTAAAATATTTGATAACTATAACTGCACACTACTGACATATTTTAGGGAAGCAGTATTTTGTTTTTTTCTGATAAACTACTTTGACAAATATCTTCAAAGTAAAAGTTTGTCAGGTATGTTCGTAGTTGAGCAGCTGACATTGTGTCACACAAAAGTTTCATTTAAGGGTGTCAGAGCGGCTCTGTGACTGAGAGGCTCTTCATTATCTTTAAGTGCATGTGCTGACAAATACACACCTCTGAACTAATCGTCTGTGAAAGATATGTGAATGTTTGTCCAGAGAGAATAAAGATAGCATTGTGGTATTTCACTGAAAAATGTTTTTCTTTTGTTTCTGTTTCCTTTTGATTCTGCTGTCAGACTTCAGGGATGGGCTGTTTGTTTTTCTTTGTTGGTGCACTTTGTTCAGTTTTTCTGTTTTCATGATGAAGTCATGAAGAATGTGTCTTGTGTGGAAGAGTGAGATTAGAAGAATTCCCTCCCCATTCCAGCAAAAGAGCTTGAACTATCATCAGGTGGTCATATTCCCATGCAAGGAATGCATTAGCACCATGGTGTATGTGCGGTGGTGTGTCCGGATTAGTATGATCAGTAAAATTTTTTTTTTTTTTTCTAATAAAGTAAGTAAATGCTTTGAGGTCGCAGCCACCTTAACCTTCCAAATTTTTTCATTTTACCTCTGAGTCAAAGTAGATTGTACAAAGTTTGAAGAAAACATCTTTATCTCCTCAAATTCTGCTTTTTTGAGTTTTTTTTACACCCTCATGGTGTTTAACATTTAAATGTGGAAATCCATAGCATCCAATCTTCTACCCCTTCCTTTGTTTACAGTGCCAGTAGCTGCATTGACAACCCCCTGCTCCTCAATAGACCTACCAGTGTGACATCATACCATTGTTTTGCCAGCAGTTTAAGCACATTGGAGTGGCAAGCCTACAGCAAAGCATAGATTCTTGATTGAAGGCTGAGTTGTTGAAAACATGGTGTAACACTTAACTTACCAGGTACCACAAAATAGATCAGGCGACCAATCAGGGAGGACTAAACCAACATAGGAAGGGAGCTTTAAAGTGGCAGAAGCTCCAGTACACCTTCTTTGACAAACTGGGAATACAGGTGGATCAGGATTACTTGGTATGAACTTCAGATAAGGCGAAATGTGAGCTCTTTTGGGCAAGCCTAGTCTTGTCTTGGGCATTTGTGTATTGAACCTGTGGAACAGACTAAGATACTACAACACATGTTCAAGTGGCCATTTTGTAAAGGTATAAATAAGGTGTGCCGTCCAGAATATGGCTTGATTTCAGATGTGCTTTGGGCAAAAATATTTTTAAAACCACAGGACTCAATATCCAATTCTGCAGGTATTTAAATGGCAAGAAGAGGTTACTCTATCAATAACTAATAAAAACTGGTTAGACAAGTGGGACGTTTTTCTCAGGAAATTTACAAAGTTAAAGATGAATTTAGCAGGTAGTGTATTCATTTTTTTTTCTTAGCAATGCTCAGGGAGTTCCCTGTTATCACACCTTTCTGGCTTGAGATTCATAAAACACTAAAAAGTATTCTTAATGTGGTCCTAACCCTGCAATTTACTGCATGATTTCTGGAGATTATTGATTCTCAGGCTCACTGTGCGGCAAAGAAGTTCAAATGATTTTTTGCTTTTTATCCTGCTTTCAAAAACCAAGAATAAAGAATTTTAAAAAACAATACAGTCATGCTCATACCTCTCACAAAGTATTTTCATGATTTGAAAACTAACTTACAATTAAAAAGCTCCCTTCTGAAGAATTGTCGTTTCTTTTAGGTGTTTTTTTAATTTACAAAATAACACAAAAACACCTCAGTAAAGTTTTTTTTTTAAATACTAGAACACCCAGTAGTATCACCAGCAGTGATAGAGAAAACAATGAAAGGGGTGAGGATATAATCTAAATGTGAATGTCCAAAGCTTCCAGCAAAAACTGATTCAGGAAGTGATTGTCCCTTTTTCAATAAAAAAAAAAAATCCTTCGTACAAAACAAACAAAACAAAAACACACACACACATGGGTGGGAATCGTCAAAATCATCAGTCAGCATGCCAAATAAGACAGAGTTTGTACATAATATGGGCATAACATAGCAGCACAAATCATTATAAATACATTTAAATTTTATCTAACAAAGCCAAAAATAGTTTCCACATTTTCAGAAAATACCTGTTAGAGTTCTGCTTGTTAAAACGGATCTGTTCCATCTTAGCAACAAGAAGCATTTCGCTGAACCACGTTTGAAAATATGGAGATGTTTTAGACTTCCAGTTGAGCAAAATCTATTTTTTAGCTGCAACCATGCCTGCATTAAGAATATGTCTTTTGTGGCAGGGAAGAGGTCTTGTCCAGTCTGAACTGCCGAAGATTGCTAAATTAAAGTCTGGCTGAATATTTATTTCGTATTGTTCGGAAAACCGGTCAAAAACGTCACTCCAGAAATTATTTAGTACTGGACAGTGCCAGTGTAAGAGGGAGAGTGAGCCTTCTGCAGTACCACACCTATCCATCATCCAGCCCCACCATCCCAACCTAGCTTCAGTATCCCTCACAATTTAAGACAGGTGTACAAGAAATCTAAAAAAAACACTTTGTTTTTCTTGGTTTGTTCCGCTGTTGGCTCTAATCTCGCGACAGCTGCCACCCAGGCTACTGCAGGTGGCAGTTCTCGCCAGACTTCCTCTTCTTCAGTTTCACGGCAGTTGCCATCCATCGTTTTGATGGATTTACGCGCCGTTTTTGCGACGAGGCTAGACAGAGTTCAGTTTGGAGAGACAGGGGAATGTTATTTTGTTTATTTTTTTTATAATACGGGAAATTTACGGGAAAATACTAATACGGGAAGATAGCAGGAAAGAGGGATAAAATACGGTAGTGTCCCGGCCTAAACGGGAGACTTGACAGCTATGCACCTATCACACAAGGGTGAGACTGAGTCAAAAATGTTACTTAGTCTGGTTTTGGAATAATGCAGTCTATGAGTAACTTTAAATTGAATTAACCTATATCTGGAGTTTATAGAACAACACCAATGTAAAGTTAACTGACTTGATGACTAAGTGTACATTTTCCCATGAGGCACTAATCTCTTCCACTCTCTTCTCCTCTACAGTCGCGATGCCTGAGCGGGTTCACAGTTTTCGGGGTCAAAGCTTCAACAAGCTGAGGCGAGCCTGCCTACGCCGGGGTGCACTTTTCAAGGATCCTCTTTTCCCCTCCACCGCTCAGTCCCTCTTCTATAAGAGGGAGCCGCCACCGGGTCTGACCTGGAAGAGGCCCAGGGTGAGTGGGAGAAAGTTTACTCTGATGAAACATGCTTTACTCAATCAAGCCACATCAAAAGTGAAACCTTTAATCAAACCGGCCCTTCTGAAGTATCTTGCTCAATTCTCTGGCTTATTTCGGTCTATTTGGTTATTTTAATTAAAGCTCTTCCTATTAAAGGCGAGGCGTCAGGCTGTGAAACCTGAACCTAGAGGCAGCGTGCTGCCCATGGGCTGCTTTTGAAGAGTGGGTGTATTCTTGAACTCACACTATTAGTCTATTTATTTGTAAAGAGGCTTTGAATAAGGCAGATGTTTTTAGCACAGTGGTGATGGGAGTATCTGTGTGTAAGAATAAACTGTTATTGTGGCTGCAGCAAACTGAGTTTCCATATAAGGTTTCAGTGAAAGAGAAGGTCAGAGCCAAGGAGCAGTTACTCATTTGGTGACAAAAACACATCTTAAAGGAGACATATCATGCTGATACCTGATTTAATACTTACATATAATATAATAAATTTGAAAACAAGACCTTACACCCCCTTAATTTTCAAAAAATGAGATATTGTATTTTTTCTGATATCCTAGAACGAGATTTGATGCCTCTGAAAATAGGTCATTGCGAGATGTCCGCGAGATTTAAATCGTCGTGACGACACAAGGTACCTTTCTTTTTATTGGAGTAATCTGATAAAACACTTCCTCCTCTGTGATGTCCGTTAGCCACAAAACCATCACCGAGGAACACATTGGTCCAGCAGCAGTATATAGCTCCCTAGCTCACACTCAGTCATTACCAGCTCTGGCCTGTAGGGGGACTCAATATGCGGTCGCTGCTTTGAGCCTGCCGGAAAATACAGTAGAAGAAGAAGGACAGGCTGGCTCTACCCCCGATAGAACTGACCAATCAGAGCACAAAGGGCTGTGACGTTGCAAGGTAACTGTAGGTCAGCCTGAGATCCTCGTGTTTCAATGAGAGCTTGATAATGGCCTAAAATGAGGATTTTGAGAATGCTATTGTGGGGCAATGAAGGAACTAAATGACTTGTACTGAGGGCAGAAATGCTTTACAGGCATCCTAGTCTGGCATAGTGAAAAGGAGAAACAAGCATGATATGTCTCCTTTAAAGTACAAGGGCTTTTGTACATCCATCCATCCATTACCTGCCTATCCCTCTATGGGTCATAGGGGCTGGAGGCTATCCCAGCTGTTCTTGGGCGAGAAGCAGGGTACACCTTGATTTGGGCCGTTTACACGAACACTCCTGACCTAAAGACGCAAAGAATTTTCCTTTGCGTTTTCAAATTCTTTTTTTTTTTTTTTTAAATGTATTTTTTGGGCATTTTGTGCCTTTATTGATAGGAGAGAGACAGTGGATAGGCTTGTGAAAGGGGGTGAGAGAGTAGGGGAAGACACTCTGCAAACTGGTCCCAGGTGGGATTCGAACCTGGACCGGCAGAAGCAAGTACATGGGGTGCTAACCACTCCGCCAAACCAGCACCCCAAGCGTTTTCAAATTCTTCTGCTTTCAGACGACGAAGATGGAGACATATGGACCCACTGTAGTGTGCATGCCGGTTCAGTAGATGGCGGTGTAGGTCTGCAGAGAGACAGCGCTGCTACAACACTCGAACAAAGAAACTTTTCACAAACAACAATGGTGAATAGACGCACAGAGATGCAGGAGTTTCTGTTCTGGACAACAAATCAGTTCGGACAACAAATCTGTCTGGATGGTTTTGACTGGATAACAAACCGAGTGCGGGAAGAGGCTCACATGTTACTCGGCGGACGGCCGAAGCTGTTGTTGTTCCTGGTATGCGCGTGCAGCCTTCATCTGAAAGAGTACTGCGCATGCGATGACATCAGCATTTCACCCTGAAACGCTCCAATGCGGGTTTACATGAAGCTGAATGGAGAGCGTATTGGAAACTTTCCACTCTGGAGCCTGTTTTCAAAAGTTACCGTTTTCAACGCGTTTCAGTGTAAGCGCTAGGCCAAAACACAACGAAAACTTATCTGGTATGACCGTTTTTGGCGCCATGTAAACGTAGCCTTAGTCACCACCAGCCAATCACAGGGTCACATGGAGAGACAAACAACCATTCCTGCACACACTCATGCATGTTTTTAGTCAGTAGGATGAAGTTTGGATGCCTGTAGAGAGCCCACACATGCACGGTGAGAACATTTAAACTCCACACTAGGGATGTAACAGATAGCGGTAAAATGATAATCTGACGGTTAGTATTACCGTGTCCTGTTCAAATTACTGGTAAACCGTGTTTGATTACCACACTGTGTCAATGACTCATGGTGATGCTGCTCATTGCGCATGCACAATTTGCAATGTTTGGCCTCTGAAAAAGAAAGTTGTGGCGGTTGGTGCCTAGACATGTAACTGGAATTTTTTTCCCCTCAAAACGGACAAAGTATGAAGTCTGGTCGAAGCACCCTGTCTAAAACAAGAAGCTGTTGCTAAAGAAAAAGAGGCGCGTGAACTATTGCAACTCCTCGCTTAAGTGAGCTTACTGAGCCTGCGAGTGAGAGAGAGGATTCAGTGAGTCATACCTGAGTGAATTATAGGTGGTTTATGATTTTCTGCCCAAATAATGTATAAATGTTGTCATTAACAACATTAGTATCATTCTGGGGTGTTTTCTTTTGCCCTTCATTTGCTGTGTTTTGCCGTATTTCATTATTGATCGTCTTTTTCCGTCATAGTTCAGGTTTTATGGATTTCATCAATTGTAATTTGGAAATATCGGAGGAGGAAGTGTCCAGGAGATCTGCCAGAGAGAGGGGAGACTAGAGGAGAGTCATGAAAGAGGCTAATTGGTCACTTCTTCAGGGACTACTGTCAGTAAAAAAAGGCCTGGACATGGTCTAATATAACGAGCTATAACATGGACACTCATGCTGTGGGCAAACTGAAGTGTGTGAGTGTATGTTAAACAGGTCAAATTTATTTTGGTCATCTCAAAACTTTTAACATGTTCATTTACGACTGTTTATGAAGAGAAACCTGTATAAAGTTCAAATCCATATCTCTCCTGTAATTACACGCTGTTTAAGTATTAATAACATAAATAACAAATATTAATCAGAATTGTTTAATTTTATTTCTCATGAAAAAGGTTCCAAAAATTACTTATAGGACATTTTTATGACACATTAACTGACAAAAAGACCTGTTAAAATTATAATATTAAAGGGGTTCAATGATTTCAAGTGTGTATTAAAGTACTTTATGATCATTTTGAGCACACTGCAACAATATCATGATAATTATAACCATAAGAATTTTGGTATCAATAACCGTGATATGAAGTTTTCATACTGTTACATCTCTTCTCCACATTGAAACGCACTGATGTACCCAGTGATCAAACCAACAACCTTCTTGCTGCGAGGCGTGTGCACTACCTGCTGCGCCGCAGATTTTTTACAGATTGGGAAAAAATAGTAGATGTACAAAACCCAAAACCAGTGAAGTTGGCACGTTGTGTAAATCGTAAATCAAAACAGAATACAATGATTTGCAAATCCTTTTCAACTTAGATTCAATTGAATACACAGCAAAGACAAGATATTTAAGGTTTGAACTGAGAAACTTTATTTTCTTTTGCAAATAATCATCAACTTAGAATTTAATGGCAGCAACACGTTGCAAAAAAGTTGGCACAGGGGCATTTTTACCACTGTGTTACATCGCCTTTCCTTTTAACAACACTCAGTAAACGTTTGGGAACTGAGGAGACCAATTTTTAAAGCTTTTCAGGTGGAATTCTTTCCCATTCTTGCTTGATGTACAGCTTAAGTTGTTCAGCAGTCCGGGGTCTCCGTTGTTGTATTTTACGCTTCATAATGCACCACACATTTTCAATGGGGGACAGGTCTGGACTACAGGCAGGCCAGTCTAATACCTGCACTCTTTTACTACGAAGCCATGCTGTTGTAACACGTGCAGAATGTGGCTTGGCATTGTCTTGCTGAAATAAGCAGGGGCGTCCATGAAAAAGATGGATGGCAACATATGTTGCTCCAAAACCTGTATGTACCTTTCAGCATTAATGGTGCCTTCACAGATGTGTAAGTTATCCATGCCATGGGCACTGATACATCCCCATACCATCACAGATGCTGGCTTTTGAACTTTGCACCTATAACAGTCCGGCTGGTTCTTTTCCTCTTTGGTCCGGAGGACACGACGACCACAGTTTCCAAAAACTATTTGACTTTTCCAAATAAGTGTTTGATGAGCATTCCTCAACTTTCTCAGTCTTTTTTGCCACTTGTGCCAGCTTTTTTGAAACATGTTACAGGCATCAAATTCCAAATGAGCTAATATTTGCAAAAAATAACAAAGTTTACCAGATCAAACATTAAAGATCTTGTCTTTGCTGTGTATTCAATTGAATATAGGTTGAAAGGGTTTTGCAAATCATTGTATTCTATTTTTATTCACGATTTGGTTATGGTATATAACACTGGTTATGGGTTTTGTACTTAAAACAGATTACAATCAAAATGTATATTTCTAGAACATTTCCACCATCTGGTATCAGTTGTTTGGATTCTACTTGTTATTTTGGTATTTCATAAAGGATCATACCTGGCTGGCACATTTTTGTATCCCTCTGGTGAGGTTGGAAGTAAGCTGATCCGAGACTAAAATGTGACATGGAGACACTGAATGGTCAGAGTACTGCCACAAAGGGACAGGGATACCCCACATGTAAAGTGAATCAACTCCTGGTGTCAGAGTTATGATGTATGACTTCCAAAACTCTCCTTGCTATTAATAGTATGTTGTTTCACTGCCTGCAGTTCTGGAGCAAACCTCATCTACTCTGTGTGACAAAAAGCCAGAAACTAAGAGCCAGCTACGCTATCACCTCTATGTCCTGTCTATGTCCTATGTGTGTTCCCTTTACATCAGAATTCCAATGTCCCACCTGGAATACCTTTAAAAGTCAGATGTCCTGCTCTAAAAACTTGACCCAGAGTTTGTCAACAAACATGGATGTTAAGATCTACATATCTATACATGACAGTATTTATCACTTTTCTGTTTTGTAAAATAATACAGCTAATTTGGAAGTGGGGAACTAGAAATTCTTTGCCATTAAATGTTAAATAATAAGCTTATTTAGCTGTCAAAGGTATTCATTGAGAATTTCGGGGTCTATCATTTAGAGTTGTGGGACAGTAATTTTGTTAAATAGAGAATATTAATAATTTTTGATAACATTTCAATCTCACAGCATTTCATGCTTTTCATGACATTTAAAAGCCTGAGAATACCCTCCCTCAACTTTCCTTAACCGAATGATGCCATTATTTTAGCTGCAAATGCTCTGAATTAAAAAGGTTGTAGGAAAATGATTTTCCTGATTTGCTGCTGAAGAGAAAGGGTTAATGGGTTTGTGTTACTAATGGGTTACCCAGGTATTTAAAGCTTGATCAACGGGGAGTCGGATGATAGAGCGACATCTGTTGCCTCTCCACTAAAACACACACACACTATAGAAACTATATCCTCTCTCTCTATTACCTTGCATTAACGATCTACTTCACCCTCCTGGTGGCCTTTTTCTTGTTACAAGCTCAATATGATCATCAGAAAGGTTGATATCATGTCTACAGTGTCATTTAATGGGGTTATGACCACAGAGTGTGTACTTCCTGGAGTGTGTGTGTGTCCAGCAGCACTTCTTATGTTACCCGATCGTGTCCGAGCGGAGATCAACAGGTCCACACACACACTCACACACTCACAGGATCTGTCTCCTCAGCAGAGCTTTGACACCCTGAATCAGCTCACAGGACTCATAAAACACTGTGACATTACTAACTGCTGTGGTCATTAATCATTAATCACAGCTGATTTATCATGAATGTTTTCAGTGCAGAACTTTTAAGTCTCACGGATCATCATTTTGATCTTCAGGTCCACAACTTAACAGGTCCCATATTTTGTTCCTTGTCTGCAGTTTAACGTGGATCCTTGAAGTCTTCATAAAAGGTTAATAACATACTTTGGTCCAAATAGCTTATGACTGAAGCACAGCTGCATTCTTTCCACACCTTCGTTGAGAACGGCTGGTTTGGAGGGCGGCTGCCTTAATATGCTACTGAGTCAGAGCAGAGCAGCATACATAAGGAAAATTCACGATGGACCTGCAGCGTGTCCTGACCGAAGTGGAGTGCACTCCAGCCACGCGCCACTCACAGTTCTGAACACACATGAACTGTTAATTCATGCCAGTTACCCGATAACAGAGAAGCTTGTTTCCCACAAACATCATAGGCTAACACACAACATGCTAACCACAGTGGAAAGTCGCAGCTTAGCCTACCTTCTGGGCTAACATTAGCACAAACGGAGGAGTAATGGGGTGGGTAAAGGATGATAATATTCAGCCAACTGTTAATCTTCTTTTCCTGAAAACACACTAGCTATTGTTTCATGCTGGTTACCAGATAACAGCGAATCCCATTCCCCCAAACATCACAGGCTAACGCACAACTTGCTTACAGTGGCGTAGTCACCACAGTGGGACACAGCAGCAACTTAGCCTACCTTCTGGGCTAATGTTAGCAGAAACTGAGGGGTAATGGGGTGGGAAACGGACTGATTATATTCAGCTAAGTGTGAAACTCCTCTTGACTGATGTGGGAATGCTCATAAATTGAAGTGTATCCTTCAGACTTTCAACAAGTAACAGTAATGTTGACAAACTTGTTAAGATAGCTGTGATAGTTAAGATAGCTGCTGTTAGCATTAGCTTGTATCAATGAACAAAATAAATACCACACAGCATTACATTACTTATATTTCCATCATCAGGTTTGACGATGGATTGTTGTACTGGGCCCAGATTCAGGGTGGATACTCAGGTATGCAAATCAAGTTCAGCTATGCAAATGAAAATATACTGTTACATGTCAGTATATCCACAGACCCAACAGCTCACCAGTTACCATGAGTTTACATTTATGCAACCTGCTAAAAACAGGTTTTGCTGTCTACTATAAAACTTTGCAGGCTGAGAGGAAGGCCAAATACCCCCAAATTTGTTAAAAGCCTTAAAAAGTGTGTTTTTTGCTGAATATGTAAGGTTTTAATGCTGATAAGAATTTTCATTTGGTTGCCATTGTTTTTCAAAACATTTGCGCTGTATATATGAGGTTATAAAAAGGGAGATTTTGAGAACATTTTGAAGAGGTGCAACCTAATTGTTTTCAGTTTCAGACACCAGCATAAAATTGACCAAGTAGAACAATACACAAGGAAATACATATATAAACAGTGTTGGGTAAATTAGTGGTTGGGAGAAGGGATTAAAGGATGGATCAGCAGAGAGACAAATGGATGATAGATGGATAGGTAAATGGATGGGTGGATGATGAGGATGGATGACTGATAAGTGCACATATGGATGCAGAGTATGGATGGATAAATTAATGGATCCAAAGACAAAGATAATGGACATTTAGGAGGGACAGATAGTTTGGACTGAAGGCCAGATACATGGATTGTGAACGGAAGAAAAACTGAAATGATGGATGAATTGATGGATGGATGGATGGATAACCAATGGACCCACAGGCAGATAGAACAATGAACAAGCAGCTGGATGGACAAATTTATTGGATGGATGGATGGATGGATTAACCTGAACTTGACTTCCCCCAGAACTGGCTGTCCCACCATTTAGGACATGAAAATCAGCAAGTAGGGAATTAAAAATGATATTTGGCCAAGTATCAGTCAACAGTTTTTGAAAGTGTTTTTTGTGTTTTTATTCAGGAGATCTGTAAGGACCCTCGCCTCTTTGTTGATGGCATCAGCACTCGTGACTTACACCAAGGCAGTCTGGGTAACTGCTGGATGGTAGCTGCCATCTCCTGTTTAGCATCAGAGCCATCTCTTTGGAAGAAGGTGGTGTATTTATACGACATCATCTGAGAATATTCCTTTGAACTGTCCTTTCCTCGTGTGCTCCCTGGAGCTTCATCTTCTTCTTATCCACATCCTCAGGTGATCCCAGACCACACGGAGCAGGAGTGGAACCCCAAAAACCCCAACCAGTATGCAGGAATCTTCCATTTCCGGTTCTGGCGACTTGGTCGATGGATTGATGTTGTTGTGGACGATCGGCTTCCAGTAAGCAGCGATGGAGTGTTGCTGTTCTGCCGCTCAGCTACTCCCCGAGAATTTTGGAGTGCTTTGCTGGAGAAGGCCTACGCCAAGTAAGAACAGCTATTCCTAAGCTTTTGTACTTGGACTCCCCTTGTTCCACCTAAAGCCCCAGCCACACGTTCCTGTTTCTCATGGCGATTGTGCACGATTTAAATAATCCTGATAAAACGTGTTTTGGTTGTGGTGCATGTGCTACTTAGTCTGGATCAGCCTTGTATAGTCGCGGATGAACGGCAGGGAACGTTGAAGGGTCCCGACTGTTTTGAACTGTTCAAAACTGTCAGGGAGAATCGCCACTCTCAGTACAGCGGAATGGAAGCCTAATGCAGTCCTAAGGTGAACGGTATTAGCGTGCCATGTACGGAGCTCAGTCGGGCTGATCGTGGCTCAATCCTGGAAGCTTTATGAGGACGACTGACAAGGATGTATCTGTTTGTGCCCCGACTATGTCCCGTTCAAGATGGTGCAAGCGACGGGACTCAGTCGGGACTCAGTCGGGACTTGCGTGACGCGAACTGAGCTCGAGCGGGGCCCGCTGTCAGCGGGATGAAAATTAAAGGAGTCCTCGTCATATCGCTGTATTAACCTAACTGGAGCACGACGAACGCCCCCTGAAGTGCTGTAGAAGCGCTACTGACGGTGTATTTAGGAGGTGTGTCCAGGGGTGAGGCAGTCATTTCATCCCGTATCATAGCGATCACACCAGCCTTGTCAATCGTGTATAATCGTGCACAATCACCATGAGAAACGGGAATGTGTGACTTAGGCATAAGGAAGGACGAGCCTCCAGACCTCCCACAGTCTGACTATGTGATTATTTTTAAGGCTGAATGGCTGCTATGAGGCCTTGGAGGGCGGGAACACTGCAGAGGCTCTGATCGACTTCACTGGAGGGGTCTCAGAGCCCCTGAGTCTGGATCGAGAGGCTCTGAGGGTGCACAGTGAGCAGAGGAAAGTGTTGTTCCAGACTCTGGCTAAGGCACATGAACGCAAAGCCCTGATCACCTGCTCCATACGGGTACAGTCTCAACACAAAAATGTAATCTTTCTAAGTGATAATGGTGCCGATGTTAGACATGTTTATTTGATGTTCTTCAGCCAGCAGAGGGGGAGACGGTGGAGTCGGTGCTGGACTGTGGTCTAGTACGAGGACATGCCTATGGGATCACAGCAGTGAAGAAGGTCAGGATCGGGGAGACTCAGCAGAGCAACGCTGGAGGATCTCGACTGTTCATGGTGCGAATGAGGAACCCATGGGGGAGCACGGACTGGACAGGAGCCTGGAGTCAAGGGTGAGAGTCTTTTCTTTTTATGGGGCAGAGGAAGTTCAAAAAAATCTACTTTCTTTTTCCCCATAAATTTGGCCGCACAGCATCTTGCATTTACATTTTAAAGGTGTAAGAACTGCTGAGAGCTTCCACCACTGAGTTTTCACAGGTTAAAGCACAGCTTCTGATTTTTTTCTGACAGTTTTGATGTCTTGGACTTTGCTTTTTAGCATCGTCTCCTACTTCAATTGATATCATGAGAATTTCCAATAGCTTACAACATGGACTTGACATTTTCCAGGCATTAAACCACAGTTCCTGTTTTTGCTTTGCTATTTTCTAAGTATTGAACTTTGAACTTTGCTTTGTGGCATCATCTCTTACTAACTATTATTATTTCCTTTACTGCCCCCTGCAGGTCACAGCAGTGGCAGCAGATGAGCCGGGCAGAGAGAGAGAAGATGGGTCTTATTGTTCGAGATGTTGGGGAATTCTGGTACTTTTTTTATTCTTTAACTTTTGTTCAGAAAAACAGATTTTAATGCTCTTGCTTTTATGTGTTATTGACTCGACCAAGACCCTGGACTGTTTAATCTCTTGAATTGCAGAGTGGATGTGTATTTAAGTTAATGCATACAACTGTTTAAATCACATAAATCTTTTGCTAATTTCTCCATCTTAGGGTGCCATAGTTAAATTACTAATGCTGTGCATTATACTCCTCATCTTACTTTGCTAAAAGTGATTGAAAATAAGGATATTGGTGCAACTTTTTGTTACAAAAGAACAAAAAAGAAGCAGAACATTTTTTAATACGTCATTTGAACTTTATTCTATCAAACACTTTTTACTTCTCTTCACTTCCTTTTTCATTCTCTTCAGTTGGCCTCAGTCACTTTTGATCAGTTACAAGTTTTTTCTTCAAAGGATGAGCTTAAGGTACATGTACTTCAACATTTATTGAAAACGTCCCCTGATTATGTCATGAGTGGATATGCCATCTCCCCCTGCTGTGACACTCCCTGAACCAGCTGTAAATCAGCTCAGAGCGGGCCCATGGAGTGTCCATGTCTCTACAGCCACAGTAAACATTAGAGTACAGCACTTGAAAGCTGAAGTTAAAACTTCCTTGTAAGACCCAGCTGATGTTTAGATGCATGATGAGGATTAATACTAAAACAACCTGTTTTAAGAAGGGATGAAAAAAGAGGGTTTCAAGTAATGCCAAAATTCAATATCTGAGCAAACATTTAAGCAAGAAACTTTAAGAATATGTTCTTGGGACATCTTAGACCATTATAAGCTGGTTGAAAAGACATACAATGTCCTTAAAGACCTTCAGTGGCAGCAAAAAACCCCACCCATGTGACATGGCTTGGGCAGAAAACAAGCACAGAAAGAACTCAAACGACACAAGAAGTCAGTGAAGCAAAAGGCAGGTTTAATTCAGTCCAGAAGTCGGTACACAAAACTAGGCAGGATAAAGCAGAGGTATCCAGCAAAGAAAGTGAAAGTGACACAAAGAAACAACAATCTAGCAACAGGACAGGGAAAGACATGAGGGTTAGATACAGATAGGACACAGCTGGGAAGGCACAATCAGGGAGCAAGTGTGACACGGGACAGGAAGCAAAACCTACGGAAATAAGGAGACGAGAATCAGGTTTCAAAATAAAACAGGAAATACCAAAGTCAAGACAAAATGAGGACAAAACGGGTAATTTAACTAAATAACAGGCAGGATCATGACCCCACATCCTTAATAATTGACTCAGAAGTACACAAGAATAGTAAAAAAAATGTATAAAAAAGGATTAGTAATTTGTTTGCTTTATTCTTGAGCTCATTACTGTTGTCTCCATTCCTCAGGATGGATTTTGAGGACTTCTGCAGCTACTTCACCGATATCGTCGTGTGCCGGCTGGTGGAGAGGACCCTGCTGTGGCCCAGCCCTCACTGGAGAGAGGTGCGATGCTATGGAGAGTGGACTCTTGCTCCTGTCTCCTCAGAAATGCCTCCATCAGCCAACCTTGAAAGCAGCTACTCACTGAGTATGGGGAAGACAACTGTCAGACTTGGAGGGACCAAACAACGAGGGAACCGTAAAGAGGCCAGACTCTGGGAGAGCCAGCAGAGGGTGGGGAGAGGAGAGAGGCAGGATAAAACTGTGAAAACAGAGACTGACGAGGTGGATGGAGGAGAGGAGGAGGAATGGGAGGCACAGATGGATAAGAGGAGTCGATGTGGAGGGTGTATCAACCACAGGGACACGTTCCTCAACAATCCACAGGTAAAACTGGAGAAGAACCTTTTAACTGTTTTGTTTTGGGGTTTTAGAGTCAGGAGAAGAAAGGGTGGGGTAACTCCTACGTATGAAATTTGAATTAACCTCTACTTTCATTCTCAAGATGTTGTAGTCAAGGAAAGAACCGAAGACTTAAACCTTTGATTTACAACCTTTAAAATGTGGTCATTCAGAGGTCATTCAATGTGGTTAAATCAGAGAGAACTTTAATGAATGAATGAATGAATGAATGAATGATAAGTTTATTTTAAACATATAACAAAAGAAATAACAACATACAGATGGAAAAAAAACAAAGGGTAAATGTTACATGTCTGAAAAAAGAGTGGGAAGAAGTTAAAACTTCTTTAATCCCACCCCCTTTCTATCAATCGAGAACCAATTATTTAGCTTCCCAGTCTATATAAATACAGATTTTTTTAAGTTTAATCAAAGTGGAAAAGTTCAATGTCTGAAGAAAATCCCTTGTGGCATTCTTTGGGATAATAAGTTTATAAAAAAGGAATAACCATGAGGCAAAATGATATTGTAGTCATGCCTGAGGAATCTGGCATTTGTGTACTGTAATGAAAAACCAGAGTAATGTTCTTGAGATTAAACATTCACATTGAAGGGATGAACATGAAGCCTAAATACATCATCCTTAAATATGTGGCCTTCAAAATAAAAGTATTAATTGTTAAGTTAGAATGGAAACATTTTAAGTATGACGAAAATCCCCCACAGCGTTCTTGAGGTATGAAGTTTTCAAGAGAGAAATGAACATGTGAGACCCAGAGACCTCAACATTTGACTGTCAACAACAGAAAAGAAAACAATTTATTTTTAAGAACCAGTGACCTCAATTTTTGACCTAAAACCTTCACTATTAAAATATTTTACCATTAAATCAGAGTGGACAAGTTCCCTCATAGCAGTCTTGAGCTATTAGGTTTTCAAGAGAGAGATGAACATGAGGTCATGATTATGTTTGTGAAGAGCGAGAAGTGCACCAAAGTTTCTATTTGTATGTAAAGTATCAAAATAGGAGTACTATCATCCCCATAAAACGTTTGTTTTATTTTTATTTATTTAGAAATAACTTTATAAAATTTACATCACAGTAGGCCGTGTTCATGTAGGCCGACATAACGATCCGTCATGTTGTCTACGGATGGGTTTTGGGGACAAAAAGTGCGAAACATGATTTTTGAATACAAGTCTGGCTGCTGGTCCTGAAATCTACCTGGATGGCACGTGGCATCTTAACTGAACAATAATCTATTAAAACAATAGTTACAAATATGAATGAAAACATCCTCACCTTGTAACTGTTGTAAATGATGCCCTGTTAACGATCCTTTTTGGTCTGCACCGGCTGTCGTTGCTTAGTGATGTAATGGACAGAGTCAGTCCAACATCTGAACACTTGATATTGCTAAAATGCCAATTTCTACACACTGCACGTTTAATTAGTTGTTTTATTTATGGTTTCTAGTATTGTATACTTTTATTAAAATCCTTAGTGTCTTTAGTGTGTACATGATATTACTCACTCTGAAAAGCTGCTGTATTAACCACAATTTATCACTTTGGGATCAATAAAGTCTATCTATCTATCTATCTATCTATCTATCTATCTATCTATCTATCTATCTATCTATCTATCTATCTATCTATCTATCTATCTATCTATCTATCTATCTATCTATCTATCTATCTATCTATCTATCTATCTATCTGTCTATCTATCTATCTATCCAGAGATAGAAAAGGCAAATACATAAAGCGAGCATAATCGTGATCATGGTTTCTTGCTCTCTAGTTCATGTTTGAGGTCTCGGGCAGGGAGGAGGAGGTTCTGATCTGCCTGCAGCAGGAGGACCGAAGGATACAGAGGAAAGATGGAGGAGGAGAGAACCTGCCAATCGGGTTTGAGGTGCTCAAGGTGATAATGATGGACAGATCCTTTTAAATTGCCACAAAAGTGTGATAAGTACAAACTAATCCTTGACGTCTGCCTTCGCAGGTGGAGGTGAACCGCTGCAGCCGTGTGCAGTGTGTGGTGGAGCAGGCGGCCAGCTCCGTCTACATGGACTCCCGCAGTGTGACACTGAGGGGGACTCTGACTCCGGGTCGCTACGTGGTGCTGCCCACGACCTTCCTGCCTGGAGCAACGGGACGCTTTCTGCTACGCCTCTTCTCCCATTCACATGTGCAACTCAGGTGTGCCTATGTGATACCTGTATGGAAACATTATGGCTTGTAGGGTGAGGCGGTATTTCGGGGCTTGTTGGTTTATATTTTGGTATTTTTAGGATGCATGTTTTGGCTTAAAGGGACAACCAAACATTTTTTTTGTTTACGTGTCCTGTCTTACTCTTGAGTCCATGACAAGCAGGTAGACTCCATTCTTTCGACTGTGCATGCAGTAAGCTAAATGTAAGCTTAATGCTCCTCTACCTGCATGCTAACTTCTTTTAAATTATGTTGTTGTATTTGTGATTTAAAGGGAACTAAGGGAGGATTTGCCATCACCCTCTGTCCTCCAATGTTTTCTACCTCAGCCCTCAGTGGTGACCACAGTCCATCTCCGCAGGGCTTCGGGAATCAGCTACCCGAAAGAGTCAGGTGAGTTAGCACATTGCATGCAGTTCGACGTTGCCCCCACAAGTTGCCAGTGGTCTCTGATGGGAGGAAAGGAAGCCATGTTGTCTTTGAATAAATCATGTGAGGAAGTCGAGATCAGGAGTCTCAAACCATCAGCCTGCTAATTGGTTACTGGCTGAACAGAGCTGTCTGCGAGTTTTTATTTTGAAAAAAAGAGACAAAAAAACTGTCCTGTACTGTTGTCTTTTGCTTATCCACGGCCGGGTCAAAAGGAGGCAGCAGCCTAAGCAGAGAAGCCAAGACTTCCCTCTCCTAGGCCACTTCTTCCAGCTCTTCCAGGTGGATCCCGAGGTGTTCCAAGGCTAAGATTCAAGACTCAATCTTATTAGTTTCCCAGAGGGCAAATTGGGTCATAGCGAGGAGCACAAAAACACGTAACGCATGGAGTTACAGTACAAACGTATAACATAAACACAGATAGGTGTTACTAAGCATTATGCTAGTACATGAAAGTCACCATTAAAATAATGCTGAAACAGTACTCAAATGCAATAGTGCACAAATTAATATTAAGACTGGAGTGTCCAGTATGTGCTGTCTTCAGCCAGCTGAGATACAGAGTCCCTCCAGTATGTCCTGGGTCTTCCTTGAGGTCTCCTACCAGTGGAACATGCCCTGAACATCTCACTAGGGAGACGTCTGGGGGGAATCATGATAGATGCCCGGGCCACATGATCTGGCTCCTCTCAATGCATTTGTTGCAAAAAAAAAACAATAAAACTACATTCTTTCAAATCTGTAAGGCCTGAGATAAACTCACTGTTCAACCTGATTTTGCACTTTTCTATCTGTCATGAGCATTCATGTAAATGCTATTTTTTAAAAAGATATGTCACCTTGTGGATACCAAAGAAACAGGAGAGAGCTCAGGCTGTAAACTCAAGTGTTTGATGTAAACTAGAAACATGGAGACAAGTCGCTGATCAAAACTAACAACACAGCCAACCAGTAATCAATACTTACAAAAGATTAGCTCAGACTTATGACAGAAAACCTTCAGCATCTCCTGCTGAAGTTGTCTGAATTAACACACTGGTGTTATGATGTATTGAGTAACTGACTGAGCTGACAATTTTCCTCCATGTCACAGTTGCAGCTCTTGAAAGCAGGAAGTTGTCTCTTGAATTTCCTGTTAAGTTGTTCATTAACACATCGATATATCCTTATCAGATACTGTATGTATTTAAAACAACACTTACTCAAACACAGATGCGGACATGCTCAGCTGGAAGTTTTCATAGTTAATGGTTAAACCCAAAGACAGACTCTGCCCTGACTGCTCACACACTGCAAATTGGAAAAAGATTCTGATGTTGGCAAAATTTCAGCAAATGCAGAGTTAATTTAACTCTGGATGGAGTCAAATCCCTTAAAATATACACTCAGTTGAATAAACTGATAGTGTCTAAAACAAGTGTAAAAATGATGTTTCAGTAAATCATATCCACATGTGTCAATGTAAGGTCTTTAACTCTGACTTTTTCACTCTGAACCTGAAGATGACACTTGTAGAGTCAATCATCCCACCCTTCTCTGAATATTGAACAAGTACCAAAAGAACCAAGTTTCTCTTATGTGCTTAAACCATACATTGTATTTTTATTTCAGCTCATTTTAGAGATTTGTATAATAAATACAGTAACATTTACACTGTGCAGCGTTATTGTAGAGTTAACACTAAGTACTTAAAACACTCTGAGACTGTTTTCCTAACACTCTTTCAAAGTGTTAATCAAAAGTCACACTCTTACATGGCACAAGTATCTGTATTTATTCTGTGTGACATGTTCAGCGCGGCTGGCACGGTGGTGCTGCAGGTTGTGCATGTGCCTCACAGCAAGAAGTTTACCAGTTTAATGCTCATTTAGTTGAATGGTGGATCCAAATTGCCCTTGGGTTTGAGTGTGAGCATGAATGTTGTATGCTTCTCTGTGTGGCCCAACTATTAGCTGGTGACCGGTTCAGACTCTTGTCCAGTGTGGGCTGGGATAGGCTCCAGCCCCTGTGACCTCAAAGTGGATAAATGGTATAGATGATGGATGGTCATGCCCCAGGGACCAGTGATGATGGAAATTTTATATCTATTTCTATATATACATATTTTATATATTCATGTATATATTTTTTCCTCAATTAATCGTCTGATTAATTGTAAATCTGTATTTTTTTCTGACAAATATCAGTATCGGCATCAGCCTCAAAAATTCATATCGTCGGGCCCTACTAAGTACGACAATCTGGCAACAGGACAGGGGAGGACATGGGGGTTAAATACATGAGGTGACTGGGGGTGATGAGACACAACTGGGGAAGAACAATCAGGGATCAGGTGTGACAGGAAGCAAAACGTACAAAGACAAGGACAGACAGGTGAGTTTTCAAAATAAAACAGGAAGTATGAGACAAGACATAAAACTCAAGAACAAAACGGGTAACTTTACTAAGGCAGCAGCAGGATCATGACTCCCTCCTTAGTGGAGGTAACAAGCTCTCGGTCAAACACTAAGTTCCACTCTCTCTTACTAAGACGTATTTTCCTCTTTTTCTGTCTTACTATCAACTGTGTTGTGTTTTTCCTGCTCAACAGCCCCTGACGTTTACGCCATTGTACGCTGTGAGAATGACGCCATACGAACACGGGTCTACAAAGGTGAAGGAAACCCAGAATTCAACCTCAGAGCCATCTTCTACAGGAGACGCCCAAACACACACATCTCTGTCGAGGTTTGTCGACTTCCTGTTTCTTCTTTGTCCATCACACCAAACAAAAGAAGCACACAATCACCCTGACCCTCTCTGTGCAGTTGTGGAGCAGAGGTCTGCTCTGGGACTCGGTGCTCGGCGGAGCTCGGATCAAGACGTCCATATCAGAGAGAAGTCGGAGCCATGTGGTTGACCTACGAGGCGGCCAATCACGTTCAGGAAACAGAGGGTGTGTTTACGTGGAGACGTCCTCGAGCGTCTGCCTCACAGACCTATGATGGCGCAGAGGTGCTTTTTAAGACACTGGAAAAACAACAAATCTGATGCTTCAATGTCAAAATATGATCCCAACAATCATCAAGGTGCTAAATTTTCAAGATGAACTTGACAAGAATCTTTGTAGTCTGTGGTGATCTGCTGGTCAGATTCACAGAATGGAGATTTCTTTAAATCAGCAGTCCAAAAGATTTTAAAATCTGCTGCCAAATTACAATTTAGTGTAATAATATATTCAGTATTTATCTGTGTTTTCTAATGTATTGTTTTACTTTTGCAGTTATTCTTTTAAAATGTAAATTTTATGATTATTTATGTTTTTATTTAAAAGAATGTAAATGTAACAAACTCCACTGACATTTGGGTTTGAAGATAATTGTCTATATCGTATAGTTCTTTTTTTTAAAATTCTGTATCATACCTGAAAATAAACATAAATATGTTCAATATATGTTCAAGTTTATTTTTATATTATTGTGGAGGTTTGATTTTTTAAAATATTAATAATATAAACACAAAAGTGTACAGAAGAGGATTAGGGCCAAAGAGGATACACTTTTTTTAGAGGTTAAGTTTGCAAGAAAAAGGTAAACAATTAGCGATTCAGGTCTGATTTTTTTGTAATCTCAAAAAGTACTTATTTTTTTTCCCAAAATTATTTTTCTCCCGAAGAATTTTGTCATTATTCCAGATGATTCTGACTCTTAAATTTGAATTCTCACTATTTTTGAGAATTCAAATTTTAACCTTATTATCATGACTTCAGTCCTTAGATTCTGACTTCAATCTTGCAATTCTGTTTTAAATCTTAAAATTCTGTCCTCCTTGGGTTTTCTTTATGCCAGAAATTTAAATTAATGCAATGCTTATCAAAAAAAGAAAAAGTCAAATTCCTGTTTTGATACCAAGACACAAGAATCATAGAACTGGGCACCAACTCAGTAGTTTCTTGTATTTAGGTATCAAAAAATGCAATAACACATCTTCAAAATTTCAAAATAAAAACAATTTCGACCCAGACATTGTCAATATTTTTAAGGACATAGCTTGATTGTTTATCTTTATTGGGTCTTCTCTGAGCAAACACGGTCAACCTACACTACACAGAGTCATATTGCACATGAAATCCATCCAACAATTTAAAGTATTCAATCAAAACTACGTCCATGGTCTGCCTTTAAAGTCCAAAGCATTCTTAAAGGATAAGTTCGGTTTCTACAGCTTTCACATTGTTTATAGAGTGAAGTAGAACAATATACTCACCCAGAAGGCTTTCCTGATCCAAACAGTGCTTCGGGAGATATTTAGATCCAAAATCGAGTGGTGGACATCCGTATAATGGTAGCACATAGGGCATGTATAGCGCCACTCCTAAAACTGCATTAATCGTCCAAAAACTCATTAGTTTCACCAATATTTCATCATGGTCCGCTCGGGGACATGTCTTTGTGACTGTGCTGACCTCTGAACTGAAGAAAGAGAATGTTTGCCTCCGCACATGCACAGTGCGGCTCATTATTTCAGAGGAAGACCGCCGGCTACACAGCGACTTTCTTCTCCCAGTTTTTGCAAAATGGACGAATATCTATCGGATGAAGATGTTGTGGAGGAGAACTTTGAATATGATGGGTGTCCTTACAGTTTCGAGCCAGAGTATACAGATGAGGAGCTCATCGAAAGGAGGACGCAGAGGCAAAGAGAAGAACAGCTGGCCAGAGAGTACTGCGCAGGCGCGGAGGCAAACATTCTTCTTCTTCAGTTCAGAGGTCAGCACAGCCACAAAAAACATGTCTGGGGCGACACAGACTGTAATGGAGGAGTAGCCTGAGCAGACCATGATGAAATATTGGTGAAACTAATGAGTTTTTGGACGATTTTGGATCTAAATATCTCCTGAAGCACTGTTTGGATCAGGAAAGCCTTCTAGGTGAGTATATTGTTCTACTTCATTCTATAAACAATGTGAAAGCAGCAGAAACCGAACTTATCCTTTAAAGTAAGACATTCTTACTTGCTTCACACTTCAGGAAATGTGTGACTACTCAGGCCATTTCAAAAACTCCCCTAATGATATAATTAGGGCATAAGCCACCTGCTCCACATGGTAGACTCTCCTCTAGTAAAGTGTTTGTTCAAGGCAGGTGCAGCAGAGTGAGCATGCACAGGTGTATTTGGGTATGGATATGGTCGTGTGCAGCTCATGAAGATGTACACCAAAAGACAAGAAATTGCAAGTGCCTAACAAAATTAGGAGGTTAAAAAAACGATGGTTTCCCATCCTTTAAATGCAAAATTATAATTGTGGCTAATCACAGCAGCAGAACTTTACAGAAACACCACAGCACCTCACACCTCTGCCTCTCTCACTGTGTGTCCTGTTATAGTGTGAGCCAAACAGAGAAAAGGTGACGGCTCATTTCACTGTTATCTCTTCTCATTTAGAAGTATTTGTTTATCACAGGCTTGTGTGCTGCCTGTCTTTCAGCTGCAAACCCAGCTGGCTTCATACTACCCTAATAAAAGACTTTACAGCTGTTCATATCTTAAAGCAGCACTAAGTTGTTTTTTCCACCCTTATATAATATTCTAGAATAATTGTGATGGTTCATCACCTTACAACATGTTTAATGACGCCTCTGTCATGCTCTGAGGGCGTCTGTATCACCATCACTGGCACTGTGTAACTTCGATGTGGATGGTAGGAACACTTCCACACTAAAAAAACTACACATTTTTACCGCTTTGACTGCTTTACGTCACTTCCCCCTCCTTCCCCGTTTATTTAAAAGACAGAATTTGAGGTGAAAGTTAACCGTTTAACTCCCAGCTCGACTGTTCTGCAGAGGTCAATAAATTCATGAATATTTAATGTGCTAAATAAACATAACACATCATTGTTTGTTTCTGTCAATGTTTCATGATACATAAAAAATGGCAAATAAACCAAAAGAACTGGTATTTGTTTGTGAATTTTAAAGGTTTAAATTATTTATTAATTAGATTTGTATTACATCATTATTTTAAAAACAAAACCATTCACTAAGATGATCATGTATATATGTTATCAAAAATATTCTTTGTTTGTCAAACTCAAAATCATCTATTTTATGTTATTTTTGCATTTTTTACAGACATTTCTGCCTTTTCTAATTGATTTTGTCCCAAATATTTGTGCATTTTTATGTCATCACAGAATCAACCGTTGGCTTTTAAATCCTTTCAATCCCACACCAAGAAAATATCGAGATTTTTGGTTTGTTTGTAGTTTTCTTTGTTCCCCGAAATGTTAATGGAACCAAATAATTATTTGACTTGTTCTGTTTCTTACTTTTGTATAGAAAAATAATTCCTCTCCAAAATAATACCCATTCTCCACCACTGACTGTTTCATATACAATTCTGCTTCTGGCAATTTCTTTGCAGATTAATAACACAAATGTCAACATGTACTCATGGTTTGTTTGTTTTGTACATTTAAAATAAAGTTTGGGAAATAAATAAGCTGTAGCCTACTTCCACTTTGCTCAAACTGGAAACCAGTGTAGCATACTACAAAATAAACCTACCAGAACAGTCATACTACATACTACATTTAAATGTAGTATGTAGTATGTAGTAGACGAATTCGAAAACGTCCAATGTCTCACACCCCCTCACCGAGTGGCAGTGAAACACAGAAGTACATTCAGTGCATCACTCATCTGCCAAAGACGCACCACAGTTATTCCTGCCTGTGGACATCAGACTTTACAAAACTAAAAATTGTCTGATAAAAAAACTTGAACTGTATTTTATTTGTTTGGAAAACCTGATATTGTATTAGAAACTGATGCAGTTGTAAAAATAGATTTATCCTGGTATCATTAGGAAGGAAAATTTGATATTTTAGGCAAACATGACAATATTTGTTAATTAAACTTGGTAAAAGTGGTTATAAAACATGTGTTTTGCTTTATTGTTTTGTACAACTTGATTTTTTAGGATCATTAAAGGAGACATATCATGCTGATGCATGATTTAATACTTACATATAATATAATACATTTGAAAACAAGACTTTACACCCCCTTAATTTTCAAAAAATAAGATATTGTATTTTTTCTGATATCCTAGAACGTACCTTTCTGTTTATTGGAGTAATCTGATAAAACACTTCCTCCTCTGTGATGTCCGTTAGCCACAAAACCGTCACCGAGGAACACATTCGTCCAGCAGCAGTATATAGCTCCCTAGCTCACACTCACTCATTACCAGCTCTGGCCTGTAGGGGGACTCAATACGCGGTCGCTGCTTTGAGCCTGCTGGAAAATACAGTAGAAGAAGAAGGACAGGCTGGCTGTACCCCCGATAGAACTGACCAATCAGAACACAAAGGGCTGTGACGTTGCGAGGTAACTTTAGGTCAGCCTGGAAACCGAGTGTTTCAACGAGAGCTTGATAATGGCCTAAAATGAGGATTTTGAGAACGCTATTGTGGGGCAATGAAGGAACTAAATGACTGGTACTGAGGGCAGAAATGCTTTACAGGCATCTTAGTCTGGCATAGTGAAAAGGAGAAACAAGCATGATATGTCTCCTTTAATATTTTTTTCGGAAAAAATGTAAAATTATTCCTCAGGAAAACTTGTTACTTTTGTTGGAAACTTCGATATATTTCAGGAAATTGTGACCATGATTGTTAGGTAAACTAAATCATTTTTACATTTTTACCAGACAGACTTGTATTTTGTGCGAAAAACTAAAAATTGTCTGTAAAAAACCTGAACTGTATTTTATTTGTTTGGAAAACCTGATATTATTGTATTAGAAAGTGATGCAGCCGTAAAAACAGATTTATCTTGGTATCATTAGTCAGGAAAATTTGATATTTTAGGTAAACATGACAATATTTGTTAATTAAACTTGGTAAAGGTGGTAATAAAACATGTGTTTTGCTTTCTTGTTTTGAACAACTTGATTTGTTAAAGGACATTAATCATTTTTGTCTGAAAAAATGTAAAACTATTCCTCAGGAAAACTTGATATTGGTTAAAAAAAATGCTACTTTTGTTGGAAACTTTGATATATTTCAGGAAATTATGATCATGATTGTTAGGGAATCTTAATCAGTTTTAAAAAAAAATTACCAGACTTGTAAACTTTAGCGAAAAACTTAAAATTGTCAGTTAATAAAACTTGAACTGTATTTTATTTGTTTGGAAAACTGAATGCAGTTGTTTCGATTAATATGGCAAAAAAGGCCATAACTAAAAAACTGATGTATTTTGTGGCAACCTAAAATAATATTTTGAAAAGTCCTTGATACTGAAAGTCAGGAAACTTGATATTTAGGCAAAGATGACCATGTTTGTTGATACTGTTTCTCAAGTGAAGCTCCTGTTTGTCAGGAAAATGCAGTATATTTGTTTCTCAGGAAAACTTGAAAAAGATGCTAACATGACAAAGTTTGGAGACAAAACTTGGCACAAGAACCTAGTTTAAAACTTTCAATGTTTAGAAGTTAATTTTATTCATTGAAAAAATGTTATTTTAGTGGAATTATTTTTATTTTATTTTAATTGAAAACTTCATATAGTCCTTCAAGTGAATCTTAGTCGTTTTTGGGCGACAAACCAAGCTTTTTTTTGCTCTTATCAAAATAATGAATGCATTTTTCCCTTTAACTGTGTATTGGAGAATAGAAATTGACCACCCTTTGTAAAATATACTTTTACTTTCCACAAACCAACTTTTTCTCCACCGGTGCAAGCTCGTGTACTTTGACGCATGCCGCACAGACGCGACCCTCCCGCTGGGAGCGTGCACGCCTCTTCTGAGCATGCGCGTCCCTGACAGTCAGTTGGTGTCAGAGAGCAGCGGCGGCAGGTACGAGGCCAGGTGACCTCAGGTAAGCAGAGAGGGTTCAGCCCAAAACAGAATGTTCATACCATGAAGTTTTTTGTCTTAACAACCTGTTTTGCTGAATGTAAAGGATTTAAAATGTCAAATAAGTCATCAACCATCCGGGCAGATGCACTCATCCTATTTTAAAATTAACATAGTAATTGGCCTAATAGGTCTTACTGTAACTTTGTGATTTTAATCTCAAGTAAAGACACAAAATGATACTATTTATTGTTCTTTTTATTATTATTTAGTAAGTCTAACATTTTGCTCTATGCTCTTTCAAACTGAAAATGAGCAGTTTTGATTTTAATTGCGGTCAAATTGGCTATTTCCCATGTTCTAAACAGCACTATTAACTTAACTAACTTAACATTGAGGATTTTAATTTAATGTGATGCCTGGTAACCACAGTTTTAAATCAATGTGATCAGATTTTGTTTTACTGTGTCATGATGGGTGCAGAGGAAGAACAAGAACAAGCTTTCGCTTTCATTTTGCACAGTAAGTTATTCCACTAACCAGTGGTCTTTAAAATTAAATGATTTACTAAACTCCTGGTAAGGCACTGCAGTTCATCCTCTGTGACCAGATCAGCCATATCTTACCCGGATACAGCAGTACTATTTTCTGATTGGCTGATATGTAGCTGTATGTTATATTTTAATTGGCTGGTGGGGCGTTGCTAGGTCGTGTCAAGCTCCCCTATTTTGAAATATGTGGACAGTGTTTGCTTTAGACACATATTTTAGTTTTGCTTTCGCCAACCAGCTGTGAAAAGTCCTAAAAGTCCACCTGTTTCAGGTAAACAAGAAGCTCAGCGGTAAAAGTACAATTGTTGTTTTCTTAAATATATTTGTATTTTTTATATTTTGTATTCATGATACACTTAGTTTAACATCCTGAGACCCTGCATACTCATATGAGAACATTTATCCCTCTCAGACCCACAATACTTTTGTGTTTTTATTAAGCAATCTACAACAAACAACAAACAAAAACATGATTCATTTATTAAACAGTACACAATTTATCATAAAAATTTAAAAATAACAATTAATAATGATACAATAAACATTCTTGAACCTCAAAAGAGTACAAGGAAAAAGATCAAGAGGAAAGAATATTCATATTATTTTGAATGTTTCCATCATTTTAAAAACTGGCCATCCAATCTGACAAAATAAGTAACATGGAAGTATGTATAGGCTTCAAAGCACAGCATTCTTGGCATTTATAGCATTTTTTTCCTACAGGTTCAACAATCAGGTCGAAGCATAGTGTATAAAGTCATTGAGGAAGCAAAACAATAACATGTTGACATTAAAACATAACTTATATTTATATTTAAGTATTTTCAAAAAGCAGGTACTCCAGTCTTTTAACTGAAGTAAAAATTTGACTGAACATCTTCCATAGTGATTGTGCCTTGTAGTTAGGTCAAGTTGTGATTAACTGAATAAATTGTTGTAAATATTTTTTTCAAGTGGTCCATTTAGAAACGTTTACAAGTGTTAATATGTCTTGTTCAATCAATCAATCAATCTTAATTCGTATAGCCCCAGTTTATAACAAGTTTTAAAGATTCAGTCAATTTTTATTTTTATACTACCATGTATGTTTGGTAGAATATAAATTTATTAAAAGAAAAGCCCCTTGAGATATGAATCTCATTTACAACAGGGTCCTCATGTCTATATGGTTGTCAATATAGTCACTATAATCAATAACAACCATGGATAAAGAAATCAATCTTATTAACATCTATAATAGTTTTAAACTAGATATGGATGATGTTGATTAATGTAGCAGCATAAAGCTGCACTGCCATATAAATGGGTTTAACTGATCTAAAAGTATAAAGTTAGGTTTCAAGAAGAAGAAAATTCCTGCCCACCCAGCTCCTAATGTATAATAGAAATGCCTCTCGGTTACATACAGTAACTGATTTGTTCCACTCTCCTTTATTGACATGTACAGTTGAATATCATCAGTATAACAATGAAAATTAACAAAGTGTTTTCTCATGACTAACCAAAGGGAAGTATATTTACGGAGAAGAGAACTGGACCAGGCCCAGAATCTTGAGGAACTCCGTAACTGATGTTGGTGTACAGAAAAGACATCTCTTTATTCTGTCAAGTGGCATCTATCAGGTAAGTGGAACTTGAACCAATTTAAGTCAAGAAGTCCCTGTAATCCAAAGTAGTTCCTCTAATATCTGTAGATGATTTGATCTATGGTGTCAAAAGCTGCACTAAGACCTAGCAAGACAAGTACAGACAGAAGTTCATCATCTGAAGCTGAGAGGAAGTAGTTTGTTACTTTAGCTAGTCTCTGTACTGTGTTGAGCTTTAAAACCTAAGTGAAAGGAGGTTAAACATTTTACTTTTGAATCTGTAAATATATATAAATGTGCACATGTTGCTCTTCTCATCTGTGTTCCAGTTTTAATGGTCAAATTGTCTCTAAGGGAATGCAGTCAAATTTCTTAGAGAAAAAGAGACGTGTCCTTTCATGAGGTTTTTAAAAACCAGCACTCTTGTTGTTTTGTGAACAATAACGTTGTCAATGCTGTCAGAATTGAGAGGACTGACCTGACCCTTTATTTAATTAGTTTATAAGCATAAACATGCATTAATAGTGGTGTAAATTGAAGCCTTATTCCAGTTATGAATTCATAACACCTTCCTCAGACAATCAATATCAGTGGTCCCTGTCATTTCTCCGCCCCATCAGCTCAGAGTCTTCACACGACAGTCATCTTTAACTCAAAATGTCAGGCAACCGGTTTGTTCAAACCTTCCAGGCCCTTTCAGCAACCACAATAGGTAAGACCAGCACCTCTATTATGGCTTAAAATAAATTGTAAGTGTTAAATTATTTATCTAAACAAGCTTCATTTCCTCATGCAGTTGCTTTTGTACTGTGTTTGTGGGCCATACCCATCGCTCAGATTGCAATTGGTAAGTAATCGATGCACATTTCCCGAACATTTTTATAATGAAGTAACAGCACCCCTAATCCTCCATCCTCCTTAGGAGCGATATACCTGCATGACTGTCCTCGACAGCACTACATCCCCATCTATCTGATTGTGACGGGGGTCTTTAGCATTTTCCTGTCCTGCCTGCCTGGCACACAGAAGCAACAAGGTGGTCATCCAGCCAGCACCTCCTGGTACTCCCTGATCTCCTTGTTTCTCTTCTGCTGGTTTATCACTGGTAAGTTTGAGAACTGAAGCCTGAAAGATCAGACTATATTGAAGTGCAGTTTAACTAGCAGACCCCAATTCCAATGAAGATGGGACGTGGGCCTGTTTATCAAAAAGATTCTAAAATTTTTTCAAATTTTGTCTTGCGAGGTTTTCGGAGAACCAACCAGTGATGGTTTCTAAAGTGTTTCTGAGCCCACGTGGTAAAATCCTTTACAGAGTGGTGTCTGTTTTTAATCCAGTGCTGCCTCAGGGATTGTTGGTCATGGGCATTCAATGTTGGTTTTCAGAATTGCTGCTTCATGCATACCCCTTTTCCACTAAGCTGGTTCCAGGGCTGGTGCTAGTGCTGGTGCTAGAGCCGGTTCACAATTGGTTCAAGTGTGAACCGGTTAAGAACCGTTTGCTTTTCCACAAACGGGTGCCGGCCAGAGAGCTACGTCAGCACGTCAATACATCTTTATACGTCATGCCAGTTTCCCATAACAACTAGCGAACAACAATAAACAAAACAATAAACTTACTAGGCTCTGTGGAGGTTTGCTCCATGGTTGTGTCCTCCTGCATAGACTCCAGCATGGCTGTGGCCAAATTCAATGCCCCGGTAGCGCTGCACGCCGGTCGGTCCCCGAGAACAGCATCGAGCATTTTGTAATGCGGGCTGTTAAAACGTGGCCGACCATTGCCACTACGGTCCAGCTCGGTCTTCTGGTCCCTATATTCTTTCTTTGTATATTCTTTAGATATATATATATATATATATGTTCTTTTCAATCTGTTTTTCGCTTACTCCAACCTCGTCTTTTTAAAAATGGCTCTCTTCCATGTTTTTACTCTGCTAATCCCGCCCCCACCCCCTGACGTAACCGCGTAGCCCCCGACGTAACCTGGTTCTTTCTGCTGGCCCAGCAAAGAGTTGGTGCTTGCCAAGCACCGGTTTTGAGAGCCAGCAACCGGTGCTTAGTCTGTGGAATACCAAAGAACTGGTGCTAAGTCTGGCTCTAGCTCCGAACCAGCCCTGGAACCAGCTTGGTGAAAAAGGGGTAGCCGAGATTTCTCCAGGTTCTCTGGATCTTTTGATCTTGTACTTTAGATGATGAAATCCTTAAACTGAACCGTTGAGGTTGCTCTGTGCACTACTGACTGATTTTTTGTTCAGGACTGTTACAAGGGACATCCCTTGTAATTTCTTTACTTTTCTTTCCCCAGGTAACGTGTGGATCTACTCCATCTATGAGCCAAACTACAACAAAAACACCACAGATATAAGTACTTACTGTAACAAAACCGTTTACCTGTTTGCCTTCTGGACCACAAACCTGGTCTACATCCTTATAGGTGCGGTCATCTTTTGTGGCTGCTGCTGCTGCTTCTGCTTCGGCTGCTTCGGCTTCTTCGGCTTCTTCGCATCAGGCAACCAAGAGCACGATGTTAGTAACGTTTAAAGAGAAAAACTAATGGGTGATGCGTCGAGAAGCATCTTCTTGAGCTGCACATGTGGGTTTTTATTGCTGAGGCTTTTCTATCTCTGCAGATGCTGCTCCTTCCAGTATTTCAAGTCTGTGTATCCAACACATTGTTCACGTGTTTATGCCAGAAATTGGGCTTAAACTTGACAATGTGAGATGAAATGATGAAAATTTGTTATATGAGTGAAATAAGTTACTGTTTAGCCTTTATACTCACATTTAGGCAGAGTTACTGGTAGATGTAGAAATAATTATTTACTGCTAAATATATTAATAAGAATGATGCCATGAAAATTGTTCACACAAAAAATGTCATTTCAGGATTTTTTACAGATTTATTATAAAAGATGCACTTGATGAGACTTGAGGTGATTTTGGGGGGAAAGTGATAAATAATACGTTTGGTTGAAAATTTGTGAGCATGTGGGAAATAGACCATACTTTGTACAGAAAATTTAGTATAAGTTAAAGAGCTTTATTTCCATTTGTTGCTTTTGTTTTTATTTAGCAAAGAGATAAAATTGTAAAAGTTGTTGCATCACAAGGCTACCATTAGAAGTCTTGGAAAATGTGCTAAAGAATGTGGCCTTGTCCACATGAAAATGTTTTGTGCAAACACGGCATCATTTCAAGAAGTCTGTCCTCTCCCATGAAAACACTGAGAGCGCTGTAGTACATATGCCAGGCCTATAAGTGGCACTGTGGTGCTGCTGCAGCAATATACCAAAACTAGAGGAGAACACATGGAGCATGTACATAAAACATGTGACATGTCTACAAACACTAGAGTAGTCTGTTCACCATGTCCTCTTGTTGCTGACGGTGATCGATGAGGAGCAGATTTCACTGCTGAAGCATCAAGCTCAGTAGATTCTACAACACCAACACAACACTGTCTTCTGACATTGTTTCTTTGTTGACAAAGTTGGCACATGTGCTTTTAAGGGAGAGGTGAAGCGATCGTCATAGTTTCTGAGCGCATCTGTATTTTTTGTGCACTTCAAAATTCAATGTAGGAGATTCAGCCCCTAAAAGGCCAGATCCATGTGGAAAAAATACTGATTCAAATAAAGACTTATGTGGAATTTGTCTCTGTGTGGATGGCCTATGGTCTATGAGCTGCCTCAGTTGCTGGTGTAACCCAGTTGTTCTCAATGACTTTCTGTGGTGCCCCTCTTTTGAGTAATATTGTATTACTTTCTTTCAATTCTTCTAACTCAGTCACTGTTTTCTGCTTCTTCTCATTCTGTCTTCATTTATTGCTCTGTTCAGAACAGGTCTTATTAGAATACCGTAAAATACCAAATAGTAGCCGGGGCGTTTATTTGCTTCAATTACTGAGCAGACCAGGCTTTTATTGGGGACCAGGCGACTATTTGGGACAGGCTCTTAATTCCTTTTGAACAGAAATTTTAATTTGCAAAAAAAGAAAAAATATGGTAAATATAGTCAAATCATATATTTACACTAGTATGAATAATACATGTACATTTTCAAGGCAAGATTACAGTACTGCTGTTACACTCTTGTCTTCTTTCAGCACTGTCTAACGCTCTTAATACTGGTCAGGAACAACTGGTAGTTAAGGTCTTACTTCTGTTTTTTTTCACTGCACCAGGGACATGGAGATAAGCAGCATTGTTCCGCTTACTGACGTGACTGGCCCCCTGACAATAATTAAGAGCAAAAAACAAACAGCAGCACTCTTCTTCGTTGAATTTTCAAAGCCATATAGTCTGTAAGATTCAAGCTTTTTGCGCTCTAGTGCCCTCTGTGGACGTTGAGTGTAGCTGCACTGTCATGAAACAGAGCGCCTCACACCAACGTGCATTTGTTGACATACAGAGGGGGGAGAAGCCGACAGGACATCCAGAGAGACAAATAACTTTAAAGGTTCAGTCTGATCATGTTTCTATTCAAGTGTCAGTTGTCAGTTGTGAGCTCAGCATTTGCATCCGTGTTCTGTAAACTTCGACCGCAGCTCGTACGCTGCGCTGAATAAATTACACCCGGCGTTTATTTGGGACCGGGCGTTTATTTGGTATTTTACGGTACTTCATGTCTGTTGTACTTGAGAGTCAGCCACATCACTGGATTTCATTTTTCCCCTTGAATAAATAAATTTTATATTACGAGTAAATATGTATGGACATTAAAATGCTTGGTTGCATTAGTTTATGGTTCCCTGGGAAGATAAAGCTATACGCGCTGTTTGGTGCTTCAAGAGTGTTGGCAATTTTGTTGGAGGGAATTAACAGCATACATGCATGCAGAGCCAAGTGGCCCATTTGACAGTACAGGCAAATGCTAAGGCCTCTGTGGAGGTGAAAAAAATTCACTTTCAATGTAAGTATATTAAAAATAGTGATTACTATTATCTCCTTAAACAGAAAAGCTCACAGTGTTTCAAATGTAAACAAACATTTATTGCATAGTGTAAATGTAGCTTATGTATATAGCTATTGTGTGCAAACTGTGTGGTTATTTCAACCATTTGATGTAGATTTTTGTACATACAAATTATTTCAATTATTATTTGTGGTAATAATAAAACGCCCAGTCTGCTCAATGATTGAAACAAACAAACGCCACGGCTTTTATTTGGTATTTTACGGTATGTTTTTATGGTAACCTATAATAATACTTTGAAAAGTCCTTCATACTGAAAGTCAGGAAAGTTTGATATTTAGGCAAAGATGACCATGCTTGTTGATATTGTTTCTCAAGTGAAGCTCCTGTTTGTCAGGAAAATGCAGTAGCCTATATTTATTTCTCAGGAAAACTTGAAAAAGAAGCAAACATGCAGTTTGTTGACAAAACTTGGCATAAGAACCTATAAAACTTTCAATGTTTAGAAGTTAATTTAATTTACTGAAAAATGTTTTTTGTGGAATTATTTTATTTTAATTGAAAACTTCATATAGTCCTTCAAGTGAATCTTAGTTGTTTTTGGGCGACAAACCAAGCTTTTTTTTGCCCTTATCAAAATCATGAATGCATTTTTCCCTTTAACTGTGTATTGGAGAATAGAAATTGGCCACCCTTTGTAAAATATACTTTTACTTTCCACAAAAACAACCTTTTCTCCACCGGTACCAGCTCGTGTACTTTGACCCATGCCGCACAGCCGTGACCCTCCCGCTGGGAGCGTGCACGCCTCTTCTGAGCATGCGCGTCCCTGACAGTCAGTTGGTGTCAGAGAGCAGCGGCGGCAGCAGGTACGAGGCCAGGTGACCTCAGGTAAGCAGAGAGGGTTCAGCCCGAAACAGAATGTTCATACCATAAAGTTTTTTGTCTTAACAACCTGTTTTGCTGAATGTAAAGGTTTCACATTTCAAATAAGTCATCAACCATCCGGGCATATGCACTCATCCTATTTTAAAATTAACATAGTAATTGGCCTAATAGGTCTTACTGTAACTTTGTGATTTTAATCTCAAGTAAAGACACAAAATGATACTATTTATTGTTCTTTTTATTATTATTTAGTAAGTCTAACATTTTGCTATATGCTCTTTCAAACTAAAAATGAGCCGTTTTGATTTTAATTGTGGTCAATTAGGCTATTTCCCATGTTCTAAACAGCACTCTTAACTTAACTAACTTAACATTGAGGACTTTAATTTAATGTGATGCCTGGTAACCACAGTTTTAAATCAATGTGATCAGATTTTGTTTTACTGTGTCATGATGGGTGTGGAGGAAGAACAAGAACAAGCTTTCGCTTTCATTTTGTACAGTAAGTTATTCCACTAACCAGTGGTCTTTAAAATTAAATGATTTACTAAACTCCTGATAAGGCACTGCAGTGCATCAGCGATATCTTACCCAGATACAGCAGTACTATTTTCTGATTGGCTGATATGTAGCTGTATGTTATATTTTAATTGGCTGGTGGGGCGTTGCTAGGTCGTGTCAAGCTCCCCTATTTTGAAATATGTGGACAGTGTTTGCTTTAGATACATATTTTAGTTTTGCTTTCGCCAACCAGCTGTGAAAAGTCCTAAAAGTCCACCTTTTTCAGGTAAACAAGAAGCTCAGCGGTAAAAGTACAGTTATTGTTTTCTTAAATTATTTGTATTTTTTATATTTTGTACTCATGATACATGTATGTTAACATCCTGGGACTCCGCATACTCATATGAGAACATTTATCCCTCTCAGACCCATGATACTTTTATGTTTTTATTAAGCAATCTACAACAAACAAAACATCATTCATTTATTAAACAGTACACAATTTATCATAACAATTTAAAAATAACAATTAATAATGATACAATAAACATTCTTGAACCTCAAAAGAGTACAAGGAAAAAGATAAAGAGGAAAGAATATTCATATTATTTTGAATGTTTCCATCATTTTAAAAACTGGCCATCCAATCTGACAAAATATGTAACATGGAAGTATGTATAGGCTTCAAAGCACAGCATTCTTGGCATTTACAGCATTTTTTTCCCTACAGGTTCAATAATCAGGTCAAAGCATAGTGTATAAAGTCATTGAGGAAGCAAAACAATAACATGTTGACATTAAAACATATCTTACATTTATATTTAAGTATTTTTAAAAAGCAGGTACTCCAGTCTTTTAACTGAAGTAAAAATTTGGCTGAACATCTTCCATAGTGATTGTGCCATGTAGTTAGGTCAAGTTGTGATTAACTGAATAAATTGTTGTAAATATTTTTTTCAAGTGGTCCATTTAGAAACGTTTACAAGTGTTAATATGTCTTGTTCAATCAATCAATCAATCTTAATTTGTATAGCCCCAGTTTATAACAAGTTCTAAACATTCAATCAGTCAATTTTTATTTTTATACTACCATGTATGTTTGGTAGAACATAAATTTATTAAAAGAAAAGCCCCTTGAGATATGAATCTCATTTACAACAGGGTCCTCATGTCTATATGGTGGTAAATATAGTTACTATAATCAATAACAACCATGGATAAAGAAATCAATCTTATTAACATCTATAATGATTTTAAACTGGACATGGATGATGTTGATTAATGTAGCAGCATAAAGCTGCACTGCCATATAAATGGGTTTAACTGATCTAAAAGTATAAAGTTAGGTTTCAAGAAGAAGAAAATTCCTGCCCACCCAGATCCTAATGTCTTATAGAAATGCCTCTCGGTTACATACAGTAACTGATTTGTTCCACTCTCCTTCATTGACACGTACAGTTGAATATCATCAGCAAACCAATGAAAATTAACAAGTGTTTTCTCATGACTAACCAAAGGGAAGTATATTTACGAAGAAGAGAACTGGACCAGGCCCAGAACCTTGAGGAACTCTGCAACTGATTTTGGTGTACAGAAAAGACATCTCTTTATTCTGTCAGGTGGCATCTATCAGGTAAGTGGAACTTGAACCAATTTAAGTTAAGCAGTCCCTGTAATCCAAAGTTGTCCCTCTAATATCTGTAGATGATTAGATCTATGGTGTCAAAAGCTGCACTAAGACCTAGCAAGACAAGTACAGAGAGAAGTTCATCATCTGAAGCTGAGAGTAAGGAGTTTGTTACTTTAGCTAGTCTCTGTACTGTGTTGAGCTTTAAACCGTACTGAAAGGAGGTTAAACATTTCACTTTTGAATCTGTAAATATATATAAATGTGCACACGTTGCTCTTCTCATCTGTGTTCCTGTTTTATTGGTCAAATTGTCTCTAAGGGAATGCAGTCAAATTTCTTAGAGAAAAAGAGACGTGTCCTTTCATGAGGTTTTTAAAAACCAGCACTCTTGTTTTGTGAACAATAACGTTGTCAATGCTAGCACTGATTCTCAATTGAATTCAGGCAGAATTGAGAGGACTGACCTGACCCTTTATTTAATTAGTTTATAAGCATAAACATGCATTAATAGTGGTGTAAATTGAAGTGTTATTCCAGTTATGAATTCATAACACCTTCCTCAGACAATCAATATCAGTGTCCCCTGTCATTTCTCCGCCCCTCTCAGCTCAGAGTCTTCACACGACAGTCATCTTTAACTCAAAATGTCAGACAACCGGCTTATTCAAACCTTCCAGGCCCTTTCAGCAACCACAATAGGTAGGACCAGCACCTCTATTATGGCTTAAAATAAATTGTAAGTGTTAAATTATTTATCTAAACAAGCTTCATTTCCTCATGCAGTTGCTTTTGTACTGTGTTTGTGGGCCATACCCATCGTTCAGATTGCAATTGGTAAGTAATCGATGCACATTTCCCGAACATTTTTATAATGAAGTAACAGCACCCCTCATCCTCCATCCTCCTTAGGAGCGATATACCTGCATGACTGTCCTCGACAGCACTACATCCCCATCTATCTGATTGTGACGGGGGTCTTTAGCATTTTCCTGTCCTGCCTGCCTGGCACACAGAAGCAACAAGGCGGGAATCCAGCCAGCACCTCCTGGTACTCCCTGATCTCCTTGTTTCTCTTCTGCTGGTTTATAGCTGGTAAGTTTGAGCAGCTGGAGCCTGAAAGATCAGACTATACTGAAGCGCAGTTTAACTAGCAGACCCCAATTCCAATGAAGATGGGACATGGGCCTGTTTATCAAAAAGATTCTCAAAAATTTTTAAATTTTGTCTTGCAAGGCTTTCAGAGAACCAACCAGCGATGGTTTCTAAAGTGTTTCTGAGCCCACGTGGTAAAATCCTTTACACAGTGATGTCTGTTTTAATCCAGTGCTGCCTCAGGGATTGTTGGTCATGGGCATTCAGTGTTGGTTTTCAGAATTGCTGCTTCATGCAGAGATTTCTCCAGGTTCTCTGGATCTTTTGATATTTTGTACTTTAGATGATGAAATCCTTAAATTGAACTGTGGATGTTGATCTGTGCACTACTGACTGATTTTTTGTTTACGACTGTTGCATACCTCGTAATATCAGTTTTTTCCCCCCCAGGTAACGTGTGGATCTACTCCATCTATGAGCCAAACTACAACAAAAACACCACAGATATAAGTACTTACTGTAACAAAACCGTTTACCTGTTTGCCTTCTGGACCACAAACCTGGTCTACATCCTTATAGGTGCGGTCATCTTTTGCTGCTGCTGCTGCTTCTGCTTCGGCTGCTTCGGCTTCTTCGCATCAGGCAACCAAGAGCACAATGTTAGTAACGTTTAAAGAGAAAAACTAATGGGTGATGGAACGAGAAGCATCTTCTTGAGCTGCACACGTGGGTTTTTATTGCAGAGGGTTTTCTATCTCTGCAGATGCTGCTCCTTCCAGTATTTCAAGTCCGTGTATCCAACACATTGTTCACGTGTTTATGCCAGAAATTGGGCTTAAACTTGACAATGTGAGATGAAATGATGAAAATTTGTTATATGAGTGAAATAAGTTACTGTTTTGTAAGTTTTATACTCACATTTAGGCAGAGTTACTGTAAGATGCAGAAATAATTATTTACTGCTAAATATATTAATAAGAATGATGCCATGAAAATTGTTCACACAAAAAATGTTATTTCAGGATGCATTACAGATTTATTATAAAAGATGCACTTGATGAGACTTGAGGTGATTTTGGGGGGAAAGTGATAAATAATAAGTTTGGTTAAAAATTTGTAAGCACATGGGAAATAGACCATACTTTGTACAGAAAATTTAGTGTAACTTAAAGAGCTTTATTTCCATTTGTTGCTTCTGTTTTTATTTAGCAAAGAGATAAAATAGTAAAAGTTGTTGCATCACAAGGCTACCATTAGAAGTCTTGGAAAATGTGCTAAAGAATGTGGCCTTGTCCACATGAAAATGTTTTGTGTAAACACGGCATCATTTCAAGAAATCTGTCCCCTTACATGAAAACACTGAGAGCGCTGTAGTACATATGCCAGGCCTATAAGTGGCACTGTGGTGCTGCTGCAGCAATATACCAAAACTAGAGGAGAACACATGGAGCATGTACATAAAACATGTGACATGTCTACAAACAGTAGCGTATGCTGCTCCTCAAGTCCTCTTGTTGCTTACAACAAGATGACACAATACTGTCTTCTGCCATTATTTCTGTTGTTGACAGTTTGCTCATGTGCTTTTAAGTAAGGGGTGAAGCTATCGTCATAGTTTTTGAAAGTATCCGTATTTTTTGTGCACTTCAAAATGCAATGTAGGAGATTCAGACCAATCCGTGTGGAAAAATACCAATACAAATAAAGACTTATGCGCAATTTGTGGATGGCCTATGGTCTATGAGCTGCCTCAATTGTTGTGTAACCCAGTTGTTCTCAATGACTTTCTGTGGTGCCCCTCTTTTGAGTAATACTGTATTACTTTCTTTCTTTCAATTCTTCAAACTTAGTTACTGTTTTCTGCTTCTTCTCATTCTGTCTTCATTTATAACTCAGTTCAGAACAGGTCTTATTGGAATACTTCATGTCTGTTGTACTTGAGAGTCAACCACATCACTGGATTTCATTTTTCCCCTTGAATAAATACATTTTATATCATGAGTACATATGTATGGACATTAAAATGCTTGGTTGCATTAGTTTATGGTTCCCTGGGAAGATAAAGCTATACGCGCTGTTTTGTGCTTCAAGAGTAGAGCTGGGCAAAAAATAGACTAAATCGATTAATCTGAATTATTTTCTGCAGAAGATTAAAAAAAAATAGAATCAAGATTCTTTTTCTTGCCTTAGTCCAATTGTAAGTAGATGAAATTTTTGAAAAAAAATACAATTTTCATGATGGTCGGCCTTGTAGGGTGTGCACAAGCACTTTTATAGGCTTGTATTTGTTATTTAAGTAGATTAAATATTGATCAGAGAGATTCATGCTAATACTGTAAAAATACCTCAGCCTGTTCATGTTTATGTAGACAAACCTTCTTACATTTATGCTACATAATCAACCTTTTATGGCCCAGACTTTGACTTTTAGAGGGAAACATTTAGACAACATAAAGGCAAAACTTGATTTGTGCCATTTTATGTCACTGGGAGATTTGTTTCTTTTAGGGAGGGAAAAATCGATTAAAAGTCGTAAATCGAGTGTTGTGGTAAAAAAATGTAGAATTTTATTTCTAGGCCATATCGCCCAGCCCTATTCAAGAGCGTTGGCAATTTTGTTGGTGGACACATGTATGCAGAGCCATGTGGCCCATTTGACAATACAGGCAAATGCTAAGGCCTCTGTGGAGGTGAAAAAAAAATCCCCTTCAATGTAATTATATTAAAAATAGTGATTACTATAATCTCCTCAAACAGAAAAGCTCACAGTTTCAAATGTAAACAAAAATGTGTTGCATAGTGTAAATGCTTATGTGTATAGCTATTGTGTGCAAACTGTGCAGTTATTTTAACCCTTTGATGTTGATTTTTGTACATACAAATTATTACAATTATTATTTGTGGTAAGGGTATTTTTATCGTATTTCAGATTGTTTTATATGCATTTGTAATTTGTAAGCATGTACATTTGGTGACACATTTTCTTATAAATCAGAGACAATGGTAACAACAATGCTATTCATTTCTTATGTAAGCACATGGAAATCGCAGACGGAGGGGGGCATCACATAAAACCTTGCCCAGGGCACCACAGTTAGAAGAGCCGGCTCTGCATGCAAGCACAAACTTGTGCACACTTGCATAATCCAACAGCACAGGGGCATGGACCATAAGGAAAAAATGTGGACGTTTCACAGGCAGTTCAACTACTTCATAATGCAAGCACAAATATTTTCAACCTAAAATAATATTTTGAAATTATAGACAGAAAATCTTGATATTTTAGTCCATGTTTGTTGATATTGTTTTAGAGGTGTGAAAAAATTTCGATACAGCAATATATCGCGATATTTTGACCTCTGACATATAATAATGATATTTAAAATCTTAAAAAAAATTTTAATAAAAACTTATATTTTATTACAGTTTGAAATAAATACATTGTTAAAGGAAAAATAAGAGTAATTTCTTAGTAGCATTAGTTTAAGTGACTGGATGCACTTTATGTTTTTAAGTTAAGTGTTTGTATGTAACGCTGCATTTGACATGTTTCAAAAACAATAAAATGGAAAAGTTGTTTCAAATTGTTTTGACTTGATTTTTACTTTCAGTTTTGAGTAATAATGTGTGATTTACTTAAATGCCATCTCTAGTTTTTTCGTTGTTAACTGTAAAATATCGTTATATATCACAATATTGTGATATCGTGATATATTGTGATATTATCGTATTGTAACCCAAGTGTTGTTACGTATCTTACCCCTATATTATTTGTTAAAGGGACTATGAGGAGTTTCTAAGTAATTACAAAAAAGTCTCACTTTTAGATATATGCCTGATCGAAATACACACTTTAAGATGAGTTTTATAGCATCAAAATAGGTTATCTATAAATGCTATTCCTTAGCTTCACGATCGGGTTGGACAGGGCCTGGATACTTAACTTCAGGAACAAGACAATTAAAACTAGAGCAAATTTATATTATTCGGACACGTCTTAGAGCACCGGGCTGTAAGTAGCGATATATAGCCAGCTACAAAACTACAATACTAAGTTTTCCAAAAATCGCTTGTTGTCACATATCAAAAACTACCGCTACGTAACTAGAAAGAGAAACATAACCTCATCACTTTGCATCCTGTAAGTTGTTGAAAGAAGACGTAAAGCAATGCAGAGTTCTGAGGAAGGTCCAAGCTGCATTCATTAGCATCACAACAAACATACGCTCTTGCTTGGGTCATGTCTTTTGGTGCGTTCAAGTTGTAGTCAGAAGTAGGAATTTCCAAGTTCCGAGTAGGAAACTGCAACTGGAATGTTCCCCGAAGTCGGAATTTCCTACTGGGAACTTGGTGAAACCTCACCACCCCCGAGTTGACAATCGAAGATGGATGCCCCCAGTGTGAACAGTTATTTAGCTCCTGTAATAATCAATTTATTTGCACTTCTGACTGGGGTGTGTCGCTCTGGATCAGCTGTATACATCGTATCGTTAGACTTATATTTACAAAAATGCTGCCATAGTGATAATCACATTCTTCATACAACAACGCAGGGCGTGCTAACAACAGCTAACAATAGCCTGGTAGATCGGCATGTTTTTTTCCGACTTCAACTGGAACGCTGATAAGTCGGAGATGATGTCACTCCCAGTTCCGAGGTTACTGGAACGCAGCATTACGACAGTCGCCATGCGTGCTCATGGGTAGCCGAGTCTTTACGTTGCCGGTAATGGATTCTCCTCACAGTCCCTTTAAGGTCGAAGTTTACTTAACCCATTGGTTTACAACAAAAAGTGTCAGTTTTTCTCATACCTACGATTGCTGACTACAGTTCTTGTTTGAGTAACCTCACTTGATCAAGCCTTACAGTCCATACTACAAAATAAGAAATTAAAGTATGTGTGATTCCTGCTGATGTCGTATCTGATTGATGGGTAGCAGAGTCTTTATGTCACCGGTAATAGATTCTCCTCATAGCACCTTTAAGGTAAGCTCATGTTGTTTGTCAGGAAAATGCAGTTTTATTTCTCAGGAAAACCTTACCTTGGAAGAAAAACTTGATATTTTTTAGTTGAAAATGTCATCTTTTGTTTAAAAAACTTTAGAAGACATGGTTTAAATTGCTATGAGGCAACCTAAAATGAATGAGGTATTCATATCACTGGTCAGGAAAACTTGGCACTTTCGGGAAACATGAAAATATTCATTGACAAAACTTGGCCTTGGAACCTCGTATGAATCTTTAGGTTTTTGAACTTTATTTTGTTCATTGAGAAAATAACATTTGGGGGAAATTATTTTTTTAACATCATGTTGTTTTTCAAGTAAAGCTCAGTAGTTGTGCTGTTATCAAAACATTTAATGCATCTTTCCCTTTAACTGTGTGTGCTGTAGAATAAAAGAGTAAATCGAATGGGCTGCCCTATTTAAAGCATACTTTTACTTTTTAGGCCTTGAGTTTCCAAATCTAACCTTTTCCACACCGCTGTCAGCTCGTGCACTCCACTATGACCCGTGCCGCACAGACCTCGTTCACCTTTCTGCTTGGAGCGTGAATGCCTCTTCTGAGCATGCGCGACCCGGAGAGTTGTCATGACATCCCCTGAAGCAGTGATTGACAGACAGCATCTGTCAGAGAGCAGCGGCGGCAGGTACGAAAAAGGTAACCTCAGGTAAGCAGAGAGGGTTCAGCCCGAAACAGAACGTTCATACCTTAAACTTCGTCAAGTTAAAAAAAAACTTCCTTTGCTGTTTAACTCGTAAAAAAGGTCATTTTTAGTGAGCAGACTTTAACTTTACGTTGGTACGTCAGCCGGGCACGAAAAATCTGTCAAAATAAAAGGAAGCTGCAGTTACACTTCATTTTTCGGGCCTGTTTGAATTATGTGGACACTTATTAACTTACCTCAAAGATACATTAAGGGACACTACCCACGCCATTTTGTGTTGATATCAGCAAGAATATTCAGCAAAAATAATATGATGAGAATATCTGCAAAATACTTCTACAGCAGCTCCCAGAGGAAAATAGAGAAAAGGTTAAAAAAATATATCCACATTTTCTAAATTCATGTACCATAACATCTCTGGATTGATATGGCACATGAAATTTGACACATTTTAGTGATAGAGCAAGGTAAAATATCAACAGCCCAAATGTTATGTTCTTGTTTGAAGACATCAGGATTATGAAGTGGTATTGATTGTGATATAAGATATTTAAGATATAAGATATAACAGTATAACTTTAACAAAACTCTTTACCTGTTTGCCTTCTGGACCACCGCCCTGGTCTACATCCTTCACGGTGTAGCCATCATCTGTTGCTGCTGGTTCTGCTGCTGCTGCTGGGTCGTCATGTGCCTCGCCCTGCACAAGCCTGCCAACATAGTACTTAATGTTTAGAGCTGAACATGTGGGTGTTCTTTGGCTAAGCCTTTTCTACCTCTGCAGATGCAGAAACTGGCCTTCAACTTGACAATGTGAGATAAAATGATGAAAAATTGTTTTATGAGTAAATTTTGTGACTGTTTAGTTTAGCTCTGTTCTCACATTTAGGCAGAGTTACTTTAAGATATTCACTGTTAAATATATTAGTATGGATGATACCATAAAAATTATTTAAACAAAAAAAAGTGTTTTTACTGTTCTTTTATTAAGACAAAAAAGGTATGGTTACCTTGACATGTTTCGACATTACTCTGCCGTCTTCTTCAGAAACTGTCATCCTGACAAGTGAAGCCTTCTCTGCTACTTCTAAGATGTTTTTGATGGCTCGGACAGGGGCCTTTCTGTGTTCAGGGGCCTTTGCATGTTCTTCCTGTGCATGCATGGGTTCCCTCTGGGCACTCCGGCTTCCTCCCACAGACCAAAAACGTGCTCATTGGGTTAATTGGTGACTCTAAATTGCCCTTAGGTATGAGTGTGAGTGTGAATAGTTGTCTGTCTCTCTATGTGGCCCTGTGATTGTCTGGCGACCGGTTCAGGGTGTTACCTGCCTCTCGCCCAATGATAGCTGGGATAGGCTCCAGTCCCCCCAACCCCAATCCCCGAAAGGCATAAAGGGGTATGGAAAATGAATAATTGACGTCTATTAGAGGTCTAGTCTAATTTTAGATGTCTAAATCTCGGCTATATCTATACTATCATAGATAGTATAGATATAGCAGAGTAGATATAGATATTCAATCATAATTATTTTAGTTTAGTCTTTGGAGATCAGTTATGCACCTTACACTTTTTTTTTAATAGTTATCGAATAATGGATTAAAGTGCAACGTCTAGATTTCCTCTAAAAACAAGACAGAACTGTTGTAAGTAGGTCAAAAAAAAATTCTAGATGTTTAATATCCGTCTACTGCTCAGTGGGAGGCAATCTAAAATGAAAAACACTTTGGTGTCATTGGTCAGGAGAATTTAATATATTAGGCAAACATGACAATGTTTGTTAATAAATCTTGGCATTAGAAACCCAGTATAAACCTTACATTTTTTTAGAAGTTTATGTTATTCGCTGAGAAAATGATATTTTGGGGAAATGATGTATTATCTTTAAATCATATTTATATTCTTCCTTTTGTTTAAATCTGAATAGTATGTTTTTTCATTTGCTGAAATAATGTATTATTATTATTATTATTATTATTATTATACCTCTTATCTGGCATTCCTTGTGGACAGCAGAGTAGGAATTTCCTTGTGCAGGGAAACATGTTTCTTAATGTGTAAATGACAAACATTTTCAATATTGAATCTTAATATTCATATTCATGTTGTTTTTCAATAGAAGCTCAGCAGTTTTTCTGCTTTTACTCATCAAAATAACGACTACATCTTTCCCTCATTGCTGAAGTAAAGATTAAATTCAACAGGCTGCTCTACAGAAAGTCTGTTTTTGACTTTTGGGCTTCGAGTTTCCAAACTAACTTTTTCTGTCAGCTCGCGCACTCCACTATGACCCAACACGTCAGTGACGCTCCAGCTGGGAGCGTGAACGCCTCTTCTGAGCATGCGCGCCCAGGGGAGTTGACATCCCTGAAGGAGCGTCTGACAGTCAGCAGCTCTCAGACAGGCAGCGGCGGCAGGAACGAGGAAAGGTAACTTCAGGTGAGCAGAGAGGGCTCAGCCCGAAACAAAATGTTCGTACCTTAAACTTATTTGAGTTAGCAACTTCTTTTGCTGCTAAAATTGTGAATAAAGTTAATTTTGAGCGAACAGATGCTAACTTTACGTAGGTGCGTCGGCTGGGCGGGGCGCGAGCGATCAGAATCTGTCAATGTAAACTGTGCTGCGGTTAAACTTCATTTTTTAGGCCTGTGTGACTGTATACTGAACTATGTGGAGACTTTTTGACACAGTAACACCTTTTAGTTTTGCTTTCTTAAAGTCAACCAGCTGTAAAAAGTCTTGAAAGTCCACCTGTTGCAGGTAAACAGGAATGTATAATTATATTTATTAATTTATAGTTGTATTCTTGGTACAGTTATATTAAGCATTTTATTTTCTTGAATGTTCCCTGTCTGTAATCTGTTTATGTATCAGTGTGCACATGTTGCTTCTTGTCGCCTGTGATCCTGTCATTTTGGTCAAACTGGCTCTGGAGGGAATGCAGCCAAACCTCTTTCAGGCTGCGAGATGTCTCCTTTCATCGCTCTTTTTAAAAACAGCACTCTTTTTGTTTTGTGAACAATAACTGTGTCAGTGTGTCTTCTGTAGTCAGTCAATACTGGCACTGATACTTAATCAAATTGATGCAGGAATGAGAGTGCTTATTAAATCAGTTTAATAAGCACAAACATGCACGAATAGGGATGGGAATCTAAGCCAAATCCAGTTGCGAATTGATAACAGCTCCTTCAAAGCATTTCCATTAAAAGTCTTCTTGCTGATCAGTTCTCTGTCATTTCTCCAAAGCCTTCACAGCACTGTCATCTCTAACTCAAAATGTCAAGCAACCGACTTGTTCAAACCATCCGCAGCCCTCCCCAACCTCCAGCTCCCATACTCGGTAAGACCAACACCTCTATCACGGCTTAAAAACAAACAAAGTGTTTAGTCATGTATTTAAAGAGGCTTCATTTCCTCATGCAGGAGTTTCAAAGCTGCTTTTCTGTATCATCCCCATCGCTCAGATTGCAATCGGTGAGTAAACAACGCACATTCCCCTAACCTTTTTATTTTTTTTATTTTTTTTCAAATATTTTCATGTTTTTTTTTTTTTTTACTTTTTTACATTCAATCAAGGGAGCATGCTGTAACAGTTTAGCTGCTCAGCTTCAGAACAAAAACAAGGCCAACAAATACGCAAATCTTGCATCAACACATACACACCTTCTCGTACACCGCATCATTATTGTACAGGATAAATATAAAAGCATTTACATAAACACATAAATAATAAGTACATAAGAAGAGAAAGGATAAGTAAATAGAATAAGTAAAACAAAATAATAAAACAAATCAGGATATAAATATAATAATAACTTAATCATTGTTCACAGTGTCTTAGCCTCCATTTTTTCATGATCATATATGGTTCCCAGAGTGGAGCGAAGTCTTCCCGATCTTGTTTTACGATGAAGTAACAGCACCATTAATCCTCTATCCACCTTAGGTTCAGTATACCTGCATGACTGTCCGCGGCAGCGCTACATCCCCATCTATCTGATAGTGTTGGGGGTCTTCAGCATGGTGCTGTCCATACTGTCCTGCCTGCCCTGCGCCCAGGAACCAAAAGACGGGACCAAGAACACGCTGAGTCCAGTCTGCGCCATCTGGAACTCCCTGACCTCCACGTTTCTCTTCTGCTGGTTTATCGCTGGTGAGTTTGTGCACTCTGAGCCTGAAAGATTAGACCAGAGACCCTGTTTACGTGTAAAAAAAAAAATAGGGGTGTCCCGATACAACTTTTACACCTCCAATACGATACTGATATTGCAGCCTTGAGTTCTGACCAATACCGATTTCAATCAGATACGACATCAAGCAGGAATCACACATACTTTAATTTCTTATTTTGTAGTATGGACTGTAAGAAAAGGCTTGATCAAGTGAGGTTACTCAAACAAGAACAGTAGTCAGCAATCGTAGGTATGAGAAAAACTTACACTTTTTGTTATAAACCAATGGGTTAAGTAAACTTTGACCTTAAAGGGACTGTGAGGAGAATCCATTACCGGCAACGTAAAGACTCGGCTGCCCATGAGCACGCACGGCGACTGTCGTAATACTGTGTTCCAGTAACCTCGGAACTGGGAGTGACATCATCTCCGTATTATCGGCGTTCCAGTTGAAGTTGGAAAAAAACATGCCGATCTACCAGGCTATTGTTAGCTGTTGTTAGCACGCCCTGCATTGTTGTTCATAAATATTACTTGAAGAATGTGATTATCACTATGGCAGCATTTTTGTAAATATAAGTCTAACAATACTATGTATACAGCTGATCTAGAGCGACACACCCCAGTCAGAAGTGCAAATAAATGGATTATTACAGGAGCTAAATAACTGTTCACACCGGGGGCATCCATCTTTGATTGTCAACTCGGAGGTGGTGAGGTTTCACAGAGTTCCCAGCAGGAAATTCCGACTTCGGGGGGCGAACCAGTTGCAGTTTCCTACTTGGAACTCAAAATTCCTACTTCTTTTTTTTTTTTATATATATATATTTAATTATTTTTCTTGTACAATACAACAGAAACATTACACGTCTCACACACATGTATACACACTTACACACACAAACATACACACTACATAAAATGGAGTAAGCCGGTACCATGAGACAGGCAGTAAGCCCCAGTCCAGCTCTATGCCAAGCAGGCCAGGGGCCCAGTCCCAACCCATCAGTACCAGGAAGAAGACGGAGAATGCAGAATACATATATACATGTTCACAAGTGAATGTTACAAAACTGAAAAATCTTTTGGTTGGGAAAAAAAAAAAAAAAAAAACAACCACACACACCAAGATCTGATAGGAGCACCAATTCAAATAGCAGCACATAACTTGTGATGATATTGATAATTTCATGATTTGATCATTACAAGTAATTCATTATGACCCAGGAATGGGCTTCTGGCACTAACAATGCAACTAAGAGGGATAATAGACATATATATATATGCATGTGAAATTAACAGTTAACAACAGTTCATTATAAATACGTGTCATTGTATTTCCCCCTCTGTATGTTTCTTATTCAAGAGAGACATAATTAGACTCAATAAATTCTCATGATCACTTCCCAGATCTTGCAGAACAGAAGCTGCTTGTTCCATGGATATCAACTCCAAATAATCTCTTAGCCAGCACTCCATATTAAAACAGTGTAGTTTCCTCACCTTCCAATTGAGTAGTATTATGCGTTTAACTGAAAGAAAAGCTAAATCTAACAAATACTGAAGTCCTTTTGAAATTACTCCTTCTATGCTTTTCCCAAGTAGACATACTGCTGGACATAGTGGAAAATTACTATCAAATAATGTGCATAAAAATTCTCTGACACTTAACCAAAATGACTGTGTCTCTGAGCAGTGCCACAGTAAATGCATAAGCGTACCCGTCATTCCACACCCATGCCAACACTTATCTGAAACATTACAGTTCATTTTCTTAAGTTTGTGTGGAGTAATGTAGGATCTATTCAAAATTTTCATTTGTATAATGTTGTACCTTACACATTTAGAGATAATTTGAATGACACAGGATAGCCTCCCACTGGTCTGCTGTTAGATGTACACGCAAATCCTTCTCCCACTGTGCTTTTATGAATACACTACATTGAAAAAAAGTAGAACAGAATAATCTATAGATCTTAGAGACAAAACCTCTGCCAGAGACTGCATCTTTTAACTTCACATCAATCGCTTCATTATCAGCTAGCATACTGTTTTTAAGTATATGACTGTGCATGATAGACTTCAATTGCAAATACTGAAAGATATCTAAATTGTTTAATCCAAATTCCACCCGAAGTTCATGAAAATTAAACATCTCTCCATTACTATTGAGTATGTGGCCCAGCTCAGCAACATTTTTGTCCAGCCATATATCATTATTAATCGGTTTCCCACCAGCCATAAATAATGAATTCTTCCATATAGGACAAGAGGGCAAAGATAAACCATTAATTTTAGTTGCTTATGTATTGCTTTAGCAATTCTACATGAAAATAACATAACAGGGTTTTTTATGCGCTTATCAGATTTAGGGTGATACTAAAAAGAAGCAAGAGAGACTTTTCCACAGTTTTCAGATATAATCTTCTGTTCCAGCCATCTCCAGCTACCAACCTCTGCTTCGTCTTTCTTATATGCCCAGGATATCGGGTAAACGCCATTATATGCTAAATAATATGAGTACACATCTGGTATCCCTAGTCCACCCTTCCTCCTGGGGACAGACAGTCTTTTTAGGCTAATTCTTGTTTTTTTATCTTTCCATAAGAACAAAGAAAATAATTAATAATTAAGATACTTGTGCCTCTTGATGCTCCATTTCCTGGTGCAGAAAACACCTGCCCAACCCATCTTTGCTTTAATTTTAAGGATTCAGTTTCATTTAGATGAGTCTCCTGTAACATGGCTATATCACATGCAAGGGATTTCAGATGTGAGATTATCTTATAGCGTTTAACTTGATTAGAGACTCCATTAACGTTCCAGCTAACCACCTTTATGCCATTAGGACCCATACAATAATTCTAAACTCAATATTTACATGTGTACATTTCATATGTAACTTCATCCATAGCTTACTCTGCAACTCCGGGGAGGTTACAAGGGATAACGAACATACACACACACGCATACATACACTTATACACATACACACACATGCCAATAGGCTGTAAACAGAACAAAAAAACAGGAGAAAGAACATTGTTCCCCCTCTATCCATGAACCAACGTGGTCAGGCGTCAAGTCAATAAATGCGCACCGCAGCCAGAATTTGTAAACTTATCATCACACATTTTGCCTCAAACTTAAACTTCAGTGGATATGCTGTTCTCATGGTCATACCTCATGTTTCTTATCCAAGCACGGATGGAAGGCGAGCCGTCAGGTCCTTGTCAGCTTCTTCAGGTGTAGCATAGATAAATCGTTCATCACCTATAGTCACAATAAGTCTTGCAGGGAATAACAAGCTGTGGCGGATTCCAGCTTTGCATAGCTTCTTCTTGATGCCTATATATTCCGCTCGCCTTTGTTGGATATCCGCTGGGAGATCTTGAAACACCCGGAAAGTTTTACCTTTCCAAGACAACTTTTCCTTCTTAGCCGCGGCCCCCAGAATGAGTTGTCGGTCGCTCCATCTCAGCAGCCTCACGATATACGGCCTCGGTGGTTCTCCTGGATTGGGGCGTGGGCGGAGAGACCGGTGGTGCCTGTCCACCTTCGGTGATGGTTCACTTTCACGCCGGTCAAGAATATAGCGGAGAATTGCGGCCAGCTCTTTGCCTGAATCTCTAGCAGGATCGCCAGCCTCCAATAACCCTTCCTCCAGGCCCACGATTATCAGGTTGTTTCTTCTGCTGTGGGACTCCAGGCAAGACACTTTGGCTTTTAGATTCTTTATCTCCTTAGCAATGTCTTGTATGGCGTGCTGCTGACTGGCTTGCTTGTCCTCCAATGACCCGATACGTTTTTCTGCATTCCCCACTCTATTCACAATGGCGCGGGTATCTTTTTTGATCTCCTTCATTGCATTACTTAAATCGTCAAACTTTTGTTGGAAGGAGTCTTTCATGGACGTAACCTGTGTCAGCAGCTCTTTAGCCCAGGCAGGTGGGTCTCCATTGTCTCCCATGCTTCCTTTAGTTGGATAACAGGCAGACTCTGCTGTTTTACCGTCTGTCTTGTCTCTCTGGTACGCCCTTTACTTGACATAGAAGCTTGTTTTGTTTGGAAAGTCAATTCCTGTTTTTTTTTCTTTAAGAAAATCGAAGTTTAAAGGCAATTAGTCATAAGATTATCTGGCATGTGGACGCCAAACGACTCAGTGCGCCATGCCCCTTGTCACGTGATCCTAAATTCCTACTTCTGACTACAACTGGCACGCACCAAAAGACGTGTGCAATCCAAAGCCTGTGTTTGTTGTTATGCAGCTCGGACCTTCCTCAGAACTCTGCATTGCTTTACAACTTCTTTTTTCAACAACCTACAGGATGCAAAGCGACGAGGTAATGTATCTCTTTCTAGTTACATAGCGGTAGTTTTTGATGTGTGACAACAAGCAATTTTTGAAAAAACTTAGTATCGTAGTTTTTTAACTGGCTGTATATCGCTACTTACAGCCCGGTGCTCTAGGATGTGTCCAAATAAAATAAATTTGCTCTAGTTTTAATTGTCTTGTTCCGAAGTTGAGTATCCAGGCCAGTCCAGCCCTGTCCAACCTGATCGCGAAGCTAAGTAATAGCATTTATAGATAACCTATTTTGATGCTATAAAACTCATCTTATGGTGTGTATTTCGATCAGGCATCTATCTAAAAGTGATACTTTTTTGTAATTACTTAGAAACTCCTCATAGTCCGTTTAAACATAAATATATAGTACAATTAAATAAAACTGATACAAAATAAATTGGAAGACCCTGAAAAGTAACCTTAATAAATCAAATAAAAACAAAAACATATATTTTTAAAATTGCAAATAATCACTGTGTTTATCTTAAACATAAGCAGATTCTACAACTGAATTAAAAAACAAAAAATGAATAAATTGGGATGAACTGCTAGTATCGGAGTTCTTATGTCGGATATTTTAGATGGAGGCCGAAATAATCCGATATTTTTTTTTGGCTGATATCTGATGTCGATATTGGATCGGGACACCCCTAAAAAAGCAAGTTTTTGTTGCGTTTTTGTCTTCTGTTTATACGAGATCGGTGTCTGGAGAGCCTGAATCCACTGGGGGAAACTGGGGTCCAGAGTGAAAAGTTTTGAAAATGTTTGCGTTTTCATCTCCATGGAAGGAACAACAAAAACAGCAGCTATGGCCGATTAACAGTGCTCAATTTAGTTAACACTACTCCAACAAAATGTGGATTTGCTGCATCAATACTCAGACCAGCAGAGTTTGTTCTATCACTACAAACTTACATCGCCAACTAGTGGCCTGACATGCACACTGCTGCATTTTTAATGATTCTCACAGATCCGTGTGAATGTGGAGCGCTTTTGAAAAACACTAGGGAAAAACCTTTCTGCTTCTGGTGACAACATTAGCCATGTTTACATGCAGACTTTTTCCATTCTGATTCAAATCATTCTGATTGAAGATTTCAGGTGAACTGTTTACATGTGACGTGATCTATTCCGATCTGGTGTTCACATGTGCCACAACATTTGATCTGAATAGCTGTTTTACAGACACGTGAAACAGATCTATTTAAACATTAGATGATTTATCAAAGATGGCGGTAGGTAGGTGTTTTATTTAATGATTTGAGGGTTGTGCTGTTTAGCCTTATAATAGAGTTTTCCAGCGGTTCCTTATTTGTTTGACGTTTTGATCAATCCCGGCTTCGCTGAGTTTTAGTGGACTTTTTGAAATAGTTCAGTATAGTTTAGTATGTTTTCCTACAGTCTAAACGTACGTTAATGTTTAGTTCTTTGAGAGTTTGTACTAAAAACAAACTCTCCGACGCAGACCAGTGCTGTGTGCTCTTACTGGAAGCTGCCACATTTCAAAGTGAGTAAACGTCACTGCTCGTTTACGTCAAGACTGAGCATGTGCAGACAGAGCCCAGCCTGACAACTTTCTGACTTTTTTTTAATCGGTTTGGGAAAAGGAATATACTACCCCTGTGCCACAGAATGGAATTCCATTCGAATTTGGCCTGTTTATTCCGACTGAGGTGTTTATATGGAGCATTGTTATTCGGTTTGGGCTTCTAATCGGAATATTAGGCTCCATGTAAACCTGGCTAATGACGTGTAAGTGGGCCCTAAATTTAAATTATTTGTTTGTTTAATATGGAGGATGCAGTTCAACTTGCAGATCCCAATTCCAAAGAAGATTGGATGTTTTGTAAAAAAGTAGTAAAGACATTTTTTTTAATGTGCAAACTGATAAACGTAACTTTTTTTTCTTTGAATATTTACTCATTTGCCCGCAACATGTTCCAAAAAAGCGGGGACAGGTCCCTGATAACCAAAAATCCTCCAGAAACAATTTAAAATGCTGTCTTGCCAGACTTTCTTGGCGTTGTTGATATTTGGTTTTGGATTTTCATGGGAGATGTTAAGGCTCAGAAGAGAGTAGGACCATTCAAGCAGGAGACTGAACACCAAAAAGTCCAAACTAAAGTTCTTTTAATAGGTTAAAAGCAAAAAACACAGCCAAAGTAACAAGATGCAGCAGCAGGCTGAGCTGGGTAGTTAGAGGCGTGGCAGGGAAGAACACCCTGCAAAAACAACAGAGACTAAAGGTCTGTTAGGAATCTTGAGATCCAGAACTGAGCTACCACCCAAGAAAATCCAGAGACGAAAATTTACAAGAGTTATAGTCGACACAAGGAAAAGCACTACAGACGAGACAGAGTTATCTGGCAGAGTGGTGGAGTCCAGACCAGAGTTTTATAGTGAGGGGTGATTGCTGTGGATTGAAGGCAGGTGTGCTTCAGCTGCAGCCTCAGAGAGAAGGGAGGGAAAACCAGGCAGCCACACCTCCTGCCACAGACACTGAGGAGAAATGAAAAGGAAGGGAGAAAAGATACAACCAAAACACCAAACCGTAACAGGAGAGTTTTATAGATGTGGCAAAGTCCTGTGTTAACATAATGGTTTTCTAAAGTGTTCCTGAGCCCATGTAGTAACATCCTGTACAGAATGATGTCTGTATTTAATGCCGTGCTGCCTCAGGGATTGTGTTGGTTTTCAGAGTGAAGGAGATTTCTCCAGATTCTCTGAATCTTTTGATATTTTAGACTTTAGATGATTAAAATCCCTAAACCATGAACCATGGACATTGTTCTGTACAGTACTGACTGATAGTTCATTGACAGTTTTTGCATCCCTCGTTCATTCACTGTCTTTGTTCACAGGTAACGTGTGGATCTACTCCATCTATGCGCCAAACTACAACAAAAATGCCGCAGATATAAATACATACTGCAACAAGACTCTTTACCTGTTCGCCTTCTGGACCACCACCCTGGTCTACATCCTTCTCGGTGCGTTCCTCATTGGCGGCTGCTGCATCTTCGGCTGCTTCTGGCTGTGCGGCCGAGCCGACCCTGATGACAACGTTTAGAAACACAAACGAGCGACGGGGCGAGAAGCATCTTCTTGAGCTGCACACCTGGATTTTTGTTGCTGAGCCTTTTCTACCTCAGCAGATGCTACTGTTACTGTCTTTCCAGTCTGTGTAACTGATGTATTGTTCACATGTTTATGCCAGAAATTGGGCTTAAACTTGACAATGTGAGATAAAATGATGAAAAATTGCTTTATGAGTGAAATACTAGAGTATTTTGTACCATTTATACTAGAGCTGGGACAATTCACTTTTCTCCTGATCCATTTTTTATGATTTTTTAGGTGTGGATGCAATTTAAATTGCGATTTTACGATATTGCAAGATTATTGCAATCTTTAAGTAGCTTTTTTAACACCAGTGACAAAGATGAACATGATGATGCCTACAGACTATATCAGGAAAAATACACATCACATATGAGTCCATTTTTTGGATTTATTCAACAATATATTTTAACCAGCTCTTTATACTCTCTCTTTAAAAGCCTGGAGTGCATTTAAAAGTGGATTATTAACACAGACTAAAATGAGGCATTTAAATTTTGAAAAAAATGATTTCTGACCAAAAAAAATTGACTTAATCGTCAAACAAAAAAACCCTGTACTTATGAGAATCGATTTTTTTCTCCCACCCCTAATTTATACTCACATTTAGGCAGTTACTTTAAGATTCAGAAACATTTATGCACTGTTAAATATATAATTAAAAATGATACCATGAAAATTATTCAAACAAGTATTTAAATACATGAAAAGCTGAAATCATACTCTTATTTGTTCGAACGTTCATGATGACCACATTAAAAAGAAAACAATTATGATGCAATGTCATATTACCAATATGAATTTAACATTGAAACAATGGTAAAACATGTCATATTATGAAGTTGTCATATGTTAGGGATATATTTGGTCAATAAAATGTTAGGAGCTTTAATGGGATGGGTGCACTGGATGAGACTAATGGTGATTTTGGGGAAGAAAGGGATATTTGAAAAAAAAAAAGTAACATTTTGGTCAAAATTTGTCTGCAAATGAGACAGTTCTTACTTTGTGAAGAAAAAATAAGTATAATTAAAAACTATATCGGCTTTTCCTTTTAATTTGAAAAAAAAAAAGTACAACAACATGCCTTTAGTGCCACTGTTTGACAAATCATTAAAAGATTCCTGGATCCAGATCTGGATTTTGGATCACCACCAAAAGTGAAACACTATTTCTTTGCATCATGAGTAATACTCTTTAAGAGTTTCATCAAAATCTGTTGAGGACTTAGTGAGTTATTAGGAAAAATGTGGGTAACTGCCCTATCTGGAAATGTTAAGAAATCCTTAAAAAAATTCTGGGATCGCCACCAAAATCCAATCACTTTGTTCTGGTGCCATGATCAATATTCCCTGAAAAATTCATCAAAATGAATTCCTCGCTTTTCAAGTTAACCAGTAAAAAGAAACAACTCACGAACAAAAAGGAAGTCTTGTAGTACTTAGAGAGACCATAAACCCAGGAGGCATTTTCAACATGATCAGGCAAGTTAATGTCAAAAATGTTTAAGCTGCCTTTGTCTGGCAGTGTTAACAAATTCTTACTAAAGTTCCTGGATCCACATCTGAATTCAAGTCATCACCAAAACTAAACATTCCCTTTAAATGTGATCAAACTCCCTTGAAACTTAGCAAGTTAATAGTGAAAATGTGGAAGACCGCCCAACCTCGCCTTGTTAACAAACCATTTTATAGAATCCTAAAAATAATTCCCTTTGTCGAACAGGGAAAACGTTTAGGAACCCCTGCAGTAGTTGAAGCAGGAATCAAAGAAAAAGTTAAAGAGTAAAGAGTTGTGTTGAGCTATTTATGCCAAAATAAATTTGAATATTTCATTAATGGAGCAACTGGCAAGTTTTTGTTAACAAAGCTGTAGTTTTCTTGCTGGTTTGCTGGCAGCAGACCTCTAACCCAGGCAAAATTTGGGGTCATACTATTTTCATATCTTTACAACATGACTTCTTTTATGGATGTTACTTACCGGTGTGTTTCATATTTGCATGTTTAGTCATATCTACAAAGTTGTACAGCATGTATATTCAGGCTAACTTTGAAACATTAATTAGTTGTTTGTCGTTTTAGTAACACTTGTTCGTACAAATTATCAGGGAACACCCAAATTTGCCTCCAGGCACACTAGCGTACACCACCACACCAATAGAGAGCCACTGACTTCATCCGTTATGGTAAAATAAACATTTACGAGGTAGAGGTGAGAGAGCCTTTATTCAAATACAACAAACCTTTATCAAAGTACAATTTCTTATTGAACACTCACTCAACTTCTGACTAATACAGTCGTCATTTGTTATAAAAGACCCTGAAGCTCCGTTATTGTGTTAATAATTTGATATCCATCCTTATGAAAGAGATTTATAATTTATATACAAAATACAAAATAAGGAATTTAAATGGTTAAAGGTGTAGTTTGTAGAAGTTGGCAGCATTTCGCCAAACAAAAAATAAATATGCAATATAATGTTTCTATTTGTATGTAAAGTCCATCAAAATAGGTGTACAATCATCCCCATAAGACATTTGTTTTCTTTTTATTAAGATAGAAAAAGCTTTTTATATTTATGTACTGCGAGTCTCCATTTTATGGAGGCTGACATAACAATCCGCCATGTTGTCAACTGGTGGGTTATGGTGACAAAAGAGCGAAATGCAGCTTTTGAACGTGAGTCTACAAAAGTTAAAAAACCTATAATCATCAGCTTAACTGACCAATAATCTATAAAAATAAAAGTTACAAATATGAATGAAAAACCCTCACCTGGTAATTGTTGTAAATGATGCCCTGGTTCACTGGCTCTCGTTGCTTAGTGATTTGATGGATGGGCTCATTCAAAATCTGAACACTAGATGTCGCTAAAATGCCATTTTCTACACACTGCACCTTTAATACTTGTAATGAGTTTATTACAACATCCTTGCATTCTGTTAAAACAAGTACTGGTAATACTTTCACTTTAAATGTGAAGTTAAGTGTTTTCAGAGGGAAAGTCATCTCTCTCTCTCTCATTGGTTCACCGGGCTGTGATGTCAGCAGGATTTTTTGGCGAGGTTGAGCAGTGCTTTGGCGTGGATGGGCTTGTAGAGGAGGGTGAAGCTGGATGGAGTGAGGAGACCGTTGCCTTGTGTGTCCACTTTTCCCATCAACACATAGTTCTTGCCTGAAAATAAAAGAAAGCAGATCAAATTGTAAGTAAAACGAAAAGCAGTGGAGCTAGAGGGGTCAGATGAGGGTCCTGGTGCCTGATTACCTTTTAATTCTATCACTAGAAGGTATTTACACATTTTTTTAGAGGTTCTTAACAAAAAAATTTAAAAAATATCATAAACCAGCATGATTTGGGTCAAAAAGTAGGTATTCTGCCAGATAATCACATCATCTGCATACGATGACAGTTTATTATCAAACATTTGAACTTTACCAGGCTCACAAAATATTATCTTTGAGAAACTGAGAGTTAATACAATGAATCTGTTGTAAATGGTAGATCAAGACAGAGCCTTTACCTTTCAATAGCCCAGGGCATCTCTTGCAGGTGGAGGCCAGTGTGATGGACATGACGGGCCCTGACTTGGTGATGTTCAGGCGACCTGGCTTGTACGCCTTGATAATGGACACTTCAGCTGTGGCAGAGCCCCCTGGACCAGCTGTCACTGATGTAACCTTACCCGTAACCACTGAAAGAGGGAGACATTATTGTCAAACTTTGTGGATTTTTGGCTTTTTTCCTTAAAATGCATCGACATGTTCTGGCGTCCATAAGAAAATCAATTTTATCTTCTGCTGCCTCAGGACCAGACCCAAGAATGATCTCCATCTCCCACTGACCCACTGTTGGCTCTCTGATGGTCAAATGACCCACCAGGTAGAGTCTCCCTTTACAGGGTAAGTGCTAGGCCTCCTGTGGTAAGACAAACTTTCACCAGGGCCAAGTTTTCCAGTGCATTGTTTTGAAATTCTGGCATTTTATTGTGTTACTCCAACATAGTTGAAAGTTGTGCTTGGGGTATCAAGATAACAGCATTGTAATGCAGGAGTATTTTTTCATCCATGTTTCTTTGAAAAAAATAACTAACAAAAAAAATAAAAAATAAAACCTGTGATAAAAATATCAAAAATCCAAATATTTCCATTGTAAACTTTGAATAATTAAATATATTTAGTTCTTTACAATAAATTAGCAATTTATTTGACCTCTTGTTTCCTAAAAAGTCATATATGCATCACTATATGCATTAACAAAAAAACTGTTAATTTCTTTATATATATTGATTAGAAAAAACTAAATATTACATTTATTGCACTGTAAAGAAGTTTCAATTGACTGTCATACACAAATATGAATTAATTTTGATCTTGAAGGGGGTGCACGACAGAAAGTAATTGAGAGCAACTGAGCTAATGGGAGATGATAGAGCGTAAACAGTTTCATTCTGTTGGTTTTATCAAGAGGGTTAAAAATATCTATTAAATATGTATTCAAAATATGTATTGAATGGCATCTTTTTGCTCATCTCGATGTTGTGGGAATGCTTTAGTGAAATGTTGCTTAAACTGAGCAGTAACATAATTCATACACTGTCCTGTGTGAACTCTTCAGTTCAGTGGCACAACAAAATTAGTTTATGTGAACCAGCTTGAGATCAGGCTATGACATAAACAGGATATGATCAGAACAAAAAGGTCAGCTAGCAAGTGCTCACTTCTTTTTTAAGGGAATGAGCCTGATGTGTTTGATTCATGTACAGCCAAAAACACACAAGTAAAAACAAAATAGATAACATAATTCTCCTTGTGCGCTGCATCTGGTTTTGGACGAGGACTGTGCACCCTCAAGATAGCAAAATATTGACTGAACCCTTTACCTTATAGACAACTTACTTCACATTGTCAAAATAGCCTCTCAAAAGGTTTTTTTTTAATAAATCAATTTAAAATTTGTGTAGAATTTGGGAGGAAGCTTGTCTAAAACAACAAGTCATGTTTTTAACATTTTGGAAACAGATATGTGTAAAAAGATGATGAGGGGTCAGCTGGAGTGGCTCACCAAAGTCCTGAGGGCAGTAGCTGGACTGGAGAGTTCCCGTCCTCTTGCAGGGTTGTGTACACAGTGGGTTCAGTGGTACAGCTGAAGCAACAACAAATGCAAACACATGGTAAGCATTTCTATAACACCAGGACTAATTTGTGTAAATGAAAGCTAAGTGCAGATCAAATCTTTCAACTCTACTCACGTTTTTTGCTCACAGCGGGCTTCTTTGTCACTGTCTTGCTCACACCAGGTTTTGGTGTTGTTTTAGGTTTAAGTTTTGGTTTGGCTGTTGGTTTGACAACACTCTTAGTTGTTGGTTTAACAACACTCTTCGTTGTTGGTTTAACAACACTCTTAGTTGTTGGCTTGACAGGTTTGACGATGGGTTTTAATGTCGGCTTGACCTTCACTAAAGGCTTACGTGTGGGTTTAGTCCTACTGCTTGGTTTCATCGTTGGCTTAATGACTTTGAATCTGGGTGTGGGTTTGGTTCCTGGTTTAGGCGTTGGCTTCTTCACAGGTGCTTTTGGTGTTGGTTTAGTAGGTTTGGGCTTTGGCGTGGGCTTGACGATGGGTTTTTTTGGTGGAGGTTTGATTGGTTTCTTCACCAGAGGTCTCTTGGTTGGTTTAGGTGTTGGTTTAGGTTGTGGGGCTGGTTTAGGAGTTGGGGGCGGTTTGGTTGGCTTCCTTGGCTTTGGCAGCGTCTTTACTGGCATTTCTGTGGTCTGAGGTCCGTAGATGAAATCTCCTCCAGCAGTCGGCGTCCTTGAACCACGGGGCACGCTAGAGTAAAAGGCCATGAAGCCATCTGAGGTCACGCTGAGGTCTGAGACGAACTGGACCAGGAGCTCATTCCCATTTGTTATTATAGTTCTGCAAAAAAAGAAACATAGATGTAGGAGTGTGATTCTTAAAAAAATTCACCTACAAGTTTGGATCAGAAATCTCACCCTGGTACTCTGTCTCCACAGAATTTCCCAATCCGCCTTGAGTTATCCCTCTCTCCCCCATTAAACAACGCAACATAGTCGTAGCGGCAGTACGTATCCGGCTCCAAGTCCAGCTTCTCAAACTTGACCTCGATCACCTGAGGAAGAAAAAGCAATGAAAACACAAACACTGAATTTTTATGATGTAGACTGACTAGTTTGAGTTGGTTTATTCCTCGTAAATGCACTGAAAGTAAAGGTGAAGGCGGAGAAGAAGGAGGTCCAGGCTCCTGAAATACAGGAGGGCATTTACTCTCTCCCTCTCGCTCTCGTTTCCTTTCCTAAAACCCAAACTTCAATCTCTTGGCGCACATGAACACACCTTCAGAAGCTCAATGAGGCCTTTCATTTTGAGCATTCAGACAGCCATGATTTGTACAAACACACTCTACACACATTACATAAGGGATGAGAGGAGGGTATTTCCTTATGATGGGCCCCATCACAAACCCCCTAATGTTTACTCCTCCTTGGGTATCATTTAGCCTATAAGTAAAACACTTTTTTGGCTTGTCTGAAAGTTGAAATCTCCTCTACTAAGAAACAAAGAAATAAGATGATAGAACGTGATATGAATGTACAATATTATTGGCACAATAACCTATAACCTGTGGAACCCAATTGTGCAATTAAGCCTCTATTGGGTCCTGTTCAAAAATACCTCGACATAAATCAGAAAGTGTTAAAAAGGAAAAGAACTCCCAATCAGTCTGGATCTATTAACTTCTCAGTCTTTTCTTATATCAAAAGCAAAATCATCCACTCTGTATGTTGTGTTTTGGGAGATTTTTCTGATTATAGGGAAAGTTAGCATTGCTAGTGAGTGGAATACCAACTTGTGTAGCACTGCTTATCAAATGAAAGCTATGACACTACAGTATATCTCACAAGTTAATTCAGGAATGTTTCACATTTCACTAAAACCACCACAGTCTAATCTAACTAGCAGCCTTGCTAGCCCAGCAATATTATGTCATACACTTGTAGCTTTATCAATCAATCAAACATTATTTATGTAGCACTTTTCCTACAACATATGTAACTCAAAGTGCTTTAAGCTTTTACATTTGTGTATCACTGTGGAAGTAAGGGCTTAAAAAAGCTAACTGTCAAGCTAGCTAGCCTAACAAAAGAGACGGACCCTTCTGCAGGGACAAGGGAGCCGCCATATGTCTGTACCAGAGGTACTAACTGGAAGTACCAACCAGAAGTTGGTCTTCTTCAGGTATACGATTACTCAATCATTTATATATTTGAATGTTCGCTCAATAAATTGTTTGTCACATAAAAGGTAAGTCTAAGTCAAGTTATTGATGTTACTAGCATGAAAGTGTAATGTTGTGTTTAACTGTATTACAAATTAAATAGAATTATTAGAATATTGACACTCTGACAACAGGAAAGTCTAACAGTCATTTAATTAGTTTACATGAAAATAAACACATCTCCAGACTCAGGAAGTCCCTGTTCTGTAGCAGTTACACTTGTTTTGCTCATGATGCTTCTCTCTCATTCCAAAATCCCAATAAAGGATCTAAAGGTTGTAAAAGAACAATTTCAATTTGTCCAATAAACAGGAACACTGTGTTACCCCTACAGGTTCATGTTGGCATGATTCTGTCTAAGTCTGTGGAGGAGTTTTTCACGGGTATGAAAAATAACAGTCTTTATGCAGTTTGCTTACGTTGCTCGGTTCTACAGAGATGTGCCAAGAGCAGCTGATGCCTGCTGGGTAATTAGAGTTGGGCCAGTTTGGCGTCTTGACAGAGCCCTGCTCTTTGGTCAGCCTCCCTCCACAGAACTGGTTCTCTGTGGGAGAAAAAAGAGGAAAATGTGCAAAAGAGATGATTTTTACTCCAAGATGCTCTGAAGGTCAGTGATAAACTGTCATGTTGGATGTTAGCTAAGAGGAAATATTTTGCCTTAAACCATCCATCCATTATGTGTTATGCTAATATCTTCTGGGTTGTGGGGCTGACACTGGGCAAGAGGTGGGGTGTACCCTGAACTGGTCACCAGCTAATCACATGGCAACATGGAGAGACAGGTAACCATCCACGCTCATACTTTGAGGCACATTTATTATTTAAACTAGCAAACATGTTTGTAGGTTTGTGAGAGAACGTCTAAGTGCCCAGAGCGAGCTCATGCATGCACAGGGTTAACATACAAGCTCCTCATGGAAAGGCCTTGACCAACATGGTCATTAGATCCACACGCACTACCCTTTTCACATTCTGCTTTATACCACAAAACAAAAACATATTTGCATTTTATGAGCAAATACAGATAAAAAACTAAAAAACACTCAGAGAGCGCAAACCTCCACCAAGCTAGCTCACATATTGCTGTTACATCTATAAGCAAAAGTCTCATGATAAAGTTACCATCATAATATGATTCATTGATCCCAAAAACCCACACCTAGTACTCAGAATCATGTTGACATCATTATTAGTTAGACAGTTATGGAGCAAAAACGATTGTTCGCTAATGGCAGTTATCTGGAGCACCACCAAAATCTGACTATTTCTAAGTTGTGCCATTACCAACATGTTCTAAAAATCTCAGCAAAATCTGTCCGGTAGTTGTGTTGGTAACAAACAAAATTCTGCCAGCAAAAACATAATCTCCTCGGGGGAGGTAATAAAACCACTTTGAAGTAGTCCTTGGTCAGTAGGTGTAAGCTTGTAGGGTTTCAAACCTTCGACGTGCGGCTTCCCTGCACTGAAAGCAGCCAGAAAGCCTCTCCCTCCTGTGGCCTCATCTGATATCATCTCTAACATCATGGTGTTGGAGGTGGAGATGAGGGCACCGGGTCTGAACGTCCCACAGAAACGACCCAGCTTCTGCACAAGGCGGGTGTGACCGTTGTAGACATCCAGGTAGTCATAGCGACATGTCGGATCGGCCTCCATGTCGAAGAGGCGGAACGACAGCATGACAACATGACCCTCTGGAACCTGAAGGAGTAGGACGGGTGGTTTATATAAGAATCAAGAGGTGAGGTCTTAAAATGAGTCAGAAGATCATAAAACATGATAGGCAGGCGGCTAGGCAGTGTTCATTTTGTCGACTACTTTTGTCATAGTGTTCGTCAACAACCTTTTTCACCTGACAAAAACAAAAAAAAAACTAGTGCAAAAGGGCTAAAACTAAAACTACATTAACTGAAATTTTCGTCAACAGATAAAAGCTCGACTAAAATGTTTGACAGAAACTTAATACAACCAGACCTAATTTGGTCATGTAGGAAATAGAGACAAGTTAGGAATATGTCCAATCACAGCTGCCTGAGCTTCATGGTGGTGAAATCCAAGTGTAAAACATGACTTTAGAAAAAATGAAACTTAAAAAACGGCTTACACTGTACATTTTTTATTTAAGTAAACTAAATTCACAATAGATTTTGTTGACTAAAATGTTGTTTTATTTGGTTGACTAAAACTAGACTAAAATTCAAACAATTAAGATGACCAAATTATGACTAAAATTAAAGATGTTTAAGGCAAAATACTTAAACTACTGCTAAAACTACATCAACTGATATTTTTACCAACAGATAAAAGCTAGACTGAAATGTTTGACAATGACTTAATCCAATCAGACCTAATTTGGTCATGTAGGAAGTAGAGACTAGTTAGGAAAATATCCAATCACAGCTGCTTTGGTTGTGTGGAAAGGTTGGATGAGTTAAGAGGGACATCCAATCACAACTGCCTTAGCTTGATGATGGTGAGATCCAAGTGTAAAACATGACTTTAGAAAAAATGAAACATAAAAAATGGCTTACACTTTATTAGTCAACAAAATTTACAGTAGATTTTGTCGACTAAAATGTTGATATTTTGTCTACCTAAACTAGACTAAAAAAATTATTTAGATGATAAAAACTAAAAGATGTTGAAGGCAAAATACTAAAACTTAAAGTAAAACTGCATTAACTGTCATTTTTGTCAACAAATAAAAACTAAAAAGTTTGACAGAGGCTAAATCATATCAGACCTAATTTCTTCATGTGGACAATTAAGAACAAGTTAGGAACATATTCAATCACAGCTATTTTGGTTGTGTGAAAAGGTTGGATGAGTTAAGAGGGACATCCAATCACAACTGCCTTAGCTTCATGGTGATGGGATCAAGTGTAAACATGACTTTAGAAATTCAGGGAAACATAAAAAATCTTACACTTTACATTTTGTATTTTAGTCGACTAAATTTGCAGTAGATTTCATCGACTAAAATGTTGTTGTACTTGGCCAACTCAAACTAAAACAATTTAGATGACCAAATTATGACTAAAACTTGAAGACATTTAGGGCAAATGACTAAAGCTTAAACTAAGACTACATTAACTGAAATTTTCGTCAACAGATAAAAGTCAGACTAAAATGTTTGACATAGACTAAATCCTTTCAGGCCTAATTTGGTCATGTAGAAATGATTTCAGAAGTTCAAGCAAACATAAAAAAACGCCTTTCACTTTACATTCCTTATTTTATCCTTAATTTACAGTGGATGTCTTCGACTAAATTGTTAGTAAACTTCATCAACTAGAACTAGACTAAAATTACAACAAATTTAGATGACTAAATCATGAATGATAATAAAAGATATTTTAGGCAAAAGACTCGAACTTAAAGTAAATTAATCATCAATCAATCATTAATCAATCAATCATTGCTGGGGCTAGGGAACTTCATTTGTGGTTCTACATGCTATCTGAAGGCGCGGACTCACAGTGATGTACCAGGTGCATTTACTGTTGGGTTTGTAATGACTGGGGAATCCTTCACTGGCCACGATGCCCGAGTCTGTCACCAGGTGGCCTCCGCACAGGAAGACGGGCCTGAAATGAAAAACAACAGAAGATACAAATCACACAACCTGCATGATTCAACATGAGGGGGAACTCAGCTCGTCTTTGCAGCCAGAGGCCCTGCGTACACGCTGCAGACCACAGCGGCACAGTCTGTCTCTGTTCTCCAAGTCCGGGGAGGTTCCCTGCGCACTCTCCTGGTTCGTGTTTTTTCACCAAACTTTGAAGCAGAAACTCTGTCGACATACAGTATGCCCGCTGTAAAATGTCTCCACACTCTTACTGTACCACAAGAAAGCTCCACGTGGATGCAACACGTACTTTACTGGAACAGACGGCCACTCTAAAATGGTGCTCACACATGGCGTTTGGTGACACACGCCCACTCTCACACACTCAGATAAACACAGATCAAAGCGAGGGCCGGCCTACACTTTTAATTTTGCTGCTCATTAGTTCAGACGTCTGCTGCTCTGGCATGTGTCAGAGGTAAAGCTCTGTCTTTGTAGTTCTGTGCCTGCTCATTGAGGAACCAGAACCATCTTCCTACTGCTGAAGTCTCTTCCTGTGTGAAAAACAAAACATTTGAGTTTGTTTTCATTTTTGTCATGTACTTTAGGTTTGTGTTGTGTGTCTGCGGCTGTGCTCTGAGGCCACATTTGGCTAAAAACGAAAAAAAAAAGTCCCGGTGGCGGTGCGGTCCCTCCCTTCTGACCCTCCAGGGCTAAACAGCCCACAGGCATGTGTTTGTGTCTCATGTACAATTTACACCCTGTGTATGTGTGTGTGCATGCGGCTCCAGCAGTGTGCACCTCAGGCTCTAAAAAACATCTGGGAAAATTGAGATTCTCAGGGTTCACACAGTTTTAAACATCTTTCAAACACAATCTTGGGGTAAATGTTAAAGCTGTCATCACCTGCAAAATCATTTTCTTGCTTTTTATGTTGTTGGAAGAGGTGTGCTGAGCAGGAGAACATGACTCCTTTTACAAAACTCTCAGTTAACAGGTTAAAAAATGCCCCTGAAAACACTCAGTCTTTACTTCCTGGAGTTTGTGATGTCATAGCTATACAACCTCCGCCTGTGTATGTTTTCTGCTCCTCACAGGCAGACGTCATAACTGTTCTACAGTCCGCACCCCAAACTGTAACCTCTTCTCTTCTCTTATCAGACATTCTTTGGGGAACTAATCAGTGCAGGGCTTATTATCACAGCCTCCCCAGTCCAAGATCTATGTGTTTCCAAAGGGAAGGGGAAAATATCTACTTATGGTCCATTCCTTATTCATCTTAAAACCAAATCCTTGACCTTTGAGAGAACTTAAAGGGATACGTCAACGTTTATTTTTTTGTTTTCATGTCTTGCCTCAAACAGATAGACACCATTCTTTCGACTGTGCGTTCAGTAACAAGGAAGAGATCTCCCACCGCTAATTAGCTTAGCTCAAACACTGTGAGTCAATGGGTAGTGTTAACTTGCCTCTGCTTAGAGTCGTCAGATAAACTCTTGAGGAACTCTAAACGGTCCTGTGGGCTTGTTGCGCAGTTGTGTTTTACATTTTAGTAGATGTTATCTATTTTTAGACTAAGATTAGCACTTTGTCATTTTCAAAAGAAATATGTATGAAACTAAAGCGTATGAAAATAAAAACTAAAATAAATGCATGCTTTGTTTTGATGACTTACTTAGGAAAGGCGGAGTCCAACCCCCACCGGAAACGACTCAGATGTACTGCCGGCAATGCGAACCAGACTCTGACACCGATCATACAGGGAACGGACGGCCCGTATCAGGGAGCCCGCTACCCCATACTCCCTGAGCACCCCCCACGGGACCCCACGAGGGTCATGGTCGAATGCCTTCTCCAGGTCCACAAAACACATGTGGACTGGTTGAGCAAGCTCCCATGCACCCTCGAGCACCCCATGGAGGATAAAGAGCTGGTCCACAGTTCCACGACCAGGACGAAAACCACATTGCTCCTCCTGGATTTGAGGTTCGACAATCTCCCTTAGAGATAGGGTGAGAAGTTCTGTCATTCGGGAGGGGCTCGGAGTAGAGCCGCTGCTTCTCCGTGTTGAGAGGAGCCAGTTGAGGTGGCTCGGGCATCTGGTCCGGATGCCTCCTGGACGCCTCCCTGGTGAGGTGTTCTGGGCACGTCCCACCAGTAGGCGACCTCGGGGAAGACCCAGGACATGCTGGAGAGACTATGTCTCCCAGCTGGCCTGGGAAGACCTCGGGATCCCTCGGGAAGAGCTGGACGAGGTGGGCGGGGAGAGGGAAGTCTGGGCTTCCCTGCTTAGGCTGCTGCCCCCGCTACCCCACCACGGATAAGCGGGAGAAGATGAGCCACGACGATAGCATTAAGCACACAGGACCATGTAGAGTTGCTAAAGAGTTTATCTGATGGCTGTAGGCAGATGCAGGCTAATACTACCCATTGACTGCCAGTGTTTGAGCTATGCTAATTAGTGTTGGGAGAGTTCTGTCCGTCTCTTCCTTGTTACTGAATGTACAGATGAAAGAATGGTGTCTATCTGCTTGTCACGGGCTCGGGAGTGAGGCAAGACATGAAAACAAAAGTGTTGCAGTATCCCTTTGATAAAAACTACAGGAAACTAATTAAATGACACCGAGTAGCACTGAGAATTATTTTCTCTATGACTTTTTCCTTTCTTGTTCTTGGAAATCAATCAAAATATGAATCAACACTGGACAAAAACCTAAAGTTGAGAAGGTTGACATAAAACATAAGAGGACATTATTCTTTGTTTTCTCAAATATTTTGTTTTTTGAATACTGTGTTGAAACAAAATACTTTAGAAATTTGAGATTACCAAAGAAAATTAGACAAATGACACTTAAACCAATTACACAATAACACAAATAGGACACAAATTAGAAAAAAAATGTAATGGAAACTAAATTAAATTAAATATTTCAACAAAATGTTCACTATAACTTACTAACATGAGCCTTCTCGGTGTATGATGAAATCTATTTAAATAAAATGTGAATTCTACACTCATTCAAAACATTCATGGTGTCCCTGATTTGGTGATTATAGCTGAGAAGGAACTTTTTCCAGCTGAAAAACACATCTGATGCGCTGACAAAACTGTGTATTTAGAGGGTAAAAGTTGAAAATTGCTGCCAATTTAGAGAAAAACATCCCCCATGAGGACGAGTTACCCGTGTGTAATCATGCATCATGTTCAGCAAACTGTCATTAAGTGTTTTAAAGATGCTAACCACATCTTCCTGAGAACACGCAGCCTTCTAATCCCACCTCAGGTTTCTGTAACCATAATGCATCAACCAGGAGAGGAAGCAACACTCACAGGAGTTCATAAGCTCAGATGTGGGCTTGAAAACAGCGTGCCACATGTGCAGGACTCAATGAGGGACATCGATGCACAAAAAGGACATTGATAGCAGAATCTGAAGGCTTCCACTCAAACACGCACACACGAGGCTTACCTGGTGAAGTTGGTCTGACTCTGCGCCGCCGTCCATCCCAGTGTGAGAATGACAAAAAGACACACAGTCCACACCCTGTCCTCCATCCTGCTGCACAGATGAGGGACAGACAGGAGAGGAGAAGAAGAGGAAGGAGGGATCTCTGCGCTCCGAGGGGAGGATGTAAGGTTCAAGAGGGGAGGAAGGAGGAGGGTTGGGTGAGGAGGAGGTGTGTTATGAAGATGAAAGAAAAAAGTGATTAATTTGATCCTGGGAGGACACAAGGCTGGTTGATTCACAAGAGGAGTTTTATAATTAAAGCATTCAAGGCAACAAAATATACAAGGCTCTTTATTTAGCTGAAAGCGTCATACAAATCACACAGTCAGCAACAGCAGGTTTAAAACTGGGCGAGGAACAGCCAAACTCTGCTACCAAGTGATATGACAAACATATATTGGCAGTAATACCCACAGAATATGTGAAAGTAGCACCATGCTATTGCACTGCTTTTCTAAATGTTTGAATTTTAGAGAATGAGGTGTTTTCCCTGTCATATTTCCAACACAAATACACTTTCACAATAAGAGGAAGAGATCAATTTTAGTACTTGTACTCATAAAATATAAATACTTTGCACATCTAATTCAAGAGACAGGTGCTTGGCTAAAAAAAGCCAATTTGGATGTGAAGCTAAACTCCCGTAAACTGTCTAATTTGCAAGAAATTCATTAATTTGCAATAGTCAATCTCAAGGTTTCATTACGCAAAAAAACCCCAACACATTGTTTTAAATTTTTTAATTTTACCTAATGAAGATCTGAGACTGAAACGCTGAAAATATGTGACTTTCATGCAAGCTAAACATTGTGCCAGAGTCTATCTTCCCCATTACCAAGAGCTTGTCTTTACGAGGAAGGACCACACCATTAACAGAACAAATTTGACAATTATTTATTAGGTATAGTGAATAATAAGCAACATAGAAGATATGTGGAGCAGATAACAGTTTGGGGGAACTTCCTGGGGAATGTGCCGTACGATGAACCCCCTTTTTAAGGCTCTAAGGAAAGAATGAAGGAAGAAAGTTTAAAGAAAGGGGTGGGAGGGAGGGATGCGTCAAGTGAGCGGAGGTAAGAGTTTATAGGAACACAGGAAGAGCCGTGGTTGATGTGTGATCCTGCTCCTGAAATTTTGCTTTAGGCTCCATCTCTTGCCAAAAAATATCGATCGGGACTGCAGATTAAGTTTTGATAGCGCTTCTTCGTTTATTTTCGGTCTTTTGCCTCAAATATCTTTTAGTTTTAGTCAAAATTTAGTCACCTATGTTGTTTTAGCTTAAGTCAAGTGTTAGTTGATGAAATTTCACAACAATTTTAGTCAATGAAAGCTACTGTTTTAGTCTTAGTGTTTAGTGTAAGGCATTTCTTCATGTTTCCATGAATTTCTGAAGTCATGTTTTACACTTGGATCCTGGCACCATGAATCCAAGCCAGTTGTGATTGGATGTCCCTCTGAACTCATCCAGCTTTTCCACACAACCAAAGTAGATGTGATTTGATCTATTCCTAACTTGCCTTACTTTTTACATGACAAAATTAGGTCTGATCTCTGTCAAACATTTTATTCTAGTTTGTATCTGTTGATGAAAATGTCAGTTAATTTAGTTTTAGTTTTCGTCCATGTGCACCTGTTTACTAGTTATAGTCTAATTTTTGTTGAGGACAAAAGCTTGTTGAAGGAAACTATATTGAAAATCATTAGACGACAAAATTAACGCTGTGGTATTGGGATCAGCAATCATAGTTTTGAAAATATTGGCATGTCAGATGTCGACAGAAATCCAATAACATCCATCCCTGGTTAGGCTGCCCAAGGTCTTTTGAAGAAGCACAAAGAAACAGGAAACCTTGAGGACCGGAGATACAGTAATTGGCCCACTTTTTGTCAAACCTGCCTAAACCTCGGGCTCCCAAATTCAGGATGGACCTAAGAGACTTGGTTTGGCCAAAGTTTGTCTAAGTGGTGGCATCACAGTGATGGTTACTATGAAAGGGGACCCTCTGATTGGTGGATTGGTCCACCAATCAGACAGCCAACAAAGGGTCAGTATCTTACATTTGCCAAAGAGTTCAACAGTCTGTGTTAACACTCAGGGAAGTGACATTAATTACACACTCAGCCACAGCCAAAAGCAACAAGGACGCACAGCTCAGGTACAGTGTGTGTTATGTTCTGAATGTTGTTGTTTAACAGGTAATGGAATATATGGAAAATATAGGTTCCTGCAGCCGCGTAGTGGACAGAGTGCCACTGTAGCTAACACAAGCCAGGTTTATGTAAGCCTCATACGACGATGGAGCAGCTGTGAAGATCTGGGCCTCGGTCCACAACCAAAGACTGAACAACACATTGGGTGGATTTTGGTCATTTAATGACTAAAGCCAGTTCAAGGTGGCTGCCATATTGGAAGATTATCCTGGACCATTTCAGTCATCTGGTCATTCAGTTATTTACAGGTGATTGTATGTTGGAAAATAGGCTTTTTTTTTTTTACAGCCCCAACACACAATTTTACAGACTAAATCACACAATTTTATTTTATTGAGAAACTGTTGATGTCAGATGACTTTGTCCAGTTCTTTCACAATCTATGGCTCAGACAGATATTTATTCCTGATACCGGTCCTGGTATCAATACTTCACTGAAGTCCTTAATCCAAAAGAGAACTTAGAAAAGTATCAGTACTTACATACAAAGTACTAACATTACCATCCTTAGCTCTTTATGCTAGCCCCTGCTGGTGTTGCCAGATTTTTCTACATTTATTCCTTTTTTTTCTTTTAAAATAGAAATCTACATAAAGCTTATTTTGTTTTTTATCTACAATATATTTCAGTTTCACAGTGACTTTATTTTGTATTTGGCTCTTAATTTCCTTATTCAACAACCTTTTGTTTGGAGGTGGAACTTCCTTCTCTTTGTACAGAAGTGAAGGAAGTGGCTACTGTTGTTATCTTTGCCAAGGAGGTTATGCTTTCTGGTATGTTTGTTTGTTTGTTTGTTTGTTAGCAAGATTATAGAAAAAACCTCCAGATGAAGTTACATGAAAAATTTTAACAAAGATGTGGTTTGGTTCAAGGAAGAACTCATTGGATATTTGTCTGGATGCAAAAATTCCACAAGCTAACATTGGGCGGAATTTCAAAATAATATCTCTGGCTTTTTTTTTTTTGAAGAATTTGCTTTCAACTTCACAGGATAATATGGGTACATATCTCTTATCATCAAGGCGAACTTAATCTGGATCTGATCCAGATTGATGCCATGATAAACATTGAACTTTATAATGGGAAATCCCATTGAAGACATTGAATAATTCATATTAAACCAAAATATTAAGTGATTTTCCCAAACTTTGTTGAATTTATACAGGATAACAACCTTCATGTATGTGCTGAGTTTGATCTAGATCTAGTGATCCAGCATTGTATCTTTTACAGGGGTTGTGGAAAAGCCACTGCAGGAACTGAGCTGCCTGGCAGAGGTCTGTACTCTCCAAGTGCTTTTCTATTTTTTTTTTAACTCTATTGTCTGTCTAACCTTGATTCTTGTAACCAGACATGATCAGGCCTTTATCTAAGTTTTATGTTGACCCTCTACAGCTTTATGGTGAAAACAATAAAGGCCACATTAGAAAGAAATTTAAGTGGAGCTTAGAGCAGAATTTCAGGAGCAGGAGCACACCTCAACCACGCCTCTTCCTGTGTTCCTATAAATTCTAACCTGATCATTTCCCACCTTTGTTTCACCCCTTCCTTTAAACTTTCTCCCTTCCTTTTTCATCAGCGCTTTATAAAGGGGGTTCGTTGGGCCCGGGAGCTAAAGCGAATTCTTCAGGAAGTTTCCCCAAACTGTTACCCACTTCACATACCTGCTATGTTGCTTATTATACACTATATGCAATAATTGTCAAATTCATCCTCTTGATGCTGTGGTCCTTATTAATGAATCCTGGCTATAAGGATTTCTTTTTGGTGGAAACATGATGTTTGCTTCCCTTTTTGTAGTCAAATTTACATTTGTGTTTAGTGTAGGACAAAATACTTTGTCTAGTATTGATAGTTGAGTGGCCCAACAAGCCCAAATGAGCAAAGGCAACCCAACAACTGCCAATATTTATGGCAACTTTGCTATGATCTGTTGGTTTGGTAACTACAGCATCTCAAACAAAAATAAGCTGAGGAACTTTGTCAAACTCTGCCAAAAAAAACAATTGGCACGTAAGTGATCTTGACTCTGTTTTTAAAGCCAGAGTCACTTGGAAGGCAAAGGCCATTCTGGCAAACCCTCTCCATCCTCTTCATAGTTTCAGCCTTAACAGTTATTTTTTTTAAACAAGCTGTAGACGAACATAATGGTAACGAGTGAAATTGTGCCGACTCGGTGTATTTACATTTTCTTACTTGTGTTGTGTTTGTAATATCAGGTTGTAAGCTCTTTCTGTGATGTGAGATATTGTAAGAATGTGTGTTTTGACTTCTGTTGCAAACAGAATTGCCCTTAGGGGACATTAAAGATTTTCAATCGAATTAAAACTTCTCTAAAAAGGAGCTTAAAGTCGCTTATAAAAAGCAGACCTGGCAACTCTGGCCTCTGTACAAATATGTGCCACTTACTGCCAGCACAACTTTTGACTCTGAAACTCCGATTTAACTTGTAAATGAATGTTATTATAAAGATAAAATTCCTCTCCACTAAACTGCAGCTCAGCAGAAATAAGTAGCTCAGTTTTAATGTTGGAAAGTTTAAAAATAGTTTTAAAATAGGACAGAGAGTCTTACATAAGCATACAGTAAAATAAACTGGATTCTACTGTAATATGTATCACATTTTGGCAGGACAAGGCCGTCATTACTGCAAAGAAAGTAGGTTTTAATATACCGAGTGTGGCTACAAACAAGTTTAACTAGATTAAGACATAGTAAGGAAAGAGAACATGACACACTAAAATGATTTCTGCCATTGTTGTAATCATAAAGTATGACAAAGCCAAGCTTTTGTTTGCTTTAAAGAGGGCATGCCTTTGTCTTTTTTAGGCTGTGGTGACCACTCTGGGTAGAAACCACAGCAGGATAGAGGCAGACTGTGGTTCTGCCCTGATCCATTTTCTTCCTCTGCTTCATTCGGGACACTTTTGTGTGTCGAAGCCAACTGTTGCTACACACCCACGAACAAAAATAGGCTGCAAGGAGATGTAATCTACCAGCAGGAGGGAAGAAAAACCCAGCAAACGTCGCATTTGAAGGCTTTTCAAGTTATTTTATTGTCTTTTTTTGTACAAAGAATTTCACAAAAATATTAAGAAACTGTTGCAAACACCACTGACGCCATAAAGCATAGGATATCACAGAACCAGAACAGTGCCACAGAGAAAGAGAGAAAGGGGACAGAGAGGGAAGAAGATAGTAAACGCTCTCCAAGCTCTCCGGCCGTCCTCTTTCTGAATCACACCGACCACCGTGAGCAAAGCACTGGCGACAGCCTCCGAGGGTTGAAAACACTGTGATCCTTCAGACAGGCTTTTTTTTTCTTCGTCTTTTTCCCACACAAATGCACAAGCTAATGCCCGGCCCGGGAGAAAAAACCTAAAATGTCCGAGGTCTCTCTCCGGGCGATTGCCTTACTGCTCAACAACTCGCTCAAGAAAAGCCGCTAGATTGCTGCGTCACGAGAAAAACTGCTTCCGAAAATGTGAAGTGATTGTTTTTTTTGTTTTTTTTTTAATGCTGTAAATTCAAACCCATCGTCTCCTTGATTTTTTACAGTATCGACACGCTCTTCGATCGTTGCAGTGGATGAGAGTATAAAAATATACACACTGTTTACAAAATAAACCTTGTTCTTACTGTACAGGTTGACTACTGAGTTTTGTCGCCGGGGCAAACTTTGTACATAAAAAAAAGTTGAGAGAAAGAGGGATCCACGTGGGAAACATTCAAAAAAAGTCACAGGTAAACTCCTTTCCTCGCGAGCGGAGAAGATGGAGGACGACACTGGTGAAGAGCTTCCATCTTTACGTGAAGGCGTCTGTTTCGTAACACATTCCCCTTCATCCTCTCGGATTATAATACAGCTTAAATAAATATATCAGGAGCTACAGGGACGTCCGAGGGGAACTCTCGACAAACCGTGAAGGCGTTTCATCCGTGGTGATAAAAACATGCCTGTGTGCTTCACAGATGAAAAACCGGACCGAGTCTTCAACCTGACCTGTCAACCAAAGAATGGAAGTTTTTCTTAATAAATACGCACCTTTAGATTCTTGTTATTACAACGAACAACCTGTGTCACATTTTTTTAGCACAAAAAAAAAAAACAGTCTGGGAAGGTGCACATCGTACCTTCCACTCTTTTAGAATGCTAGAAAGGTCCTAAAAGGTGCATATTTACACCTGGCATCGTGTGTAGTGCTGTTCAGAAAGGTCCTTAAAGGTGCGTAAGTTGTGATATTTTGGAGCACAGAAACGTCCTGTGAAGTGCGCGTGTCACACCTTGCACCTGTGTAGTGCTGGTCTGGGAGCAGAAAGGTCCTCAAAGGTGCGTGTCTGACACCTTGCACCCTGTTTTGTAATCATTTTGGGCACAGAAAGGTCCTCGAAGGTGCGTTTTCCCTGCATGATAAGAGCTCATTTCTTTGGCTGTTGAGTCAGTGAGTCATGTCGGACTCGGGCTGTTGAGCGTCCGCCTTTTCTCCTGCCGTGTCCGAGCTAGCCCCCCGCTCCTCCGCTGGCATCTCTTGGTTGCCGTCTAGTGTTTTTGTGTCTTTCAGAGCCGCCTCTTCCTCCTCCTCCTCCTCCTCCTCTTCTCCTTCCTCCCCGTCCTCTGCGTGGGCTTCGTCCATTGCTGCTTCGGAGAGGTTTTTCTTGCTCTCGTCGGCGCCCTCTTCATGAGCTTTCAGCACGTTGCACAGCTCCATTTCGTGGATCTCGACATCAAACGGAGCGACGGGAGGCACGGAGGGGGGAGACTTGCAGCCAGCACAGCCCTGAGGTACAAAATAAACAAATAAACAAATGACTTTTGATATTCTCTTTCCTGTGGTGGATGATGACAACACAAAGACTTTAGTCTCCTATTCTTCACTTTACTTAAAAGGATACGCCAACATTCTTCTCTTTTCCATGTCTTGCCTTGCTCCCGAGTGAGCAGATAGACACCATTCTTAAGATTGTGTGCAAATGGGCAGAGCTCGCCCAATGCTAATTAGCTTAGCTTAAACACTTGACATCAATGGGTAGTGTTAGCCTGCCTGTGCCTACATGCATTAGATAAACTCTTCAACAACTCTAAATTGTCCTGTGTGCTTGTTGTGACTTTTTTTACCACCTTAAGTTATGTTGTCTTCTACTATCATCTTATTATCTTCTGCTCCTAAACAGCGGCTTTGTTTTGTTGACCTTGCTGTGCATTTCTTTCGAAAATTATATGAAGTACTAATCTCTAAAACGTAGCAAAACATGGTTAAAAAAACAAGTAACAACAAGCACACAGGACTGTTAAGAGTTACTAAAGAGTTTATTAGATGACTGTAGGCAGAAGCCAGCTAACACTACCCACTGACTCCCAGTGTTTGAGCTAAGCTAGTTATCGGTGATAGAGTTCTGCCCATCTCGTCTTTGTTTCTGCGAGCACACTTGAAAAAATGGCGTCTATCTGCTTGTCATGGACTCAGGAGTGCGGCAAGACACGAAAACAACAAAAATGTCGGCATATCTCTTTGAAAGATCAACATTTTCTGGGATACTTGCTGTTACTGACAGTATAGATACAAGCTACACTTCAGATCTTGTGAGAAGTGATTCTTGATTCTGATTTTTAGCTAAACTGTCTTCTTCATCTAAGCTAGACATGCCACAAGCTACCAGAGAATGAGTGTGAAGACACGTTGATTGATATTGAACTTTGTCAGAAGAACATGTTTTTTCTCCATCTGAGGACAAGAACTACATTACCCATAATCCTAAAGCATCATAGCAACATGGATGATTACAGGAGCGTGAAGCTACTACTGAATTTTTTGTGGTCCATGTGTGTTTTAAAAGAAGTTCAAAGTGCTGATACTCATAATGATGAAAAATTATTGCAATGGATTCTGGGATATGTAGTTGCCTAAATCTCTATATCACGTACATAGCCTTGCACTTTACACTTTTTTTTGTTTTCCTAAAAGATTTTTTTGATCAAAATTGTATTTTTAGTGAACAGTATTAATGCTGGCACGGTCCCATGACCAAAAATATTGAGATGTGAATTTTCTGAAGAATCAGAGAGAATTTAAATCAGGATAAAGATTTTTCTCCAAGTCTCATTTTCAGTATTTCTCTACTTCTTTACTAAACTCAGGATATCTTGACATCCAGTTTCGTTGTCTTCGACTAAAAGAACTTACGGAGATGTTGATGGCGCGGGGCAGGCGTCCTGTGCGGATCCAGGGGTGCACCTGACTGAGCTCCCTCTTCTGCTCCTCGGTGAAGCGTGGCTGGTGTTTCTGCATGCTCCGCAGCGCCTCGCGGTCTTCACGCAGCACAGTCTCCATGTCCCTGTAAGACGAGGAGCAGGGAAAATAAGTTAGTCAACGTAGAATTTACAAAAAGAAACAGTTAGAAAAAAAACTTTAATTGCGTAGCTGATATAAAATTGAAATCTCACTTTCTTCCTTTTCTCATTTCAGATACAAATAGTTTGTCTTTTTTAACATAAAGCAACGTTTTTTTTGTTGTTGTTTTTTTTCAATTTTGAACACTTTTTTCCTTATTGTCCCAACATCACATCATGCCCTAGAAAATTCTTTAGTTACAAAAATATTAGCCTAAAACTAAATGGGAAATTAAATGGGAAAGCAAAATCAAATAACATCAGGGCTATACTTTCTGCAAAGAATCAATTATCATAGCTATATATTTATTTATAAGTATCAGTTTTTTTTTTTAAATCACTCTCAACATTAAATAAGTTTTAGATTTTATTGTCTGACGCTTTTTTCATTTTTAGCATTTACTTTACTTTTAGCATTTATATCTTATGTTGATGAAGTTTTTCATTTTTATATTTAATCATTTGGGATCAAATTTTAATCCTTCAACATGTTAAAAGATGTTTAAATGTATTTTTTGCATTTTTTTAAATGTATTCCTTTGAGATTTCTCTTATTTCTTTTTTTAAAAACACTTTACTAGTCATCTTGATTTCATAACTTCTTTTATTTTAGCTTCCCTGGTGTGCATTAGTCTCCAGATCCTCTTAAAAGCCTTCCTACTATCACTAAAAGTACAGTAGACACAGCTCTGCCGTGCGTTTGTTAGCTGGATGGCAGTAAATAAATCTCAGCTCAACCTTATATATAAGCACTTTGATAACAACCACAGCTGAAACAAAAGTGCTAAACATAAATAAACAAGACACAAAACAATTTAAAACAATGGATAAAATAAAGCAGGTATAAACACTAAAAGAGCGGTTTCACTGTTTTTTAAAAACAATTTAAAAACAATAAAACAAGTTCCTTTAAAAAACCCATAAAACACTAAAACAGGAGAAGAGCCTCATATAGGGTCAAAAGCCAGGCAATAAAATAAGTTTTAAGGCAAGTTTTAAAAATAACAATAAAGAAGCTTGTCTAATGTGGAGGGAAAGCTCGTTCCACAATTTTGAAAATGATTAGCATTATTTGTGTAATGTATTTATCTTTTGTCAATCATTTTTCTGTCTCAATGTAAATCACTTTGAACTGTGACTGAATTTGTGTAAATAAAGTTTGATTCACCGAGTGATAATCCACGCAGCAGAGTAAACAGTAAAGTCATCACACTGATTTCTACATGTTTGTTTTGAGAGTTAATCATCACGTGGTCTCTCTTCTCCCTGAGTTTTACCTGACAGGCAGCTGGTAGGTCATCATGACCTTGTCGTCAGTGTTGGCCAGCAGCAACCAGATGGGGTCCTGCAGGACGCACTTGATGAACTGCTCCTCCCCGCCGTCTCCTCCGGCGCTGCTGCTGCCCCCTGCTGGCTGCTTGCGGGAGTGATCATTCTCCGACGAGTCAATGCTGCCGAAGTATTTGCTGGTGTGACTGCCCTGACTGCTGCCTACAAACACAGAGGAGGTAAACACAGTTTGTTATCATCTTATTTTTTCATTTAACCGCAGAAAGTCAGATTCCAAAGTCTATTATTTCACAGCCCACGTCTGTAAAGTCTGGACAAGTGAGAGTACTGACTCGTGCCGCTGGTGCCGGAGGAGCTGCAGCCATTGGAGCCGGAGCCTGAACCAGAGGACCTGGTCCCGGAGGAGCCTGATCCAGAGGCGGCTGAGCCCGTGCCGGAGCGCGAGTCTTCGTGAAGCAGCATGTCGAGCAGGTCGCTGGAGGTGGACATGGCGTCTTGATTCGACTCGTTAGTTTCCCCCTAAAAAAACAGGAAAGGCATCAAAAGGTTGGTTGGTTTAATCCCTTCTCTGAATTTTTACTTATTTTAACCGTCTTAATCTGTTTTATTTCTACATTTCAGTTCAGATTTGTTATTTGGAATAGGGCTGTCCCGATACAACTTTTTAACCTGCCATACAATACCAACATTGCAGCCTTCAGTTGGCCAATACCGATATCAGCAGAATCATACAAATTTTATTACTTAGTTTGTAGTATGGACTGTAAGAAAAGGCTTTATCAGGTGAGATTACTCAAACAGAGAACAGTAGTCAGCAATAGTAGGTAAAAAAAAAAACTGACCCTTTTGTTTTTAACCAATGGATGAAATAAAGTTTAACCCTCAACATAAGAATATAGTACAATTAAATAAAATTGAAAAAAATAATAATAAATTAAAAGACCCTGAAAAATATCCTCAATAAGTCCAATAAAAACAAAAACATATATTTTTAAATTGTAAAAAAAAACACTTTGTTTAATTTAAACATAAGAATATTCCACAAATGAAACAAATAAATAAAAATAAATTAGAATGGACTGCTGCAGGCCAATACAAGCCGATATTTGTTTTTTTACTGATATCGGACCAATAGCTGATATCAATATCGGATTGGGACACCCCTATTTGGAAATTTAATTCTTTGCTAAATGCTTTTCTTTTGTTATCCTATTTTAGCTAATTTTATTATACATCGGGATGTTAGGCTTTTTCATTTTACCACATTATTTATCTAAATTTCATTTCTTTTTTTTTATTATATTATGTTATCTATTTTTGTATTTACTTGTTTTACCCTATAAAATTGCTATCTAATGTTTTATCATGTTTTTTATTTTAGCTATAGCTCCTGTGTTTCCTCATTTTTAATTCAACAGTGTTTCCTCAGTCCTCTAATTTAGTTTTCTGTCAGAATTTCCATTTTATGTCTTGTAGTGTGGGTCTTATGTATTTCATTTTATGCAATTATGCCATTTTCTACTTTTTAGTTCACTTGTTGTTATTTTATTTTATTTTATTTTCTATGTGAAACACTTTGTGCTACACAGCCCTGTATCAAATTGCTATAAAATTAAAGTTTGATTGACTGACTGATGCACATTTTTTGGAGCTGATCATGAATCACAAATGTCTTGGTGCTTACATTCTCGTTCTCCTTGGAGGTGTCGTCAGAGCTCCCCTGATTGGCCGTGCCCTGGAGCGGCTGAGTAGCCCCGCCCTGCACGGAGGGCGTGGCCTGTTGCGATGCAGCGAGTGCCGTTGCGACCTCTAACCGGTTGCTAGGTGACTCCTCCAGTTGCAGGAGGTTGAGCGGCGAGGAACACCGAGACTGAAAAAGAGGGGACTCTGCACCCTCGCGGTCAGCAGGGGTCTGGCTGTAAGACTGGGGGGTGCTGCAGCGGGAGGGGGCGCAGGTGGCTGGGATGGGGACAGGGTTGGAAATGGCGGCGGGAGCACTGGCGGGATAGGTGAAGTTCGGGTTGTAGAAGTGTCCCGGCGTGGTGCCCGCCTGAGAGAGAGGGGCTCCCATCTGAGGGAACATGTAGTTCGGCAGGACTAGGGCCATCATGGGGGGCACCATTTGGGTAGGGGGGTAGCGTGAGGGGTCTGCGACTGGCTGAGGGAAGGGCTGTGAGAGCGGGGGGTACATGGGGTAGATGGGGAGCATCCCTGGAGCAAAGGGGGCGGAGGGGATGCTGGTCTGGGAGCCCACAGAGGGCCAGGAGGAGGAGTTTGTCGGGGGTCCTAGGGGCATGCTGAGGGGGAGGGGGGCTGTGCTGGTTCTGTTGTCCCGCCGACTTCCGCTGCGGCCCAGAGAGCTGTGCTGCTCCGACGACTCCTGGTGCTTGAGTCTTTTACCGCCGCGACCACGTCTGTGACCCGTGCTGCTTCCTGCTGCTGGGTAATCCCGGGAACAACGGACTCCTGGAGAACAACAGAGAAAATGTTATTTTTGTTTATTTTTTATTTTTATTTTTATGTGCAATATTTTTTTATTAACTTTTCGATTTTTAACAAACAAACAATACACTGCAGCATTAAAACAATAAAACTTTGGTCCCAACAAATAAATCTTCATCTAGATATCTGAAACAGAAAACCTTCAAACAGAGAGAAAAATATGAGACCTTAAATACTTCATGATAAGCTGTTTTAATTTAACTAGCCAACTAGCTTCTTTTGCTAGTTTCAACAGATACCAACATAGACGGAAACTCTTATTAAATATCATAAGGTGCCAGGAATGTAAACATTTTTGAAAGTCCTCATATAGCAACACTCCAGGTTTTATTTTTCAGATTACCCAACTGGGAAGCAGATATGCAGGTCAACCAGCTGGTTGACTTGCCTGATAAGGGTTATCCTGGGCATTAATAGATTGTTTCATTTCTACAACATTTTTTTTTGCTTTTTCATAAGAAAACATCACAGAGGGCAAAATATTGAGACATTTAGTCATTAACTCAGTTTTCTGAGGAATTGGATACATTTTTTTTTTACGTCAAATTTATTTCCTTCAACCAAATTACGATTATTAAAAGAGTTATGCATCAACGTTTCAATTCTGATTTTTTCTAGTTTTTGAACAATGATATTCATGTACAGCAGCACCACCCAGTGGATATTTATTGGTGTTACAAACTCTATATAGAGAGGTAAATAAGGAAAGACAGATGAAGATTTAAATACAGTGGTGGTAAAGAGTCAACCGCATGGTTACAATGCCAGTTAAAGGGTTACACAAAATAAAAAACAAAAGATTTTTGCAAGAGGTGGGACTTTTAAGATTAATGCTGTGTCTGTGATTCTAAATCATGTTATTTTGAGCTTTGTCCTGCCTTTAAAGTGAGTAAAAAAGATTAGAATTCACTCACATAGACTCAATAACCTGGTATGCATGTTTGTATTTTCAGGATTATATAACATGATTGTGCATCAGTTTGTTGAGTGGTGTGCGTTCGTACCTCGTGACAGAGGATTGACAGCCGAGGTGTGGCATCGCAGCCCGGATGGTGTCGTCTGATCGAACACCCGCAGCTTGCTGAGGTCTTTGAACCGGTCCAGGAAGGCCTGCTCCTCCTGCTGCGTGTGGGCGGACAGCACCTCCTTCGTCAGGCCCATCCGCCCACCCCCGCTGCTACCCCCGCCTCCGCCGCTTCCACTCCTCCGGCTGTCCCTCTCCTGCTGACCGGTTTGAGGGAGAGACGGCGCGTGAGATGGAGGGGGAGGCGGCGGAGGGGTGATGGCTGTGCTAGCGAGGGGCGTGGGGTCGCTGGCGGGCCTCAGCGGTATTGTTGTGGGAGGAGTGAGCTGTGTCGTGGGAGTGGAGGGCGCCTCTTCCATGACAATGTCTGAGACGGAAGAAGGACAAACGAGGAGGGGTTTTAGAGCTTTGAAACGCAACTTTAGAAAAAAGAAATGAAAGAATTAATGATCATCTAAGGAGAAATAAGATGTTCAATTAACACTCATTGACATTGCTGCTATAGACTTATTTTACATGATGATACAGCTAGCAAAGAGCGGCTAATATTAGCAAGTTTTAAACAGATAGAGGTTTGTTTTCAGGCTCTAAGTCTCTTCCTTTCTTTTGCTGCTCTAACCCTAGCTTTTCTCTCTCAACATTATGCAGTAAAAGCTTACTTGCGTTACTTCAACAGATAAAAGAAAAGGGAAACTGCAGAAAATGTACTCCAAATCAAAGCAAAAGGACAAAATATAAACACTAGACAGCAAGAGTTCAAAAAAGAAAGTAGAAAGAAAAAGAAATACCAAAAAAAATGTTAAACTGTTACCTCCAGATGGCAGATTTATCATGCAGCTACACGTTTCTGCAAGATAATTCTTGAGACCTTTTAAGTTGTAATAACCACTTTGACAAGGCTTTTGCAAATAATAGTAAAGTAGCACTAGACAAAGAATCAAAGTGGTTATAGAGAACAGGCTCTGAGGACATCATGCTGTCATTTCACTGAGAGGCTCACTAAAGGGCTCCGTGTCTGAGAGACAGTGTGTGAAGGGTTTCCACCTGATTCAGGAGGCTTCTTGTCTCCCACGTGCACGATGGTGCTGCTGAAGCTACACTGCGATGGGTCTGAGGCTACGCTCTCCGCCTTTGTGGCCAGGGTAAGAGGGGGCAGCGGAGGTGGTTCACTTACAAGGCTGACTGGAGCATCTGCTGAGACACAAGAGTGGCTAAGTCGGAGGCACTTTAAAACCTGGTGGACAGGCACATACAGACAGAGGTAAGGTCGTCATGATACCAGAGCTGTGAACTTGGATGCAATACCAGGAAAGAAATTTGATGTTTGATACCTGTTTTAAAACCACGTCAAAAAAATAAAATGAGATAAAAAAAAAAATAAAAAAAAATCCAATGAAGGACGTGTAAAACATAAACTGGGCCTCCAGTTGCCTAACTTTGACTTAAAGGGATACACAAACATTTTCGTAGTCTTGCCTCATTCCCTCGTCCACGACAAGCTGAAAGACATTCTTTTGACTGCACATGCAATAACAAGGAAGAGATAGGAAAAGCTCACCAATGGTTAATTAGCTTAGCTTATTCACTAGGAGTCAATGGGTAGTGTTAGCCTGCCTCTGCCTACAGTCATCAGATAAAGTCTTGAGCAACTCGAAACGGTCCTGTGTGCTTGTTTTGACTTTTTTTCGTGTTATGTTATCTACTTCTATCAGCGATATATCTTTTTCTAATGGTAAACAGAGGATTTGTATTGTTAACCTACTGATTTGGGTCTGAGCTAGAGATATGATATCGCGAACGAGTTGAGTCTTTTGAACAGCAATTTTAACTTAATGAAAACCTCATTCATTCAGTTAAAGGACTTTTCAAAAGACATAACTCATTCAGGGAGTAGAAGAAGATGATAAGAGGGGAAATCTTGTGACTGTGGGCAGAGACAGGCTAACGCTACCCACTGACTCCCAGTGTTTGAGCTGAGCTTATTAGCGGTGGGTGAACTTTGTTTGTCTCTTCCTTGTTACTGGACACAGTAGAAAGATTGGTGTCTGTCTGCTTGTTATGGACTCAGGAGTGAAGCAAGACCTGAAAAAAATAACATGCTGGCGTACCCCTTTAAATCAATATAGCTATGATAGAAACTTGTGTCTTTTACAGAAACCATCATTTAACACTCCAGTAGCATAAAGATACTTATAACATCATTACCCCGTCACTGTATGAACAAAACTCCCTGCAGTTATCTGGGTGAGCTGCATGTAAGAACACAAATTACACATTCTTTCACACACTCGTCACGCCAAAATGTCCCTGCTGGTCCCCCTAGAAGCTCCTCCCTCCCCACTCCTCTGTTGGAGCTCTCCTGTTGTGGGGGTCAAGAGCGAACAAGCAAATCAGGGCAAATTCAGGACAGCATATGTGAGACAAGTTTGTGGCTGTTCGTAACATCTGCTGTAAAAACAGTAAGACTTTTCTGAGGAACTCTCTTTATACAGAAAGGCTCTTAAATACAGTTAAAGTACCTTTGTTGTTGCTGCTGGCCTCCTGCTGTTTGTCGTCATCAGACGTAGAGGAAGCCGTGCATGAGGACGAGCCACATTTCCTTTTCACAGTGTTAGGAATGTTGCAGCTGTCCAAGTACCTGTTGGCAACAAAGTACAGGAAACATGAAAAAATGAGCTGTTTTTTGTCTTCATATTAATGCATTATCATGTATTAGTAATTTTTTTAAACTTCCTCATGTAGCAGTCTTTGACACAACAGCCAGTGTCTCATGGCAACAACAAGCATTTTTGTCTCTGTTATTACAGTATTTCAACAAAAAATGTATTTCTCAGGCTTTGAAAACTTGAAAAAATGTTCAAGGTAAAGTAAGTTATCATAAGGACCAAATCAAGAAGCAGAGATGCAGGTCAACCTACTGGTTGACTTGCCCATTTAGTGTTATTCTTGGCATGAGTGAATATATTTCATTTCTGCAACAAAATGTTAAACCTTTTTCATATAAATATATAACAGACCATAGAATTTGTTAAAATACCTTTTCATTTATTTAACAAATACTGTATATTTCTATATATTTACACATTTAGCTATTTTTAAGTAGCTGCATGTGTGTGTGAGAGTGAGACTGAGGAACAGAAAGTAGGCCTGTGTGCATAAAATTGTAGAACTGTAATAATTAATGCATTATAAATATTGAAGCTTTATAAGATGTTAAGTTTTGAGTTGTGACCAGTGGTTCAAAAGTAGGGCTCATCATTCAAACAACTAAATCACTATTATAATGACATTTATGTACAGCAGCTCCACCTACTGGATATTATCACAGTTTAAAAAAAAACTATTCAGTGAGGTGAATGAGGATAAACAGCCAAATATAGGCTTTCAGAGTTTTAGATACAGAGATGAGGCATAAGAAAAGTCAACCGTGCGGTTACAGTGCCAGTCAAAAGGTCAAATAAACCAAGATAAAAGACTCTGCTGATCAAACTAGAGGGAATAGATGGGCTTTTCCTGCAGCAGCACACACCTTATAATGCTGTCCAGACAGTTGATCTGCTGGTAGGAGTAACCAGCAGGAGGATCCTTCTGCACCATCGCCGCAGGGACCAGAGCTTTGGGAGGTTTGGTCAGATCAGCGATCAAACCTCTGACTGGGTCACTGGGGACAGCTCGCAAACCTGCAGCACCTGAATGGAGAGAATCATGAAAAGACTCAGCAGATTAAGAAAACTAAAGTGATAATGTTATTTTGTTTTTTACTTAAGGATGATCTTCAGACTTAAAAAAACCTTACTTCATCTTTGATTCTTAAGCTGTTTGACTTACATAAGTACATTTCTGCCTGACTGTGCCATTATTTACCTGCATGGTTGTTTTTTCTTGGCGGTGGACGGTTACGGGACTCAATGAACATCTGCTGTCCGTTCGTCTTCACCATGTGAACATCTTTGCAGATCTGCTGGAACGTCATCTGAAGAAAGAAGAATGTGCATTAGAGCTACAAACATGACAAGAAAATCTGGAGTTTGTCTACCACTGTCTTGATGAATCAGCAAGTAACAGTCTGTTATTTAGTCAAAACTATTGAAGTGAGATGACAACAAAAGAAGAGATTTTTCTGGGTACTTAGTCGAAAGAAACCAAAACTGTTGGAGAAAATATGAACTAGTATTCATTATTCCAGGAGCAAGGTGACTCCAAGTGTCAAAGTCAGGTGCCCAAACTTCAGAAAAAAAAAACATCAGACCTCAATAAAAGGTCTCGTACCTTCCAAAATTTTTTTTTTCTTTACCAACAATTACTTTCAGCTAAATTCAGACAAACAGACTCAGACTCACTGGTTTGTGCAGAGCGACAGCTGCAGCCGCCTCATCCATGGCCGGGCCGTTGCTGTCGCTGGAGGAGGCTGCGGAGGCACTGAGGTGCTGCTGGTGTGACCGACGGGAGCCTCTTGAACCGCTTGAGCCAAGGGAGCTGTAGCCCTGAGAGCCGCCGCTGTGCACCGGCTGCACCAGGATCCGGTGGATCTGCTCACTCAGCTGGACGACGTCGGGGGTGGTGACCCGGCTCTCGCAGCCCTGCGGCATCGTGAACACGTCCTCGTTCAGCGGGCTCCTGGAGTACATGAGAAAACATGTTTAAGCTACTAAAAGTCTTTCTATATGGATATTAAAGGGACAACCTATTTTTTTGTTTTAAAGTGTTGCCTCACTCCCAAGTCCATGACAAGCAGATTGACACCATTCTTTCTACTGTGAGTGCAGCAACAAGAAAACAAAGCTCATCCATTGCTAATTAGCTTAGCTTAAACACTGGTAGTCAATGGGTAGTGTTAGCCTGTTTCGGGTTACAGTCATTAGATAAACCCTTCAGCAACTCTGAATGGTCCTGTGTGCCTGTTGTGTCTCATATTTTTATCGTGTTATGTCACATTATCTATTCTGATTCTGAGGCTAACCCTTCCCATTGACTCCCAGCGTTTTAGCTAAGCTAATTAGCAGTGGGCAAGCACTGCCTGCCTCTTTCTTGTTACTGCAACCTTGATCAAAAGAATGGTGTTTATCTGCTTGTCATGGACTCGAGTGTGAGTCAAGACATGAAAACAAAAAAAATGCTTGCATATCCCTTTAGGTTGTGCTGCTTGTCAATGGAGAGCCACCAGGTCTCAATGAATAATCGAGGAGACTACGATGGGAACTGGAGGACCAGAGAAACCCATGTTACCTGTTCATACAGGTATGACTGTGTGTTTGTTGAGGAGGTAAATTGAGCTAGAAAATCACTCTTAATGAAAATGACTGTGCTTGTTAGAAATATATGTGGTTAATGCCTTATTCATGTTGAAACCCAGTATATGTAAATCAATTTTGCTGTTAACTTAATCTGGTGGCACGTGTCATATTGGGAGCCTGTTTCTGTGGCACAAAGAGAAGGGTTGCAAGACCATTTTCAAAGATTCCTGATGGTACATTTCCTTCAGTATTCAAAAAACACAAGTAAAATGAGTTTGATTTGAAATTTAAACAGTCAAATGGTGAAACTCATGTTCTATTATAAGTGTAAAATATCCTCATAATGTGTAATTGCACAGGACATCAGTAATTTAGGGGTCATCATCATTATTATTATTATTATTACAGTTGATTGGGACCCTCATACATTAACAAATATACAAAGATCCAACCTCCTTCTTGAATCTAAGACATCTTTAAACAAACATAACAAATCAATCTTACGTTCTGACTTTGTGGCGCCCAACAATGAACGCCACTTTGCGGCTCCAGGGGTTCACGAAGGAAGACCAGCTGGTGTCTATGGTCAGGTACTCCCCGCTGCGGGCGCACATCCTCAGGGGTGAATATTCAAACGGCTGCCCCGCAAACTGAAAGACTGAAAACACAACAGCACAGAAACATGAATAAAATATATCTGAAAGCAACATTTTCTCTAATGCTTGATTTCAGCAATTTCAGATTATCAGACTTACTCTTTTCATGTATTGCCACCATCATGGGCCGGTCTTCAGGGTGGATGTAGAGCAGGGTTGGAGTTCCCACCAAGTCTTGAGGCAGGTATCCCAACAAAGGCACTGCCCTAAAAATCAAGTTTACACACTGTTAACTTCAAAAAATTCAGCTAAATTAAGCTGTGTGTATGATCAGCAACAGTATTGGTTAAAGCATTAAATATTTTGTCTTTGTGCTGCATTTAATCCAACAGAGGATGAAAAGGATTCACGAATGTTCTGTTTTACACGTTCGAATTATGTTGGAATATTACTACTTTTATCATGAACTCTGAGGTTCTATACTAAGCGGCTATGTTTGTAGTGTAAGAATGGATAATGAGTAAGGCAAATACCATAATCAATAACTCTATTTATATAATTAAATAATATTTTTAAAATATGGCTACAAAGTAATTCAACTAAAAAATAAAAAATAATCAAGAGAATAAGAAAAATAAAAGAGAAAACTGAGGAATACAATGAAAAAATGTGTAAGACTTAAAAAAGAACACTGGTTAACCACGTCATAGCCACAAATTATAGAAACAAGAGAAAAATAAATAAATGATGAAAATCACCAAAGACAATAAGGAGGAAGCAAATTAAAAAGATTAAATAGATAAAAGGAAACAGGAATTAAAATGATGGAAAATAAATAAAAAACAAAAAGAGATAAAGAGAATAAAAGAATAAAAGATGCTGCCTGTGAAGCTGTGTAAAACTGGATAATGTTTGCAAAAATTGTCCATCATCCTGTCAATCAAATAACAGAACACTTTCTCTGTTTGTGAATCCAGGACTTGTATCTTTCAGAGTTCAAGTCTGCTTATAAACCCAGAGTGGAAAACAAAAATACTCTTACAGAAAATAAAATCTATTTTATAACAATAATAATTTCATCATTCAGAAAACATGTTTCCAGGAAGGCATCACGACTATCTATCATACGAGCGCTCTGCTCTCACTGACCTCTCGTCCACCTCCTGGAAGAGGCAGCTGGGAGTGTGACTGGTGGTGAAGATCCGTTTGTCTGGAGGGATACGAGGAGCTGAAAGAAAGAGGAACAGTGGATGAGAAAACAGGCTGCAAACATATTCTGAACAATCAGTAAAAGTTCTATGATTGATGATATGATCCATGTTCAGAGGAAATATGACTTTTTTAGGCTTTCCCACGGCGTAACATCAGCTAGTTTTGTAGTTATTTTGGATCTCTACGAGGGATCATACCCATTCCCTTGTATAGTTTTCCTTATCACCTCCGGCCAGCTAGGCCGAGACTAAAATGTGACTTAGAGACGCTTCCAACCGCAGATGGTCAGAGCATCACCTTATGAACTCAGCGATATCTGAAACGGCTCACATATCGTCTCTGTGATGCTGTATGACTTCCTAAACACACCTCTGCTTCTAAAAACTCATCTCCTTACTGCATAGGCTCTCAAACCCTTGTTATTTACATCAATACATCCTTAATAAACATAAATATCACATACTTAGGAAAAGGAACTAACTGGATTTTATTGATACCACTGCCACTAACGATTCTGCTTCTTTAATGATCCCTTTATTTTTGCCTTTTTTTGCAATCTTGTCATTGCGCTGAATGCCCTGTAGGTGGCGTGGTTCGCCCAGCTGAATGTCATTGTTAAGCACAGTCAAAGGGCTGCTGTCCCTGCTCTGTGGGTAGATTAAAAGTAATGAACCAAGAAAGGCCAGAAGCTCTTACGCCCCTATTTCCTCCATTGTTGTTGTGCAGATGCAAAAACCCTGTCGACCTTCAAGTGACGTTTAACTATCAGAGTTTATACTCGGGATGCATGATACTGGATTTTGCCGACATCTGATGTGGTGACATTTCTGATCTCATTGTTGCAGATACCGATGGTTTTGATCAAGAGCACAACTTTACTTTACAAAAACTGACTTATATTAATTTTAGCTTTCAGTGTGACAGTCTATTTGTGTAAAAAAACTGTTGTAAAACAAGAAAAACAATATTTAACTCTTGTTTTTTAATATACCACGTAGAAAAGATGCAGCAGTGTGGTACAAATGTGTATTTTGCCTTTATGCCTGCTGATACATAACCAATATGTATGGTCCATCTATTAGCTGTAAATATCAGTAAAACCTAACCCGGACATTTTACACAATTAAAAACCCATCTGTTCAAAATGGCATACTCTCCATAACATCTTTGTTTTTTTTGACCTTATGGCACTCTTCCTTGTTGTTTTTATTTAGTTTAATTGTGTTTTTTATTACTCTGTAAAGTGTCCTTGAGTGTTCAGAAAGGTGTTTTTAAATAAAATGTATTACTATTATTTTATTTATTCTTAAAAACATTTAACTTAAAGGCTGACAAGATTGTACGCAGAACGCCGAGCATCCCTATATGTACTGTAATGGAAAATGATGCAACCAAACCTTATAGAGCCCTGTTTGCTTTCCATTCACACAAATCATTTCAACATGTTTAACTACCCAAAACTATAACAATATGGAGTCAGACTATCAGTATCTGGCTAATCATATAGTGTTATATTTACATGGAGTAAATGTTTGATCTGATACCCAAATGTGTCAATTAGTCTGGAAAGCAAGAACACAAAAACTGTTTTGTTGACATGTTGTCAGACACAAGCTAATCTGTGCTCTCGGGGTTACTGTGACATAACATTATCAATGCTGCCAAGCCACAGCAAAAACATGGAGGAGCATGTGGTTAATATTCAGATTGAGACACCCTTCAACTTGACTTAAGAGGTTTGTTTTTGAGGGTGAATTTGGCATATTCTGGCCGTTTTTTATTTGACGTCCTCCACTTGATATCATATTAAAAGATTGGAATAAATTTGGGGCAGCTCATGGTGCGTGTACTTCACAGCAAGAAGGTTGCGAGTTCAGTTCCCATGTCTGTCAGGGCCTTCCTGTGTGGAGCTGTCATGTTCTCTCTGTGCATGCATGGGTTCTCTCCGGGCACTCTGGTCCATTCTCTTTATCCATTTTTGGGATACATCCTGAACTGAACCTGAATGTATGCTCACACTCATTCAAAGGTCAATTTTTGAGTCACCAATTAACCTACTGAGCATGTTTTTGGTCTGTGGGAGGAAGCCAGAGTGCCTGGTGAGAAGCCACGCATGCACAAGGGGAACATACAGAAAGGCCCTGACTGACATGGAGATCAAACAACCGTGCCGCCCTCCTTCTTTACATGCTTTTTCTTAATATTAGGGCGTCTGGCAGTCTGATGGCGCATTTAGTTGGTAATCGTAAGGTTGCAATGCTGACTGTCACATGTCGATGTGTCCTTGGGCAAGACACTTAACCCCAAGTTGGCCCCACTGCTGCGTCAGTGGCAAATGGGCATTAAAGGGCATGAATGTGTTAGAGATACTGATGGATAACTAACATAGAAACTCTGAACCATCAGTGAAGTGAGTTTGAGAGTGAATGGGTGTGAATGTGTAGGTGTGACCTGCGGTGTAAAGCAGCTTTGAGTAGTCAAAGACTAGAAAAGTGCTATATAAGCTCAAGTCCATTTTTCATATGTGTGACATATAATGCAGAAAAAGGGATTCCGTTGTGCTTTTGCGATATATTTCAATGCTAAAATGTCTGAAAAACATCCTCATGAAAGTGTAAAAAACTTTTTAGCAATATTTGAGCATTTTTGAATTTCAGGTGACTCCACTACCAGTTTGTTATTGCCCTATTTAGATTTTGCTAGAGAATATGAGCGTGAATGGGTAGATGTGACCTGTTGTGTGAAAGACTAGAAAAGCGTTTTAAAAGTTCAAGACAATTTACCATTTATTATCAAAATTAAAAGTACTATTATTTATATTTGTGTTCATATTTGTGGTGACGTGCACCTACTGAGGATCCAACTACTTTAGTATACACCCTCAAATGTTGTATGGTATTAGGTGTTAGTGTGTGAGCGTGAATGGTTATCAGTCTCTCTATGTCGCCCTGTGATTTACTGGCGACTGGTTCAGGGTGTATCCCGCCTCTCACTCAGATAGGCTCTAGCCCCCAGGACTCCAAAAGAGATAAGTGGGGCTATAAATGAATGACAAATGTGTGTTTTCAGAAAAGATATTGCACCCTCTATCACCAACAAGTGTTTAAATGAACAAATACCTTCGTATCCAGAGTGGACCCTCTCTGCGATGAGCAGGCAGCACGGCTGAGGCTCTGCGGCATCAGAGTCTCTGATGGTGAGCTGGTACGGCGTGAGGCGGAACGGATAGTAACGCATCTCCCCGCCCTGCGTCCTGTCCGCGCTGATCCGGCAGAACATGGATTTCTCCTGAGTGCAGTCCACGGGAGACGAGGCTGGAGGGGCGGACACGTGAGCGTGAGAAATTCAACAAAGACGACCACTTTCCCATTTCGTGCTGCTCCGTTTCCTGATATTTCATTTTCTTTAAGCACTTACCAGACCCAATGCAGGAGGCCCAGGGCGGCAGGCGGCAGGGCGCTGTGCCGCTGTAGAAAGTGCTGACGTCCTGGGGGGCTAAAAGCTCGGAAAAGACGGTCCCCTGCAGACAATCGGGCTTGCAGCGCAGCAGGGAGGAGCCCTGAGGTGATACGTACACGACCTTGCCTGACAGGAATGAAACGGCCATGGAGAAAGTGTCCTGAAGAAACAAAAAACAGAAGAGAGGATTGAGTAAAAAAATGAGCCACGTCCAACAACAAACAGTTAAGGAGTTGTTGTTCTGCAGCTCAGTTTGTAACTTTTTACATTGAATCTTGTTGTCAGACCAAATTACCTTTAAAATGTTTTTTTTTTTTTAAAGGAATCAAATCCGTAACATTTATTGCAATCACAAGGAGAAGAACATTACCTGAAAACAACTACTTTACTGCTGTTCCTTATTTTTGAATAAAATCCAACACTGCATGTTATGCTGCTGATGTCTTTTACAGTTAGGCCTGTCACGATAATCAATAAATCAATTAACTGCACGATAAATAAAACATCCTCGGTAAGTTTGCGGGCCTTGATAAGTTGATACATGCATGCGTGTTTGTTTTCCTGCTCTCTTTCTACCAAACAGGCTGGATGAGAAGATGGCTCACTCCGTACATCTTTCTCAACACCTGGGTGCATAGGTTTTATAGAGGATTTAGTGGATTTATAGCGGAGTGAGCATCTGTCAGTGATACAATCTTTGAGTGTAACGAGGAGTAACAAGGAAATAAACACTAATATGAATAAAAGCACGAAAGCGACGGTTCCTAAGCCGGCTGCCACAGCCCAAGCGTGGGAATATTTTGGTTTTATCAGAATGAACAAGGTGTGAGCCCATGAGCACTGAAGAGCTGATATGTCGTATTTGTTTGAAAGTAGTGGCGATGAAGAAGGGCTGGTGCAGCCGAGCCTTCGTCATGATAGTCAGTGCTTACTGAGACGTTTGGTTGGCAAAGTAAAGATAAATATATTCGCTTCATTGCAAAACAAATGCAGCCCTTGAATGACGTTGATACCCCAGCATTTCGAGAAAAAGTTAGAAACATTTGACAGACAGTACGAATTGACTGGGAGAAAGTACATGTCACAAACAATTCTAGAACTGTATAAACTCCATTTATTTTATTGCTTTTATTGTTGTGTGCGTTTTTATTGGAGTTTTTCTTTTTTTTTTTTTACAGGGACAGGGTCTATTTTTTTATTGTTTTTTAATAAGTATAATGATTTTTAGTAACATGCAATTTTTCCCAAAAGAGAGTCCATTTCCATTGTTTTTTTTTCTCTTTTTGTGTTTGTTAAATTTATCATATTGTTTATATTTAAATTATATTTATAATTTTTTGACAATTATCGGCCAGCAAAAATTGTTATCGTAACAGGTCTATTTACAGTAAAATAGCCCAATTTTGTTTTTTGGAAATGACTGGTGGGCCGCATTGAATGAAGTGAATGGCCATATATGGCCTCTGGGCCACCAGTTTCCCGCCCCTTGAGTAGGTGGAGGAAACTCTGCAAACTGGCAGCAGGCTTATTTCCGACCCCAGGCCAACAGAAGCATGCACATTGCCCGGTTGCTTATCCCATAATTACTGTGCTGTAAAGTCTTAAGAAATGGCTGTTGCGTATAATGCCAGGTATCTTTCATTTTGGCTAATGTTTAAGGAAATAAAGTTAAAAAAAGAGCATGCTTGGTTCACTAACCTCAGTGATGAGGTTATTTAAGGATAAGTCTCTTATTTTCTAAGCAGGAATGAGTGATTAAACGTGTAAACTCACAGTGTTTTTAAGTGTGTACTCGGAGGTGATGTTGTCAAGCTCCTCGATGGTGAAAGCAGACAAGTCCAAGCTGCAGCCGTGACACTCCTCAACACTCCACTGATGGTAGTACTCCTTGTTGGCTGGAACAGATCCAAAACACATCAGTCAAAGGGTGAAACAAGGTAGACTTCAAATTACATCACGCAGCACCCATCACAAATCATACAGAACTACTATTTTTTGTCGTCTATTGTTTATTTTTATCATGCATTTAATATTTACTTGACTTACATAAATAAAATAAATACATTTATAAGAAGTTGTATTTTTATTTATATTTTTTATTTAATATTTATTCTTATTTTTATTCAAACATTTATTTTTCATTTAATATTTATTCTTATTCTTTCACAATAACAAAAAAACTTTCTTGTGTGTTATTTATTTTATTTTTTTAACCTTTATTTAACCAGATAAATCCCATTGAAATCAGGATCTTATTTACAAGGGTGGCCTGGCCAAGAGGTCAGCAGCACGCACCAAATATCAATAAAAAAGGATAAAAGGTTCAGGCAATAAATTACATCCAGCAAATATATAAAAACAACAACTTGACAATGGAAGAGTAGTTATTTTTGCCATTAGCGGAGAACACTGTGACTTAGCTCTCACCTCGCACTTGTTTGACGCACTGCAGGGCGTATTTGAGCGCGTTGAGGGTGCTCGAGTGGCCCTTGGCCTTGCGCTCGCTGGGCAGACGCAGCTTCAGCTCCTTGATGGCCTTCATGAGCTCCTTCTGGGTCTGGACCCGCGCCGACTGGTCGCTGCTGCAGCCCGAGGTGGAGGGGGGGTCGTGCTCGGAGCCCGTGGACAGCAGGCTGTACGCAAGCGAGCCGCTGGGTGGGGAGAGGCTCTGGGAGTTGGAGCTGTGGGGGGGAGTGAGGGGAGGTGAAGTTAGGACAGCGATATCATCCACGGTGTTCTGCACGTGCTTATGGAGGACAAAAGAAACTGAACAATAAACCTGTCTGATGAGTGTGTTTGCTCTTTGTCTGTAAATGGTAAAAAAACCTGCAGACCCCAGAAGCAGAGGGTTTATTTGGTTATTTTGCGTCCACGCTCAAATTAGTCCAGACCAGAAGTGTTATGTTTTTACCTTACAGCCATCTTTACATCCATGTCTTGTTATCATGGAAACCCACTTAGACTTTTGATGCTCTTTAGTTCGTGGGATTTGCTCAACTGCCTTCTTACTAAACACAAATTTTCACTTTAATTAAGATAAATCACTTTTAACATTATCAATCTATAATTAATTTGATTCATTTTAAAGTTTGGTCTGAGTAAAAGAATTAGAAGAAATCTACAGCAGGTGTATGGACACATAAATCTCTCAGTTTCAAATGTCACTGGTGAATAATGTTACTTATGTCATCTAACGTTGGCTGGCCACATTAACAAAGTGTTTTTATCATTTGAATAAACATTCCTTAACCACCAATTAAAGTCAGAAAAACACTTACCTTTGAGTGTTTGCAAGTTTTTAGTGTTTTTTAGTGTTGAATTAACAAGTATAGATAAGAATTTCACCGCAATGCATTAAAAAAGGCTCTACCAACACAGAAGCTGTCTGACTGCTGTTTGGTTAGGGCTCTCTGATTCTGATTTGTTGGTAAGTGAACCAATCAGAGAGCCAACAAAGGGCTGAAAACTCACTTTGACTAAATATTGGACCGATGACATTTAGGAGTGAACACTTCAAACATCCTCCAAGATCTTCTCCTGCTTACCGATATTAAAAAACACCTACCTTTTAGTCCGGCTTTTACCTTATTACAGCACCCTTTTACTATTATTATTATGTTTATTTCAAGTTTTTAGTTTTATTTTATTATACGATATATTTAATTTTACACTTTAACCGAACATACAGTGTTTACTAATTTTAAACCTTCAAGATGGCGTTTCCTCGTTGCTAATGGGTATAACAATGTTGCTATTCTACGACTGTTTTTTTTATTTATGACGTATTTTACCAACACTGTGAATGAGTTTGAAGGATGGCTGGTTGGGTGGGTTTGGGTTTTACTTCCTTATATCGTATTTTAATTTATTGGTCCGTTTGTAAAGCACTTCGCTTCAATTGATATGTGCTACAATTTTGTTTAAAAAGTGCTACATGAATAAAGTTTGCTGTTTGAGGCATTTCTGATAAATGAGTTAGATTCTAGAGGTTGTGAACAGCATAAAAGAGTAGTGGTTTCAGCCAAAGTGAGTCTGTTTCTGTGTACTGGTTGATGGAGAGTTTATCTGGAGGAATCAAAATGCTTGTAATTTTTTAAAAAATTTGATAAAACTAGGAACCCGTTTCTCTCCATCACAGACTCACGAGACATGGCACCTGATGAATCAGATACTTGAGTCCTTTAGATTTATAGTATAACTACCAACCACTCAATCCATAGTGTTTTTATTTATTCTACTTTATCAATTCATTCATTTTGTTTATTAATTTATTTTTGTTGTGTTTTTTTTCTAGTCACAGGTGAAAATATGAGCACTGTTTCATGTTTTTCTTTGTTTCTTCACCTTGTGCACATTTTGCTTTGTTGATGCTCAATAAAACAGTAAAATAAAACGTGCTTTGCTGCTTAAACAGGTGCTTTACTTGTTGTGAATGGTGTGTATGAAGATCACACTTAACTTGATGTTGCTACAAGAGGTTTTTAATGATTTATCTCTTTAAAAAAATCTGTTATGCAAAGGTTTTATATCTATTACTCTTGTCTGTAATCATTTCAAGGCCCTCAAAGACTTGCTTTTGCTCTCGTGAACTTGAATGAGCTGTGACTGTGACTCTCCTTTTCTCTGGTGAGAGGTAAAGCGTGAGAGGAGACTTGAGCTGACATAAAGAGAGTAAATGTAACAGGAGGAAAATTGGCCACATTAGGTCCCTTTTCTTTAGGAGAAAAGGATTTTGGTCTACCACCACCCTCTCACCTTTTGTTGCTCTCTGTAGTCTCCAGCATCATCCCGGAGTCCTTCCCGTTGGATGAGCTGTTGGAGCTCCGCGTCGACTGCCGTCCACGTGAGCCGTTCTCCCTCTCCATCCCTCCCTCGCTCTCTCTTTCCCCAGAGTCATTCCCGCTGGAGAGCCCGTCCATATCATCAGAGTTTGGCCCCCTGCGGTGTCCGGACGAACTTCCGGATCCCGACCCCCCGCTGGGGGAGGAGCCCCGTCCGGCTCCAGCTCCGCCTCCCTGCTCCTGAGTCTTGACATTGGCACCGCTCTGACCCCCGCTGGTCTCTGGGGAGTTTAGCCCCTCTGACTCGGCGTCCCGCTCATGGTCTTTCTCCTCAGCCCTCGCCACTCGCCCGCGAGTGCTGCTGCTGGGCGTCTTGGAGTTGTCATAACTCATAATAGAGTAGGATGAGGCTGGAACAGCTTGATTCAGGTGTCAGGTGGAGGAAAGGGTTTAAGTGGGACTACTATGTATGCCAGGATGAATCATTGTTGCTTATAACTTTAAAAAAAACTAAGGAGAGAAATTCATTGTTCCTCAAGCTGAAAAAAAAAACACTTAAGGCTCTGGGCCTGAGTGAAGGAGCACCAAGTGCTGCAAATGCATAAAAAAAACTATCTTGAAGGAAGAGGCGTCACTTAGAGCAGAATCTCCTCTCAGAAACGGCCTTGGCAGAAAAGCCTCCGACAGATGGAGCGAGAGATGGTGAGGGACAGCGAGGAAAACAATCTCTGCTCTTCTCACTTCTTAGGAGATGCGTTGCTCTTTATGTTGAAGGCCACCTGAGATGTAAGAAGAAGAAAGATACGACATGAGACATGATATGATATAAGCTACAGGATTAAAGAAGTGTTTGTCAGTCTTGAAGTACGTATAGTAAGTCAGCCTGCACACAAGAAAAAGTGTTGAGATAACTGTTTAGTCAGTGCCTGATACAGTAAATTATTTTTTTGATCACTTTTTTAGTGTAACTTTTCCACAATGCCGCCTCATCTTTCAAATTTGCTTATGAAAACAGAACAGAAATTTGCCAACAGTAAAATTCTTCTGTCTGAAATTAAAAAAAGAAAAAAAAAAACTCTGAATTAAAGGTGAAGTCTCCCTTATGTCAGCTTTCAGTAGATGTGACACAACAGTTAAACATCTGTTACTAACATCTGTTGATGCACATTATTTACCACAGAGCTGTTGTCTGTAGAAAGATTAGATTGAACTTTATTAATCCCTTGGCGAGACTCCCTCGAGAAATTAGGATTCAAGCAGCAAGAACACACGACAAAAAAAGCTCACAGGTATCAGAAAAGTAAAAAAAGTAATTAACATTTTTTTAAATATGAATATAAAGAAATATAAATAAGAATAAATATAAGGCTACTGCTCCTTCCCATCCTCTGTCTTCCTGTTACTCCTCCTCCCCGAGTGAATTCTGTGTTTAGTTGATAATAGCTGCATTTTAATTAAAAAAACATAAAAATATTGATCAAAATACTCCCTTTATGGCTAAAAATGGGTCCTAATGCTAAAAATATGGAGCACTTTTTAGTAATTACAACCATTTCACCTCAAGGCAACGAGGACATTATAAATATCTAAATATATTTATAATATCTATATCCATCTATCCATCTATCTATCTATCTATCTATCTATCCATCTATCCATCTATCCATCTATCCATCTATCTATCTATCTATCTATCTATCTATCTATCTGTCCATATTTATAATATCTAATGGCATAGCACATAGTTGAAGGTGTTGTGGCCACATTGAAAGCTAGATAGATAGATAGATAGATAGATAGATAGATAGATAGATAGATAGATAGATAGATAGATAGATAGATATTTTATTCATCCTCTTGGGGATATTCTGGTATCCAGTAACAATAGTTGCTGTAATAAACAGTCCAGGTCATGGTCGAGGGTGATGAGCCTCCCACTGCTGCTGCTTCTCTGAGCATTTCATTGAGGTAATCGTGGCAGAGGTATCAGCATCTTTGGCCCTGATGCTCAGTTAATGGTAGGTAGGTGAAGCAACCACATTATCTGGCTCAGGAGGGACTGGATGTGTAAATATCTGTGCCTGATTTCAATACCCATTCCTGCAGAAGTAAAATGGATGACAAAATTCTATGCATCATCGTGAGGCATGCCTTTTGAAGTCTGTTACATCTGCAGGAAATCACAAAACAAGTGCTTCTGCTCTTATGTTTGTGTGATAATAAGACTGAAGGCTGTGTCACATTCGTGTTGCATGTTATGTTTTTGAGCTGTTATTACATTGTGACTCCCAAAAGCAAAATAAAATGGCCTCTTATCACCCAGCAGGAGTCAACATGACCATGAACTGTGTCCTGAATATTTCTAGCTGCAGCTCTTCACCTTCTACAAAGATTACCAACAGGAAACAATCACCTAATTTTAAAGGAACAGACAATAATCTCTTATTTACATGCAACAAGTGCGTATGTGCATCTGAATATAGACCAGGTGAACGTGTGCTGGAGCCAAATTAACATGGGACATTAGTCGGTCGTCATTGGCTTAGTCCACTTTTACCCAGATGACGGTCACAACAAACAGAACAGCAGGAGGACGGGCACGGAGAGCGCAGGAGGACGGTTGTTTATAAATGCGAGGTATCTCTAGGTTTATATCTGGCCTTTACCTACGCAAGCGAGAGTCTGCTGCTATTTATTCCCCCTACGAGGGAGACGCCCTTTAATCACTTAATCCCCGCAGACGCAACTTGGAGTCGTCAAATCCATTCAAATGTGTCCACCTGGCTGCCCCACAACCCCCTTTACCTGCCCTGCCTCATCCGCGCTGTGATGCGTTTACGGGGCCGAGTTTGTTCAGGACATTTTCAATTACAGCTCTTGAGATGTAAGCTAATGATTACAGCTACGGCTTCCTGTGTGCTCAGACGAATGTGGGCTCTATGTGACGTAGAGGCTGCAGGTTTTGCTGCTCATTTTGGCTGCTCATTTTGATCTGAGCGGAGGATAAGGGGGAACGGCAATAACAGAAATAACAGAAACAAACGGAACAACCGCGGGGGAGTTCGTAAAGTTCACTCTCAGGGTGACGCAGTTCCGATAAATGCAGACAAAAGCCTACGGGAATTCACGTAAAGCAAGGATGCATGAAAAAGCCACACCTGCGTTTGAACCCTCAACCTGCTGAAGGGCCCATGACCGAAAGAGGCTGCCACTGACACTGCAACTAAGCATGCTTCATACATAAACAGGAAAAGGCTGTGCTCCCATGCTGGCTCAGAGTGCTCCCCCCTCAACTAAACTCCCCTGTAACTGCTCTGCAACTTTTGCTATGAAGGTAAAACTTCAGAGAGGCTAAAATATTGAGGCTTGAAACTGCATCTTGAACAGGACTGCTGTATTATCTCCATAAAATAAAGTTAAGTGTCTTTTTAATGGATGATTGTGTTGCACAGAAGGTGCAGTTTGGCTGGTACTGAATTACTTAACAGCAATAAACATTCAGATTAAAGAAGAAGCCCTTTGAAACTTTTATGAGATGATTTTAAACTTAATTTCTTATTCCACATAACTGAATTACAAGACCCATTAAACTGAAGAACTTATAAAACAGAAATCACCAGTCTGTAGGATTTTAAAATCTCTTTTAGGGTTGGAAGATCATACATTTACAAACCTTCCAACTCTGTATTTTGTGTTTTACAAAATGGTATTTTATCCATTGTATTGGTGTTTATTTTTTGCATTCATCTTTTTATATTATTTTTTTACTTGATTTTTTAATTTATGTTTAATTTACTCTCCTGTATTTCATAATCCCTCGAAATCATCTCAACATTGTAAAAAAAAATCCAGTTTATATGTTATAGTGGACCTTTTGTGTGTTTTTAATTTCTATTTCCATTTATTAAGTTGTACGGTACTTTATTGCCTGTCTTTGGCTGCACTTTGTAATGACTGCACATCATAATACATGAGGCTTGCCCTTTAGTAATTCCTTAAGTATAAATAAAAGTTCAATTTACGAATGAATGAATAAGGACTGTTTTTATTTGAAAGCATGAAAACTCTCTTAAAGGTTTAAAAAATGGTCCTATTCAAAAGAAGGGCAATAGCACATAGTTGTGGCCACATTAAAAGCTATTTTTAGGTCTTAAAACTAAATAATTCAAGTGTAATAATTTGCTTACACGTAAGGAGGATAACAGGAAGTTAAAGAAACTTTTATAGGTATTTTATTGCTCATGAGAACAAAAACTAATCAAATAAACAATGTACAATGGCTGTAAATTTAAACAGTTTACTTCCACGGCTGACAAAGTCATGCTAAATGCAAATAGAGAGATGTTTTTCAGTTCATGTAATGCAAATCTTTGGTCAGATGGACGATGCACGCTCTCACATGATGAGCTGTGTGTTCCTGCAGGACCAGCCGAGGGGGCGAGAGTAATCATGATATGGAAATATGCAAGCAGGGTGTGAGTGGGCGTCGAGGCAGCCTGGCATCCATGCATACTTCCACAGGTGATGGTGAAGACCGGTGGGTGGAGGTGGCGTGTTCAGGCTACTAGAATACCTGGATGTGCCGCCCACTCGCGAGGCTAACTTATAAAGAGCGTCGAGTTGTCTCTGGACGGAACAATCCCAACCTCTGCGCCCGACCCATGTCTGTGAGGTAACAGGGCAGGCCGATGAGCCGTTCTGCTGCCCACCCGCTCCAATTATTCACAGGAAATGCACTGAGTGAGACCAGTCTGTGATTATGCAAGGTGGAGGCCATGTTAGCGTGGGTAACAGCACAGAGCTAAAGCTACAAGACTGTAAACAACTTCGGTCTGAGTGAACACTCATACGTCTTGTGAGGCCTTTAATCAGGCACAAAGCACCAATGACTGAGCTTTTACGTTTTTTTACCTTATTACGCTTTCACCACCACATGCTGAGCAAATTAATTGTGTTGTTTGAAATGCATGCTGGGAAATTTGTGGGAGGCACACATGCAAACTATTTGCAATGTGGCCCCTGTCTCTAAACTGTTTTCTTTTAATCAGGGTTAAAATAGCATTTAATTTTCTTCTATAAAGGCGAAAATGTTTTATGTTACGTTTGTTTTATTCTATTTTTAACACTTGTAAGGTCTTTGTAAGGCATTGTTGAGGTTATTTTAATATCTCAAAGTTACCTTTCACTTAACTAACAAGGTTACATGAACTGATTGACGGTTAGAAAAACTGATAATGATAATTGTCTAAAGGCTTGTGGCACAAAGCCACTTGGTGATGAAAAGGGAAAGGCACAGGGCATAAAAGGAGATGGATTATGTGCCAGGCTTGTACATATTTGTGTTTGTGGTCAACATTTATCAAACTAATCAGAGTAGCAGTTCTCATGCCCGTTGAAGGAGCAAACACAACAACCTGGAAATTATCCTGAATTTACCTGGGAGAGGGTTTTTCCATTGACTGTAGAAGATTTGGACTAAACATGTGATTATCAAAAGAACATTTTGAACAGATATGACTCAACGGACGCTGCCAAACTGTGTTTACCATCTCAACCAAACTTTAGGCCTGCCCACTCACAGACGTAGAGGCTGTGCTAAGGCGGGACTTAAGACTGTCTGACTAATAGCGAGCCTGTTAGGACTTATAGTCATGTCAATCATGCCTCTATTTTCCAAAACATGTAATTCTAAGTGAAACTAAAAAGCAATCAGAGAGCACAAACCTCTGACAAGACAACTCACATATTGCTATTAAGTCTATAAGCAGTAATATCATGATAAAGTCACCATCATAATAACATTCATTGACCCTGAAAACCCACACCAAGCACTCAGAATCATGTTGATATCATTATCAGTGAGACAGTTATTGAGCAAAAATGATTGTTTGTCGTTACCAACTCCTGCAAATTTCAGCAAAATCTGTCCAGTGGTTTTGTGTTAACTTTTAGACAAACAAACAAGCAAACGCCGGCAAACACAAAACCTTCTTGCCGGAGACAAATATCAGCTGCTAATATTGAAATCAAGCTGATAATATTGTGATTACATTTTCATTGTGTTATGAGAAATTAAAAAGTTTTGTGCCGTCAACAGAATAACTGAAGCAGCCTTTTTAAAAAACAAACCAATGCTAACCTGAGCAGTAAAGGTTAGCTTTTATATGGTATAATGCTAAAGGATAAAATTGTCAATTTTACTTCTTCAGCTCTTGAACACATACTCCTGTTCATTCTTTATCATTCACCACATAATCTGATGAACATATTTGTCTGAACACTTTAATTTAGTCTAAGCCTGAACAACTATGTCAAACTAAAAAAATAAATTAATAAAAGAAGAATGCAGCATGACCCATGCAGTTTTTATATTTCAAGAAGTGAAGTATTTCTTTAAGTTAGTATATGAGTTAAATTACATTATATAAATCACGCACAACTTAAAAATAAATTCTACTTCAAAATAAATCATACTATCAACTGTTGTGTTAACACTGTATTCATCATTTTAAGTTTTTTCCTATAAATGAGAACTATAGGCCAAAATGCCACCCATTTACCCAATAATAATATAAAACAAACAGTAATACAAGGAGATTATTAAATAAATATGTTTTTTTTTTATGTATCCAGCCCAACTTTAGTCTATGCACACATATTCCTGTTTTCATATACATGTTTATCCTGCACACATTTTCATATCCATCTATATTTTCTTTTAAACTAAGCACACACTCTTTTGTTAATTTACTTGTGCTCAGCAGCAGTCCATATTAGGCATGTGCTCAAAATATCGATACGGCAAAATATCGTATCGCACTCCTTTGGGATACGTGTATCGATACGGATTCTACAGAATCGATACGGCCTAAATATTTTGACAGTTGTTGTAAATACACTTTGGGTAATGTTAACATTGACACAGTTCAAGGTAGAAGACGAGCTACATAATGAAGCATATGTTCTAATTTTGAACTTAGGTCTGCCATCTTTGAGGATCTGAATTTATGTTCCTCAAGTTGTAGAACCACTTAAGACTCATCCTTGTTCTTTTTCTTCTTATAAGAAAAAACTGAACTTGTCAAGAATTTTGCTTAAAGCATAGTCAATGTTCACAATTTACGTGTATTGGGATACGTATCGTATCGTGGCCTTAGTATTGGGATACGTATCGTATCGTGAAGTTGCTGGAAATACCCAGCCCTAGTCCACATATATAAATATGTATTAAGGCAGTGGTTTTCAACCTTTCTTTCCCTAAACGTCAATCTCAATCTCAACACACTTCTTATTCAAATGCACACAAAAAGTCTCTATATATGTTTTATCTTATCAGCCTGTACACATCCACTTTATCTAAAACAACTGGATTCATTTAGGCTAATGACCAAAAAAAAACAATATTCTGTCTTGATATTAAATCTTTAGACACCACTATGACACATTTGGAGTTAAACTAGGACACAACATACTGAAACCTTGTTGGCTTGATAACACTGTTAGTGGCTTTTAACCAGAAGATTTTTCACTTGATTTACATTTTAAACCACCAGGACTCACAGTGATCAGCTTTTCCCTTCAAGCTGACGGACAAAAGATGCAGCATTTTGGTTTAATTTGATGCATAACGCCCAGAGCTTTTCATCTTGATGTTTCACCTGATGTTTGGATGTATTTCGGATTTAACAAGCACGGAGGAAAAGACGAGTTGGACGAAAAACAAGAGATATCCAGAATATGCATTAATGCATATCATTAATATATGATTAATGTAACTGCTTTGGGTTCAGTTCTTAATGGAAACACGACTTCTAATCAGATCAAAAGGTCACGTTTTAAATTTACAGCATTATTTTAACTGAGATATCCCAGACAGAATAAAAATCGAATTAAGTCAATTTGAGACCTTGTAATATCGAATCAATCCAGAAAATCTGAATCGATACCCAGCTCTCTTTACTTGCTGTACCGTTATTGCCATAGCTATCTATATAAAGTGGTCCAAGTAAGAACAGTGTTGAAACAGTGCAAGGATTATCAAGGTCCACTGATGCCCGTGTGCTCCTGTCCCACAGACTGATGCTCAAACTGCTGAAGGAGTTCAAGCTGGTTCTGATGGAAAGTTTTAAATACATAGTGCTTCACTGTTACATATGATTCAGTGTCAGGTGGTCCTGATGGTCTGCCTGATCAGTGTCTCAACACACAGGAGCCTAAACTTTCAGATATTAAAGTGCTGCACATATAAACAACAAACATGTCAGTCATATTGATCTGCCTTCAGCAACATGCAAGGACCTGCAGTAATGCTCCACTTAGTCTCGATTTTTTAAAAATCTGTGTCATGTATCATGTAAACAACTCCTGCTGTAGTTTCTAGAGGTTTGTGTTTGCTAAGGGGTCGGTTTAGAAGCAAACATAGAAACATTCAAAACTGTGCATCCCACTTGTGCTCATTACTTTAAATACTCTGATGGAATGTCTGATTTATTTGGCCATTTTTTAGAGAATATTAATAAAAGAAAAACTTTTTTTTCATTCATGGTTAGTGGCTAAGTGAAGCCATTTATAGCTAAACAACTACTCTTTTTAAATCACAATAAGAATAGATACCAGTGATGTTGCTGCCAGTTTTATTTAACTCATAATTGCCAATACTGATCATTTTCATTAAGAGCACAAAGTCTTATGAAAACTGATTTTCTGTATTCAAGGTGACGATCTATTCGTGTAAGTGAAACAAGAAGGACGACATTCAACTGCTGAAAAAACGAAACCGTTGATTTTATGCTTATACTTTCTTTTTTAACAGACAAGCGAGGTTTTCAACTCACATAACATGTAAAGGTATGGGTTAAAACCTTGTCTATTTTAAAAAAAGAAAGTATAAAAATATTATCAATGTGGACATAATGAACTTTCTCAGAAACCCTTGACAGTTTAAAGGTAAGAATGCACTGATGATAAGGTGAAGCACTGTGATACATTTGTATATTTTGCTGGTGTTAACTGCCAATATGAGGCCCATAAATCAGCTGTAAATACCGGCAAAAAAATAATTACAATCTAGTAACAATAATCCACTTATTAGGCTGATATCTGCCTGTATCAATATTGCTGCAATATGCATCTCTAACATAAAAAGAGCCACAATAGTTGGTTTACAGTAACAGTGGCAAGGAAATCCCTCTCTTAGGCAGTTGTAAATATGTTTTATATTAGCATAACTGTACACCACATTGTTAAAATTTTATTACCAATTGCAATCCTGCCTTTCAGTTTTATGTATTGTTGTTGTTTTCTGTAAAATGAACAGCTGAGACTTAGATTTTTTGGGGAATATTTAGGTATCTATCCTGTCTGGTGCATGGGTTTTAATACTGCTTGCCTCTGTTTATGATTTTGAGCTGAATTGAATGCTTTATTTTTAACATGTAAAAAGTAAAAAACAAAGAAGGTAAACCGATGACAATATCTTGCTTATGCAGCAAGTCTACATGCTTGAAAAATAGAAAAAAGAAGCGTCACCTTATTTGATCCTTCCTCATTTATTACCTTGTACAAGATTAAGTTTTTACATTTCTTCATATTTCTATTTCCCATATTCACCTTCTGTTGAGGAACCAATGACCTTCATAATATACGGACTTAAATATTTTAAAAGCTACTTTTATGCAAATGCACACATACATTTTACCTTTATGCAATACTTAATTTTTATTCATATATCTGCCCGTAGAAAGTCTATGATTCTAATTCATTTAATTCCAAGTGTTATTTAAATATTTTATAGTTCATGATACTCCTAAAATGTGTATAATAACATTAGCAATTTCCCCCATATTTTGATAAAGTATGTTTGATTATAACATTTTAATAAACATGTATAGTCTCTCAAATTTGGTTATTTATCAGAACCATTAAAGGTTGTTTTTTTTAAAACATTTTCTGAACACAGATTTTAGAATAATCATATCAAACCCTGCCCTCCAGAGAACAGTGTGCCAGTCAAAAAGGTGAGGTTAAACCAGGATGTGTAGTCGCTGTCAAATGAATAAAACCCACAAACACGTTCATTGACACCCACAGACACTCATTGTTGAAAGATTCAGCCACCTGAGGAGAACTCGTGCTAACCTGAACTCTTCCCTGCTGCAGAGGAGAGGCTGCGGGACATTGTGGCGTGGCTCCCTGCGTGACCATGTGTGCTGTGCCCCGCCTGTCACACCGCTCCATCACAACGCCCCGCATCGACACGGCGCGACTTATTCATAAAAAATCCACGGGAGAGCAAAATAAAAACAGAAATCCGCGAGATTTCAACCCCTCACTCCGCTAAAACACCCGGAACAACAGCCCAACACTGCTGGAGCTGTCATTGTGCCTGACAGTGAACGCAGCGCAGCGCGGCGCCGCCCCTCTCCTCTGTGTACACCCTGCACGTGGACGCGGCAGCGGTTTCGGCGAGCCTCGCCGGCCGCTGATTGGCCGGAGCGTCACACCAATAGGAGCGCACCGTGCAGAAAAGGCGGTCCTGGCCCCGCCTCCTCTGTCAGTACGCCAGACGCTGATCGCAGATCAGATCCAGGTTTGTCCTCTGAGTAAAATAAGGCAGTGGGTAGGGCGCGAGGCTGATCCAGAAACAGCGGCGGAGGGAGGGCGCGCGGAGTGTACATGATGTACATTTGTGAGACAATGAGACACGCGCTATGCATGAGTTTGTTTGGAGGGGGGAAAAATCTGTCTCCACACCATGGTCACATTATTTCTGATAGCAGGAGGAATTACATAACACAGTGTTGAGTTACTAAATTATTGTAAACGGATCTTTGCACCTACGACTATAAATAACTACTTTTATTTGGCAACACGACGCACTCATTAATAAAAATATACCAGGGCTAGGGCTGGAAAACATGTGGACTTTTTATCAATCGTTTGTTTTGACGATCATTAACATCAGTGATTCTGTACTGTTCATTCAATCACCTTTTCAAATATAATAACAGGAACACACATTTCCCTGCCATTTTATTAGGTACACATTGCCTCCTCTAACCTTCAGAACTGCCTTAATGACCTCTGCCAAGAAGGTTCTGTTTGTGTCTGTTTGTTTGTTTATTTTTTAGAAGCAGAATTACAGAAATACTATTTATCCTAAAGGGGAAATTCAGTTGCTCTTAAACATAGTATAGCAGTAGGACGATCAAAAAGAACAGGAGAGAATCACAGCCATTTTAGATTTTTTCTTTTTTTTTTTTTAAGGCTGAGGTTAAAGCCCAAATGACGTGAATAAAGTTGAAATTTTGAGATAAGAGTTAAAATGTCGACAATAAAATTGAAATACCATTTGTGATAAGTCAAATTGTTGACATTGAAGTTAAAATGTTGACAATAAAGTTGACAATTTTGGATTTTTTCCCTCAACATTTCATCTTAAACCTAAAAATTTCAACTATAATCTCGACTTCCTAAAAAATGATTTTCTCCAACTAACATGTCCCTTATCCTCTTCCATACAAAAAGACATAAAAATAGATAAGACCAAAAAATTAAGTAAAAAAATAAGAAAGCAGGTTGCACGAACAAAGCTGAGGAATTTACACTGGTAAATAATTGGTAATGTTAACAGTGTTTTTGTATTTGTAATTTTGTGAACAGGACAAAAACTAAAAGACAGATATTCCGACAATGTGGTCATTGCAGATTTTAATGGTGATCCAGCAAGATCGGCCATTTTCCCCCACTGTGGCAATAACTCAATAAATTTACGACAGATTTTCAATACATTTTCAGGGATGTTTGTTGTGGTATAATATAGAAGAAAGATCATTTTAAAGACGATCTGGATTAAATTGCAGCTCTAGTACATTTCTTAAGATTTATTTAGCATTGCACAGGGCGGTTGCACACATTTTGACAATAGGTCACTTACAATGCTGCAAATGCCTCAGTGGAGGTTTGTGTTCTTGGGGCTACTTCAGTGGCTTAAGACACTTTTAGGTGTGCTCAGCCCACCAATTACTCACACTTGACACCCCCACAAAATTAATTATAGGAACATATACTCCTGGCCACTTTATTAGGTACACATTGCTTGTACCAGGTTGGACCCCTTTTTGTTTTTAATGCTTTGACTTCCAACCAAGACATAAATAATAAAGAAAAAAACAACAAATTATCTGCTGGTGTGTTTCTGTCTCTTCACTCTTCACAATGATCAACCAGCTGGTTGGCTTGCCCGTTTAAGGGTTATCCTGAGTGTGAATGGATTTATTTTGTTTCTGCAACAATTTTTTTTTTTTTGTACGAAAACATCACAGAGAGTAAAATTTAGATATGTAGCAGTTTACTCAGTTTTCTCAGGAATCACAGATATGTTTTTTTAATCGCCACATTATATCCTTCAACTAAATTATGATTGTTAGAGGATTTGGGAATATCGTGGAAAGTTTTTTTCCTACTCTAATGTATGCGCTTACTGCTAAATTTCTTAGGAGCTATGTAGCAATGATTGACTTCTATTTATTCTAGTTTTCAAACAACTACAAAGTCAACCGTACGGTTACAACCCCAGTCAAAGGGTAAAACTGTGTCAATTCCTAATGCCACAAATTCAACAAGGTGCTGGGAACATTCCTCTGAGACATGAATCCATATTGAAAAGATAGAATCACAGGATTTCTGCAGATGTTTCTACTGCACCATCCATGATGCGAGTCTACAGACCACTACATCATAAAGGTGCTCTATTGGATTGAGGTCAGGTGACTGCGGAGGCCACTGGAGTACAGTGAACTCATTTTCATGTTCCAGAAACCAGTTTGAGATGATTAGAGCTTTGTAGCACGATGCCTTGTTTATTGATCAGACATTTTAGGTAACTTAATTTAAGCCTCATCTGGAGGCAGTAACTAAAGCTAAATGATGTGGATCTGCTGCTCTTATGTGGCCTCCACTGGTCATTTAAAAAGTTTCATGGACGAAAGTTTAAGTGCTTTCAGTAAAACCAGTGTAGAGTCAGTTGAAGCAGCTCTCTCTCTCAGGATGTATGTCCTCATGCTGCTGAAGCGTTTGTTTACAGTCCTCTATCTGGGTTATTGTAACGGTCTGCAGGATGCTGGATCATGTAGGAAGCTCTGCAGCCTGACAGGGAGTTGATTGAAAAAAGACTCATGATATTGATTCTTTGGTGGAGCTGTTAACGATTCTTAACTGGAATTGGTGTTCCATCCCTACATTATGATTCAGTTTATTGGTATGATTATCTAGTTTCATGGAGATGGTATTAAAGACTATGCTGTATATATTATGCACGCTTATTTATAATGTCTTGCCCATACTGGTTTAGGATGTGTGTGGCATTTAAAGTCTTATAGGCTGTTGTATAGTTTTTTTCCCTCTTAATTCAAGATGACCAGCAATTGATAATGGATATAAATAACTTTGTATTATTATTATTATTAATATTGTTGTTGACGTTTTAATTTTTTTATTTTTTATTTACCATTTTATTTCATTTATGTCTTTTCTGTTTGAAATGACTTTTGCTTTCAATAATGAACATAAAAAATTCACAAGTGTTATTACTGTTACTGTAACACTTGCTGAAAATCTCGATTAAAATAAAAGTTTCATGCAGGTCCAGAGTTAGGCATAATAATAAAGGCATGTCAGGTATGACTACAAACCAGTGAGGTGTTTCTGTTAGTTAATGTGCTTAAGACGCCTCTTTAGCTGCACTTATTTTATCAGAACAAATGTTCAGACAGTATTTTAATGTTAAATAGACAGAATGTATGACCAGAATCAATTTGAACAAGAACACTTTATTTGTACTGTAAAACTGATTATTTACCTGCCATCCTTCTTTTTTTCCAATTAATTGACAAATGTATCATTAATACTTTTTACTTCCTTTTACTTATCATTTTATTGCCTTTATTCTTTCTCACTATTAGGAGACGTTAATATTTTTTCAAGACGAGTCATTAAGAATCCTTTGACAGGAATGTAATATATTTTCAAAATGAAAAAAATATATAGTATTTTTAGAATTAGGCTTGCATTGGTAGCCTCACAGAGCAGCTGGACTGGCCAAATCCCACACATTTAATCAAGGAGATCCTTCATCCTAATGAAAGCTTCAGGCTCAAACCTTTTTCCAGGTCAGAAAACAAAGCGATCCGAATCATTTATTATAACTAAAGGAGGAAGTTTGATGCTACAGATGTAGTTTAGGTTTTGCCAAAAGGAAAAACAGACTGCAAGCCTACAACAATAAATTAAAGGTCCTTGTTGAAGAACTTGCCTTCCTTTTAACTGTCTTTGGGCTGTAACCTTTGGGGGCAAAATGAAATATTTCCCACTGTTTGGTGAATCAGTCCATCTGCTGAATGGGTTAAAAAAAAACAGGGGACAGCGTGGAGTTTTCAGGGTAAAGACTGGGTGAAGAAACCCTGCTGTGCAGCACATCAGGATAAATGAAAGGGATTTTCATTTTTTTTCTGCATGTGTAATTAGTTTCACATTGTGGCATGTAAACATAAAGACAAAGCTCTCATTCTTTGCTTATGTGCCTGCATTTACTGTCAAACTCCAAAGTATTTTATCAGCAATCCCACATTCACTGAGGAAAAGTGTGATAGCAGTGCTACCTTTTGTTTTCTCTTTGTATTTCAGAACCAAGTACAAAATCTTGATTTCATGTTGACAGTGTAACATAATAACAGGGTGTGAATTTAAATAACTCCAAGAGAACATGTTTCCAATGACTATAATCTTCAAATCACCTTTAATAGATGTGTGCAGTCATTCCTGGTAAAGGGTTGGATCAAGTGGTTATTATAATTGTGTCATAATGAAGTTGACGGTGTGTTGTGTGACTTTCTAAATCTGTTTGTGTGTACTTAACAAAACTTAAAAAAAAAAAAAGAGAGATGTGTATATTTTTAAAACTCTGTCCCATTAAACCAACTTTATTAGCACATACAATTCAAACATTTTCATGAAGACAGGCTTTGAGATGCTTTTAATGAGCGGTTTTAAATGACAGATGATATTTCAGGCCTTTTATCCAGATCAGCTCAGTCTAAATAACACCAACTACACAAGACAGAAACAAGAACGCTGCACTATCTTGGGCATTTATACTCCTGTGTTGAACCATGGTGACTGAAACAGAGCTTTTAAAGACCCACAACAGAAGAAGCAGCCACTATATTACTGCAAAAATGAGAAAAGCGAGGAGACATTAGAGGAAGAATTAAAATAAAAAGTAAACTTAACAACTGCTTAATCAATAAAGGCACAGGGCACTTCTATTCACTTGTTTGGCCAGTGAATTAGACATGACTGATGAAATACACTTCTGACAAGTTGTCAATAGGTGAATGAATGTGCTGATTCATCTTCTGTAGCTATTCTACTACATCATAGCACAAAGAAACTCCCATAGACACACTCAAAGAGTGGCAGTCATGAGGTGACGTTGACTTTATCAACTCATGCAATTAAAGCATAATCATGAGGAGAGATTTTGAGTTGCTTCAAATGTGTGGTTTCAAATAAAAGATGATACGTAAAAGCATATATCCAGATCAGCTCAATTTTGATCACACCTATGACACCAGACAGGCACAAGTTCCAAACATTTAAGGCAGGGGTGGGCAACTGGCAACATCTGCCAAGAGGAAATAAAAATAATGCCTTTTTCAAAATGATAGAGCTGTAATTGGCTGTAACTGTGTCTGTGTGGAAAGCCACATGGGCATAAAATTGAAATTTGGAGTACATGTTCTTAGTTTTGGTTAACTAGACTCAACCCTTGTGCTGGGTTAGCCTCCTCTTTGCGTGCTCCATGCTAGGTTTTGACCAGCGCCTTAAATCGGCTGTAAATGACAATAAAAACATTTATCTATCATGCATTTATCCCCTTATGTCGGCGTTACCAGGCCTCATTATCCATGAAAATATTGGTTTTAATATGTTTTGGTGGGGCCTTTGGGCCTTTCTTTGTTTGTATACCCCTTGATTTCAATAAAAAATGTAAAATGAACCTCAAGAGAATCATATAAATAAATAAGGGGTTGTTTTGTTACCTCACTATTACCAGGGAGTGTTAGAAGAAATATTGTGGAGGCATATGTATATACATTTTTCCATTCTAAATTTATTAACTATGGTAACATCTATGGTGTGATGGGTCAGTTTCAACCCATATATATATATTTACTTAAAGAAACAGTATATTTTAGCAAGAGAACTTTATGAGAGTGCAAATTTGTGAACATTTATCTTCAAAGATGCTCCATGATTTCAGTTTTGGCTCAAATTGTTTCTTTATAATCTTTTGTCTATAAGTGGGTCAAAAGCGACCCTAACACCACGGATGACACTATTTCAACCGAGCACTTATAGCTTATTGTTTTAATTTTTTCTTTTCTTTTTTTTTGCTAAAATAGAGGTTCCTGACATAGTCATAAAGCCTTGTTGCCATAAACAAATATGTAGTATTTCTATTACACATTTAAACCCAAAAACATTAGGGTACCAACTCTAAGAGGAAGGTTAAAAATGTTCATTAGTGCAACTGGAAAGCCTCACATGCTAACAAAGGGATGGTATAAGCAAATTCAGGCATCCCATTGTCTTTCAAAATATTACAACTAACCAATCAGGGCTCTGGATTTGGTTGGTTGTAAACCTTCGTAAATTTGCTTTAGATCTACAGTACTAATACTACTCTAGAATATTTTAGCTTTACTTGTACTATTAGTTGACTAAAAACGGTCTACTAGTACGACTAGTAAACTCATAATTTCTCACTATTGGCTTCCACATGTCTGCGACACTTTGATATGCACTGCAGAATGCATTTGTAAAGGAGAGCACGCTTATAAACTGGAAAAAAACTCTGTTCATGAATTTCAAACTCACTGACCTCTGCTCACTAAATTAAGTAGCTTGATGTAAAATCTCCTGGAGGGCCTTTTGTAGCTCTTGTTAAATTAAAAGTTACTGTAATTGTGAATGAGAGCACCATATGACTGTTACAATCTGGCCCTCTGGCTTTGTGAACAAAACTGATGATAGAAGATGAAGATGAAGATAATCAGACATCATAACAGAATTAATGACCGTCTGACTACTTGTCAGCACAGAATCACATGACACACAGAAACACAGAGTCCTGAAAAATCAAAAGATCAATTCAGTTCATTGATGGCAGCTTGAGTACCTCAGTGGAGCGGCCTGTTTGTACATGGAAATCAAATCAAGCAACCCAACAGAAATGAGAAAAAGTGGTTGAGAAGGGCACCAGATGGAGCTCAGAATGCTGTGAACGTGCAACCAGACCTGGCTTTAATTATGCTAAATGACAGGATAACCCTAATTAGGAGAAACAGCAGAGCCCCTGCCTTAGCACACATGTCAAAGACACATTTGTGAGTTATTTCCAGGCAGCCCAGCAGCCATGACTGTTGTTATTACAGCCAGAGAACATGGAGGAGGCCTACACTCCCTGTGCTTTCAGATTGCTCTAAATCTCTCTTTCACATTTCAGGCCACACTAGATAAAGCGCACGGTGGAAAATTCTTCTATGTGGGCCTGATGTCACAACATGGATGCACAATACAGTGCACTGTGTTGCAGCTCACCAGGTGAATGTATCGGCATGATCCAGCTATGGAGGCTGACTTCCTCCATCAGCACTAATGACTCAATCATCTAAATCCAAAAGCATGTGACAACGACGTTCCCATCACCTCTGCCATGTATGTAATCTCACCTCTCCCATCACGGCTGGTGAAGAAATCACACGTTTGATTTGCATGTTCGACTCATCCTGCTGTCATCACATTATCAAGTCACAAGCTGAGCGAGGCCTTTCTTCTAAAATCCTCTTTTCACATCCATGTTTCACTACTTTTTGGATTTGTGTGTGTACGATCTTTGCACGAGCACGCTCTCGAACTGGAGGGATAACTCCGAGAGGGCGCGCAGCGCTGGAAAAGCGCTCCATGGATGCTCAGATTGCGATCTCGCAAATGTCACAGCATGTTTGTTCATCACAGGGGAGGCGGGCATGGATGCCAGCTTGTCGCTCTGTGCCTGCCACTTGCTGGTTGTCTGGAAAAGGCATTCGGTTTTGGTCCGGTGACAAAACACAAGAGCAGCAGATCCAGAATACGGGGATACAGTTGGTGTTTGTATATGTGGAGTGCAGCTGCTGTGAATGTACAGTACAGCAGCAGGAGGATGTGCCACAGCTGTTAACATATGATCCCTCAACTTTACATTTTCTGGTGTTAACCTCAGTTTATTCTTTCACGTCACAGCCATGCTGTACCATCGCCGCACCATGTTGGGCGTTTTTACTTCTGTGTTTAACCACTGTGACTAAGACAGAGATTATATCGCTGGTGTGAGAACCCACAACAATAGGAGCTGCAGTTAACTACATTATTACAGTAAAAACAAGAAGAGACATTAGAAGAGTTAAAATGAACAACTGTTGAAACCAACTACAAAACCTCTGCCTAGCACTCAGAATCATGTTGATATCATTATTAGTTTGACAGTTATTGAGCAAAATGATTGTTCACTGGTGGCTGTTATCTGGATCATTTTAAAGTCGAGCCTTTCCCAATATCTGAAAATTTCAGCAAAATCCATCCAGTAGTTTTTGCCTCTTGTTTCTTGCTAAGAAACGAACATACGCCGGAAAAAACATGACCTCCTTGGTGGAGGTAAAAATACAGTCACAGTAAATTAAGACGTGACGGATAAATGCACTTCCACCAAACTGAAAAGCAAGTTAAATGTTCCAGTTTGTCTTCTTTTGCTCTTCGATCACATCATAACACAGATATTTTCTGAGACACTCGAAGACCTGCAGTCACCTGGAGCTGTGAAGCAGACCAATCACAGGGCTTACTGTCTACATAGTTTTTTCATCTCAATTTTTGGGAAAGGTGTACAGCTCTTGATTGAAAAATGTGTTACAACTAAGCCATCCGATAGCAGGGTTAACATCAGTACGCCCATCCCCAGGGACAGCCCCACCCAAATTGTACAGTATTAGTAACATTGTGTCATGGTGTTTTAAGATTCATTTATTCTTCACCTTTTTTGGAATAGTTCTTCTTGTTTTTAACGCCAAATAGTTACTGGCGGGCCTCTTTTTCATTGCTAAACTCCCATAATACGACATCCACAAGAAGCCCTTTAGAGAACTTACAAAAGAATATTAAAACTTGTTTATGCTATTTGATGTATTTTCCAAAAAATGAATGAGATGTTGAAAAATTTAGGTCTTGATGTAGGAAAATGTAAATCTTTGACACAGCCAAAGGAACTGAGATTGACCAGGACTGATTACACCTAAAATTAATTGATAAATAAAACATGCTAAATGCATAAAATGGTATAGATACCATAACACTACTCCTACTGCAAAGTTAAATTGACCATTTATTGCATGGTTTTAGCCAGAGACTACTTTCTCTGTTTGAAATGCATTTGTATCTTTAAACAGAAGAATTTGACCAAGATTACCATGAGCAATCCGTCACTAAAATGTCATTATATCTTTTAAATTCCTGAATCGGCTTGACAGAGGTCTGGTTTGAGAAGCTGTGCAGAGCTGGTCTGAGATAAGGCCCTGTATGATATCTATTTATAGGGTTCAAAATTTCTGGCAGCAACCCTGCCCATCCCTGTTCCAGCAATGTGAGCATCAATCAAAGGCATGAATCAAATCTTGTTTATAAACAGCCTGATAGGGATGTCTGTGATCAAAAAGCTATGACATGGTAAATATGGAAGTCTCTTTAATAGACTTTACAAAGAAGCACAAATGCTTGTATGATAGGTGTGAGGTTAGTGAGGCCATGGTGCCTTTAGCTGATCTTGGGAGTTGGATTCTCAGAGTTACAAACTAGATACCTCACTGGGAATGCCCCCTTTGGTTGGACTTTCCTACTGGAAAGTTGGACGATCTTCAGGTACCCTGACTTTTCTTGTTCTTTACTGGAATTCGGTAAAATGGGATGAGATGTAAATCTAATCAATCAATTTGAAAAAAGGGTAACTCAAAGAGTTATAAACAAACTTGGATCGTTTTTTATGGAGTACCATAGCTCACAGGCGAAGGGTTTTTTGTGGTGGTCTAAATAGGTGTAGATCCACACATTTTTTAACATTGTACGATAGGGCAGTTTTCCACATTTTAGCCAATAACTCGATAAGTTCCAGGTGGGTTTTCAGGGCATTTTCAGTTTATGTTGGTCACAGCATAAGGAAGAAGTCATATTATTTTTAAGGTGTTCGGAATCTGGGAGTGGATCCAGTAAATTTTAAACACAGTTTATTTACATTGCAATAATAGGCAATTCTCTGTAAAAGCTCAACAGGTGCTCAAAAGATGTTTATGACATGTTCAGGGAATAGTGGACATGGCACAAGGAAGAAGTGACTTGATTTTGATGGTTTGAATCTAGGATTTTTTTTTTTTACGGGAACTTTTATCTTTGCATGATTTGTTTTGGACATTGTCACTAATAACTCAATAAGTTCTCATTGGTTTTGCATGACATTTTCAGGGCATGTTGGCGCAAGGAAGAAGTGATACCATTTTGGTGGTGATCCAAACCCAGATTCAGCATTTCTTTCACAGTTTCTCAGCAGCGTCAGATGGGCAGTTTTTCACATGTTAACAATAACTCTCAAGACAATGTTAGAAATGCCCAGGGCGGAGGATTGCACTTCTAACTCCGATTACTTATATGCGTACCTACGTGTTAGTAGTGTCGTGCTTATTTTTGAAGTCTAAAAACGGGTTAATACAATTACATTAGACTTTTATTGCTGTCTACAAGCATCAACAAAAACATTATACATCTGTGTTGCATGCAGCAAACCTTCCTTGCAGATTGCGCGACGTCCATGTTTATTATGTCCGCTTTCTATACCCCGTGTTAACTTTTATAGCAATAACAATAACAAAGCAATATACAGGTTTGTCGCGTTTATCTACTGAACGGTGTCGAGGTCTTCTGGTTTGGATCTAATAGCTGTGTTATGACAGTGACGGTACCTGTTAGCTTTAAGCGCCACGTAAAGGGTTGGACACGGTGTTCCCATACAAACAGTGAAAAATAACCCCAAGTCCAAATTCAAAGAGGTTCACGGGCTTGTTGGTGCTATGTAGCATTGCAGTAATACAAAGTCGATAATCAAAGACATTTGTGCAGGTCGGGCTGTGGTGCAATGATAGCCCGAGGTTAGCATGCTAGCTAACGACTAAAACAGCAACGACAAACATATAAACACAAACCCATATAACTTACCTCAAATATGCTTCAAGTCGACGGCAGCGTTGATATTTCACACCATACGATGTCAAAATAGTTTGGAAAAAGGCGTTTACTCCGGTGGCGTCGACTGCCTCTGCTGAACGGTCTGTATCTGCTATCCGGACATCTCGCTTCTCCCCAGTACTAGTTTACACGCAGGGCTACACGTGCCTGTGCTTGGTTCTTTCAAGTAATGTTGAAACAGACTCCCTGATTGGAAGGCGCAGGGATTTGTCCCCGCCCTCGCTCAGGCGAAACGTGCTTTGATTGGCTGACAGGGGCGGGGCTATCTGCACGAGGCTGGCTGCTCACGTTGACTGGTGTCTGGTCCTGAGTTCATTTCCAAACATACTGGAACATAGGAGGGCGTAGCCCGTGCCCACACTAGCCGTGGCCTACTTGGATTTACCGTAAAGGGTGAAGTAGACTTATAGCGATATTTATTGCAGGTTAGCAGCGGTTTCTCTAGAATTACCCGGTCTAATAAATTACTCGAATGGTTGAAACATATACAACAACAAAACTAAACCAGAAAATTGATTTAAATATGAAGATGACTTGTTCTATTGTTTGTACACGTGTCCCCTTGTTTCTGCCAATAAAAACAGTCATGATCAGTGTTGCGAGCTTTTCCAGTGAAATAAGTACGCAGGTCGATAATATGTTGCTTAATAAGTTGAAAAATTATTTGTTGTGAACAACATTGAGGCATATGTATTTTTTTTCTCTATCTATCTATCTATCTATCTATCTATCTATCTATCTATCTATCTATCTATCTATCTATCTATCTATCTATCTATCTATCTATCTATATACATGTTATGATCCAATTATTTCTTAATTGGCTCTTTATTAACTCATTCAATATTATTTCTTTAGATGTGGAACCACGGAGTGGCTTTTAAAAGTTTAACACCCTGATGGTCTGATGTTATTCATAATAGTTAGTGCTATCCTTCGACAGTCCAGCCAAAAAGACATTTTTAAAAAATCATTATTAAGCTGATCCTCAACAGCTTTATTATGGAGAAGGCATGAGATGAAAAAAGTAATAGGTGTATGAGAAATAATATAATTCTGGCGACAAGGACTTTTTTTTCGTGGGTACATTTTTTTTGCCCCCATATTTATTTTCAATATATATGCACAAGGTCTTTTAGAGTTTGGAAGCTGAGTCGCCCTAAAAAACACAGTCACCAACTGCCAATAAGTGACTTTTCACTTTTCGTCTGACACATCTTTTTCTGCTGCGCGTTCACGTCGTACTTACGGCTGCGCCAAGTTCCCTGCATGCACAGTTCAACGTGCTCTCAGAAAAGTGACGTCATTGGATCTGCTTGCCCTCTCCGAAGGCACGCGGCAGACGGTGTGGTTGTTCAGTCCCAGTAAACAGAACAGATGTAGGGCGCATGCCTGTGACTAAATCAGCATTACTACAGGAACACAGCAGTCTGTCCTTGATAAACATTTATTGTGTCAGAACGCACGTACAAAAACAAAAGACCCGCCCAGCTAATCAAAGGGAGAAACAAAACAGATCAGGGATTTTTTTCTTTGTAATTTATTAATATTAAAAGACCATGTAGGGATTTCATTATGATGGAGCATGCAATTTTTGGATTTTTATTTACTCTAATGTGATAGGTGATGTGCGGTGATGGCAAAAATAAAACATATTTAAGAAACGGGCAGTTAAGTTCATATGATTATTTCATGTTTATTAGTATTACCATTTTGGCAAAATGCTCCACATATTAAAAGACCCCCCATGCCTAAATGCTCCACTTTCTTCTCCACATATTGGTTTACTTGGTTTCTCTGCCAAAATATTCAAATTTCTTCTTGGCATGTCTGAACATGTGTGTTGGTGTAAACATCTCTGAAACTTAAACCAGATGATTAGAGAGTGAGGAGCCGTGTTCACCCCAAGTGGCTCCAGATTTGAGAAAAACTCAGACTCAGATGTGTCTGATTGATGAGGGAAACCAGTCCTCTCTCTGTTAATGATTTGCATTGGAGAAAAAGAAAAAAAGATTTGCATTGCTGCAGCTTTAAAAGTTTGTCTCTATCTGACTGGTTGGATAGTAGTTCAGATTCTCTGCTTCCCATTGGCTGCGCAGCACTAAGCCATCTGGCCAATAGTTTGTTTTGAGGGTTTGGCACCAGCTACTGGCAGGTGCTGTGGCCACATCTCTATGCAGACTGATTGAACAGAACCCTGCACTGACTTGTTTACCAGTTAAAATGTTCTCCATCCAAAATCTGTGCTTAGTCAAAGCGCGCGCACACAATTTAGGTCATTGAGGAGAAACTCTCAGTATTCTCTGCTCATCAACTCAACATATTATGAGCTAGAATGACAGGAAAACGATCAAATAAACTCAAAATCATTCTATGAAAATGGCAAGCTTGTAATATTCATGCAAACTGTAAAAGTATACGAGCAATTGTAATAATGAGCTATTAAAAACGTATTTTTGAAAAGCTACCCTGTGGACTTAAGTGAGTCACGGCCTTTGCATTCGGTGGTTGCATGACGATATGTTGCTGAGTTTTTGTGTTTGGATTCATTTACACGTTAACATGTGGACTGAAAGACTGCATACTGCATTAGTGTGAGGAATGTGGGAATATGGATGTGCAGATTCAGATGTTTGCTGTATAAAAATCACCCACTAGAGAGCAGCATTTCTAAATATTGTCAGGGAGAAAGGGGTTAGTAGTGACAAGTCACATTATAATTCAGGTTAATACATTATTCTAAATCTGGATACCAAAAAATTACAATAAATACAACAAGAATTAATAGTGAGCCTATGAAGATATTTTTATTTTCTTTTAAAAATATGTTCCCTACATGCACACTGTTAAAAATCCCCAGGTTTCAAAGGTTCTGTGAATTTCCACTGTGATCATACATGAGACTTTAGTGCATGGCAAAAAGGAATGTCAAAAATAACATGCTTGTGCAGAATTTTGAAGAAGTGCCACCTGTGCTTAGGGATAAACAAATCATGTTAAATTCACCAGAACAAGCATGGAGTCCCTTTATAACAAAACACATTGTGTCATGTATTTTAACAGAGTGCACTGTGCTGATGTGTCATTTTAACACTTTAAAATTGCCAGTAGTAAAAATTAAAGAGTTAATTATGTCCGTCCATTCCTTTGATATACTGCTTTATCGCTTTTGGAGCCTTTCCCAGCTGATATTGGGTGAGAGGCAAATTTTGGGTAAATTCAAATACATATTTAGCTAGCTAGCCCAGTGGCACTTGCTTGCGAAATTGAATCCGATACCATCTTGCTGTGTTGAGAGTAGGGATAAGTCACATATTTACATTTATCTACTCTATCATCATCAGACCTTACATGAAGCTGAAGCAGGCCTGGACTAAGCTAGCTCAGCCTAGAGGGTCCCAGTGATTCGTTCGGTCATGCAAGCTGACACGATGAAACATCCAGAGGCTTTTCGCGGGCCTGCAGTCAAGGAAACAAGTGTTAACTTTCACATAGGTCAACAAAAACATGTCATCCCTGCATCATTGTATCATTTTATTCTTATGGTGCATGCAAGTTGTACTAGGAAGTCGGGATTTTCGAGCTCTGTGTGCATTTAACCTAATCTCGGAACTGGGATAGTCCTAGTTGCAAATTAAATTAAATGTAGTCACTGAGAATGTCCCGTTTGGTGTGAATGTATCACTTTTAAGTCAGACATCTGAAGCTAGCCCACTTTTAGCTCCTAACTGGAACGTGTCTAGCTGGGATGTGACGTAATTCCCACTCCTCTCTTCTCATGATGCAATCTATTTACATTGGAACTGGAAGGAGGAAAATAGGAATGACATGTCTGAGTAGTCAATGTTCTCAAAGCACTCAGAAGAAAACATGCTAATATACCAGGCTATTGTTAGCCGTTGTTAGCCTTCAAGTTTAAATATATCACATGAACAATGTAAATGACACAAAAGCAGCAATTCCATATATATACGTTGAACAATATTATACATAAGGCTGATTTAGTGCGGTAAAAAAGTGCTAATAAATGGAATATTACAGGAGCTTAATATCTGTTTACACCCTGGGCAGCCATCTTTGATTTCAACTCAACTCATCTTTGTTTGTAAAGCACTTTAAAAACAACCACAACCGAAACAAAAGTTGTTCATGAATAATAATAATAATAATAATAATAATAATAATAATAATAATAATAATAAACTTTATTTGTATAGCACCTTTAAAAACATTGGTTTACAAAGTGCTTTGACAGCAGTCAGGAACATGAGATAACAAAGCACAAGAGTTTAAACACAAGGAAAAAAAGAACAACCGAAAAAGGTTCAATAAATCAAAGAACAGTTGGGACATACACAAATAGCAAAATTAAGCTGAGAGAGTTCCACAACATATCACATAAATCAGTTAACCCCATTGTTAATAGTTAAAACAATGCAGCCAAAAAAACAATTAAAAGTCTTCATAAAATAAAGTAGGTATAAACACTACAATAATTGTTTTATTGATATATTTTTTTAATACAGAAACAAATAACTACAACAAACCATAAAACCATAAAACACTAAGACAGGAGCAGAGTCTCATGCGGGGTTGGATGCCAAAGAATAAAGATGTGTTTCAAGACGAGTTTTAAAAATGCACAATAAAGAAGCTTGTCTAATGTGGAAGGGAAGCTGGTTTAGTAGTGTGGATCTGCCAACTTCCAAGTCGAAAATTCTAACCTCGGGGTGCATTCCAGTTCAAATTAACCACTCAAACTCAGAATTCCTTGTTCCCAGTACAACTGGATTGAGCGTTATCCCATATACTTTCAGCCTCAGGAAGTGCTAAATGCTAACTCAGCTCAGCATTTTTAGACTTTGTTCGATTGTACTTGGAATGATCCAGGTTGGATATTACAAATTTTAAGGTAAAACATTTCACTGAATATCATTAGAAAACATGACCAGCTGCAATTAACTGATGTTTGCTTTGTTTTTCGTGGATCCAAAAAATCCTGCTAGAGGAAAATTTTAGGCCCTACGTACTTATGGATATGTATACATATATGTAGTTTTCTGGACATAAAATCTACAGAGCTTAATATTATAATTTGAATAAATTAGAGGAGACATAGGAGAAAGTGACACTGTTTATCGCTCATTGCATGTGACGGCATCTTGATATTCGACCGACTGCGGCTGCTCTAGTCGGAGGGTGCGTTTGAATGGTCCTTTTTTGGTAGCGAACCTTCCTCACTAAAGAAATGACCTGGAAGCGTGAAAGCGAAAGCCATGATAACGGCTGTTCGAACTGTCCAAAAGTTAAGGAAAGGAAGCTCAGTGCTTCCTTTATCATCTCCTTCAGCTTAGGAAACACTGGGCCATCCTTTATGAAGGGAGGAGGAAGGAGCACCCCATAATGCTTTGCGGCAGGTGACGTGTATAAAAATGGCACCTGCCGAATGTTTACCTAAACTTAAAGGAGAAAGGTTGAGTTTTGTGAGACGATGAAGATATAATACTGTGTTAATGCTTTTGGCAGGTATAGAGAAAGAGATATGCTTCAAAGTCAGTGCTTTCAAAAATATAACTTATATGTTTTAATTTCTTTTTCACCATCACTGTCTACAATGTAGGTGAAAAGCCTATCAAACATAAACTGTGGTCCTTGTTTCCTGTACTATTGGCTTCTTATAAATTAATTTCCACATTTTCCATCTATCTTAATTTATAAAGTTATTCATGCCAAGGGAGAATAGTGTTTCCATAAATATAACACCAAAGTGGAAGTTAAATTCCTCTTTTGCCGCAGTCCATCTTTCCTTATTTCCTCCTTTCCTTGACCCTGTGACGTTCTCCATTGGGGATAAGGGAAAGTGGATAGGAAAGGACTTAGGAAGGACTTTTCGAAAGCACCCGGAGTCCCGAGTTGAAGGGCCGTTGTGCGGTTTTGCTTCTGAATTTCTGGTCACTTTTCCTTTGCTTGAGTAGACTCTAAAATGCATCATAACCAGGCAAATACTCATTTAATGATCCGACCTCTGAATTGGAAAAGTGCACTTTTCCTGCACCATTCTCTGCTCATGTTCTCCTTCTAATTAGTCACTTATTGAAGCTTTGCCTCAACAAATTGTTATATTAACATTAGATGAATATATGCCTGGATATGACGCGTTTAGAGTCAACTCTAGCAAAGGAGAAGTGTCCAGAAATTCCGAAGCAAAACCGCACAATCGATTAGACCGCCATTTTTCAAAGAGCAATGGCGGAAGTAGCAGCCAGTGAATCATCTCGCTCTGCATCTCTGTGAGCTCTGATGGAGGGCGTACCTCTTCAAGATCAGGGCGTATCCACTTTTTAAGAATTAGGAAGTGCGTGGAGGTTCCTAAGAAGTCCCTCCTTTACTTTAGTTTGACCACAGTTTTTCTATCAACGGACCACAACAGCTCAACGGCCGCCGTCAGTCCCGTCGCTCATCCCGGACCCAACGGCCATCAACGGTCCCGTCCGTCAATGGCTGTGTCCACCGTCCCCCGTAAGTTTGTGTTTCCCTTTTTCATCTTTGGAAATGCGGAGTGAGGCTCCGACAGACTCGTCCAGCCTTATATCCTGATATCTTCATGAGAAAAGGTGTGCTCTGTTTTTTAAAACGTGGAGTTGATGTAATGAACTGCGAAAAAACACACTGAGCATCTGTTAAAGGAAAAATACCAACCAAGTCAAAGAAAAACGGGTTTAAAATGAACACTGCTTTCTAAAAACACAACACAAGCCACCTTTATGTTATGTTTTAAGGCAAAGGCTAGATATTCCTGTTGTCCTAACCTCTTAACTTTACATTCTCTATAACTTCTCTAAATTAATCCTCCTCTAGCCTCAGTTTCAGACTAAAAAGTCTTTATTCTTGTCTTTAAAGCAGCTCAATCTGTAATACCTTTAACTATGAAAGTCCAACTTTTGAGCCTTAACCTGAACACCTGCCTATGCTTGAGAAAATTGTCTTCATAAGGATGCACAATTCTTGATTTTTACATCCACAAGGGAAGTTCTGTTTGGTAGCATTGATAACAACATAACTTGAAATGTGATGAACGGATTTTGATGCAGTTAAAATCTGATGCAGTGCTTTATCTGGATAATACTGTTTCAAAACTGTCATGTTTACATGATAATGTTGTCCCCAGAAACAGAAAGATTTGTCCTGTGCGTTTTCCAAAGTGCTTTGCATTCACACGGACGCAGTGTGATGAAGTGAAAATATGGTAGCATGCAGGCTAGGCCAGTATATGTCAAAGTAGGTTTGTAGTGAATCAGCAGTGTTGCAATACACATTTGCTTATTAACACTTTCTGGTGAAGACAAACTTTTGAGGGCCTGTTTACACGACAACATTGTCACCAGAAACGGAAAGCGTTTTCAAAAGCATCTGCGTTCACACGGAGATGCAATAATGACTGAAAACGCTGTAGCGTGCATGCAAGGCTAGAAGATGGGCATGTACGTTTGTAATGACTCAGTGGTGTCACAGCACGGGTGTGCTTGATGGTGAAGACACAGGAGTTTCTTTTCTGGACGACAAATCTGTCTGGATAACAAATAGAGCAAAGTAAGCGGCACACATGTTGCTTAGTAGACGGTCGAGGCTTTGTTGTTGTTGTTGTTGTTGTTCCTGGGATGCACATGCAACCTACATCTGAAAGAGTACTGCACATACTTACACTAGAAATGCTGAATCCTGTCTACATGAAGACAGATACAAAAACAATTTCAAAACTTTTCACTCTGGACCCTGCTTTCAAAATTTGTGGATTCAGACAGTCCAGACAATGTTCTTGTGTAAACAGGATGCAAAAACGCAATAAAAGCTCTCAGTTTTCTGCCATTTTCGTTGTCGTGTACATGGGGCCTGAGTTCCTATGCGAAAATATGACAAATGCGTCTCTGGTGGTCAGAGTCTTGCCACAGCAATTCCACATTTTTTTGGAGGAGTGACAACAAACCAAGCCCATGATGCTTGTTCATATTGTTCATAGCTAAGTGCAGTTTGCGCCGTGCGATTTTATGTTAATTGATCAAAAGTTGTGTAGCTCAGAGGCATCAATTAGATTTGTGACAGGTTAGTTTTTTCTTTGATGTATATATGATGGAGGCAGGATTTAAAACAGTTTAAGATAATGTAAATATTTAGTGTAATTAGCAGATTATTAGTTGCATAGTTAAGATGTAAACTCTGTTTTAATACTATACACTTAACCATCCAAATTATTGTGTGTAAAATCAAGCTCCTCTGCATGCAGACTACTCCATGACCATTCATGAAAGAATAGAGCTGGTTAACTCCAGGATGGTACTGTGATAGGAGGAAACCTGTACAATAAATCCAGTCATGAAATTTTCTCTCTACTAAATATTTCACAGTAAGCTGCCATTGGTTTTATAACACGGTTGAAGTGACGCTGAACAACAGAAACTCAGCCACTAAGCAGTAAGCCTTGTCTGTTAGTAACTGTTGGGGTATTTACCAACAAAAAGACTCCCTTAAAACCACAACCGAACTTTCCCATGTGAATTTTCTGAATTTCATAATACTCTGAGAGCCAGATAAGAGGCTGTTTGGGCCTGATAGTTGATCATCACTGATTCAGGTAGTGTCAACACCTACAGTCTACTAGAGATGGTAATTTATGGTTTGTTTTTTGAATTTTAATTACACTGTTAGTCAGTCTGTCTGCTTGTTGATCCCATTTTGGCAGCAATCATAACAGTAATAGTAATTATAGGATACTGTTCGCTTTATCTTGGATCAAGTGTTTGAATTAAGTGGATAAAGAGAGTCACAAATAATATTTTTATGGCCGTATTCAACATAAAATTGATCAAAATGTTATATACATAAACACTTGTGAATAATCAACGACAACACTCACTTCAGATGCCCTAATACCCATGATATTTACATGTTTAAAGTTACAATAATGATGAAGAAACACAACTATTTAATAAATAAACTACATCTATGAGACATTTTTTTAGGTAATTAATGAATCATTCAAATATCCAAGCAAACTTCTACAAGCAGTCTGAATCGTACAAATATTTTCTAATATAATATTGTCATTTTATCTCAGTTAAATATGCAATCATACAGAATCATATTCACCATATGTACTACTTTCTAAGAAAAAATGTCCAATACAAGGTAATATTAATGACAATTAGGACTCAACAAAGGTGCTATTTTAGGGGAAATAATGAAAATAAGTAAACTTGAAATGATAAAACAGAAAAACAAAAAAAAATTAAAGAACAAGTTAGAAAAGATAGCGATAAAAAAATAAATTATATATAGTGTTTTCTGAGTCTCAGAGAGTAAGTTATATAAGTTATATATCTGATATATTTCCTTTTTTTAGCCATTTTTGCAGGAGTCTGCTTGTGATGTTTTCGTGAGTACTCTGTACGTTTAGTTGAAGATACAATTTGATTTTCTAAAAGCTAACAGTATAATTGTGTTTAGAATACTAAATCAACATAATATGGTAGCACATGATTCCCTCTCTACTTTCAGGTTAATGTCTCTTACATGTTTGTGTATTTGTGTCATAAATGTGTCTGAGAACACCACTGTAGGCACTTCTACATCAAGAAATGCTATTTTAGTGTACACTGATGATGCCATGCCTTTCTTTACAAAAACTGGGCCTGGCTCGTTTTTCCAAGGAGAGTCCAGAAGAGTCTATGGCTCCCAAAAGGCCAAAGCCGAGTCTCTGAGCTCATTTAATTAGAGCAAGTCATGCAGCACATTCACTTGATGGAGTCCCCGTGTATCAGGGCACACATGCTGTGATGTCTTTAAAACTGTCAGCTGTTTGCATCCCTCAGAGCGAGTGCATGACCAGATAAGCTTGACTTTAATTAACACTTTGAGGAGCGTGCTGTGGTTTATAGGTGGGTGGTTTCTAGCTCGGTTAAGCATTTGATGTTATGCCTTTTGTGAGGGTCTGGGGTACAAAGTTTGTAGGTCGTCTGCTTTTATGTCCATCTTGGAGAATATTGTAAATGTTATATCTCAGGAATGCTTTGAGTAGGGCCACATAAAATCTGTGTAATAACTTTTCCCGTATTCAAGTTTTTTAAGAATTCGTTGTTTAGTATTTTACGCAAATTCAACCCAGAGACACAATATAAAGTAATGAAATAAAGACACTCACTCAATGATCATATAAAATCTGTGTTGTTTTTCCCAAATTCTGTTTTTTTTTTGTTTAAATCTGTTGAAAATTATTATATTTAGTATTTTACGCAAATTTAGCCCTGAGACACTGTATAAAGTAATGAATAATAGTCCCTCGCTCTTCAGGTGGTCCTTATAGGTACATTTAAAGGTCTGGTCAACAGTTTGTTGACAAAATTTGCAGAATATTTGATCACCTGAAACATAATGATCATTGACAAACTGCTCTGCCCTTTAATTTGGAGTTAGCCGGGAGTTTCGTAGCCAACTTAACCAGTGTCTAAGGTGTCTTCAATGTTTGTGCTGATTATGAGGGAAGTAGGAGGGGAGGAAAGTGAAGCGTGCCTCATTGGCCCCCAGCCTCAGTGACCCCCTCAGAGCATTTTCTTGAGAGATATGTTCCTTTGTATCCCAAAAAGAACCCTTTTTTGGTTGAATGTTGCCCATTTCCGTGATATTCCGCGTATATATTGAATTCTACTTTAAATGTCTGATTCCGTAATTCTGTCTGTGATTCAGTGATCGCAGATTTCATGGGGCCATTTTGAGATTCATTCCTGAAAGTTTGCTTTAAATTCCAATTTGACTCTGATTAGATTTTAGAGGTCTGGTTTTCCTTTGGTTGTATGCCAAATTTTTGTATGTTTTTGTGTCTTGCTTCACTCCAGAGTCCATGACTCCAAGCTTGCCTACCACTAATTAGCTTAGCTCAAACACTGCAAGTCAGTGGGTAGCGTTAGCCCACCTCTGCCTAAAGTCAGATAAACTCTTCAGCAACTCCAAACGGTCCTGTAGGCTTGTTAATTTTTTTTTTTGCAGTGATATGTTACAGGATCTATTTCCACACTAAGATTAGCCCTTTATGTAATTAAAAAAAAAAAAACCCAAAAACGTGAAACTAAACTGCAGGGTGCATGCGCTAACCAGTTTGGAAGTGCTTGTAAGTAGATCAACAAACATAACGCTGTAAAAAATGTCACAGCAAGCACACAGGCCGTTTAGAGTAGGCAGAGGCCGGCTAACGCTACCCATTGACTCCCAGTGTTTAAGCTAAGCTAAGCTAATTAGTGATGAACAAGCTCTGCCCTTCTCTTCCTTGTTACTTGCCACTACGATTGAAAACAATGACGTGGATCGAAAAATCTGCTTGTCATGGACTCGGGCGTGAGGCAAGACATGAACACAACAAAATTGTTGGTATACCCCTTTAGGTGGGCCTTGTGTTCAAGTTTAGTTTGTGGCCAAAAAATCCAAGGCTTAACGGTTCATTGTGTAGAAATTGGCATTTTAGCAACAGCTAATGCTCAGATTTTGGAATGAGCCTTCTGTTTCTAAAACATTACATCACCAAATGACTAAAGCCGGTGAAGACCAAAAAGGATCGTGACCAGAGCATCATTTACAACAGTTACAAAGCGAGGACTTTTTTCATTCATATTTGTAACTATAATTTTGATAGATTATAGGTCAGTTAAGATGATGAGATATTCAAAAATCACATTTGGCTCTTTTTGTTCCCAAAACCCACCAGTAGACAACATGGCGGATCATTATATCAGCCTCCACGGGGGGAAGACCCATGGTACAAAGATATAAAAAACTTTTTCTAACTTAATGAAAAGAAAACGTAAGTTTTATGAGGATGATTTTACACGTATTTGGACGGACTTTACACACAAATACAAACAATATATCCTATTTTCACCTTTTCTGTTCGTCAAAATGCTGCCATCTTCTACACACTACACCTTTAAGCAGGGTACACAGTTCAAAGTAATTGGCGCAAGTTTCAGTTTGGATCCCCACTGTTGTCACGTAGAATGGACAGAGCCAATCAGGGAGCAAGCCAGCTGAAGCAAGTAGCATGTAGCCTCGGCAACAAGAGTCAAAGCAAAGCATTAAGTTAGATGAACCTCAGAAACAGAGAACAGACTTGTTCACTTGTGGCAAAATGGTTCCTCGTATATTTTAGCACTAACTTGCACTTGGAAGCGAGGTTCAACTGAATCGATTTTGTAGGTCAAGGGTAACTGAGGCCTCTTCTCAACCCCTCTATGTTTATTTAAACAGTCTAGCAACTGTATACCTGTAGAAACAAGTGTTTGGATACTTTACATCCACTGGCAAATTAGACAACACCATTCTCCTGCTGTTTTCCTCATACTGTGTTGAAGGTGCTGATGCAAAGATGAGTAATTGAAAGCTGTTAAGGAGTGGAAATGTTCCTTTAAATGTATTCATCATCGTGACAGTACACAACTAATATTTCCGAGCACAAACTTGAAGTCACTCAAATATTGATGAAGTTATGTAACATGTGAAGTCTCTGGGGCTGTGATATTACTCATATGAAGCTGCATTATTAAAGTTGCCTCAGTAGGAAAGTCCGTTATTGCTGTGTCTTGCTGTAATTAAGGAGCTATTCTTGCCTCACATGCAGAGGAAGCAGAAGCAGCTCAATGATTTATTAAGGCATGGTTAAAAAATACAGACAGGTAACAGTGTCTTCTAATGGGCATTATGCATTTATTACCTCAAAATGTTCAACTTCTCATAGTGTTGCTTTTCCTTGTTTGGTGAGTTTAGGATGTAAGGAAAACATTGATATTAAAGTCCAAATAAAGGCCATCATTCACCAGAAGCAGAGGAAGTAAAGGCTCCGAAAAATTATTTACAGCCCCATAAGTTACAAAAAGTAATCCAGGTATGATTGTTTTGCTTAGTTGAAGCCAGCAGGATAAAAACAAGATAACTAACAGTGGTGTGTTCAAGGAACTAACAGCAGAATTACAACTATAACAATGCATTCATATCTCACTGATTTAAACATGATAGGACGATATAGTCAAGACACCATGAAAAAAATGTCAACTACATGCTCCTCATGAAAATAAAATTAGCATTTTTAGTGGCATTCAATAAAATGACTAATAGGGAACATGTTCAAGGGCTAGTTAGTTAAAGGACTGTAAGTGATGTGTTTAGGGCCAGTGAGTAAAATGACTATTCGGTGGTGTTATTAAGGGGCTGTTGTAGATGTGTTCACTGTCCCTTGAAAAAACAACAATTGGGTGATGTGTTTAAATACCAGCTTGTAAAACAACTATGATGTGATGTGTTCAATGTACTTGAAAAACCTGAATTATTTGAAACATTTAAGTGTGTATCTCTAACATGACTATAAGGCAAGGCTGGGTGATATTACCAAATCTCCGTATCACAATAAATTAAAGCTCTTACCTTGATTATGGTTAATTAAGGATTATTTTATGCTCGCTGTTACAAATTGGTGGTGTTACTGACGGTCGTCGAAACGATCTTCCTGCAGTATTTACACTTAAGTTCTTTCTGCTCAGTGTCCTCTGCACAGAATCCAGAATGTGTACAAAGAATGGACATGGCTATTTCTTGACTACAAGGTCCTCGGATAGATCGGCTCTTGTCTCCTTGCTGGTAGTGCGTCCTTCACTCACTCTTGGCGAAAGTGAAGGCAGACTGCATGGAGAGGGTGCGGTCACGTGACTTACACAGGGAAAATAATCTAAATAATCTGCACGAAGGTCTAAGTGTTGGTTTTGATTATTTTTCAGTTAATTGTCCAGCCGTGCTATAAGACAACGTGTTTTAAAAGAACTATTACTCCTTTCAGACTGGCCAAAAAACCTGTTTTAGCCCGGTAACAGTCAGCTCCTGTCGGCAGTTTGAAAAGGTCTAATTGGCATTTCGACCCTGGTCGACTGACCCTGCAAGCAACATGGGTTTTATCGGCTGGCCTCCAATCATACCCTGGTCGACTTGCTAATTTACGTCATAACGTTGCATAATTTGCTGACGGGATAACATTGCGCCCGTCCCCTCTGTATGAAACGGACTCTGCCATCTCAGCAACAAATGCCATCCACCTTTGAATCATCAGCGCTGGGATGTCGTTCAGTTGCCGAGTTTGTACATTTTTAAAGTGGAACAAAAGTATAAAGTACAGAAAACAGTTAACCCAATGTGTCCATGCTCATCTCTATTATTTACGTGGACTTGTTTCAGCTCGCGAATGATGTCATCTATGTAATGATGTCTGCTTGATGCACCAGAGGAAAAAAACAGCCATGCAGCTCGTCTGCTGCAGGTTAGACCTGGGTCTGCTGGCAGTGTGAAAGGAGTCACTTGCCGTTTGTTAGTAATTCAACCTAGGGCTGAACAAGTAATTGCAAATTATATTAAATCGCAATATGGCTTGTTGCAATTTTCAAATTGCAGACAGTGCAATATTTTTAACCCAAAATATGTTGAACATTTTGGCATTGTGATGTAGTTTCTTGCAATTTCGTGCCTATTTTTACCTTTTTTAACCCAGTTTTTAAAACTTTATGCCTATCTTGCTCTCATTCATCTTTTTTTTTGGCCACTGTCAGACCATGTTTGGAATTTTTACATGGTTTTGGAAATTTAATCCCAATTTTGCTCCTGTAATAAATTTTCCTTAGTCTCTTGATTTTTTTTGCCCTTTTTTTTTTTTTTTTGCAATTTCATATCTATTTTGCACCTATTACCTTTTTTTCTGCTTTCGTAAAAAAAATTTTACCCAGTTTTTGCAATTTCATACCTATTTTGCTTCTGTTCTTCACTTCTCCACTTTTTCTCAAATCTTTTATCCTTAGATTGATTTAATGTCATATTGGTTATACTATAAAACAATCTACTGCTTAACTTTGTTTAAGAATACATAAGATGAGGAACATTAAAACAATCGCGGAGTAAATCGCAATTGCAATATTGGGGAAAAATATCGCAATTAGATCATTTTCTCAAATCGTTCAGCCCTAGTTCAACTCCTCGTTGAAAAAAACAGTGTTGATCTGATCATTTTAGTGGGAAAGCGGTGTATGTGATGTGTTCAGAGCCAGTCTGTGACGTGATGACTTGGTGGAGCAGTAGGGTAAATATCAGTATTGGTGATCCATATAAATGCACAAAATCTGATCAGTGTCCCTGATTGTGAGCTTTTTTTTTTTTAATTGTTCCAAACTAAAATGATAAACAGTCCTCCACATACAGCAGGAAGGTTCATCTCCAGCACAAATTTGACATAGATTTATAATTTAGAAACTCCAGCCTTGTTCATGATGTTGTTCGACTTAATAAGTGCAGCATCCGCTCATCGCTTAGGCAAATTTCGATTTTCCGCTCACTGATCGTCTTCAGAATGCAGTTAAGCAACAGAACAAGCATCCACTTGCTGGTCTGCAGAGTCATGTCAGCAAAGACACGGCGAGCGTTCACTCCGTCTCACACCTTTGTGCTTTTGAGCATCACAGTCTGAACCCTGACTGAGTGTGGTTACAACTCCACGTGTGAATGATCTCAAAATGCATTCATGGTTTTGGGTTGAGATAGCAGAGCTTTCTCTGGTGAGTGTGATTGCAGGCCTCTCAGATTTGCTGTCATAGCTGCAGAAGAACTTCCTGAATATGAGGAAATGGTTGAACCACAGAAAGCCTTTAACTCTTTAGAGCTGCAGGCCACAGATTCTTATGCTAATATGCATTTTGTTGCTAAGTGATTTATGTTTGCTGACATCTTCTCTGCAGTTTAGAGCATCAGCTTGGCAGTTTTACCGCGTATGGCTGAATTCATTACAGTCAGTTAATCATAATTTGCATAGCCTCAATTCATAACACGTTGTCTGAAGACTCTTTACAATATCACGTATCCTGCTTTTTAGAGGGAGTGGACCTGATGTCAGCCCTGACTTCATTCAAAAACACATCTGGCCACCAAAACTTAGGTTCCGTTTACAAGTAGCGATGTAATGGCTAACAGTAAAATGATAAACCGCGTTAAAATTTGTAATGGTTATTACCATTTCCAGTTTTACCTAACAGTTAACCAAGTTTGATTACCATACTGTGTCAAAAACTCACAGTGATGCTGCTCATTGTCTGAAAAAGCCTTAACTATGTGTTTGCTGACCGTTAAAGTATCCCGGTCCCGAACAGTTGGAGCCGCGCATGCGCAGTTTGCAAAGTATGGCGGTTGATGCCCACACAGGCACTCTTTTTCGAGGTTTTTCCACCTCGAAAAGGACAAAGTCTGAAGTCTGGTTGAAGTTTGGATTTTCCAAGGATACCAACGGGACTAAAACATGAAGCTGTTGCCAGTGAAAGAAAAAGACGTGCATGATTAAAACCATTGTAATTCTTTGAGTAAGTGAGCTGACTGAGCCAGAGAGAGTGAGAAGATTCAGTGAGCCGTACCTGAGTGAATTATAGGTGATTTAGCAGTATTTTGTGTGTAAATAGTATTCATGTTTTAAGTAATACTATCATTCTGGAGTGTATTCTTGCCGTTCCTTTTCTGTTTATCTGCTGTGTTTTGCCATATTTCGTAATTGATTGTCTTTTTCCGTCATAATTTGTGTTTTATGGATTTCATCAATAATAATTTGGAAATATTGGAGTAGGAAATGTGGAGGAGATCTGCCAGGGAGAGGGGAGACCAGAGGAGAGTCATGGAAGGGGATTAACTGGTCAGGAATTGCCTCAGGGACTATCATCAATTAAACAAAAAACACTTGGACATGGTCTAATATAATGAGCTGTAATATGGACTCAAAATGTTTGAGTGTATTCAAAATAAGTCAAATTTATTTTTGGTCATCTCAAAACTTTAAACATGTTAAGTTACAATTGTTTATGAAGAGAATCCTGTTGAAGCATTTACAGCATATTAATGAAAAAACTTGCCAGAATTGTTTACTTTTATTTTGCATAAAAAAGGGTAAAAAAAAAAGTACTCAAATGGCACTTCCTGACACTTTTATTGACTAGAAAGACAAAAAGACCCGGCAACCTGTATTAATTATAATATTAAAGTGGTTTAAAGATTTTCAGTGTGTGTAAAAGTGCCTTTTGAACATTTTGAATACACTACAACAATGTTGTGATAATAGTGATAACCATGAGAATAACAGTGATATGAATTTTTTATACTGTTTCATCCACATTTATACAAGACAACGAAAACGGCTGAAAACAGTCTTTTGTTGTGCTTGCATGTTCTGTTTAAAAGAGAACGGAGTGCCTGAATCAACAAACTTTTGAAACCGGGGTTCAGAGTGAAAGTTTTGAAAATGTTTTGCGTCCCCATACAAAACATGGATCCCTGTTGGCAGGGAAAACGGTGACGTACAAAATTAACCAGAAATTAGGGGTAATTCAAACAAGCTGTGTCTTATCAAAGCATTATTATAAACATGTTTTTGTCATGGGAGCCATCCATGTAAAATAATAGTTTAAAAAAAATATTTCAACAGATTTGTTTGCAAGCCAAACTTTAGCAAGTTTGAGTTTTTTTTTTATGAAACAGTCAATTTTAGCATCACTTAATCAGCCAATTAGTTCCAGCCCATTTTCTTAGTATAACAGCAGTTCATATCAAGTGTTATCTCAAGGCACTTTACAATAGTGTGGGCTGAAGACATTAGGGCTGGGATGATTCACTTTTCTCCCGGTTTGATTTATTGCAATTTTTTTAGGTGCCGATTCGATTTAAATTGCAATTCTACTATACCACCAGCGAGAAAGATGAACAATGATGATGCCTCCAGACTATATCAGGAAAAATACACATCACATGGGAGTCAGGGTTTTTTTTTCGGATTTATTCGGCAATATATTTTAACCAGCTGTTTATACTCTCTCTTCAAAAGACTGGACTGCATATAGAAGTGTCTTATTAACCCTTTTGGCACCAGAGTTTTTTCTAGAAAATATTCAGTTTTGCTATCAAGATTTGAAAAGGCTATAGTTTCAAAGTGGTTAGTTTTCCCAGCCATCATCATCACTGTAATTTACAGGCCGAGCATGAACGCCTCTGCTGCCTTGACTGTGCTTTTTACCCCCGTCTTCTCCCTCGTCTGACCAGAGCTCCGCGGTCTTTCGCTCTTCGGTCATTCTCGCTAACACCGTCACTTTTCGCCGTGTTTTGAACTTCCCTGCATCCCAGACCACGTCCCCTCATCGGCACTTGCCGATTACTTCCACCCTGCAACGGAGAGGCAAAGCATCGGCCTCGGTATGTGCTGCTCGGGGACTGCAATGGCGCGCGGACCCGCTCCCACTGCGTTCACACACGCCGCCGGTTTCGTCCTCACTGGACAACTGACTGTCATCCTCAGAGAGTAAATATTCCTCAGATTCAGAGTCAGCCAGTACTTGACAAAGTACTCTCAGCATTGTGAGTACTCTTACTCTATCACTCTGTGTGTGTCTCTCTTTTCCTCCTTCTCTCTCTGCTCCGCTCTACAGCCTCTACGGCTACACTTGAGTCCCTCGGTCCGGTGTGTGTGTTTCAAAATAAATATAGGCCAAAACTTTAATAGAAACCTGTCACCTTTGCACTGTCTGCTGGTGAAAAGTAGAAACACTATTCAGCACTATTTTAACAGCTATGGCCTGTTTTATCCAGCAATGTCACTTGCTGCAATTTTGCAACTTTAGCACCTAAAGAGTTGAGACAATTTTTTCCAAAAAAATCGATTTAAAAATAGGCAGACAAAAAATCCTGATACCTATGTGAATCGATTATTTTCTCCCACTCCTAGAAGACATACTCTTCATTTTATAGATAAAACCGATAGGAAATGCGTATATAGAAATATGTATAAATATATATTTGTATTCGTCCGTCCAGAGACATATCCATTCATGCAGAGACAAAGGGACTAAAAATAGGAATTTAGATTGGTGACAAACACATAGATGCCCAGATTATAAATCTGTCCTCAACACATTTTCTCTGCTGAGTATAAATTCAATCAATCTTTATGTATGTAGAACCATATTTGCCTTTTTTGAATTTAAATTTAGAAAGCCCATAGACTCAAATGTCTGAACTCAATAGTCTACTGTATTTCTGGGTTGAAGTCCCTATAAAGGGCCAGCATTAAGATTTGCTGATTTTAGGGTTATTCCTGTTTATTCCCTAAAGTCTCCAACTTTGAACATTTTTGTAATTTTGCACCCCTAGTTGTGACCCATTTATGGTGATGCATATTGTTTGATGAGATTCTTGCCAATGCACACCCTTTGTTCTTATTGGCAACCCTTGTTTAAACCTTTTTAGGCATTTATTTACTCATTTAAAAACATACATTTTTATTTTACAATTATATATGTCCGGATAAAAAACCTACAATGATATTTGCAAAGTTTTTGCCCCTAAATGCTTGAAAAATTTGAAATGGTGGAACTCCAGAAACATCTTTTTAATAAAAGGATCTTCAAATACAGAGGGAGTGTTTTCCTTTTTTCATTTCTGAAGATAAACTCAAAGCCAGACGTCGTTGAAAGGGAGCAGAGGTTATTGACTCACTAAACATCGGTCAGTGAGAAGATTGGATCCCACATCCTCTGTACCTCGAAGATGAGTCTGTGGAGGAGAGTAATGCAGTAAATAGAGAGGGATCACGTTACTGACTGGATGAAGCTGTGAACTCAAGATGGAGGAGTGGAGGGCCTGCTGCCCCTTCTGATTTCCCTTTCTGAGACTTTTGTGAAGATTTTCTAAATGTTTGATTAATGTAGACACAAATTTCTGAGCACCATGTGATTTCCTGAGTCATGAGGTCTTCTGCTGATATCAGCAGGCAGGAACATCCTCTTTTCTGTCCTGGTTTTGGCATTGTTGTGTTGGCATTTTTGTCTGAAAAAGCTGCTGACAAAGGAAGGAGTAACACAAAGATCAAGATGTTACATTTCAGTATAGGCAAGCAGATTTCACTGGACTTTACCTTTGAAAAATAGATTCTTGGTTGCTGGTTTTGCAGAGTGGTAAACAAACAGGCACGACACATTTACATGCTTCTGGGTTCAAATCCGGTCTGTGTGCAGAGTGTCTTCCCCTATTCTCTCTTGTCCCCTTTCACAAGCCAATCCTCTGTTTCTCCCTCTTGTCAGTAAAGGCCTTAAAATGCTTCCAAACATAATCTTTAAAGAAAAAAATAGATTCACTTGCTGCTAAAGTGTCTTTTTCTTGTTCTTCTGTCTTTGGATTTTCTTCCTCAGCTATTTTTCGTCACACATCACTCTCCCTGATGCAGTTTTCCTCAGATTGATTTCACATCAGCCCGTGAAAGAGTCCGTTTTGCAGGAGAGGCGTCGATAACCTTCTGGCAGACCCAACCTGCCTGGTAAAACCCCATAAAACTGCAAGGAAATTAAACTACTGCTGCAGTAATGCTGACCTATTCAGCCTGGGCTCGGCTCCAAAGCATGCCTCAGCAGAGGGATTTGACAGTGCAGACAGAAATACTTTGGCTGGTGCGTCTGAGAAAAATCCCATTCACTGATGGGGGCTTGGCAGAGAGTTGCTCATCTTATCCAGTGTTTACCTGCTGCAATCCTCAGGAGAGCATAAATCAAAGGCTCTGTGTTTGTTTTTCTTAAAGCTACAGGCTGTTTGACCTAGATAGTTTTTGTTTAACCTTCCCATAAATCTCATAATCTTGAGAATCATGGATCTTGAAACCTTGTGTGAAATACCGGATAGGGATGGGAATCATGGGTGTACCTCCTGGTATGATAGAATATGCAATACATGGTCCACGATAACAATATGAAAACAATGCCACGATTTTGCAGTAATCCATGAATTAATGGAAAAAGTAATAATAATAATGATAATACATTTTATTTTTAAAGCACCTTTCATGACACCCAAAGACGCTGTACAGAATTTAAAACAACAAAAATACCAGAGAGCAGCAGAACCAGTTGTGCCTGCGTTCAACTCACCAGGGGGTTGCAGAAAAGGAGACAGGAGGGGAGGAGAGGGAAAAAACAATTCCAAACAAGGCACCTGTCAGGAGAGCACAGTGTGGGATTGGAAAAAAAACTCAGCACATGAGCAACATATTACAAGAAACACGGAGATGAGCACATGGGACGAAGAAGTCATTGAGTTGGAAGACAATGTCTGATATGTGTGCAGCAGTGGATGCATAATCCTGTGGCCTTGACTCAGCTTCAGTCCTGCTCATTGTCTTTACCGCCTGGTAACTGATGACATGGAGGCGACCTTGGAGTGAGTTCTTATCCATTCTGACTGGAACTGGAAGTTCACGGGATAACAGTATGTCCCACTAATCAATTTTGCCTGTCCTTTCAAGTTTATGTATACTTTGGATTTCTAAGTGACTGAGGCATCCTTACTGTACTTTTGTTTGCGTTGATATACGACATTTCGGCTCTGTAAACTCTCTCTTCTTTGGCTGGTAATTTCCGTTCCAGTTTACCTAATTCAAATGTGGAGCACCCCCTTAATGAACAATAAAGTCTTTGGGAAATAAACCATCAAGGACATAGAATATGTTTAGAGCCCCATATTTTGTCAATTAAAATAGCGGTATTTGGAACCAGAATTTTGCTAACCATATTAGCAATATGAGGTATCTCAGTGATACCAATTCTGGCAATTCAGATCCTGGACTGATTATTTATAGTATATTTACTTTTATTTCTTCTTTATTTTATTTTGTTTATTTATGTCTATCTTGTACTTGGTTCGTTTGATTGTGACATTGGTCCTGTCTTTTCTCTTTTTTATTTGGTGTTGCATTCTTCTGATCTTTTTTGTGCTGTTTATCTGAAAATTGGGGGTACATGATATTATCAGTTTGATATCGCTGTCACCATTATCAACCTGAAAAGTTAAGTATCAGTATCTGCTGATATTGAAAATTTGCAGATATTTACAGCTGATATATCGGCTATGCATGTCGACCATATATCGACTGGAATATCGATAAATTATACAAATGTTCAAAATCGATGCACTTTCTCATCACTGCATGGGCTGAGTAAAAAGGGTTGATTAATCCAGAACGCTGCTGCTCGACTCCTCTCTGGCAAGAAAAAGCCCGACCACATCACACCAGTTTTAGTGTCCCTCCACTGGCTCCCAGTTCACTTTTGCATTGATTCTAAACTTCTTTTAATCGCTTTGAAAGCCCTAAATAACCTTGCCCCTCTTTACCTGTCTGAAATCCTGCAACCAGAGCCCTTAGGTCTTCTGACTAGCTGGAGGTCCCCAAAACCATACTAAAGTCAAGAGGTGACAGGGCCTTTGCAGCGGCTGCCTCTCGACTGTTTAACAGTCTCCCCATCCATATTAGAGTCTCCCAGACAATGGAGATTTTTAAATCTTCCTTAGAGACCCACTACTTCTCCCTGGCGTTTCTTAAATGAGCTCATACAAATCACAAGCACTTGTTTTTGTTTGCTAATTTTTTATTGTTTGTATTTTTGTCTATGTAATTATTTCTACTAGGGCTGTTAAAGGGAAACTCCGTTTTTTTGACACCTGGACCTTATTTTTAGGTTTGTGCATGCTGATATACTCACTCAGACAAAGTCCTTCAGACTTAGCGGGGGCCACGGCAAGGGAGCTTCAGCGCGGGACATAATCTCTGCAAAATCGCTCATTTCGGCTATATATCAAGTGAAATGGGGGTATTTTCTGAGCATCCCCAGTTCACAGGTAACATCATGACTCAGAACACCATTTTAATGTATTTATAGTTCATTTCAATATTTTTTATTTAAGAACATTTCAATATTCTGAAATATATTGGGGGCTTTGGTCGATTTTTTGGTCGACAGTTGCTGTGTTTTAGTCGACCAACAATTTCTTTGGTTGATTACAGCCCTAATTTCTACGTATTTTGTGTCCATCACTTTGATCATCTACTGTCTTCTTGAAGGGGCTCTATAAATAAATTTGACTTGTCTTAAAAGATGTTTTTCTTTTAACATCTGTTCATTTGATAATATGCTGTAACTCTGAAAGAAACGAGTTCACTTTTATTGAGCTCTCAACCTGAAATATCAGTAGGCCTGTCACGATAATCAATAAATCAATTAACACAATAAATACAAATAAGTTTGCCGGCCTCGATACACTTTTTTCCTCCTCTCTCTACTAAACAGGCTGGATGAGAAGATGGTTCACTCTGTACGTTTGTCTCAACGCCTGAGTGCATTAGTTTTAAAGCGGAATGAGCAGAGTGAACCATCTGTCAGTCATTCAGTGTTTGTGAGGGTAGGCGGGGCTGCTTGCATGTACATTCATTATCGCGTATCAGTATCGGAGATAATGAATTAAAAAAAAAATCAGCACATGGATAACGGCAGAAATCCAATATCGTACATCCCTACTGAAAATATGAATAAACCGATAGTGGGGAAAATGTCTTCATCGCCTGATGTTTTATCTTCATTTGTCAGGTCTAACAGATGAAAAATCTCTCATATGGGTGCACCCTGCTTTACTCAAACCTTCACAAGTTGCTTTTTAATTCACAACTAAAGAACTTTTGCAGCACCTCTGTCTGAATCGGCACCTGTGATGGTCACGTCTCTCCGATAACCCACTGAGGACTTCTGTCACCAGCTCTAGTTGCTAAGAGATTCATGACTCATTTCCGAAATCCTCCTCAAGGACTCCTTTCCGCCCATTTTTCATCTTTATTCAATGCTTGTCAGAACAGTCCTGTGATTTCTCTGTGCTAACTGGCGAGGCAGCCGAAGAGGCATGATGGGACTGGTGATTGTGTGGGCCTCTACATGCACACAGCAGCAGTCGTTCACAGGACGGTCAGCAGGCAGACAATGGTCTCTATCAGTGTGTTTTCAGTCTGGTGCACCAGAGGAGCGGGACAATGAGGGAGCACAGATGCCTGTGTGCATCAGGAGGCACATGTTAGGTTTGCAGACACACAAACACACACACAGGGGGGTTCACACTCAGAGCAGTGGGACGTTTCTGCCAGGAACATGTGGTTACAAATGTTTGAGACTCTAATCTAGATGTTATAAATCTCTCTGACGCTCTGTGTGCTCCTCACACATAGACACATTCACGCCGATGTGACAGGAGGTAGACAAAAGCTCGCTTGTGTGTGGTGCTGGAATGTCTCACGTGGTGCTCAAACAGCAGAGCCATGGGAGCTCAGCACAGGTCACATCCAGCCCTTGACCTTTGACCAGTGTGTTTACATGAAGTCAGAAAAAGATGAATATTGTGGTAGCCCAACGAGATTTGGATGTTTAAGAAGCATGTGAACATGTTTGTCCAGCTGAATCATGAAGCTGAACCAACACACAGGGATTATGGGGTTGGTATTTAATAATCACTTGCATTTGAACGCATCTGTCAAACCTGTGTTTGACTTTGCATTCTTAGCACGCTCACGTTATTGTTTAGGAACACACAAGATCTTAAGGCACACTGTATTCATATCCAGTAGCCTCTACAGTACCTGATACACTATCTTATCAGTCCGTGTGTCTGTATCTACCATCGACTAATAAAATAAACAGTCAACTGCAGTAGGGGTTAGGTATGTAATGGTTACCAGTAAAATGATAAACTGCTGTAACATTTCTGATGGTTAGTACTACCATTTCCTATTTTAAAGATACTATGAGGAGTTTCTAAGTAATTACAAAAAGTCTCACTTTTAAATATATGCCTTATTGAAATATACACTTTAATATGAGACTTATAGTATAAAAATAGGTTATCTATAAATGCTATTCCTTAGCTTCACAGTCAGGTCGGACAGGGCTGGACTGGCCTGGATTACTCAACTTCAGGAACAAGACAATTAAAACTAGAGCAAATTTATATTATTCGGACACATCTTAGAGCACCAGACTGTAAGTAGTGATATATAGCCGGCTACAAAACTACGATACTAAGTTTTCCAAAAATTTCTTGTTGTCAAACACTAACTAACTAATGTACCTGGAAAGAGATACATTACCTCGTCGCTTTGCATCCTCTAAGTTGTTGAAAAAAGAAGTTGTAAAGCAATGCAGAGTTCTGAGGAAGGTCCGAACTGCATTCATTAGCATCACAACAAACACGCGCTTTGGCTTGGGTAATGTCTTTATGACAGTCGCCGCACGTACTCATGGGTGGCAGAGTCTTTATGTTGCTGGAAATAGATTCTCCTCATAGCATCTTTAATTATTTAATTAGGGAGAGAGAGAGAGAGAGAATTCAGAGTGTCATACCTGAGTGAATTATAGGAGCTTTATTGGAATTTTCTGTGTAAATGTAATCAATAAATGTTGTAAATAATAGCATTAGTGTCATTCTGCAGTGAGTTCTTGCAGTTTTCTGCTGTTTATTCGCTGTGTTTTGCCATATAGTTTGTGTTTTATGGATTTTATCAGTCATAACTTGGAAATAGCCTATTGTAGGATGAAATGTGTCAGAGACCTGCCAGGAAGAGGGGAGACTGGAGGAGTCATGACGGGAGCTAACTGGACAGGAACTGATCCAATGGATTGCCAATGGATCGCTTTCGGTTGTGATTTCCCTGCTGTCATTAGTATTTCTGTGTGCGCAGGTCAACGCTTAGTGATGACATTAAAATATACCCTTGAATCTTAGTAACTGTGATTGGCTTAACAGGAGTGAGAGATCTGATTGGCTACAGATATTTCCCTGTTGAAAAAGCACATTTGTGAATCAGAGCACACCAGGGGAGTCTCAAAAATCCACACACAAATGCAGTGAGGTTCACAAATAACAGATGGTTCACAAATGTGTTTTTTGTGCATGAATCTCGTTTTTTTTAGTTGTGTTTTTTTTTTTTAAATTTACATCTATTAAAGTTGATATGGATTTGTGTGTGCATTGAAATGAATTTGTGAGCCCTTCTTTGTGCTTTTGTCAATTGGTGTGAGCATTTGTGATTCCATCTGCATGCATTTGTGTTTATTGAGACTGTTCTGACTCCATATGTAATAGCTATGTGTGTGGTTTAGTTGTGCTCAAAGGAAATAATAATTGAAAGCCCAAGTGTGAATGTGGGACATATTTTTTTATTTACCTTATTATTTTTTAAAGGTTTTGCCTACCTAAACAGTGTCTATAAGAAGTTGCCTATAAGGATGTGAAATGTATCTCACTGATATGTGAAACAGTCCCTTGGGTGTGTCAAGTGTCTCACATTTGAGATGATATCCGAGAAGCTTAAGGCCGTTTACACAACAATGAAAACGTGCCTAAAATGCCTGAATTCACAAACTTTTAAAACAAGTCCAGAGTGAAAAGTTTTAAAAGCATTTTTATTATCTGTATGTAAACAGTTATCACTGTTGTCAGGGAAAACAGGTAAGTGCAGCACATGCGAAGTACTCTTTTAGGCTATGCTTACACGGAGAGTCTATGACTCAAAGCGCAAATATTTTTCCTTTGCATATTCTTAGTCGATCCGCATTCAGAAGGAGACACCGGAGACGAACAAAATTGCTGTAGCGTGCACGCTGGTTCAGTAGATGGCGGTGTAGGTTTGCAGAGAGGCAGCGCTGCTACAACACACGTAAGAAGAAGAAAAACTTTTCACAAACAACAATGGCGAGTGGATGCACAAAGATGCAGCTTCTTTTCTGGAAAACAAATCTGTCTGGATAATTTTGTCTGGATAAAACTGAGCACAGTTTACACGGTAGACGACCGAAGCTGTTGTTGTTCCTGGTATGAGCGTGCAGCCTTCATGTGAAAGAGTACTGCGTATGCAGTGACGTCAGCATTTCACCCCGGAATGCTCTGATTCAGGTTTACACGGAGCTGCGTGGGGGAGCGTATTGAAAACTTTCTACTCTGGACACTGGTTTCAAAAGTTTTCTGATTCGGGCACTACGTATGGAGTTCTCATGTAAACACAAGGCCAAAGCGCAATGAAAACTTATCAAATTCGACCGTATATGGCCTCTTGTAAACGGCCCCTTAGATAAAGGTAGCGCAGGCACCTAGGAACATGTATGCTGCTAACTGTGCTAGGTTTGTTACTGCTCCTCCAACAAAATGTGAATTTGCTCCGTCAAAACTCTGACCAGTGTCCACTCGCCATTGTTTGTGAAAAGTATGTCTTCACCGGGAACCATACAGCTGTTTCACTTCAAACTTACATCGCCAACTACTGGCCTGGCAGGCACCCTTCCACGTTTTCAGTTGTTCTTGTGGATCCGTGTAAACGTGCATTGTTATCACACCGTCTCCTTGTGAAGAAGAGCGCTTTTAAAAACGAAGGAAAAACCTTTCAGTTTCTGGTGGCTGCGTTATCTTGTAAATGGGCCCTTAGACTTTGTAGTTAAACCTTAACAAGAAGATGAGTTTATGAGCTGCTTTGAGCACCCTTCTGATGGGTCTGAAGTCCGGTCTGTGGGTGGTAGTAAGTAGGGATGTAACGATATGAAAATTTGGTTTCACGGTTATTGTAACCAAAATTATCACGGTTATCATTATTATCGCGGTATTGTTGCAGTGTGCTCAAAATGTTCAAAAAGTACTTTTACACAGAATTGAAATGATTTCACCCCTTTATTATTATATACATAACAGTTCTTTTGTCTTTTTTGTCAATAAATGTGTCAAATTTAGAGGCCAAACAATGCAAACTGCACATGTGCACCTTGCGTGAGGCTCCTTAATCGAGGACAGATACATAGTTCCGGCTTTTCCAGGCAAAGAGCAGCATCACTGTGCGTTACTGAGGCAGTGTGGTGATCAAGTACGATATAACGATAATTTTATTTGGACACGGTAACGATTATCGTGGGAAATTTTATCGCGGTTTACCATTTTACCGGTAACCGTGACATCCCTAGTAGTAAGATGGGAGTTGAAGAGGGTTTGAGTTGTAAATTTTATGGTATTCCTGCTCTTTTTGCTGCCATCAGCTGCAGTAAAAAACTGCAACGCTTCTATAGTGACTTCTCCGTATGACCTCAGGTCTTCCCTTTGGTTATGTATTACTTTGAGGTTTTCTCTCTTTTACTCTGTGTCTGAGTCCTCAAAGCTGTGAAAGAGGGAGGAAAAGTTAGAGGACAGTACCAACAGAAGACTTAATTGGTCCAGGAAGGGAGCAGGAAATCTCGGTCATGTTGACAGCTGATGCTGTTTTAATCCTCTCAGCTGCTCAGTGCAGGTATCAGGTTGCAATCGAGGACGTTTCAGTTTTACTCACTGCTTTGTTTTTCCAGACTATTTAAAGTTAATTCTTCAATATCTCTTTGCAGCGGGTCCAACAACAGTCACAACAAAAGCTGAAGGTGGAGGCATCAACCCAGACTACACCGCGTTCGTCCTGGTCCCTGTTTTCTTCCTCCTTGGCCTGCTCGGGGTCGTCATCTGCCACGTGTTAAAGAAGAAGGGTTACCGCTGCACCACTGAGGCCCAAGATGGGGAGGAGGAGGAGTGCGTGGAGGAAGAGGAGAAGGACCCAGAGCTGGGAGTAGGTGAGACGACCAAATAACAGAAGGAAGGAGTCGAGACAATTCTCTGGTGTCTGTGGTGTTGAAATACAGTCTGACACATTACAGTCATGGCTGTTGTGTAGGATTATTATCAGCTTTATGGTTTTATAACTTCCTTGGACTAAACTGTGTGAGACATACTTCATTTATTTCCAGAACACACCCAAGATTATTGCTTAAGCCGACTTCTTTTCATCTGGGAAGATCAGAGGCATAAACAAGGAAGTGACAATAATTTCATTGGCGTGAAACTTTTTTTATTGTACCATCGGGATGTATCAGTTTATATAATGTGTTTTAAAATTATTTTTTTGTTAACGGTTATTTAGTTTAGCCCAATCTAATACAGAAGCAACTTTAAATTACTAATTCAGATATCCTAAATGTAAACTGGTAACCCATGACTTTAGCTTTTCATTAATATCCAATATGGTGACATTTCCAGACTTATCACTGCCAATAATAATACATATTGTTTGGGCATGAATATGAAGTATCCTCTAAACTTAAATTGCCCTTGGTCTCTTATTCTGACAGTGTTTTTGTGTTAGAGATGGATGTTGACTGAGGAAAACAACATTTTATTCTCTAAAAGAAGGCACTGTTGTTTTTAAAATGTAAACATTCAGCAATAGAGTGAAGCATTCATCCATTTTGTGGGTATTACAGCCAATATACAGTATGTGATAATATATCACCAATATGTATGCCCCAAATATGTTTGTAAATATCTGGAGACATTTTAATACCTACCAATACCATTATCATGCTGATAATGATACTGTAAACTACTTAAAAGTAACTACATTATACTGAAATTTTAAATTTTTAATCCATGAAGACTGATTAACCTGTTGGTTTGATGATTAGGGCTGTAACAACTGCATTATGGAGGATAAATCCAATAAGTCTACATAGCTGGGACTGTTATTTTATGCAAAACTTACTGTTTAGAGATACAAATACAGGAAGTAAACACATGAGCTGTGTCCCAATTCAGGGTTGCATCCTTTGAGTAGTGGTCCTAAACCTTTCTTGTAGTGGAAGGGGAGAGCTCCACATGTTCAGAGGCTTGTTTTTAACACCAATGAGGGGACATTCATCAGGACTCATGTAGCTGTTTTCAGCTGCTCCATGGTAGACATCGGTAACAAAAGCTAATTCCAGTTGAGAATCTATAACAACACACAAGAAATCGAGCAGTCTTGCTGGTCTTTTAGTCTTTTTCACACAGAAAATCAGCAACACTGAGACTACAATGTTTTCTAAAGTAGACTTTAAGTTTACTGTATGCCTCTGCTCTTACGTTAACTTCACTGAATGCTACTCCTGTGACAGGAACAGGAGGCTAGCTTACCAACTAGCTCAAACAGCTAACAGGACTGTTTTCATGAAAACAGTTTTCAAGGCCTTTTTCTTTTTATGTAGAATTTTTGTTCCTGGCTATTCAAAGGAGTTAGGGCCAAATATTTAGAGCCTAAACTTTCACTCCAGAACATGAATATTTTAAAGTTCCTTTTCTGGAAATCCACTCGGATATTAGATTTTGGCATGCCCAGAAACACTTCAATTTTAGCCCTGCTCAGAAGAGGCTGTTTGGTGTAAATCCTCATGAACTATGTCTGACCACGTCCCTCTTAAGTGGTAGATGTTCCTCTGTCTCTCCAGTGCTGTGCTCAAGTGTTTACTGTTGCTGCTCAGACATGGTGCTTGTAAGTAATAACATCATACAGAGGAATCGTCAGAACAGACTTATTTTTTGAAAAGTAGAACAAGCAAAGCAAGAGAAGAAGGATTTTTCTCATACTGAGGGAGTTTGGCGACAGGCCATAACCATTAAAAGGTGTATGTTACATAGTATGTGACCTTTAAAGCTTAAAGTTTATTATGAGGTCACTCAAGAGTTAAGCTCAGTGCCAGAAAGGAAGCACCGGATGATTTTGTGGTTTGAGAAAAAGACTCCTTAAAAATGGTACTTCCTTGTGTTGCCACTCAAACGTTGGTGGTCTTTGGACTTCACTGTTGAAATATTGAGCCCCTGAATTGAGACACTGCTGAGGAACAACTACTACCGAAACAATTTCCACCATTAAATGTATGATTTATTCAACTTAAAATCATAATGACATAAACTTTTTTACCCGATTTACCCTTTTGCTTCACTTGTGAACTGAATAAAAAACAACCAAATCAAACATTAACCCACGTTCAGAGTCTGCCCTTGCTCTGCAATCATCCGCCTGTGTGCTGTTTATTCTCACAAAGTTAATGTAGAGTAAATGTGGAGGACGTGACCAGTAATGAGGTGTTTTCAAAACAAGTCCTGATGACATTGTTAATGTCCTGTGATGAGGAGTTTCAAGGTCTTCCAGTGTGAAGTGGAATTTCTCTGTGTTCCCACCTGCCCTTCAGAAGTAACAGTATCGTACGACATTCTCAGACTTAATGAGTTTGCTGAGTGCCAGGTACTGTAGGTGGTGAAAGATACAATGAAAACACACCAGGGTGATAAGAATAATACCTGTGGTTGTAAAATTCCATCAAAAAGGTCCATCTTTTCCCAGAATGTGACAGTCCTCTCTAGTCTAAAAAATCACTGATAAGCTTTGGTAAGAACATAAAGTTGATCACTAAGTAAGAGATTATAACCCTGTAAAAACCTCTCTAAGAAGCCTTTCTCTAACCTGACACACCAGATGGACTGTTATTTATTTAATGTTTATTTCTATAGAGACAGTATGAAACAAGAGAATGTTACTACTAGGGATGGGATGAAATATTGTTTGGCAATATATCGCGATACAGTACGAGACGAAACGCATCGAGGTCTGAAAAAAATGGATTGCGAAAAAAAGACGCCATGTCCAGTAGTAGCGCATGTGACCAGAAGTGACAACGACAAACATTTGCACCAACTACCTTGCCTCCAAAAAGTCGAATGATGGAGTTGAATGAGGTCAAAATTGAGGACGCTCCGCCTGGATACAAGTCATCTGTCTGGCAGTATTTTGGATTTCTCATTAAAAAAGATGAAGACGACGAAAACGAGCCAACCGCTCGTTAGCATACACTCTCTCTAACCCTAGAGAGGTTAGAGAGAGTGTCATTGTTTGTGTTGGCCTGTTAGGCCTTGTGTTTTCCTGTGTGCAACTCCAACAAAAATAAGTTGTAATTAGGGCTGAACGATTTGAGAAAATGATCTAATTGCAATGTTTTTCCCCAATATTGCAATTGCGATTTACTCCGCGATTGTTTTAAATGTTCCTCATCTCATGTGTTCTTAAACAAACATAAGCAGTAGATCGTTTTGTAGTACAACCAATATGACATTAAATCAATCTTAAGATAAAAGATTTGAGAAAAAGTGGAGAAGTGAAGAACAGAAGTAAAACAGGTATGAGATTGTAAAAATTGGGTAAAAAAAATGGTACGAAAGCGGAAAAAAAGTTAATAGGTGCAAAATAGGTATGAAATTGCAAAAAAAGGGCAAAAACAATTCAAAAGTGACTAAGGAAAATTGATTATAGCAGCAAAATTGGGATTAAATCTCAAAAAACATTTAAAAATTCCAAACATGGTCTGACAGTTGCCAAAAAAAAAGATGAATGGGAGCAAGATAGGCATAAAGTTGTAAAAACTGGGTTAAAAAAGGTTAAAATAGGCATGAAATTGCAAGAAACTACATCACAATGCAAAAATGTTCAACTCATTTTTGATTAAAAATATTGCACTGTCTGTGATTTGGAAATTACATCGAGCCATATCGTGATTTAATCTAATTTGCAATTAATTGTTCAGCCCTAGTTGTGATTACACAGTAATTTTTTTTTCCTTTTTATTTTTTTTTATCTTGTGTCATGACATATCGTATCGTGACCCGGACATATCGAGGTGCAGCGTATCGTGAGTTTAAGTGTATCGTCCCATCCCTAGTTACTACACACTACAGCATTTATAGTCTGGTTGGGATTTCAAAATAAAGTTGTATATTAAAGATGATGTTGATCAATGTTTTGAGTTTCCATTGATTTGACTGCAGGGCTCCAGAGTGCAACCATTTTCGGCGCACATGCACCCAAAATTTGTGAGAGTGCGCCTAACATTTTTCCTTGGGCGCACTGGTGCACCAAGAAAAAATGTTAGGTGCACTCTTCAGGCACCAAAAGAGGAAAAAATAAAGAAAAAAAACCATGAAATGTTCCGACCTGTATGTCGTTTTTTATTAATTAGTTTGAGAATTGTTTTTTCATCATTTACCTTAGGTTCAGTTTAGTAACTTAAATGTTTTAGTTTGAATTTGTAAATCTCATTTATTGAAGCACTTTAAACCTATTTTTGCTTCGCATAAAGACAAGTATTTCTTTACATCTTATTTTTGTCTAAAAATCATTTAATTATATAAAAGTTAAGCAGAGTGATAAAATGGTGACCTTGTGGTGTTAAAGGTGACACTATGAAAAATTTGGGTGCACCTAATTTTTGTGCTGATGCACCTTAAAGAGGACATATCATGCTTGTTTCTCCTTTTCACTATGCCAGACTAGGATGCCTGTAAAGCATTTCTGCCCTCAGTACAAGTCATTTAGTTCCTTCATTGCCCCACAATAGCATTCTCAAAATCCTCATTTTAGGCCATTATGAAGCGCTTGTTGAAACGCTTGGTCTCAAGGATGACCTAAAGTTACCTCGCAATGTCACAGTCCTTTGTGCTCTGATTGGTCAGTTCTATCAGAGGTAAAGCCAGCCTGTCCTTCTACTGTATTTTCCAGCAGGCTCAAAGCAGCGACCGCATATTGAGTCCCCCTACAGGCCAGAGCTGGTAATGAGGGAGTGTGAGCGAGGGAGCTTTATACCCCTGCTGGTGGATGTGTTCCTCGGTGAGGGTTTGGGTTAACGGACATCACAGAGGAGGAAGTGTTTTATCAGATTACTCCAATAAAAAGAAAGGTACCTCGTGATGTCATGACGTTTGAAATCTCGCGGACATCTCGCAATGACCTATTTTCAGAGGCATCAAATCTCATTCTAGGATATCAGAAAAAATACAATATCTAATTTTTTGAAAATTAAGGGGGTGTAAGGTCTTGTTTTCAAATTTATTATATTACATGCAAGTATTAAATCATGCATCAGCATGATATGTCTCCTTTAAAAAAATATTTAGGTGCTCCGTTGCAACCAATGCAAAAAGTTAGTCTGGAGCCCTGGACTGGATCATTGCTTAACCAATCGATATATCGATCTGGATTGATGGATCATTACATCCCCACTGTTTTTGTATTACCTTTTTTCTTAACTTCACTATCTATCTGTTGTACTGGAAAGGAGAAGCTCTCCATTCGCCCTGTAAATTCTGTATAGTGACAATAAAGGCCATTCTTATTCTTGTGGAAAATCCTGACTGAGGCCCCGTAAGGACACGATGCAGTCGAGAACATAATAGATTTTAATGCAGAGCTCTCCTGCTGACATAACCAAAGGGGCTCCTACATCAACAAAACAAAGGCTGACCTTCACAAAATAAGGTAGAAAGCCGAGGTTCGAGACAACAGGTGAGGTATTATGTAATGACTATAGTGATGTCAGGGGCAGAGCCAATTCTGAAGGAACATGGAACCACAGATGAAACACTGGGATGACTTTATTCACATATTGTGGGCTGCTTACCCTTCAGATAGCCAAATATGTGCACAAAAGTACTAAAAAGGTGGGTTGTCTTGAAAGTACTCACAAATTCTACATGATGATTTTCACAAAACACAAAGAAAGCTCAAAACAATACTGAAGTAGTCACTCGTCCTCCTTTGTTTTGTTTATTTGCGGCTGTATCTCTGCCAAATCCCTCTATTGTTTCCGTCTTATTAAGGAGTGGACGGCTAAAGAAGCCAGGAAGACGTTCCTCATTCTCGTCACTCGTGTTGTGACTAAACCACAGATGTTATGTAATATGAAACTAGAAAAATCAGAGTATTATCATCCTTGGCTCACAGTGGAGTGCTAAGTGAGAGCTTTGTGAGCTGTATTTGAGATTTGTGGCTTTTTGAAGCACATATACTTGATTTTTTTTGCTTTATGTCTGATATTACTTCCACCTTTTCCTCTTATATTGATGCCCCACTTTTTTTTCAAGAGGACAGCCATAAATCTGGTTTCTCTCGTGCGTTGTGATCTCCCTGCCTGCAGCACAATAGTCCTGAGTGGTTTTCACCCCACAGCCTCTGTCAACAGGCCCAACCCTCTTTCTCTCCCTCTCTCTTTCATACGTGGTGGAGACAAAAGAGCAGAGAAAAAATCAAACATTGCCTGTGTGTTCCTGCTAGCTCGATCATTCAGTCGATTCACGCTTCTCTTGTTTCGCAATGATCAAGTCTCCTTCTCTCTTTCACTTTTTATCTCCGCCGCAGAACTTTACATGCTGTGTAAAGATCATTTTCACCCTGCTCGGTAAGATTACAGGAGAAAGCCTGCCAAATAAAAGTTTGAAGAGGTTTTATGCTTATCAGGAGGGGATGTAAATAACAGGGAGCAAGCAGGAAGTAGGAAGTTCTTGCAGAGGGTGTGTGAAGTATGTAAGGGGTCACATTCATGCATTTAGATCTACAGCAGTGTTTATTTTGACAGCACTTTCTTATTTAGGTTTAGTCTATTTCCTAAATATGTTATAGTTTGAGTCACAATTTGGTCTTTATTGTTTTAATTTTAGTTTAGGTTTAGTTGATGAAATTTCAAAACATTTTAATTGATGAAATCTACCGTAAATTTAGTCGACAAAAGTGTGAGTCAATTTTTATGTTTCCTTGAATCCTGAAGTCATGTTTCACCCTTGGATAAAATAAAACATCTAATAACCCTTTGTCGAATTCTGGTACAGTTTAACAGAAATAAATTTGACTTCTGTGTGCGATACAACTTCTGAACCTACGATTTGATACCAATATTGCAGCCTTGAGTGTTGGCAGATTCCGATATTGATCTGATCTGATATCAGCAGGAATCATACAAACTTGTATTACTTATTTTTTTAGTATGGACTCTAAGAAAAGGCTTGATCAAGTGGGATTACTCAGAGAACAGTAGTCGGCAAAAGTAGGTATGGGAAAAACTGACCCATTTGTTATTTACCAATGGGTTCAGTAGATTTTAACCTTAAACATAAGAATGCACTAGAATTAAATAAAGTTAATAAGAAAAATTAAAAGACCCTGAAAAGTAACCTCAATACATCCAATAAAAACAAAAACATATTTTTAAAATACAAAATAATCTTTGAGCTTAACCTAAACATAAGCAAATTCTACAACTTAATTAAATAAATATTAAATAAATTATAATGGACTACTTGTATCGGAGTGCTTATATCAGTGATTTAAGATGCAGGGTTGTATAATCCGATAAGTTTTCTTTTTACTTATAACAGATCAATATCTGATATCACTATCTGATCGGGACAAACTTTAAATTAGGGTGACCAGACATCAATTCACTAGATGTGGGATGAAGACTGTGTTTATGCGGAACAATGTGGGACACTGTGTGATACCAATGCATCAAGGTAATCTAAAATAGCTTAAAAAATGTTAAACATTTCTGTCCTGTCCATTAGCTTATAACATTACTATGCTCCTGCCATCTGGTTGATCGCAGAAGTATATTCATTGACTGCGAAGTCTCCTTTTGAGCAACACGTTTTTAGTGAGTCTCGCACTGTCTGTGCCTTTTTATTTTCATATTCACCTCTGTGTGAAACAGAGAATTAGCTCAAGCAAACTCACACAAAACTTTGTGTGGCTCGCCTTGGACTGGTTTCACTCAGGGTTAGGTGGTTTCCCAGTGTTTGTTGAAGCTGCATTTCCTTTTCTTAGCCTCGCAGGTCCTGTTTCCTCCCTTTCCTCCATGTCTTGAGCTTCATGCCGGTGCCGTTCTGACCTGACTTGTTTCTTGTCGGTGCGCACGCCCTTGAGCTGTGTCCGCGTCCAAGTTTGATTGACATGATCAGATAGCCCGCCCCCTGGTGACAGCCCTCACTACTACTACTACTACACAGACATGTCTGATAAATACCATATTATTAAACATGCATAGCAAAACTGGAGTCTGACTATCAAAAACAATGTGGCACACCGTCTCAATTTGCGGAACGTGTGACAAGTAACAAGGATGCCTACCTTAATTGAACCTGCTTTACATAAATATATCCATTTATAGAGAGCAGCTCTGATTGGATCGCTCCACAACTTATCCCACCACCGTGAAGCTAAGGCAACTGTGACTGGATGTCCCTCTTAACTCATCCAACCTTTCCACACAACCAAAGTAGCTGTGATTGGACATATTCCTAACTTGTCTCTACTTTCTTCATGACCAAATTAGGTCTGATTGGATTAAGTCTCTGTCAGACATTTTCATCCAGTTTTTATTTGTTGATGAAAATGTTCATTAATTTAGTTTTAGTTTTCGTTCCTGCGCACTTGTTTTTTTTAAGTAACTGTCTAGTTTTTGTCAGAGGAAAACAGGTTGTTGACAAAAACTATGACGAAATAATTGGTCAATAAAATTAACACTGATCTATACCTGGCAGAATTTATGCTAATTTTTTTGTAAATGTTGGCACTTATTTCATATAATAAGCAGCACAGACAGTTCTGAGATTATTCTAGCTTTTTAGTAAGCACACTGACTGATGTTAGTGTCTTATTTTTTAGGTTTTAAGTTGGTTTTATGTTTTTTTTCCTTCACTGTTAGAGAGTTACCATAAGAGTAAAGCTGTTCTAGACCTGTGTCTGAAAATCCCTGTACGCCCCCCTGCTAATCCTAAGTAGGGAAGTTCATTGTATGACGTATGAAATGCTCCATGTGACGTCATCATTTTACTCAGACTCATATATTAATGCAAATATTTCTGTTTGTCTTGCAGACCTGAATGACACCTTCAGTGACAACAATGACACCGTTGGGCAGATAGTCTGCTACATAATGAAAAATGCAGGTAAGCACCAAGCATACTGAACCAGAAACAGACCGAATAATGGTCTATGGTGCCCCGTCTCAGAATTTAATATCAATGGACCATGTTCTCCTGGTGGCAATTTTCCTTTAAGGCATGAAGCCCAAACATGGACATATACTGTATAACTGTTGTTTAAACCTTGTCAATTCGACTAATGGTTTTATTCTAAGGTCCATTAGAAAAATCGGTACCTCAATATGGTTGAGACTGAGTCACATTTCATTTAAAATAACATTTTAGGTTAGCCATTAGCTACTATCTTGAAGGTGCTGCTAGCATTTAACAACCTACCAGGTAAAACATTTATGTTTGATAATTACAGATATGTTAAAAAGGCTTTTTGTTACTGATGCAGTTACAAGTCAGTTGTCCATTTTAAGTTGTCTGATGAATCACACCACATTATATTTTCCCATTTATTCAATTAGAAGCACATCACTTGTCACCCCAAACAGATGTAGCCATTTCCCAGGAAAAGAAACTGTGAGGTTAACATAAAAATGTGTTTTAGAAGAAATGTGGGTTTTTTTTCAGCTCTTTTTCCTGGTCATACCTCATGACAGATTCGACCACCACCAACAGCCTTAGCTCTAATGCTAAATTTTAAAGACAGTAACAAACCTGCATACTGCACCCATGGCCCTTTACAAAGCAGTTGATGGTGCAATATCCTATTCACTCATGGCTTTAACTTGAAATTTTTAATTGATATAATTTCTTGATGGTCACACCTCATAATATATTAAAGTGACAAAATCTTTAGAAGTTTGAATATTATGATGATAAGATAAATTCAAGCCCATTAGCATTTTCTACAAGAGAACAAAACACTGAAGCAATGATGCCAAATACGATGATGATTGTCTTAAATTCAGCAACTTGGATTTTCCACGTTTTCAGAACATTTGTCATGGCCGCATGGTTACACCACATTACGTGAACACATATTTCTTGTTTTTGTGTCTTGCCTTACTCCCAAATCCATGACAAGCAGATAAACAACATTATTTTGACTGTGCGTGCAGTAACAAGGAGGAGATGGGTAGAGCTCGCCTACCACTAATTAGCTTAGCTGACACACAGAGAGTCAATGGGTAGTGTTAGCCTGTCTCTGCCTACAGTCATCAGGTAAACTCTTCAGCAAATGTAAACAGTCATGTGTGCTTGTTGTGACTTTTTTTACTGGGCTATCTATTTTTAGACTAAAACTAGCACTTTATGTAATTTTGAAATAAATAACATACAAAACCAACCACAGGCTGGTACGCAAACCACCGTGGATGTGCTTGTAAGGAGGTCACCTAGCACTTCCTGTGGTGGTTTGCACATGCACACTGCAGTTAAGTTTTGCATGTATTTCTGAGTGAGACAAAACATGTAAAGAATAAAAAATGTTGCTGTATTCCGTTAAACATCACCAAAGTCACAGACAACCAACTTAAGTGAAAATAGGTGAATTTACACATGTAGCAATCTTTACTGATTTAAAGCTTTTTACAAGAAATAAGGCCGTCACACCAAAGATTCTGGTATCATGACATAAATACTTAAATGAATTGCTCAGTTTGGGGGGTTGAGCTTCAAAAGTTTATGAGCCGTTGCGCCGTTCTCTGTATCGTAAACATCATATTTTTGGCTGTTAAATGAAAAAAGATGAAACTTATGGTGTTCAGAAATGACCTCTTAAAGGCAGTGTTTCCCCTAGGTTCATTGCCTTGGGATGGGGGGGGGTGCTGGAGGGAGCGTGGTCCGTCAAGAATGCTCCGTAATATCATAATTAAAGAGCACTTAGATCTGAATAAATAGTGAGCACTGAATTTTGTTTACTTTTTTGGCAATGAAGCACTTTTTCATACAATACAACTACAAAATACACTGCATAAAGTATAAAAGTATTAAAAAAACAGGAAGAATGTAACATTTCATGTAACCATGTGAGCTCAGCAGGTGGAGAGAAGATGAATCATGCTTAAAGTTATAGCAAGTGACTGACAATAAGGAGAAACTACATGCTGAAAGTTTCCTACACTGTTCGCTGTGCTTCCCTTCTTGGTGAGGGCAGTTGGCTTACAAATGCTGAGATTTTTGCTTCTGGTCATCCATTAATGTTTTTTAAATTGTTTTTTTAATTTTTTTTTTACCGTTATGGTCGCTCCTTCCTCCACTGCCTGAGTGTGTGTGTTTGTGTCTCTATACTCCCCTTCACACTGCCGCCTGGCAACGCGCCGCCTCCAGTCATTTCAATGAGGGACAGGCGGCAGACAGCAAGCGGTTTTGACCGCCGCGGTAGGACCCAGAAGCGGTTGCCGCAGGAGAGCACGCGCACAGATTTTGCCCCGCTGCTCAGAGTCCAGCATGTTGAACTTTCTGGCTGTAGTCGCCTGGCAGCAGCCAGTCCTATCGAACTATCGAAAAACTGGACGTGGGAAAGCATTTTTACTGAATTGTTTTAAGGGAAGGGAGTGCAGGACTGAATGCAGGACTCTGCTGTGAAGGCGGCGACATGATGCTGCGGTGGTGTATTTGCAGTTTAAAAAATAAAAAATAAAAAAATTTGAAGGAGCGGCGGGCCGCCACTCCTAAATGAGTGTAGAGGAAACACTGAAAGGGCCGGATAGTAAAATAACTGCAGTGCTTGTGATCCATGAATGAGTCTGTTCTCAGGCTTAGATAATATGTTTATATTAAGCGTTAGTATATTTGATTAATAAAAGCCTTGATTAACTGAATAAAGCGTATCAGCGAATGTTTTATTAACTTCCATCTGGCAGCAGCTAAAAATTAACAAAGCATGTAAAGCAAAGCCTGGTGAATAAGGAATGTAACATTTCAACATGATAACATTTACACTTCCCACCCTGAGAGTGATTTCAGCATAGCTCAGTCAACATCCGATTGCACATTACACTCTGACTTTCTATTTCTAAACCTATGTTCAGTACAGTTTTACGATATTTCAAAGATACAAAACTCCTTTTAAAATGATAAAAAATGCCTTCCATCTTATCAGACTTTGCTTTAGTAACCCCTCTCTGGAGAAAAGTCATTAAAGCTTTAACTGCTTTATTGTGCCGACAGCTTCATTGTTACTGTGTGGGCTACACAGGAAGGACGTGTGTGTATTTCTTTGTAACCGCAGAGGTGTGTGTTCATAAATGTGAGAAACAGGATTTTGTGGAAGTTCAACCTCAGGACACGGTGCTGATCATTTATTAACAGCCTGTGTTGGCTCAAGTTTTATGGGCATGTTGATATTGTGGTGGATTTCCAAAAGGCTTTTGAGGGTTTTAGCTGGAATATGAAGATATGATCTGATTACCATCCGTTATCTATGCCACTTGTCCCTTTTGGTGCTGGAGGGAGCTGGAGCCTATCCCAGCTGACGTTAGGCAAGAAGCAGGGTGCACCCTGCACCAGTCGCCAGCCAATCACAAGGCCACATAGAGAGACAGACAACCACTCCCCCTCAAACTTATACCTAAGGGCATCACCAATCAACCTAATGAGAATGTTTGTGGTCTGTGGGAGGCTGCTGGCGTTCCCAGAGAGAACCCAAGCATGCACATGGAGAATATGCAAACTCCACCCTGAACAGCCCTGAGCAACAGGGCAATCAAACCAACAACCTTCTTGCTTGTGCACCAACTTGCTTCGCCACCATGACGCCAGATAATAATGATATGAAATATTAGGCCTGTCACAGTAACAAATTTTGCTGGACGATAAATGTCAAACAATCTATTGCCGATAAACGATATTATTGTCAATATTATTTTTTCATTAAAATAATTATATGTCATAATAAAGTGAGTAACGGTAACAAAAGCAATAAACTTTAAGCTCTTAAGAGTATTTAACTGTAATTGGAATGTCAAGAGCTTTTAAATAAAATAAATTAACCAAAAATCAACATAATAAAAGTAAACAAACCAAAAAAAAAGAGGAAAAAACCCAGTGAAAATGAAATGGCCTCTCTTTTTGGAAAAATGCATGTGAATAAAAATCATAATTAACCACAAACAATTAAAAAAATGGATCCTGTCTCTGCAAAGAAAAAAACAAAACTCCAATAAAAACACACACAACAGTAAAAACAATAAATTATATGAAGTTTATGTAGTAGGGCCGGGACGATACGCTTTTCTCATGATTAGATTTTTTACGATGTTTTAGTTGCCGATTCAAATTTAAATTGCGATCCACGATATTGCCAATTTTTGCAATCTTTAGTTAGCTTTTAACACCAGCAAAAAAGATAAACGGTAAAGATGCCTATAGACTATATCAAGAAAAATACACATCACATATAGGACTGTTTTTAGGATTTATTCAGCAATAAATTTTAACTAGCCGTTTATACTCTCTCTCAAAAGCCTGGATTACATTTAAAAGTGGCTTATTAACACAGACTGAAATGAAACATTAAAATTTGGAAAAAAAAATAAATTTAAAAATCGTCTAACAAAAAATCCCGATACTTATGTGAATCAATTTTTTTTTACCCACCCCTATTATGAGTTGTTTGCGACATGAATGTTTTCCCAGTCAATTCAGTCAAATATTAGCATTTGATTTTTTTGGTTGATGTATTAAAATGTTGAAAGAAAACAGATTATTGATTTATTTTGGCTTGAGTTTATAGACTGAGTTTTTATTCTTTCATCGTTTATTAATAAAGTAGTAAACCAAAAATATGTCTTTTAAACTTCATCCAAAAGCAAATAAATCTTACATAGCAAGCAAAGAGGCCGAGGAGTTCAAATGAAGACAGTGAGAAGAAAGGACACCAGTGGGGTGGATTTAACTGTAAGTTTCTTCTGCTCGCCACATCAACTGTTTAGGAAAAACTGAGCCCTACGTGTCATTTATTTTAAGCGGCATAAGAGGATTCGTGGCACAAATGCCTCATTTTGTGCCACCCAGAGTTTCCACTCACAGGAAAGTCTTACACATCGAAGAAACACGTTTTAAGACAAACACAAAATTCTTGTGCCTGAAATAGAGGACAAGCACTCTTTGAAGAAGCCCTCAATCCCAATTTGGCACCTCTTATTGGGCCCCACAACTGGGGTTAGAGATACTCCTAAAACGAAATAGAAATGACATTCAGTCGATTATTTCTCCCCTTTCAATTACACCGACTGGTATTGTATTTATTTAATCTACAAGCCTGATAGTCACTTTTACAACGAGGCACAACTTGTAAGGATTCTGCATTTATGAAATGAGCAACACATTAAAGGTGAGGGTAGCAATCCTCAAAAAATGTTCCCTAATCCCCTGCAACTGAAAGAAAGCCTTCGGTTTCTCAGTGAATCTGGTCAGGATATTGTCTCCTTGAGGTGCCAACGTCACAGTCTGTTGACCTCATCTGTCTCATGTGACCTAGTCCTACCTTTGGAAGTGATTCCACCGCTCACACCAAATAATGCTGCCACTCTGCATACTGGAACACCAGCTTCAAAATGCAGGGGATTTTGGCACATTTTTTGTGGTGCCACCATCACATTGAACTGTAATGCTCATTTCATGAATGTACGATCATCACAAGTTGAACCTTGTTGTAAAGGTGACCAATCAGGCTTTCCTATGATAAATAAAACAACACCCATAATCAACTGAAGTGACCTTTCCAACCTTTTTTGGAGGAGTACAGAGAGGATAAGCCTCTGCGCCTAAGAGCCAACCGCCACATCAGTGGCATGTTCATGCCATTGACAGCAACAGGATGAGGTGCTGATGACAGCAGGAAAAAACGGAAAGATCCTCCAAATGTCACTGAGTGTCTGACTCAAGCTGTTTATCTGCAGCCTGAACACACATGCAAGTGACACAAGACTCTGCATGCACACTGGTCTGTTTTTTTGTTTAGTGGGGTTGATTTTAGACAGGCTTTTATTGATTTTACGATAGAAACCAACAAACAAAAACACACAGGTGGAGCTGGTTTTCCTGGATTGGACTTTGCATCTGTTTCTCATTTGACATCTAAATGTCTATCTTTGTGTCATTAGTTGTGGTGAATCTAATCATTTAACACTTCCTGTGTAAGGATTTCAGATAGCTGGAAAACAAACTAATGTTGACATTTCATATCATTAAGTATGAATTCATCAACTGATCAATTTGTAAACTGCTTTTGTTTTAAAATAAACAATCAAACTGTACAAGAGAATGTCTAAGTAGGGTTATAAAACTTGAGGATTTTTTAAGATTGTCAGCTTTCCACGAGAATTACCAAGAACTGATGGGAATAAATGGGGATACACCTGAAATTTACTAAGTTAAAGGTTGACCCCCAATGAAGGTTTTAAACATACTGTATGTGGAGAAAATTTACACGGCCTGCTAATTATTTACCTAACTTCGTGAATTTGTCTGATCTTTTTATTTGATAAAACTAACGTATCCAGTCGACAAAAATTTCATAATTTCCCCCTCAAATCAGCCAATATTATATCAGTCTGATGAATATCGTGCATCTCTATTGATAACTAGTACATGTCTTTTTACAGCAGGTGCTTTGACTGCATTACATTTCATAATTAAGCATTACTTCTGTAAGACTTGTAAAAGAAGGATTTAATGACAGATCAAATGAAATTTGTCATTTTTTTGTTCATTTAACAGCTGAACGCTCATGACCTTTTTCTATAAAGAGTTAAATGTTGAGCTCACTCATCCAAACCTCTGTAGCATCAGTGTTTGTAGAGTTGGAACCCTGAATGGTGAGTCACCCTCACAGGGTCCGTGGTGACATGGCAGGGTTCAGGATTTGAAAAACAAACTTCCAAACAGAGAATTAACCGTCTTCTCCAGCACTGCAGTGTCAGAGATGGTACAGTGTATTAATATTCCACTTAAAACAAATTGAAAAAATCTGTCAGTAAGCTGCAGGTTGTTTTTGAATAAACAAAATCAAAATGCTGTGGAAATGAAAGCTGAGCAATACTGCCATCTACTGGTTACTTTAGGCAACAGCAGCACATTGCTCAGTCAGTTTTTCTGACACGTTGTTGACACACGTTTGACATTTAAATTAAAATTGCTTTGTATGTCACCAAAAATGCTCAGATAAAACTACATTTCACTGCAGTCTGATTTTTACAGCTGCAAAAGCTATTTGTGTGCCATGTTGTCAGATATGAATGTAATAAACATGTCATAAATATATCTAAAGATAGAAAGCATCAGAATTTCATGTTCTTTTAAGCAAAATTCAAGGAGTAAATTTGCTTCTACAGGGTTCCCACGGGTCCTTAAAAAATCTTAAAATGTCTTAAATTAAAATCCAGGTAATTAAGGCCTTAAATTGTCTTAAATTTAACATAAATTTGCTGTTGGTATTAAATTTTCAGACGGTGTGTTTAATGCCGATGGGAAAGCACTGTGGCCCACTGTGTTTCATTAGCTTACCGTGCAGTAAATATGAGATTTAGCGGTGGTCCACCGTAAAACTTCTTCTGAAGGATTGATAGGTGTTTTACGGTACATGTCATACAACGTCAGACTGCGGGACATGTCGCCATTCGCGGTTGTTGAGGTGAGCAGAAAGATGCTAAGATGAGGAAGTGTAAGTTCAATGAAAAGTGGATGGAAGACGATTTATTTAAGAGGTGGTTGGCCATGCTGAAAACAACAGCAACCCCATGTGTAAATTCTGCAAAAGGACTTTTTCTTTAGGGACTATGGGGCTCAAAGCCGTCGAGTCCCACATGAGAGAAGATGAACACTAGCGGTATGTGGCAGCAGCTAGTGGGGCCAGGATAATTCCTGTGTTGCTTCCAGCACAACGCTCAGCGTCAGTGAGAAGACATAAGTTGTCATGTTTGATGGGAGCATGAACAAAACTACTAAAACTAAACAAATGGACCTTCATTTGCGGTTCTGGAGCACAAATGAGACGGGAACACAGCACGTCATTTCCTGCAAAAAAAAGGAAAAAATGCCCACCGTGTGCCTTGATGGTGTTTACAATAAAATAGATTAATTTTTCCACAGAAATTGTCATGAAATTTATGGACTTAAATAATATTTTTGAGGTCTTAAAAATGTCTTAAAAAGCATTCAATTTGACATTGAAAATGGTGCAGGAACCCTGTTCTAGAAAACTGTTTTATTAAACAGATTGGAGCTGCCAAAGGGGAGGGAAAAGGCACTACATCTAATCCTCTACAGGGAATTTTTTTTTCACTTTTTTATAAACTTAAATCCAGTCCTTACTTATTGGATACACAAGACGTAATGTAAAAGGTTACAAACACCAGGACACAGTTTCTTGGACTCAAATGCCACCCCCCCCATTTAGTTGGTCTGAAAACCCCACTGGAAGGGTGGAGGATGAGCCTCTGTGCCTAAGAGCTAACCACCTCATCAGTGGCATGTTTGTGCCATTGACATACTGCATATTTGGTCCAAGCAGTGACAAGCAACAGGAAGAGGTGCTGATGATAGCAGGAAAAAACTTAGAGAATATCCACATGTCAGTTGGAGTCTACCACAAGCTGTATACAGGGCCCGACAAAATCTGTGATCACTGAATCGCAGAATTGGACATTGAAAGCGGAATTCAATATAAACACAGTATATCGCGTGAATGGCTAACAATTTATATAAAGGTTTTTTTTTCCTGAATAAAAAGGAACATATGTCTCAAGAAAATACCTTCTCCTCCACTTATTAACAATACAACAGGTTGAAGCGGCCGTCTGAGACTTCAGCTAAGTTGGCGAAGAAGCTACAAAACTCTCCGATATCCCCAATAACTCCAAAGTACAGGGCAGAGCATTGTCCGAACAATTACTATGTGTCAGGCGATCAAATGTTGTGGATATTCTGTCAACATACAATGCAAGGACCACCTGAAGAGCGAGTAATTATATTGTATTACTTTATATAGTGTCTTAGGGTTAAATTTGCATAAAATACTTTAAAAATGAATTCTCATAAAATTCAAACAGAAAAATTGGAACATGGGAAACATTTACTCAGAATGTATGTCTGCAGCCTGAACACACATGGGAGGGACACAAGACAAAATCTGGCTTTTCCAATGACATACTAAACAATACCAATAGCCCTTGTTATAAGGAGAAAATAATCAACTGAAGTAACCTTTCCAACTTTTCGAGGAGTATAGAGAGGATGAGCCTCTGTGCCTAAGAGCCAACTACCTCATCAGTTGCATGTTCGTGCCATTGACAGCAACAGGATGAGGCGCTGATGACAGCGGGAAAAACGTAAAGATCTTCATAATATCACTAAGTGTCTATCTCAAGCTGTAAGTCTGCAGACTGAACACAAATGCAAGCAACACAAGACTGCGTGCACAGTGGTCTGTCATTTTTTTTTTAGTGGGATTGATTTCAGACTGGCATTCATTGATTATAAGACAGAAACAAAAATCTGGCAGGCTTAATCTTAGCTTTAACTCTTCCTATGTAAGGATTACAGAAACTTCTCAAAATAGCTTGAAAAGAGTAACGTGGACATTTCATATAATTAAATTTTAATTATTGATCAACTAGTAAATATCTATTGTTTTAAAATACAATATGTAAGAAAATGTCTAAGTAGTTTCTTTAAGCAAAATCCTGGATTTTAAAGTCTCTGTCCTCATATTGCAGAGTTGTTTAGCTTCAGTGACGTGGTTAAAACGATGTTCATAACACTTTTAGACTCGTATAAAAAGAAGTATATGACTGTTTCTGCTAAAACCCCCGTGGTGTCCGATGACAACAGGAGCAGGAAACATGATGATGAAGAATTAGTGAAATGTCTTGTAGGATCAAACTCCAACATGACAGTTTGAGTCATCCCCGCGTCTCTCCTTAAAGGTTTGCACAAACCTCTTTATCTGCTGCACGCTCATGTAGAAGTCAGTGAATGCATCACGCTTCAGCCTGAGGGAAATCTGTGTCCTGGAGTAAATTATGTAAATGTTTGTCTTTGTGTTGATGTGTGACTCCATCGACTCGACCTTTACATTTCCTGAGTCATATTCTGGAGGTATTTTCGTGTGTGTATTTTTCCCCCTCTGAGGTTGTTTTGTGCTTGTGATTCACAGTTTAATTGTGTTTGAGTTAATCCGTTATCTCCCAATAAGCGCTCTGCTTTTGAAGTCACCGAAGCGTCCCCGTCACTAATTCCCAACACTACTTTTATCTCCCCCTCCCCGAGCTCCCGTCCTCTCTCTGTAAAAAGTGTTTAACTTTCTCCTTCTCTTCTTTTACAGCGAACTCCGACGCCCTGAAAGCCATGGTTCTTGAGAACAGCATCGACTCTGATTGGTGAGTGTCCTCCTTTTCACCAGCAGGTGGCGGCAGAAGCCTCCGCGAAGGAGCGCCGGTGCTGCTGAAATGAGAGTTTGTCAAGCAGGAGATGATCACTGAAGGCAATAAGGCCATGTTTTTCCTCTGATGCTTCTCCAGATTGGCAGGTTTGATTGAGGGCGGACAGCTGGGGACATTAAAAATGCCAACATGACCCAGAAAAGTGTACCGCGAGGTTAGCTTGGCGTTCGGAGCACTGATGTTGGCTTGTGTGCAGAGGAATGAGAGTGATAGTGACCTCTCTGTGTAACGAGAGAACTATTTTAATATGGAGAAAATTCAGGTCCCATTTCTGTCTAACATTAACATTAATTCTATATATATTCCTGGAGATTAAACCTGGTTTATGCACTAAGGCATTTGAGCCAAAGTGCCTCACATACACCTGTAATATAGTAGGTCTGCCTTGCTCTACGATATTCCACCAAAAGGCAAGTTTTCTGGTAAATTTGTAAATATTTAGGAAGCAATGGTGACTGAAACCCAGTGTAAAATGTCCATATTTAGAACTGAGAACATGAACTGTAGACAATTTAAAAGAAATTCTGGAATAAAGAAAAGAATGGCTATAACAGGAAAGATGATTAACCCTTGCTCAGCTAGTTGAGGCCAAGAACAAAGATGTAAGAACTTATTAGACTATTAGATGAGTTAATGTATGTAAATTTTGAAATATAGTACACATTATAGTCCACAAAACAAATAAACAATAAGAATAGCATGGGTGTGATTTATGTGATTTAAGGCTTCCTTTTTATTGAAGATAGTTAAGGAGCAACTTAAGGACAGTTCTAAACGAGTCCCTAACTATATACCCAATGTCCTTAAATTTAAACAGGGCCTCAGGCTTTTCTAGTACTTACTGCCCTGGTGTTGTGTCGGTGTCACCATTGCATCAGTGTTTTCAACCAAAGACAGACCATGGAAATCCACTTGTTTTTTATTATTTGGCAAATATTGCATTAAAGTTGCACGATGTAGGATTCCAGCTTTTAGCTCTCTAGTGGCCTCTGTGGTCATTGAGTGTAACTGTACCGTTGTACACCAACGTGCATTTGCTGACATACAGAGGGAGGAGAAGCGAGCCGGCAGGACGTCCCAAGAGACAAATAAACCATGTGGACTGGTAAGGTACAGTCTGATCAGGTTTCTTTTTGAATAAATCAGCATCGGTCAGATATCCCTCCTTGTCTTTCAGCTCACGCCAGCGATCGAACCCTGGGCCAGTGTTTATCCCTGTCCAGACTGTACCGCTATCTTTTTTGAGTCTCCCACGATAAAACTTTTCTTTTCTTTGAGTTTTTTGCTGCTTCTGCCAGCTCTACATCTAACTTTCTTCTTCTTTTCATGTTTAACGATGGGTGGCATCTGGGGTTTAATAACCAGAATGAAAATGTATATCTCGATATTCCTGCCGTATATCTCGCTATCAATACGATACAATATGATACGATACGACTACGGGTTTGGTGAAAACCAAGCGGTGCATTCAAGGGCAATCATCAAAATGGAGTTTGTTGTGGCTTCCACAGCTTTACATGCAGGGTTAGGGAAATCTATATCATTAATGCCGTTGCTTTTTCGATATTAATATCTTGAATGTTCATATCTACATATAGATACAATAACGTTCAGACCTAGTGTCATCCAACGTTAGAGGAGCCACCTACTGTGCAGGAGTGTGAGCCAGAGGTCCCTATTTTCATTTGGAAAATAAGCGCATATTTATCTAACCCAAATTTGTTTATTGAATCTTGTTTTGAAAATCCAAAAACTGATTTTTATTCTCCTTTTTCCAAAGTTTATCTTTCACCTCGAAGCTATGTATGCCATAAAGCAGTCAAAGTAGTAAAAATTTGTAGTTTTTAAGTGTGGCAGTGTTCCTACCATCCACACCGAAGTTACATATGGCCCTTTTCCAATTGCCCTACTCTACTCGGCTCTACACGCCTTGTGCTGCTTTTCCATTAGCCCCAGTCGCCTGCCCAACGGGGTGCAGTGTCGCTGTAAACAGCTGAGCGGCACTGCGGTGACGTCATTTTGAGCGCGACACAACAATCTGTGTCTTTTTGTCACAAACTGAGTAAAAAAAGAAAGCAGAAGAAGGCTGCAGGTGGCAAGAAGACATACCCTTTGGAAGCACAGGAGAGTTTTGGAAGCTATACAACAGAATGAAGCCGAGGACGAGAGCAATCGAGCTGAAAAGAAAAGTCGTATGAGGGTAAGTTAATGGTAGCTACCTCTAGCATGCTAGGTCGGTGCGCTCATGACTCATCTATGACGACATTGTCTGACCAATCAGTAGCCGACAGTCAGTGACGTCATCTTTAGCATTGACTCAGCTCGCTTGGAACCAGAGTGGAGTAGGTACTAAAACTAGCTTGTTTTAGGAGGTACCAGGCTAGTGGAAACACGCTGCAAATCGGGTAGGGCCGAGTAGAGTAGGGCCAAGGCGTGCTAGTGGAAAAGGGCCAATAGTGCTAGTGAAGGTGATACAGATGCCCTCAGACCATGACAGAGGTGTCATTCAACCTGTTAGAAGGTGATGTACCATCACAACGATTCTAGAAATATCATTTTAGGATAGAAAAAACTGCTTTGTGTCGGTTTAAAAGAAGGATATGCTCTTAGCTGTTAATCAAATAAACACGAATGATGACGTAAAGACTGAAGAGCTTTTCACAGACAAATTGTGTTTGGTAGTTTGAGTCAAAGTCTTGATTAAAATGCCTTATGTTGGTAAAGATAAGACATTTTATGGTGTTTTTTTTAGGATGTACTGGAACCATCATAAGTACAGGAGCCAGTGGTAGAAGCTGTGATTATCGTCTTTCCTTTGCTGAGACAAAAAGAGAGCGAGTCTTCAGACAGGCCGAAGGAGGAGACGTCTGTCACAGGAGACGAGTGCGAGCAAATCAAGTTAGCAGTGTATGTTTTCCCCTCCCTCTCTCCTGTCATCTTTTTTGTCCCGCTCCATATTGTTCTGGGAGGGGAAAGAAAAAAAGGCGAGCAGATGAAGAGGAGAAAATGTTCCTCCTTTGTTGGGAGGAAAGTGTGGATAAATGGAGGGAGTGTGCCATAGATTAGGTTTTGAGGTTTTCTGCTCAGTCACACCGGGTGTCCTGAAAAATCTGCAAACGCACACATTCCCCCCCGCGCCCCCTTTCATGTTTTTGGCTCCCTCAGTTCTCCCTCCAGATCTCTTCCTTCAGTATTTCTCACTAGATTCCCCCTCGGTTTTTGAGCTTGTTGTGTTGCCTCTCCTCCTCCTTCCTCCCTCTCTCTACGTCCAGCCAGGTCGGGCAGTCTGCCAGAGGATCACTTAGAGAAGGTGGAGTCGTGGCGGGGGAGAGAGGTATCAGCGGGGGTAATTTATGGGACACTTTAAGAGGGGAGACAGACAGGGAGAAGGAAAGAAAGAAAGAGAAGGAGGGAAAGATGGAGGGGGACTGTAGTGTGGCCAGGCCTCGCTATCGCTCCCTCCAGATTTGGTACTTAGCTCGCCTCAGTGCTGCTCTCCACGTCAGGACTTCTTCAGCATCCGCCTCCACTCCATCCACCCGCCTCCGGGGGCAGAGGAGTTCAACAATACTGTCCCCAAATACAATACAGTAACTGAGATAGAGTTTTATAGTATAGAGTATATTTTTTGTGAGCAACAAATGTGAAACAAGAAAAACAGCATTTATTCTTTCAAAAATTAAATCCTTGATATTTATATGTACCCATGCAGTAGGACTGGGCAATTAAGCGAAAAATAATCAAAATGGACATTTAGACGCTATAATCAAAGTAATTTTACTCAGGACGATTATTTTGATTGTTTTCCCAAGAGACCGCACCCACTTCATACAGTCTACCTTCACTTTCGCCAGGAGCGAAGAGGAGGAGGCAACCTAGCAACCAATCTGTCAGAGAACCTAGCAACCGATCTATCAGAGACCTAGCAACCAATCTATCAGAGAAACTAGCAACCCATCTATCAGAGAGCCTAACAACCCACCTATCAGAGAATCTAGCAACCCATATATTAGAGAACCTAGCAACCCATCTATCAGAGAACTTAGCAACCAATCTGTCAGAGAACCGAGCAACCAATCTATCAGAGAACCTAGCAACCCATCTATCAGAGAACCGAGCAACCAGTCTGTCAGAGAACCGAGCAACCAATCTATCAGAGAACCTAGCAACCCATCTATCAGAGAACTTAGCAACCCATCTATCAGAGAACCTAGCAACCAGTCTGTCAGAGAACCTAGTAACCAATCTATCAGAGAACCGAGCAACCAATCTATCAGAGAACCTAGCAACCCATCTATCAGAGAACTTAGCAACCCATCTATCAGAGAACCTAGCAACCAGTCTGTCAGAGAACCGAGCAACCAATCTATCAGAGAACCTAGCAACCAATCTATCAGAGAGCATTGCAACCAATCCATCAGAGAACCTAACAACCAATCTATCAGAGAACCTAGCAACCCATATATTAGAGAACCTAGCAACCCATCTATCAGAGAACTTAGCAACCCATCTATCAGAGAACCTAGCAACCAGTCTGTCAGAGAACCTAGTAACCAATCTATCAGAGAACCGAGCAACCAATCTATCAGAGAACCTAGCAACCCATCTATCAGAGAACTTAGCAACCCATCTATCAGAGAACCTAGCAACCAGTCTGTCAGAGAACCGAGCAACCAATCTATCAGAGAACCTAGCAACCAATCTATCAGAGAGCATTGCAACCAATCCATCAGAGAACCTAACAACCAATCTATCAGAGAACCTAGCAACCCATATATTAGAGAACCTATCAACCAATCTATCAGAGAACCTAGCAACCCATATATTAGAGAACCTAGCAACCCATCTATCAGAGAACTTAGCAACCCATCTATCAGAGAACCTAACAACCAATCTATCAGAGAACCTAGCAACTTGTCTATCAGAGAACCTAGGAACCAATGTATCGGGAGAACCTAGGGAGGCCTACCTCTCACATTAGCCTCATTCAAACTTGTAAAACAGCCTGACATATCCGAACATCACCTCCAATAGACATTTAGGAAATATTGGAGGAAGAGATGTCGAGATCTCTGTCTTGAGCTTGACAAGAGCTGCTTTAGAGAATACCATTGGTAAAAAAGCCTGGACATGGTCGAATACAACAGGCTGAGACATGGACACTGAACGCTGTAGGCAAACAAAAATGTTTGAGTTTTTGTAAAATGCGTTGCGTTTAATTTTGGTCATCTCAGAGAATGTCTACATGTTCATTTTCAGTTGTTTTTGAAGAGAGTTGAAAATTCAAGTCCGTTTTCATTCTTTTTTTGTAATAGCACACTTTTTTAAGCATTTATTACGTAATATTGACACGTACTTGCCAGAATTGTTTGATTTTGTTTCTTGAAAAGGGGGAAATGTACTTAAGGACAGTTCCTGACACATTTATAGACAACAAAAGACAAAAAGACTAGGTGAACATTTTAAGTTATAGTATTAACTGTCATGCTTTTTGCTAATAAGTTATCATTGTGCAAATTTGTAATTTCAGATGTGAGGAGACATAACACACATGTTCACATTGGCTTGAAAATAAAAATTCAAAAACTGTCAGCAGGTACTCTAATTATTTGCGTATTTCTGAATTGAATCGCAACCTAAGGAATCAAAATGGTGAGATTCTTAACAATACCCAGCCCTACTTCTCCACCTCTTCTCCCCCGTATGAACCACCACGTCAGTGAATTCCCAGAGTAGGCTGCCTGGACATTATCCTGGTAATATTTTGGGGTGGCATGTGTGAAAAAGGCTTTTAAACACCACTGGTTGGAGCTTCACTGAGTTGTCTACGTGTGATAAAAAGCCCCTCCAGTAGAGGGCAGACCACTAATGCAGAACACAAACCCTCTTATATTCAGCAATCACACACAGCCTTTATACTCACTTGTCCCATCTTGTAGGCCTTCTCCTGTTTAAATCTCTGTCCCGCTTTAGCTCCTCAGCACTGATGACACAAGAAACAGGCGAACTGTGGCTCATTAATGCAGTCCGTCCCTCCACGTGCACACACACTGTTTATTAAATGTTTATGTGAAGGAGCAGAGACTCTGTTTACTCCACCTGTGAGTAAACAATGTGAAGAGCCGCTCTCTTGGGTCATAAAACATTCACACTCTCTCTCTAAAAATGGAAACACACTGGAGAGATGAACACTGTGAGACATGGAGAGTGGTGAAGACGTCCTGCTGATGTCTCACTGTTTTTAGCTCAGTGTTTTGTTCTCTGCTGCCCCTTTCAGCCATAATCTTGATCACAGATTCACAGCATGATTAATAAATGTTCAGTGCTGTCCAGTATCCATGTGATAATGATGTAATTAGAGCTCTAAATAAATCTCTGAATTCCTTGCAAGTGCACAATAACTTTTGACAACGCAGTCTTTCAGAAGAGGAGACCCTGTGGAAAATTATAGGTGTTTTTTTTTAGTTTATTCTCAGCTTCTCCAGTCTGTTCGTCCCAAATTCTTTGGAATCCAGAACATTTAAACACAAAAATTTCAATAAATTATATTAGTTTGAACTTAAATTCCTTTATTTGTGCCGTATTTGATTAAATATATAGGTTAAAAAGGGTGTAAAAATCACTGTATTTTGTTTTATTCCAACTTCACACAAAAATACCCCAACTATTTTTGAATTAGGATTTTAAAAAACAATTCTAACAGTGATCTAACAGTAGTCCTGAGGCTAATTTTCTTTCATGATTGAAATATTTCGATTTTTGATTTCTTGAATAGGCTGGTTTTCCTGTCCTCATTACTGTTGTACACCTGTCGTATTGGTCATTAGTGTGTTTGTGCTGCCCTGTTGAACAAATACAGTAAAAGTATGTGGCTATGGCATTACTTGTTATTTTGAGGTTATACTGCCACCTGATGTTCTGTGACTCATTTCTTTTCATAACCAGAAACATTTGGATTTCTGAGATCCTCAATAGGCTGTTTTTTTTCAGTTTTTATTACTGTAGCACACTCTTTGCATTGTCATTAGTGTGTTTGTGCTATCCTGTTGAATAAAGATAGTAAATGTATGTTGCTTTTTACGAGGTTACACCCCCACTTGATGTTCTGAGACTAATTCCCTTACATTATTTTAAATTTTTGGATTTCTTAGGTGTTCAATAGGCTGTTTTAGTTTGGTCGTCATTACTGTTCTTCACTTGTCTAATGTTATCAGGGTGTTTGTGCTGCCCTGCTGAACAAATACAGTAAAAGAATGTGGCTTTTATGGTAGTACTTGTTCTTTTGAGGTTATACTGCCACTGGATAGTCTGAGACTTATTTTCTTTCATAATAATAAATATTTGGATTTCTTAGGTCTTCCATAGGCTGTTTGTTCAGTCTTCATTTCTATAGTACACTCTTTGCATTGTCATTAGTGTGTTTGTGCTACCCTGTTGAACAAAGACAGTAAAAGTATGTTGCTTTTTATGTGGTTACATTCCCACTTAATGATCTGAGACTAATTTCCTTTCATTGTTAAAATTTTTTGGATTTCCTAGGTCTTCAATCGGCTGTTTTTTTGGTTGAAATTACTGTAGTACACTTGTCTTGTCATTAGGGTGCTTGTGTTGCCCTGTTGAACAAAGACAGTAAAAGTATGTTGCTTTTATGATATTACTTGTTCTTTTGAGGTAATACTGCCACCTGATATTCTGTGACTAATTTCCTTTCATAATTATAAATTTTTGGATTTCTTAGGTCTTCAATATGCCGTTTTTTTTTTGGTCGCCATTACCGTAGCACACTCTTTGCATTGTAATTAGGGCGTTTGTGCTGCCCTGTTGAACAAAGATAGTAAAAGTATGTTGCTTTTATGACTTTTGTTTTTTTGTGCAAGGTTACACTGCCACCTGTAGGGAGTTTCAGTACACCACCGAGCTGCTGTTGTATTGGCAGACAAAGTCACCCTGATTGGGACATCCCTACATTAAAATCCAACGGTAAAACAAACCCTTAGTTTCAGTCATTAATTTTTTTCTTTCTTTCTTCCTCAGCCCTCCACTAACCCCGACCTCCCCCACCTCCCAGACACCCCCGCTGACTCCCATATCGCCAGGTGCACCCCCAGGAGCCCCCAAGCACACCTGCAACCACCTGCACACCATCGGCGGCCCCGGCGGCCAGAAGAACATCTGCACACGCTGCAGCCAGAAGAAATGGCCCCTGATGAGGAGGCCGTCGGCACGCAAGGCTGAGCAGCGCCGCAGCCAGTACGGCGAGGTGACGGTGCTGGCCGTGGGCAGGTGGGCAGGTGTGTGTGACTGTGTGTGAGCGTGTTGTGATGCGTTTGAGCCTCAAGTTTTAGGATGCTTTTCTCACATACAGAGTAAATTATAACAATGATCCCAAGCTCTCAAGCACAAACATCATTTAAACATTAACTCAAATTAATCATTGCTGGAAAATCAACATTTAATGACATTGACTGGAGTTTCTCTACCCGCTGACCCCAAACTACTGACCTGTTAAACTCACGGGTGAACATGTAGGCTGAGGCCTGGGAAAATCGACGCTGCTGCTTCAGAGTTTTGTTTTAATTTCTTAGTGCAAAGCTTCAGTGGTTACCTTGTGTGTAGAAACTAATTATATTTGTTAATGATTATTCCAAAAGTAAAGGTTCACACAACAAGGAGAGCTTTCTTTTTTTGAACTTCTCAATGATTTGTTTTTGGGTTTTTTTCAAATACAGAAAAAATAAAATCTGAAAAATGTTTATCTATACCTCAAACCAGCACAAGAAACAAATGATAACTGGTATTAATGGATAACAAGATTTTAAAATTTTTAAATACATATAAAAACAAGTAAAATAAAAATAGAATAACAAGATATAAAAGAGAGTTCAGTGGTAATTAAAAAGCCCTTATAATTATGTTGATATCATTATTAATTAGACAGTTATTAGCCAAAATGATTGTTTGCTAATGGTGGTTATCTCGATCACAACCAAAATCTAATAATTTTAAACTCGAGTCATTACCAACATCTCCTTAAAATTTCAGTAAATTCCGTCTAGCAGTTTTTGTGTAATCTTGCTACCAAACATGTTGGCAAAAACATAACCTTCTTGGTAATGAGATAAAAAAGAGATTTCAATAGTAATATACCTTGGGGGATGTCAAGTGATCTAAGTTGTTGTTTTTGTTATGGTTCTTAATAAATGGCTGCTATTTCGAGTCAAACATAACAAGAAGAGCTTTGAAGCAGAGTTGGCTGGACCTACCAGAACGTAGAGCTGGGCAAGTAATCAACTTTTTATTGAGATTTACTGCCTTTAACAATTATGGAAACTGAGGAATTCAGATTAGTAGGTTATTGACACATGACGTGCCTAACTGATATTATTGTCATTGTTAGCTTTATTTTGCAGTATTTGTATTTTTACATTATATTTATATTTATTTGGCAGCAGGTAGTGCACGTGCCTCACAGTATGAAGGTTGCCAGTGTGGTCCTGAGGACTTTCTGTGGTCATGTTCCCCCTGTGCATGCCTGGATTCTCTCCAGGCACTCTGGCTTCCTCCCTCAGACTTAAAACATGCTTATTAGTGTTGATTGATGACTCCAAAATGCCCTTAGGTATGAGTGTGAGAGTGAATGGGTGTTTGTCTCTCCATGTGGCCCTGCGATCAGTTGGCTACTGGTTCAGGGTGTAGGCTACCCCACCTCGATGTCAGCTAGAATAGGCTCCAGCCCCCCCGCAACTTCAAAAGGATAATTTAAAATGTCCCCCGTGTCCTGGTGTGCTTGACCATTTACATCAAGTCTTTGGTATCATTAAAAAATTAAGAAATTTAATTTAAAAAAAAGAACATTTAAATCTATATGGAGGGTTAGATTCTCCCATTTGGAAACACTCAAATGGCTATGAGAGGCTATGATAATCAGCCTTGTGCTGATTGGCCATTCAAATTATTTCTGATAGACAGGGATGGATGGTTACAGGTCATGGAGCTGACCTTTAAAACAGTCAAGGTGTCTGCAGTAAACACACATGTAAGTGGAGTAGGGCTGTCACTTTATATTCGATATTCGAATAACTGTTCGAATATGGGAATAAATATCCGTAACCGAATAGTAAATAAATATTCGAATGTAAAATATTGAGTGTGGCGGCACATCAGGGCACCTGTAGCAGTGGACCGTTTTGTCCAACAGAGGGCGCTCTGAGCGCAGCTTGACTGTCAGACACATCCGCTGCGCTCTTTACCTCGATAAACAAAGAGTTTCCGCTCCGAGCGGACATTAACAGCTCGAATCACCTGAGGAGAGCTGTGTGGAAGTATTTTTGGTTCTACACTGTTGATGGCAAAGTTAAAATCAAAGACCAGGCTGTGTGTTATGTGAAATGCAGTCTAGTCACACATCCTCCACATCAAATTTGCGGGCTCAGCCATCGGCTTTTCATCCAAGCTATACGGCCGAGTGCTGCGCGGTTGGTCAAGAGTTTAACCCCGTGTGACTGCGTTCTTTTCGGCAGGGTCTTTATGGAAAGGGCGGAAAATTGAGTCTCTGTCCTTTACTACAGGTGGGTGGGGTGGGGGATAAATATTTAGATAGATATTTTTGATTATTTGGGTGCATGTCCAAAAACCGTTCAACTTTGATTTTTAGGAAAAGTGACTGCCTTAAGGTGGAGGCTGTACAGCTATGACATCACAGACTCCAGGAAGTAAAAACGGAGCATTTAATGGTCATTTTCTTTAAAGAGGCAGAGGTCATTTCTCTTTGAAGAGAGAGTTTACAGCAAAAGCCAAAAAAAATGATTTTGCTAGATGTTAATTTTTATTTCATGTTAGTGTTATCCTCTATTTTTAGGGATGGGAATCGATAAGATTTTATCAATACCAGTGCTTTTAACAATCCTGCTAACTGATCCAATTCTTTAACAATTCTCTTATTGATTCCTGCAGACAATGTCAAACGCACGTTACAGCTTAGATAACTGCTTCTGCAAATTTGCTGTTGTTTCCGCTCACTTAAGGTTGTGCAGTAGGCCCCTTTTGTAAAAAAAACTAAGCCACAGTTCTGATGCTTCTGAACCCTGTCAGTGGAAGGAATTGATAAAGGAATTGATTAGCAAAGAGACTCATGATATCGATTCTTTGATGGAGCTGTTAACGATTCTCAACTAGAATTGGGTTTCAATTCCCATCCCTATCTATTTTTTATATTTATTTATATATTTTTTGCTTTTTTGTACTAAAGAAAACAACTGCCAGAGTCAAATTCCTTGTATGTGTTGCATATTTGGCAATAAAAAAGCGATTCTGACTCTGGTTCTGATTCTACCGCGGGAGCTTTAGCGCACTCGTCTGCGATCCTCACATTTTAATTAAGCGTTTCCCATTGAACCTGTGGATGTTTGAGGCCTCATCTCTGTCAAGCGGAGATCCCCCTCCTCTCCTCTTAATGTCCCGCTGCGAGCTGTTTGGGATGCAGAGAGGCCGCCTTCATTTCCAGGCCCAGATGAATGAGCGTGCACGCAGGGTCAGCATGACCTGGATACAAATATTCATTCACTGATTTAATTAAAGCGGCTGGAGAGTGCGAGTGACTGAGCGTGCCTGCGAGGATGGATGACAGAGGTGTGAACTTCAGGTGAGCGTCGCAGAGGCTGAAGTCAAATGAGTCACAGCTTGATTTCTGCTTTGTGTGGATCATTTTTAAAAAGAAGGTGAAAGACACTTTGTGATTTTAGCCGCCCTTCTCTTTCAAAACACTCAGGATCTGTGCTGTTTTTGTTTGCTCTCTCAGGTTCAGGGTGACAAAGACTGAAAAACCAACAAGAGAGAGGCGGACTCTTCTAATATCAGACTCAAACGGCAGCGTTCCTACGTCTCCCGTGGAGACGGAGCCAAAGAGCAGGACGGCGTCAGAGTCTCAGCAGGTCTGTATCCTGGAAACATCTTTATCTCCAGTTGTCTTTCCTCTCATCAGGCTGCTCCCTGCTGACACGCAGGGCTGGAAAAGTGGTGATAGAAATGAACACTATTGATGTGTAGATTCCTGTGCTGCTGCCTCAAGCTTTTAATGTGTTTGATATTCAACTTTTTAAATATTTTGAGGGCTGGTTTTTAGTTCACTTGAATTAATCTGTCAGATTAAGGGATGGCAGGTTGGCCTCCTGCTTGACAAAGCAGAGATCTCAAAGAAGATTCTGCTTTTGATTTTCTTTTCCTAAAATTGTCAGCGTGAGTGAGTTTTTTAACAAAGCAGTGAAGGTCAAAAAAATAAACAATAAGTCAATGTCTATTTGTGTGGCAGCAAATCATGCTAAATGGTATCTCAAGACACTATGCATAGATATGTATATAAATACAGTGCTTAATAAATGTATGCAATTTATGTCATAAAATGAGAATACATAAATATTTAAGAAACCTTTAATAGAACTTGATTAAAAGTAAAAATGTTATTGCACATACACACATGGATAAAATTGTTGGTACCCTTCATTTAATGAAAGAGAAACCCACATGGTCACTGAAATAACTTGAAAATAACAAAAGTAATAATAAATAAAAATTTACTGATAATCAGCCAATGAAAATCAGACATTGATTTTAAACTTTGGTTCAGCAGAAATATTTTAAAAAACAAAATAAACTGGCTTGGACAAAAATGATGGTACCCCTACAAAGGATTGAAAATGGTGTGACCATAGGGACATGCTAAACTAAGGTGTGCCCTGTAATCATCATCACAGGTGTCTCCAAGCTTGTAATCAGTCAGTCTGCCTATTTAAAGGGGGAAAAGTGGTCACTGTGCTGTTTGGTATCATGGTGTGTACCACACTGAACATGGACTCTGAGAAAATTGATTAAGTGAGATTACTCAGAGAAAAAAAACTAGCCAAGTTGTTTTTAACCAATGGGTTAAATACATTTTAACCTTAAAACATGAGAATATAGTACCATTAAATAAAGTATATGAAAAGTAAATAAGAAGACCCTGAAAAGCAACCTCAATAAATACAATAAAAACAAAAACACATATTTTAAATTGTATAATAACCACTGTGTTTAGCTTAAACATGAACATATCCTTCAACTAAATAAATAAATAAATAAAAAATAAATTAGAATGTAGTGCTCGTATCAGAGTTTTACATCGGAGATTTTAGATGCTGCCCGATATAATCCAGTATTTGCTTTGTTGCTGATTCGGACCGGGAAACCTCTTTCTTTATTAAGAAATTATAATTGCTTGACTTTTTTGTGAAACAGTAAATCTTAAAATTCATAGAATAATAATTACACTTAAGCATAAAAATATTGTTTTAGTTGAAGAGCTTCTTCACACTGGTGTTATGATCGTTGCAGAATAAAAAGTTATGCTGTTAAATGCTGTTAATTTAGGGTAGCTGTGACATAAACCTCACATGGAGTGGTGGTCTAATACATTTGTTTAGCACTGTACATACAAACACTAAATGTTATTGATAAATACTCAGAGAGCACAAACATACACTGAGGATTTTAAAACATTGACAGGAGAATGGTTATTAAAAATGGGGGAAAACTGCGCTCATATTTTGAACTAATTGTTTAAAAAAAACCTGGATCCACATTTGGATTTGAATATCAACCCAAATGTAATGACTTCTTCTTTGTGTCATGAGCAGCATTCCTGAAAATGTCATAAAAATCCAGTGAGAACTTTTGGAGTTATTAGAGAAATAGGGTTTACTGTCGTATTGCAAAGCTGTTTTATTGACTTTTAATCTGTATTAAGTTGTTTTTCTTCCATTTTCAATTCATATAATGAATAGGGGTGCTAAATTATTCCGTAATCGTGATTAATTAAGTACAGTGTTATGTTTTTTAATCTCATTAATCACATTTTTAATCTCATTTTTCATGTTTTGGTATTTTCAGAGGGTAACACCTTAAAATACCAGAGCAGCTTGTGATTGGACGATCAGTCCGCTCGTCACTCTCTTCACAGTCCAATCACATCAAGCCACAGTATGACGTAGCAGCTCGACCCTGTTGTTAGCCGTTAGCTCAAGCTATGAGTACTTCAATCCTTAGACCATTGTCTTATCTTACATTATACTGTACAACAGTTGAGTCATCTGACAAAACCCACCAAGTTCTCCTGGTAAACTTCTGAGGAGAGCATATTTCATATTGTAGGGTAACCATGACTACGGCATCCGGGGTCCCAGTGGCGGAGAAGAGGAAAATCATAACTTCCCATAAGACAGCTTGAAGTGACGTTCTTTTCTCCCCTTTAAAAGGAGAAATCGGGGTTCATTTCTGATAAAAATGTTGATCTTGTTGCATCCATGCAGATCACTTTTACACGCCGCTGTTGTTTTCAAACATGCAGTCACTTCCTGTTGACGTCACATCCACAGCTCCGCCTCTGTCCCCCGATTATCCATTAAATTTAGAGAGTCTTGTGCATTGGGCTTCTTGTGCCTTGGTTTTTTGGGGGGTGGAGAACAATCTTTTGATCTGCCACAATTATCTATTGAATTTCAATTAAAATACCTCAAGTTGAGGCATTTTTCTGCAATTTTGTAAATGAGATAAAAAAATAGATTAATTAATTACAGATCATAATTTATTATTAACTCATTTTTTTGATCTACTGACAGCACCAATAATAATGCAAAATTTATTGAAGTTCCTCATTTTCTATTAAAGTATGAAGTGAATAGAAAGTAAATGTACACAGCTTAAAAAAGGAAGCAAGAAAAAAACTTGCAGACGGGTGTTTTGCTTTTTTCAGAAAAGTCTTAACTGTTTTTGTAACCACCTACGAAATGTATGCCGTTCAGTCTTTGTCTTTACTTACCATGTCTGCCAGATGTTTTGCAGCATGCTAGCTCAGCCTCTTCTTCTTTGTTTTCTTGTGGCTGGTAACTTGTGGCTTGTTTGTCCGTACATTTGAAGCTTAAAGCATCAGACAGCATAATTATTAGGGCTGGGACGATATGCTTTTTTCCTGATTCGATTTTTTACATTTTTTTAGGTGCTGATTTGATTTAAATTGCGGTTATATGATATTGGCGATTTTTTCAATCTTTAGTTAGCTTTTTTAACACCAGTGAAAAAGATGAACAATGATGATGCCTACAGACTATATCAGGGAAAATGCACGTCACATGTGAGTCTGTTTTTAGGATTTATTCAGCGTTATATTTTAACCAGCTGTTTATACTCTCTCTTCAAAAGCCTGGATTGACTTTAAAAGTGGCTTATTAAAACAGACTAAAATGAAGCATTTAAATTGGGAAAAAATCGATTTTTGACAAAAAAATTGATTTAAAAATCGTCAAACAAAAGATTCTGATACTTATGTGAATTGATTTTTTCTGCCACCCCTATTAATTTTAAATGAAACAAAGACACTGAAGATGCTGCTGGTGTGAGAACACGCTCTCTTCTTGTTGACATTGATAATCTGGAGCAGCTTATGTTAAATCCATCTTTGTAATTTCAGAGACAATAGTCTGTTTGCATTCTCAAGATCTGCTGAATCAGCATCACAGCCTCATTTGTTTTTGGGTGGAGAGACACTGACCTGATGATTCATCCAAAAACAAAGAATCTATTTTCAGCTTTGGATCACATTGGAACATCTGCAGTGGTTCACGTGTTGACATTTAGCTTACCATCTAACAACAACAGAATTAAGACGATCGTCTAAAGATCATTTCCTAAATTAAACCGATTATTTTTCTCTCAGCAGGAGCAGACAGAAGACTTGGACAAAGAGAAACGGTAGAAACAAAGGTATTGTAATGTTTTTATCACTCAAGGCCCTTTTCCACCAAAAGCTCCAAGAACTTTTAGGTCCCGGAGATGATTAACAATGATCAGACACAGCTAATGAGGATTTACACTGAAACAGACTGTTTTGATCAGGGCTGAAACAAAGGGGTTTAAAGGCACGCCAAAATTCAATATCTTTGTTTTAAGGTTTTTTTTGAGAAAGGTTTAATGCCTGTATTGATAAAGGGGAGACTGAGTAGGGGAGAGAGTGGGGAATGACACAGGAAGGGGGGGGGGGGGGGAGGGGCTTGATGTAAACCCATACTGAAGGAGCATCAGACTCTTTTAATATGAGGGGCTCTAATAAAACTGCTATTGCACTTGCAAAATCCAGTAAACATGTGGATTTTTAAACCAGAGACTACAAAAATATGTTCTAAGAACATCTGGGACCAGTGTGAGTTATCAGACCTACCTTTTTAGTCTTTCTTTTAGCCACTTTTATTTATTAATATTATGTAAATCCTATTTATTTGTTTGTTATCCTCTTAAGCTGTTTTATTTCTCCATTTCAGTTCAGATTTATTTTCCTAATTTTTATTCTCTGCTAGTTTGCTATTCATTATCCTACTTGAGCAGATTTTATTATGTGTTTGGTCTCATTTTTCCATCTGAATATATATTTTTTTCAATTTATTTATTTAATATTATTTTTAATGTGTTTATTTTTTATTATTTTTATGTATTTATTTATTCATTCATTTTTTCTTATAGTATTTTTTATAATCAATAATTATTTTATTCTTATTATTTTTATTTTTTTATTTGAAGCACTTTAAAAATAAAGTCCAATTGACTGATTGGTGTCTGAATGCCCAAAAAAGGAAGTAAATCAATGACCCCTGGAACTAAATTTGTATCCTGGTCTCTACTGTGTGAAAGTCCCAAGCTCCAGGTAAAGCTACAGTGGAAATAGTCGTCACTTGTGATTGTTTTACCCAGTTTTGCACCTATATGACATGTTTTTTTTGTTTGTTTTGCAGGTATATCAAACAGAGGATAAAGAAATCAACATCTGGACACTAAAATAAACCAAAATCAAACACTCAAACATCAGCAAAGGAGGAGAGAGAGACACGTCCCTCCTCAATCCAGCTCCACGAGAGCCCAAAGTGCTGCTGATGAGGGTGGCAGTGGCAGAAGTGCCCCGCTCAGTCACACAGGCCAGTTAATCACAAACAAAGGAGGAAAACTTTCCACATTCCTCCTTTATTAGTAAAACAAAAGTGCCTTGCTCAAGGGCAGTGAAGCAGGGCGGCTGTTCGATGCTGCTGAACCATGTCGTGTACAACAGATTCTGCATGTGGAGGTATAACAGAGCTTCATCAACTAGTTAATTGATTGAACTACACCCAAGAAAACCTGCTCAGCAAGACTGGGATTAAATATTAGGCTGTCATTCCCAACCAGGAAGCAGGAACAACCTGAATTTGCGGTCACACAACCAGGAAGTAGGCTAGAGTGTAAACAACGCAGCAAGCACGGCATCCTGTAGTGACGTCGACATGGTGTCAGCACATGTTGGAGGTGGAGCAGGAGGCATTCTGGGTAAAAATAAGTTCAATGTCAGACGTGTGGCTCAATCAGTATTTGTCTCTTAAAGTGACAGTGTTAGTTTTTTAAAATCTCCTTTTTTCTGTAAATGGCAGAGTGGGGAAATGTGAATGGTAGGGTTGGGGAATATGGATCGAAATCATGCCCATACATTTTAAATGAATGACAATAAATTTCACTATGCCATAATTATAAAAATTTATTTTATTCAAAACAACAAAAAGAAAATTGGAATATCACACCCATCATTGGACTTGTTTTATTTTTAGCTATCAAACATTCTATACACACTGGAAAAATCAGGTAGAAAAGGCAGTACTTTCACACAATTTCTCAAATTACACATTTGTGCAGTTTTGGCCATCGAAAGAAGTTTCTAACCTTGCAAAGCAGCTGGATCTGCCAGATCCCATGTCCATCACCAGGCAGATTCATATTGAGGCTTTAGCCCTCAGTCAGAAAATGACCAGTCTTATTAAAGTCTTTTGTGGAGCAGGATAAGTAAGCTACGAGCTTTTATTAATTATCTAAAGCTGCGTTTCCAACATGCAGTCCAGTTCAGTTTGGCTCAGTATGGCACAAAATTACTTGAGTTTCCACTGTAGGATAAGAAGAAAAAGTTAGCCAAATAACTGACCCATGCAGTCACACGTTTTGGTGCCATGCGTACCAAACCGACCATAAAAGGTGGAGCTAATGTGTTGATCGGCCACAAAAGTCGCCAATTTATATGCAACAGCAGGGAAAATGAAAAAACACATACCTCACCGTGTTCAAATAAGCTGTGGATTTAGACTGATTTGTTCTCTGCTGTTCCTTTTACCCTTTGACTGGCATTGTAACCACACGGTTGACTTTTTGCCACCATGTATTTAAAACTCTTAAAGCCCATCTTTTTATTTCCTTATTCACATCCCTGAATAGTGTTTGTAGCACCAAAATATAGTACAAATATAAAATATAGTGCTCTGTACATGAATATAATTGTTTGGAAACTAGAAAAACTCTAAAGCGAATTGTTGGCGCATCGCTCCTCAGAAACCCAACAGCAGGAGCAAACAGTGGAGTAAGAGTAGAAGAGTAGAAAAAAACAATTTTACTCTACTTCAGACTGATTTGTTCTGTTGCGCTGCTTCCACAAGTACGTAGCCATCGCAACTGTCTCCTCCCGGCTAACACCCCTGCCTTGTGTAAAAGTTCAACTGGTAGTGGAAACACAAGTGTGATCATGCTTTACTACCACAAACCGTGCTGAGCTGTTCTGAACCAAACTAAACTCCTCAGTGGAAACAAAGCTAATCGGTCTGTTGACCCCAAACACTGTATATTGGATGTAGCCCTCTGGTGTGCTAGGCTAAACTGTATTTGCCATCTTTGATCATTGGAAACCATGAACCACTCAATATTTGGATTGTAGGAGTCCATCTTCTGTTGCTGTGGTGTTAGCGCCTGTGTCCACAGTGCATTTTTAAAGTTGGAAGTGCTCTCAGTATCGGAGCGAATTTTGACAAGTATCAAGAGTTGACTTCAGTTTCTCTGAGTAACACCCATAATTAATTGAAAATGCTCCATGTCTGTAATATTTTCCTTCATTCAACGAAATATCACTCAGAAAAAGTGAACGCTAAGTCCACACATATCACACAACTTGCAAAGACCAGGAGAGAACATGAATACGAGGCAGCTCCTTTTCACCTCCGCCATTTTTAAAAAAAATTTTTTAACAAAAAGTAAAGCACAATTCCCGCCCTTCTTGATTTTGGTTGGTCAGGAAGAAGAAGAGACATTGTTGAGAGAGTGCAGGGAGCATAATGACAACAATCGGCTGATGTTAAGGGTGTTTCTTTTTTCCCCATGAAGATGTTGAACTACTTTGATTTTGAATTGAAAAGAGTTGACCCTTTCTGGGCTTTTTGATTGGTTAACTGCAGACTAATTGGAATCAGAGACTCCCTTATCAAGTAGGAGGTGCGGGATTACTCAGGCAGACACTTTTTGTGTAGTCTGAATTAATGCAGTCATATTTTTAATTATTTTAAAAGATTCATAAAAGTTTAGATTTTTTTTTTTTGCACCCTACTGTAGTTTTGTCTTTAACCGTTCAAATCAAAAGCTCGTTGATAAGTAATTTTGAACTTCTTTAAATGTCTTACCTTGAGACAGTGGCTAAGGTGGGCGGGGCTGAACAAAGGATCACTTCCTGGAAAGGGCGGAGCTTGGTCGTTTGCTGCCAGTGTACAAAATCTGCCTAAGCTCACAGCCGTTAAATAGGTATCAATCCTTTTTTGTTTTACAAAAGATGAATATGACGGGATGGTGGTGCAGCAGGTTGGAGCGTGTGCCTCACTTCAAGATTGCTAGTTTGACTCCCTATGTTGACCACGGTCTTTTGTGTGGAGTTTGTATATTCTCCTTGTGCCTGCATGGGTTTTTCCCAGTTCAACATGCTTGTTGGGTTTATTGGTGACACTAAATTGTCCGTAGGCACGAATGTCAGTGGATGGTTGTGTGGCCCTGTAATTGACTTGAGACCATTTCCGCAACCAAGAAAGTGGTAAAGATGATGGATGGATGGAAAAGTTACAAAGCACAAACTGATTTAAATTAAGCTAAATAAAATGATCATGTTCATGTATCCCTCAACACAATCATATGTTCATTAGTCATTTAATCATAATCATGTAATATATAAAAATATCAAATGACATGATACCTGTTTGATATCACAACAGAAAAAAAAAATCCAAGTCACCCAGACTTTCATTTTTGATGGCTAAAAATAGCAAACACCAACATAATATGCAAAGCCAGGCCTATTTTTTTCAGTTTTTAGAATACAGAATCAACTGTCATGACGATAAGTATATGGTGCCTTCCATTGACCTCTGAAGTTGGACGTCAGAAGTTGGAATTACGTCACATTCCGCGTGAACACGTTTTAGCTACGTGCTGCCGGTAAGATTGGGATTGCTGGAGAGCATCCAACTTCCAAGTAAGATATTCCAACCAAAGGTGGTATTCCCAGGGGAATATCTAACTCATTGAATCCAACTTCCGAGATCAACAATAACGCACATTACAGTGTATCATGGGAAGTGTAGTCCTCTTGTTTGGAATTGTTTAGGAGGAAATTTAAGCTAGTACAACTCCACCTCATCTGCTTTGAATTATATCCTTTATCTCAAACTCTCTAACTTGAGCTTGAGTTTGCTTAAAATCCTCTTTAGTAAAGACGTGTTTATCAAAATCTGTATTTTTTGGGTCATTGTAGACATGTTTTTGTGTCAACTTGTGAATGCCATATTACTGTGCCTCATTTCTTTTTTAAGCACTGTTTTGTATGTAATAACACGGGACTGTTTGCTGTGTTTTTATTGTTGTGTACAGAAAAAAATAAGCAAATAAAGAAGACTAATACATATCACAGCGCAAATAGTTTACTGTATTGTCATTTAATCACACAGGGCACAATGAGACACGAGTGCATTACAGTGATGAAAGCCAGCATCCACTGACCTGCAGGCTAACCCTATCCTCCCTCAACAGACTGAAACATCCGTCTTCATATTCTGCTCTTTCTCATTTCCTTCTCCCATCTCTGCCGTAATGAAAAGATGATTTGTCTTCTTCGTCTCGAGGAGGTAGTCCTGACGACCCTGGGCTCGCTATTATATTATTTCCAGATAATGGAGATGGGGCGGAGATTTAGAGGCGTTTTGTTGAGCTTGGATATGCATCCGAGGGGATTAAGAAGTCTTGACTTTTTGTTTTCGTGTTCATATCATGGCCACAGTCATGGTTACAATGAGCAGACTTCAGGCCTGAAAGAGAGTTGGGATCTCAAATACCAATTTATAGTGGATGTCATGATTAGGGGTGGGCAATGACATAATTTTATCGATGCCAATAACATTATCGATTCTACTAGAACTGTATTTAAACATTCAAATTCAAAAACTAGAAAGTGCTCAGAGAGCGCAAACCTCTGCTGGGGTAGCTAATATACTGCTTCATCATCTATAAAAAATATTTTATGATAAAATTACCATCATAATATGATTCCTTGACCCTGAAAACCCACATTTAGCACTCAAAATCATATTGATATCATAAGTTAGACAGTTACTAAGCCAAAATAATCATTTGCTAATGGCAGTTTTCTGAATCGCCACCAAATCTAATCATTTTTAATTTGGGCCATTACCAACATCTCCAGGAGATTTCAGTAAATCTGTCAAGTTGTTTTTGCAAAATCTTGCCAACTTACAAACATATGTCAGCAAAAACATTACCTTCTTGGCGAGGGTTATAAACAACTGAACAGCACAATAGGACACCTGTAGTAAACGGTCTGATCCAGCAGAGGGTGTGCTATCAGAAACAAACAGATGAAAAGAAAGAAATTTGAAGAAATGAGGACCAGCAAAGCCAGTCTGAGCTAACAATAACAACACTGGAACATGTGAGGAGCGCTGTGTGGAAGCACTTTGTGCTCCATTGTGGGCCAATTATGTGCAAAGCCACTGGCCCACTATGAGTAATCAGAGTTGTAGAAAAAGGCCATCACAGACAAGACTGCAAGCTTTAGATGCAAGAAAAAGTCACCTCGGTAGAGGTAAATATGAAAATAATGAAGTTGTTCACAATAATAACTAATTATCTTTCCAGTTATTAATTTGTATCCTCAAAAACTGATCTGAGTTTGACTTTTGGGAGGAGTGACAGCCCTATTGTAATAACAACCAGAGAACGCAGTGCCTTGGGTTTTGCCAGCACATAGGCATACAATCTGTAATTGCTCCCTGATTGTCCTTTATTAGGTCAAAATAGGAAAAGCAGATGTCTACACAAATTTAACTAGAAAGCACTCGGAGAGCACAAACCTCAGCCAAGGTAGCTCACATACTGCGGTATCATCTATAAACAATAGTTCCATCATCATGTTACCAACATAATATTATTCATTGACCCTGAAAACCCACAGCTACCACTCAGAATCATGCTGATATCATTATTAGTTGGACAGCTATTGAGCAAAATTGGTAATTCGATAATGGTTGTTATCTCGAACGTCACCAAAATCAATTTATTTTCAAGTTGGGCCATGACCAACATCTCCTGTAAATGTCATCAAAATCTGTCCGCTAGTTTTTGCGTAATCTTGCTAACAAACAAAAGACAAAAACATAACCCCCAGTCTAAAATATGTGAAAACCTATCATGTCATCCCTCCTAAATATTAACCAGTTGTAAAACTACTTGTGAAAACAACCAGAAGGACAAGATGAAACAAGCCTCCAGAATGACACATTAATGCTGCTGGTGTCTCTTGACGGAGCCGGAGGGGGGATTGACTCTCGGAGTGTTGACAGGATTGAGGAACATTTACATGCAGTGGAAAGGAAGCCCTGTAACACCCCACCTGTACACACACAAGGTCACAGGATCACTCCAGGGTGTTAAACCTGTCTGAGAGATGTGGTTGACAGTGCAGGACCTGGTGCAAATATTGACTCCAGTTGCACGCATGTGTGTTTACTTAAACTCTTTATTCAGACTGAAAAACACACATGACATTGAGGGTGTCACCAGTTTGGTTGAATACATTCTTCTCCATGAAAAGTCTACCTGGACATCAGGTATGCACATAAATTTTGCTATAGATAATATAAATCTTTACTCTGTCTGACTTTATAAGCTGTAAATTTATCTCTGGCACTGAATTATTCAGGCCTACAGGCGACAAGGCTCCCCTGCTGCTGCCAGGCTAAGTGCCCTACATCTTATCTTTGGCTCTGGCTATCGGCCAATAGGACGCAGCTCTGGCTCGGGCTGATGGTGGTGGGGGGACAATTTTTTCTTTTTTTTTTTTTTTTAGGAAAACATTTGGGACCAGAGAGAGGAGACCTGGTCAATGTTTAACAGCTTTAGAGCAAAACCTGGTCCAGTGACCTGAAATGGCTCACCACCCACATTTTGTTTAACTCAAATATTGGACAGAGAAAGTTTTTAACAAAGACGACACTATCTGAATTCTTCAGGCCAAAACTAGATTGGTTTTCTTTTGTAAAGTGTAACTACACCCAATTAGGAGTTTTTAAGCTATTAACCTACAGTATCTCAAGGGTAACTTATTATTCTGTGTTTAATTTTGGTCCAAATCTTGACGGTTAAGCCATAAGTACTAAAGTTCTTCATATGGTATAATAGAAGTGCAGGTGACTGCCTCACACAAGTTGAACCAGCTACTGCAATTAAAGTTTAGACCACAGCTCACAGGCACAACCCAATTTTTCCGTCATTGTCAAAATTATCATATTTTATTTTTTTTCCCGGTAAGTTTACTCTAGTCTAGGTGTTCCACAGGCACAAAGTTAAAGTTTCTTGCCCAAATACTTTGACATATCTATAAACCCCTCAGTTTAAACCCTGCACAGAACAGGCTATTTGTGGGTGATGGTGATCAGAGACTCCCCTTTGCCCTTTCATTGACTCTGTTGCCCTCCAAATGGAGTTATTGTGCTACTCTGTTCACCAAACACAGATCTTAATTTTCTTTAGCTCCAGAAGTGATAACATTTTAAAATAATCAATGAGAAGCGGTCACGTTTTATAGGTCTAGACTAGAGCATGACACGGGAGTCCCATCCCACTCCCACTCAAAATTACTTCCACTCCTGTCCCGTTCCCTTTTGAATTAAACCAAACATGTTGAAAAATAGTTGCATTTTTTATTTTAGGTAAAAGTGCAGTGCATATAAAAGGCCTTGCCTTTTAGTTTCACATGCCTGACATTCAGTCGGTGTCGTCGCCAGCAGCTGCTCTGAGTCGCTTTTCACTTCCGGTGGTGACAGGAAGTCAAACCACTTTTGTAGTTCTTTTGTGTTGCTAGCGCCAGTCAAAACCAAAAATGGACGCATCTGTTCATCTGGTTGAAAACACGACTGAAAATGATCATCTATTAATGTCGCTCCTGCTCCTGCCTGCTCCCGTTGCTTTCTTTTCCCGTCCCATCCCGATCACGGGATTAATTAAAAAATGACTCCCATCCTGTGGCATTCCTGCGGAATTCACGTGACGTGTATTTTGTTGCCCAGTTGTCTGTGATTCCTGCCACACCCAATTTCCCTATGGGGACAAATTAACTAACAAACTAACTAACTAAATAACTAACTCTTTCATTTTAAATCCCCATTACCGACAGTATGTCTGACCATAATCCCCTCAAGAATGCTGTGGCTTCAGCTTTCCAGTGCTGTGCTCTAATGTTTGCTGTGGCAGCGAAGACATGCGGTTGGCCAAAAACACCTGATTCAGGGAGCGTCTCCTATCAGGGAAAGGTAGCCATAAATATATAACCTTTGATGTGAGGAGTAGCAGCAGCTGGTTGTCAGTGTTTGGAGGCAGTAACAGGATCGACAAATCAGAGGCAACATGTGACATTCAAGGCTTGTGGGTTTTGTAGTTCTTGCCTTGGGTTAGGTCAACATTGATCGTTTCTGAAGACTTGTCTTCAACACCAGAAATGTCAAACCGACAACTTTTGTAGGTGTTTACATGTAATAAAGTTTAAGGGTGGCAGGGTGCAAGCCCTACGCCCTGATGCTCCAGAGGTAAGGGACACCAACGATCTTTCAGCAACCAACTGCTGTAACCAACAACAGCGCCCCAGGACATCAGTTTGCACATACCCAACGACCAAACCAGCATCCTCTGGATCTTAAACCAGCCACTCTACATTCCTAAACCCAAGCACTTATGCACTACATATATATATTTAAAAATCGGTTAAAGTAGACAGATATAATCAAGCTTAAATTGAACTACAACATGGTGGCGCAAAGTAGGAGCTGTTCAATATTTGTAATGTATTAATATCGTGCTGTAACCACCTGTTTTAGAATTACCAACTTGATCAAATGACTTGATCAAACTGGTACCTATGGCTGTGGCTATGATGTGTGAATTATTCTTTATTAAAAAGGGTTTAGAGATGCTTGCAGTCGGGTTCTGGGGGATTTTTGTAGTCCTTGTTTGAGTTCATTAGCAAAGCCCCTTAAAAAATTAACAATGCTTTAAAGTTCAAAAGGGTGCTTTGTCTGATGCAATTTAATTTTTCAAAATTATATATTCAACTTTCCCATCTAGAATCTTATTCTAGGCTTTTATTCAGAACAAATATGTTGAAACCCCATATGCTTTCAGCCTTGAGAACCGGGAAATGCTGTTAAGTGGAGTTTCTCAAAGGGGTACAGAAAGATGTTCTATAAAAAATATTGTAGGTGCTCTTAAGTTGAACCATCAAACCCTGTTGTAGTTTAATCGTAGCTTACAAATCATTTAAGCTCAAAAACTTGTGAGAAGTAGTTGTGTTTGTTAAGATTATCCCAAAGAGCAGAATATTTAAGTTTTGCAACTTGTTGTTTGTTAGGGAGGCTTTTGGTCGAGGGAGCCAGTGCAATGCTAGCATCACATATGCCTGCAAAAGTGCTTCATCACTATAGCACTGTGTTCATTCTCAAATGATGTGGAGCGTTTTGCTCTCCTGCAGACATTTCAATGTGAGAGATCACATCAAATGTAGATAATTAACAACCTTGGAGGTAACATCAACAAACATGTTCAGGTTAGCTAGCTACCAGAGAGGAAAGAAAACACCAGCTAGCTTAAAGTGCTAATGGTATTTATTTTCTTTCTTGCTTTTAAATTTGTGCTCATAGCAAATTTTAATGCCTGTTATCTCTAAAATAATATTTGTCATTTATTTTCCTGTGTTGGTGAGTCCTATTATTCCTCAGAGACAAATATGTATGTGTGTGTGCCTCAATTAACGGTGACATCATTAACGCCAACAGAGCTCCGAGAAAAACAAACACGTTAACGGAGCGCACACACCTCAGGGACTGTTCAGCCGGCTGCCTAATGGACCCAATAAAAACAACACGGAGGAATCTGACACACAAGTGCTCTTTGTTCGCCTGCTAACACTCTGCTAAATTCGACATTCATTAACTTGTGGCATAAATTAGCTCATTTTTGAAATACTTTTGTGGGTTTTGTTATCTTAATGCAGATGAGACATTGATCCTGTCAGTGAGGAGTAATGGTGTCAAAGGAAGGAAACACAATTACATTCTTACCCTTCTTCATGGATGACAGAAAAGGAACATAATTTTGTTTCTCTTGTTAGCGTCCATTCTGTAGTGAATGGTTCAAGAATTCATGTGATGCTTGAGACAAATGAGAGGTCAAAACTAGCCTGGACTTACACCATTTAAAAACACAAATGAAAGTTCTTGTTTCTTTATTTGTTTTAACTTTATATTCTTGTCAAGGTCCAGAATACAAATGTGGATCCAAGTTTCATTAATAAAGTGGAAAATGTGTAAAAATCAGCTTCAAGAACATTTCTTACAAAGATGGCAAATGGAACTCGCAAAGCACCAGGAGAGTGCAAACCTCCGCCAAGCAGCTCAGTTTTGGCCGTGGCTTTTCTGCTCCGATTGGGCAGCCAAGTCTCCGCTCATGTCTGTCCATGTGGAGAATGCTGCGTCCATTTACAACAGAACTGGGAAGAGGGAAGTGTGAATGATGTGATCTCTGACTCAGTTATAAAGTTGGAAAAAAACGTGCCAATCTACCAGGCTATTGCTAGCCATTGTGTTCCCAGAACTCCGCTAGCATTGCAAGGGAAGCTGGGAAATGTAGTGACACAGGCTTGAAAACGTTGACGTCTGGTGGCAAATAATGGTGCATTGCAGTTGTAGTCGGAATTTCCGAGTTCCGAGTAGGAAAATGCAACTGGAACGCCCCCCGAGGTCGGAAGTTGAACCCCTGAGTTGACAATCAAAGTTGGATGCCCCCAGTGTGAACAGTTATTTAGCTCCTGTAATAATCAATGTATTAGCGCTTCTGACTGGGGTGTGTCGCTCTGAATCAGCTGTATACATAGTATTGTTAGACTTATATTTACAAAAATGCTGCCATCGTGATATTTACATTCTTTTTGATATTTGTAAATAACAACTCAGGGCATGCTAACAACAGCTAACAATAGCCTGTTTTTTTTCCGACTTCAACTGGAAAGCTTATAAGTTGGAGATGACGTCACCCCCAGTTCCGCGGTTAATCGAACACAGCAATAAGCTACAATTCCCACAATGGCGTAAATGAATGAGATTTGCTATTATAAACTCCATTGTCTTTTTGTGATGTCAATCTGGATCAGATCAACACCAAAGTTTAGTGGCTTCTCCCTTGGACCAAACCACACTTCTGGTAAAAATTTCATGTAAATCCATCCAGTATTTTTGTATATTCTTGCTAACAAACAGACAGACCCTGATAAAACATAACCTCCTCGGTGGAGGAAATTATACTTCCCAAAATGAGTTTCAGAAGCCATTCTGATTATTTTTCCCTTTAATAATACCAGCTGGTGTTTTATTGTGTATCACTGGAGATCCTTATTGCTCCTCTTTACAAAAAGGTAAAACTTGTATGGACAGTGCATTTGTGGAATAAGCAACACAACTAAACTCGAAGGTAGTGCCAAAAAATTTCGCCAAAATCCCATCTTACCCAAAAAACCTTTCTGTGCACAAGGGTGAGAAACTGGAATTCTTGGGTGTTGTCTTCCTGGGAGGCCCACTTCCTGGTCCATCTTTGACTTCACCAGTCTTACAGAACCTGGTCCAAAGTATGGTAATAATATTGGGGCTGATAACAAACAATGCTGCCACTCTGAAACAGCAGCTTTCAGTTGCAGGAGATTTTGTCGTATTTTTGAGCCCTACTCATGTGTGTTGTTGTTTTGCCTTTTTCACAAATGCACATTCCTAACAAGTTGTGTCTTGTTTTTAAGGTTACTTATCAGGCTTTCAGTAATATAAAATACATCTTTTTTTAAATTTATTTAATTATATCACTCAATATGAGATTTTGCCCTCAAACCACATGAACCACATACATTTAATCACCCGAACACTGAAACAACAATATTCTTTGACATACAAACACTTGCGACTGAAGCCCCTTCTACTAATCTCATTTTTTTCATTACTTGTCCTGTTTGCCTTTTTATTCTTATTTCTATCACTGCCTTGTCTTCTTTATTTGTTTTGTTTTTGTCTCTTGTTATTGTCTTAATAAGTTCTCCAATATTTTCCAATTTCTTGTTATTTCTTTGTACTGTTCATATTACACTTTATTCCTTTGTATGCCATGTTAAATTCTTGCAAATAAATAAAATAAAATAATAAAATACCAGCCCGTGGGGCAGAACAATAAGCCGAAAGATCAGCAACCTTTTTTTATGAAGAGTAAACTGCACTTTGCAACAGATGAAAACACGTACCTCGGGACTCAAAATTAAATAATGAATTAGCAGTCTAATTATTGAGTAATAACCAGTTGGCCCATTAATTTGTTTCCAAAGTGTGTTGGTATTTCAAGCAGCTAATATTTGACTAAGAGGTGTGATAAAGACATGGAGTTCAGAACACATGGGTTTGTTTTTACAAGTATTTATGGGAAATGTAGTTCCCTGTTCTGGGACTGAGTTAACACACATGACTAATCCTCTCAGAGAGCTCTTTTATTTGATTTGAAACTCCTAATCTGGAGTCCTATTTAAAAAGTGATTAAGAACATTTAGAGCAGGTATCTGTCTGTTTGTCATGGACTCAAGACTGAGGCAAGACATGGAAACAAAGAAGATATCCTTCGCCCTTTATTAGATCAACACCAACCCACTGGAGCTCCGGCTCCAGCTGCTGTTAGCTTTGTTAGCTCATAACCGAAATAAATATCACGCAACAAGAAGATTTCACATGAAAGTCAACATTATGATCTGTTCACATGTTGACAGCGTACAATATAATGGAAATTACTGATTTGAATGCATAAGAAATAACCCCATGTATTTATTTTAGGTGCTAATGCACTGCAACTCAGGGCCCATGAGGGTTGTCCGAGTTTTCTATATTTTCAAAATAATTTGAAAATTCCAACTTCCCACGTAAAGGGAACGCCACTAGCCCATGGAACTTTGTCCATTTAGCATCAACATCCATGCTAGTCCTTTAAATCACCTTACTTCCTCATCCAGATGCTCAGTTTGAACTCGACCATTACCGTTTCTCAATAAGTGCACTTAGGCGCTCTTCTGAAATTTTGGACTTGTGATCTGCCATCAATCACTGATGTTCTGTTCCGATTCAAAATCTGCATCAAAACAACTTTGGTTCACGTACCCGGATGTGGACTCACCCCTTTTACCAAGTCTGCTACCGAGACTTGAGCGGACTTTTTGAAGCTTCAATCCCACAATGCAATTCATACCGTTCAACAGGAAACCCCAACATGACGGAGAAGAAATGCGTAGCTGTTGTTCCGGCGTAAAATTACGTATAATACATTTATTTGTGATAGAGTTGTGTTTATAACCTGGACCTTGAATAGAACTTATCCTGGACTGAGAATGGACGTTGTGAGTGACTACATAGAAGGGAGTGTGAGCATAGCTGTGGAAGCTAGCAAAGTACGCTGCTGTTCTAGCTGTGTTAAGATCGTTCCGCCTCGTCCAAACTCTGGGACAAACTTACCAAGTCGGAACTTCTATAATTCCCAAATACGAACTTGTGAACTCTGAATTGAGAAACATCCGATGTTTGTGATGCACTGACTTGCTGTCATGTGTGGCTACTTAGCTTTACATTTTAATGATCAGCTGTTTGCCTGACAAAGGGGTCTATAAGTCTATATAAGGGGCTTCAGCTGAACAAAACAGTCCTCTAAAACCATAAAGCCTACAAACTGTTTTAAAACATCGTCCCAGCTGCTCTTACTGAGTTTCCCCTCAGTAATCAGGGTCCTGCATCAGTGATCAGATCCACCTGTGGAGTCAAACTCTTAGAGGGACAGTCCAGGCTCGACCAAGACTCAGTCTGCACTATCAGTTTTGTGCTAATTCAATAAGGATGATTTCAATCAAGACTCCTGCCGGGCGTGTTTGGGTGAGTTTATTTTCCTTTCTGTTTTTTTTAGATTTTCAACGTCAGTGACTAAAGCTGTTGTTCGTGTGATGAGATTTCTCTCCTGCTCGAGGAAACCTGAAGTTCTTAGAAGTCCTCTTCTCTAGGAGAGCTTTTCAGTGTGTGATTGATTTTGCTCTTTCCAAGGATCAAATCCTAAATTTAGGGGAAATTACTTAGAATTGTATCACTTGGGGCAAATGTTCTTGCCCTAGAGCAGGGGTTGGCAGGTAAGTTTGGCCTTGGGCCAAAATTTTTCCGAGCAACTGAATGGTGGGCCAAAACATCACATCAATCAAAAACATTTTTTCTTTCTCTCTCTCTATCTCTTTTTTAAAACCCCTTTTCCCTTATCTATAGACTACTTTTATATTGTGTGAACACAAAATGTAGACTAATATAAGAAAGTAATTTGTTTTAAATAAAGTAACTTCATTTCTCAGACTATTAGTTTGTTATTACTGCTTCAGTTCCGCTGTGGCTGCTTTATAAAACTGCTTATAATAGTAACTTGTTTATAATATAGCTTCTGTTTCTAATCAGCAACTTAACTGTCTTTTAAATCATCATAAATGTGCCATAGCCAACTATATTTTTTCCTCCACACATTTAATAAAAATCTAAGTAATTTCCATTTTAAAAATAACCACTTCTTTGAGCCCAACTGTAATAAAGACTTATAAAAAAAAGATTTTCAGGGCAGGGCTATGGTTGTCGTTTTTTGTGATAGCAGCTAAATAATTCAAATTTTTTTTTAAATAGTCCTTTTCAGGGACTTGTTGGGGCTGAAAATCAGCCCAGGATTTTTTTGGACCAGACCGGCCGAATGTCTTTCATCAGAGGGGGGAGGGGGGTGATAGTGGTGCTGCTTGATATTTTCAGCCTCCCCCAGTCAGACTAACACAAGCCACCGCGCTGCAGCCGCCAGCCGACTATTTTGTCAGCTGCGCGGCCGTGATGTTCGCGATTGCGGTGGCTTGTGTTAGTCCGACTGGGAGCGGCTGCTGATTGATATTTTCAGTGGCGCGCACTGCGGTCACCGGCCGTCTAGGTGTGCCGGCCGTTCAGGAGCTTTCCCGGTTTCCCCGATGGCCAGCACGTCCCTGCCCTTTTTAAATCAGATTTTCAATTTCATAGCGGGCCAGATATTATAAGAGATGGGCCAGTTTTGGCCCGCGGGCCGTTAGTTGCCGACCGCTGCCCTAGAGGCTCAGAGAACATGTGCCTTTGCTTTCAATGACAATAAATCAAGTAGCAACCAAAGGTGGACTGTTGGAATTAAAGGGATATGCCAACTTTTTTTTGTTTTCATGTCTTGCCTCACTCCTGAGTCCATGGCAAGCAGACAGATACTATTCTTTCAGCCGTGCATGCAGTAACAAGGAAGAGACAGGCAGAGCTCACCCACCGCTAATTAGCTTAGCTATTACTTCTACATTTGTTTTTGACACCAACCCTTTTTCAACAGAGTTTGGTCCGTCCCATTCCACCCCTTACCCCTTGGTTTTGTGTGTTCACGTCTAGTGAAGGGTGTCCCAATACTCCATAGGGCTAAGGGGAAAGGCTAAGACAAAGGGCTACACAGCCCTCAAAACGACGACATACGTGGGCCTCACTTGAAAGGAAGGGGTATGAAAATTTCTCATAATATACTGCGACAAGAAGGCAGAGCAAGACCGAAGGAAGTGCTTAATTATCAGTAATTATTAAATCATCAAGTAAATATTAATCATATTTTGAATTGTTGGTTGTATTTTAAAATTTCATGTTATAAAGAGCTAGCTTACGCAGATGTAGTTATGGCTATTGTCGCATCTGCCTGCGTCACAGCCAGCGAGCGGCTCTGGGTGATGATGTAGCAGGAATTGAAGCGGTGTCTCGTTTCTCAGGGGCTTGTTTCACCCCTTCCTCTTGGCCCTCAAAACGGAGGGTTAAGGAAAAGGGGTGGACAAAGGGGTAAGACGAAGGGGTATTGGGATTCACCTTTAATATTCAGGGATTTGACTCATCCAGGAAAGAATTAACTCTGGCTTTCTGACATTTTGCCAACACAAAAGTCTGAACTCCCTTCAATTTGCTGCCTTAAAGGTGTAGTCAGCGATCTTCTAATCTTCTAATCTAAAGCACTATTTGTCAAAATCTCCGTGTTTCTCCTCTCCATCCACAAGATGTCACCACTGACAGCATGTTGAAAAAAAGTCTGGTTTCAATACACAGCCTTGGCTCTGAATTTCAGCAGGTAAATACTGTGGCTCGGGCCGAGTCACCAAAACAGAGTACACCCCCCACATCCAGGGGGCGATCATACTCATGCGCAAATCAGACAGAGGGGGGAGTGGGAGTCGTAGGTTGCGTAGCATGCGCAGTTAGCGTAAGAGAGATACAATAGGTGCAGTAGCAATGGCTGAAAAACAGCCCAAAAGAAAAAGGTCAGAGGAGCGGAAAGTGAAAAAGAAGGGCTATGACCATGAAAGAGTGAAGACCCGGGTCAACATTGGTGTTGCTTTCTGATGGTGGAGGGAACTCCGCGAACTGAAAAACCTGAAAACGGACGCGGATGTGGCCGTCTTTCTGCTGGATAGGTAAGCAACATTAGCTCTGTGGTGCTTCACATAACAGTAACAGCCGTCTGGCATTCATCTTATTGTCTAATCTGCCAGAATGTACTGTTGTGATGTTATCAATAACGGCAGTCGAGTTGTCTGACGAGTCAGGGTTACCTTAGCTACATTGGTCAGCTACGCAGTTTCTACGGCCGTTTCCATGACGATGCACGTCCATCAGCTTTCGGGGGTGGAGCCAGGGGTGAAGGGAGAGGCGGGTCTAAATTTGTTTATCAACAACCTCTCCACTCATTTTCGCTGACTACACCTTTAAACTGTCCAACTACAAAAATACTGAAATACCACTTTATAAGAGGCATGGGCTGCTAGTGGTCCATTTCTGATTTGACATTTTTTACACACGTAGTAATAATGATTGATTTCTTCGAACCATTTTTACCAGAAAAAAAAAACATGTAGAGGACTTTCTGACTTTAAGGCATATTCCTCTGAACAAAACCATCCACCTTTAACTTCATGCGTGCTGTTTTTGTTCCAAAAAAAGTCCCAGTTCTTTATTAATACATCCTGGACCTCCGTGTGAATCCTTGAACTGCTTGAAGGATCAGAGATCTGCTGACGCACGAGCAGCTCTGTTGTTTCGGTGTGAAACGACACTCTGATGGAAAGATGACTCACTGGTTTGATTAAAAAACTCCACAAGATCCTGCCCTCATCACTCAGCATGGATTCACCGAAACGTTCTTCTAACGTCGCGGAAGACAGGCATGTCCTCGGGAGCTCTTTTTAACTTCTTCTCAAATCTCTCACATCATGACAAAAACAGTCTGTTTATAGAATCAGCATTATACTGGATTAGTCACCCTCTTTTGTTAAAGGGATACGTCAACATTTTTTCTGTTTTCATGTCTTGCCTCATTCCTGATTCCATGACAAGCAGGTTGACGCTATTCTTTAGACTGTGTGTGCAGTAACAAGGAAAAGATTGGCAGAGCTTGCCCACAGCAAATTAGCTGAGCTCAAACACTTGGAGTCAATGGGAAAAGGTAGCCTGCCTCTGCCTACAGTCATCAGATAAACACTTAAGGGTCCTGTGTGGTTGTTGTGACTCTTTTTTGTTTTTACTGTGTCATGTTACGTTATCTATTTTTTTGTCTAAGATTCGCACTTTATGTAATTTTGAAAGAAATACATATGAAACAAAACCGCAGGGTGCATGTGTAAACCACCGTGGACATGCTTTGTTTTGCTGACCTGCTCACAAGTAAAATATGCCAACATTTTTCTTTATTTTTTTGTTTTTTTGTGTCTTTCATCACTCCAAAGTCCATGACAGCAGATAGACACCATTCTTTCAACTGTGCGCGCAGTACCAAAGAAAAGACGGCGCTAATTAGCTTAACTCAAACACTGGGAGTCAATGGGTAGTGTTAGCCTGCCTCTGCCTACAATCTTCAGATAAACTTCAGAAACTCTGAATGGTCCTTGTTGTGACCTTTTTCTCTTTTTTTTTTACACATAATGTTACGTAAGCTTTAAGACAAAGATTAGCTCTGAAAATGTTTTTTGTAAAAAATCAGTGCCTTTGATTTTTACAAGCACGTTTGCGGTGGTTTGCACACGCACCCTTCTTTTTAGTTTTGTGTGTGTTTCTTTCGAAAATTACATAAAGTGCTAACCTTAGTCCAAAAACATAGGTAGAGTAATTAGAAATGAGTCACAACACGTGCACAAGACTGTTTAGAGTTGCAGAAGAGTTTATCTCATGACTGTAGGCAGAGGTGGGCTAACACTACCCATTGACTTCCAGTGTTTGAGCTTTGCTAATTAGAAGCGGGTGAACTCGGCCCACCCCCCGTGTTAATGCATGTACAGTTGAAATGTTTGTTTCTGCTTTGTGAGGGTGACGCCATATATGAAAACAAAAAAAAAAGTTTGTGTATCCCTTTAAGTGAGCTTCTCTCTGTGGTTTTGCTCCTTAAAACTAAGAGTAAAAGTTTGTTTGTCCTTGTCTCTTCCTTGTGATTTCACCTGCTGACTGAAACAGCCAACAGCGATGTCCATAAGTAACATCATCTATCATCGCAGGAAACTAAAAGTCATGAAATAAAAGTCTCCTTGAGAAAAAACACAAACATCCTTGTTCACTAACTGCTGTGTAAATTTCATATTTATCATGCCTGAAGGCGAGTTCTCGTTATGTAATATCATAACCACACGACATGATGTTGTCTTCGGTCTCATGAACAAACAGTGTGGTACACGTGAGGAGTTCATTTCAAAATTTTAACAGCCATGACGAAAGACAAACATTTTGTCAAACATGAGAAGATAAAATGAAAATATTGCAGATAAAAACACTTTTCGATTCAAAAATGTATCTGACATTTTTATTAACACTCAAACATGTGACAACGCTCATGATAATTTTAACTTAATGAAGGTAAAACAAATGAAATTAGTGAAAACAAAAAATAAAGGCTTACAAATTTACACTATTAACAATATCTAGATAATAACTTTAAATATAGATGCACGGTTGGTAAGGCACACTTTGACAGTAAGGATACTGCACTAATTTTGTTTAAGAAGATTGTAAAACATAAACATAAAGTAATCCGAGCACGAGTCTAACTCTTAGCCCCTCTTAGTAAGCTAAAGCAGATTTGGCTTTCGATTGGTGTGCTCTAATGTTTACTGCGGCTGCAGACATTCAAAGACACAGGCTTGAAATGTGTCTTCTAGCTGAGGGGTGGAAAATCCCCTAATGCAACCTTTTCCAGCCTGAGACCCACCCTAAAGATAAGGAGTTTTATGGAGGGCTACTTAAGTAATAAAAATGCTACAAATTCACAAAGAATCCCTTTAAGAACAAATTATTTTAAGGATTTTTGAAAGTAATCGACAACAGTAAAAAGCTATAGTTAAACCACAGTGGATATCTTCAGTTATTGCTTTTTCTATTCAAAAACATATCTGACATTTTTATAAACACTCAATCATGTGACAACACATGATAATTTTAACTTAATGAAGGTAAAACAAATGAAATTAGTAAAAACAAAAAACAAAGGCTTACAAATTTACACTAACAATATTTAGGTTATGACTTTAAATGTAGATGCACGGTTTATAAGGCACACTTTGACAGTAAGGATACTGCACCAATTTTGTTTAAGAAGATTATTAGACATAAACATGAAGTTATCCGAGCACAAGTCTAACTCAAGTGTAAATGTAGAACATGAATGAACAAGCACAGAGTGAAAAAGTGAAACCTGCGTTCGTCCACAGACCCTGAAAGAGGAAGTGATATTACAGGACTAACTTCCTTCCCATAATGCAGTGCGTGACTTGTAGTAGCGGCACCAGCTGCCATTTTGTGTGATTTGTCCTGTGTACTGCAACGTGAACATGAAACAATCCAAAGGAAATATTTAAATTTGTAGTAGTTTTTTTTGTGTGTGTGTGAATTGAGCTTCAATTTGACTTTTTTTTGCACATACTAGAGCTGGGTGATTAATCAGATATTAAGATTATTCTGGTTCTAGTCCTGTACCCAAAAGTTATCTCAGATGTTAGATTTCGGCGTGCCTGTTAGCTGCTCACATGCCCATGTATTTCTCCCATAATGAAGCTAATTCTGGAGTCTTTAAACTGTATAAACTTCAATTTAATCTTGTTTTTGTTGTTGCACATATTAGAGCTGGATAATTAATCACATTTTAATCACAATTATTCTGGTCCATAATGTCCCCAGAACATACAATATTTATATTTCTGTCCCCAAAAGCACTCTCAGATGTAAATTATGGTCTACCTACTTACCCCTCTGTTTCAGCCGTGCATAAACAGTTCTGTTTATGTGTAAATCTCTTAATGAGCTTTGTCTGACCACGACCTTCTCAGAAAATGAATGTAGCTTTCCCTTTTAATTGATGTGCTCTAATGTTTACTGGGGCTACACAGACATATCTAGACACTTCTTCTCTAATGGAGCTAATTTGGGGATCTGCATAGGAACTTCAATTTCATCTTCCTCTACTTTGCACATATTAGAGCTGGATAATTAATAATATTTTAATCAAGCTTATTCTTGTCCCAGTCGCATATCCGAAAATCACCTTAGATGTTGGATTTTGGCGCGCCTTTTAACTCCTCTGTTTCAGCCCTGCAATGAAAAGGCTGTTTATTTGTAAATCCCTAGTGAGTTGTAACCTGACCACAACATTCTCAGAAAATGATTGCAGCTTTGACTTTCAATTGATGGATGTGCTCTAATGTTTACTGTGGCTACTCAGACATGCCCAGATAGTTCTCCTCCGCTGGAGCTAATTCTGTGGGGTCTTTATATGAACTCTAAATGTACCGTTTACTTTTTTTAACTGCCTTTTTACAACTATGAAAACTGAGTAACCAGGGGTAAAAGATTCCTGTCACATGACATGTAAGTTTTATTGATTTATTTTATAATTATTAAATTAAGATGCTTGTATTTTACACATATATTTCTATATTTTACCCAGTCTTTGGTGTTCAAAATTATTGTTTCAAAGGCATATACATACGATGTGCTGTATATTAACTTAAGTGAGTAATCATGTTTTATTATTTTGATTTAAAGGTGCTATGAGGAGAATCTATTTCCAGTGACATAAAGACTCTGCTACCCATGAGCACACGCAGCAACTGTCGTAAAGACGGAAGCCAAAGTGTGCGTTTGTCGTGATGCTAATAAATGCAGCTTGGACCTTCCTAAGAGCTCTGCATTGATTTACAACTTCTTTTTTCAACTTACAGGATGCAAAGCGACGAGGTAATGTATCTCTTTCTGGTGACGTAGCGGTAGTTTTTGATGTGTGACAACAAGCAATTTTTGGAAAACTTAGTATTGTAGTTTTGTAGCTGGCTATATATCGCTACTTACAGCCTGGTGCTCTAAGACGTGTCAGAATAATATAAATTTGCTCTAGTTTTAATTGTCTTGTTCCTGAAGTTGAGTATCCAGGCCAGTCCAGCCCTGTCCGACCCGACCGCTAAGCTAAGGAATAGCATTTATAGATAACCTATTTTGATGCTATAAAACTCATCTCAAAGTGTGTATTTAGATCAGGCATATATCTAAAAGTGCGACTTTTTATTAATTACTTAGAAACTCCTCATAGCATCTTTAAATATCTATTATGATGAGTTTTGATATACTTGAGCAGACCTAGCATAAACACTGTATATGGTGTATATGTATATATATTGAAAATCAGGTAGTATTGCCACACATTAAGAGTAGTAAATACCTTCGTACGCCACTAATAACAACAATTTAAATGTGTTTATATGCCACCCACAATAACTCATGTTTCTGTAGTAAATATTTTTCTGACTCTACATCACGTGGAGTTTTCCTGACAGCACTGAACTTTTGGAGAAAAACATCTGACCCTGCCGAGCTGAAGAACAGTGAAAGTTTAAAGTCGGCCTAAAAAGAGATGCTGTAAAAGAAAGGTCCATGGCAGGTAATTACAGGGAACAGACAGCCAGAGACGGAAGGGGTGTGTTTGATGAATAGTTTAATGTCCAAAGAAAAGGCTATTCTAGGTCGTCTACTCCACCTCCTTCACTCAGACTCTGGGATCGACTCTTTAACGGGCTCTCTTCCCGTGAGGGGTCCGAGTCAGCCAGCCGATCAGGATTCGTCTCAGACTCTGCTGTTGTTGAAGTTTCCAAGGAGCTCTGTGCGTATGCGTTGTGTGCTCTGTGTGAGTGTGTGTTCCTGGCTCAAGCTGAAAAGCCCTGAGGTGTTCATTAGCCGAGGCCCCGGGGCCCTGGACTCAGCCCGCCGAGGCTCTAACCGCTGCAGTGGCCAGGCTTAAACAGTAAAGCCCCACGGTGATCGGGCTCGGTGATGAAGAGGGAGGAAGGAGTCGAAAACAAGCCCGAAGGATCACAGAATCTGGAATGAGGTTCGTCTGATTGACATTCGAAGAAGGCTGCTGTAAATATCAAAACAATCTCGTGGCAGCAAAATAAAAACCCAGCATCAAAGTTAGCATTGTGCTAGTTTTCTTGACAAAAATTTCACTTCATTCTTTGATCACTGCTGATAATAACGTCTTTGGGGGACTAAAAAACTGTAAAACTTGCAAGTTTTTCCCCCTCATAACCAACAAATCCAACTTTCACAGTTTTTAAGCTTGAACAGAATCAGTAAGAGAGAAAAGCTGTCAGAAACCTACTATGGATAGCCCCACATATGGCCTATAAACCCCCTGTTTCACCCCTGCAAAGAAAAAGCTGTTTTTTGTGTAAATTCCTTGTGAGCTGTGCCCCTCTTATTAAACCAAAGCAGATTTGGCTTTCAATTGGTGTGCTCTAATGTTTACTGCGGCTGCACACACATTCAAAGACACTGGCTTGAAATGTGTCTCCCAGCTGAGGGGTGGAAAATCCCCTAATGTAACCTTTTTCGAGCCTGAGACCCACCCTAAAGATAAGGAGTATTACGAAGGGCTACTAAAGTAATAAAAATGCTACAATTTCACAAGAAATCCCTTTAAGAACAAATTATTTTAAGGATTTTTAAGTTTTAAAGTAATCAACAACAGTAAAAGCTATGATTAAACCACAGTGGATATCTTCAGTTACTGCCCATTAACCCCTCTGTTCCACCCCTGCAACGGAAAGGCAGTTTTCATGTAAACTTCTGTTACACTGTGCCCCTCTGAGTAAATGAATGCGTCTTGCTCTAATGTTTACTGCGGCTGCACAGACATTCCAGGACACTGGCTTAGAAAGTGTCGCCCAGCTGAGGGGTGGCAAATCCCCTCATGACATCATTAGGGGACTATTTTCAAATGGAGTGGGCATATTTTCTAAAAGGCGGAGCAAGTAACAGAGGACGAGTGTGTTTTTCTAATGTTGGAATGTTTTGCTGATTTTGGTATGATATGGTAATCATTGAAAGTGGGGGCCCCGAAGCAGAAAATTGCTGAATTGATTGCTAAATACTAATTAGAGGGCGTGGGTATAAATAAGATTAACTTCCACTAACTCCTTTTCGGATATATGATTTATTTTACTACTTGATATGTTTTAATGTTTTGTTTTCATGCGTTTGGCTTCTGTAGAGTATTTTCTTTTTTCATGTCTGTCCACTGCTGTGTTCTATTTTTTGTGTATTATTATCATCATTATTATTAATATATTATTATTATGACTATTATTATTATTGTTGTTATTATTTTGTCCAAAATAAACTTTACTAATACTACTAAAGATGAGGAGTGTTATTGGGGGCTACTTCCTTGATTTAATGTTCTTAAGTAATAAAATATTAAAAATTTAAAGAAAAAAATTAATAAAACTTTACATTTTTCTTTTAGTTATCCCTAACAATATTTTCTTTTACCACATATTAATACATAGAATGACATTTTTTTAATGCATGTTCAATTATTTATTTTCTGTGTCAGCATCAATGTAATGACCATACAGGTCAAAGTTAAGGAAAATTAATTTTTAAAACTGAATGTATGTTACATTTGCTATATTTGTATTTATTAATTGTCATTCATCAGCAAAAATATGGCTGAAATTTTAAAACTATCTATTTAAAGTTCTGTGTGTGTATCATCAGTAACTATGAAACTATGGCTAATTTTGGTATCTCACTGGCTAGCATATAGCTTCTAAGCTAAAGGAGTAAATAACATCACCCTGTAGCCAAACTTAGCAAAGTGCTAATTTGGTCTCTAGTTTTTTGGACTTCAGTGTTCCTGTTAGGAAATGACAGCTGAGTGGTTACATTCAGAAAAACAAACAGAATTGTCATTTTTAAAGTACATCATTTTATTTTCCATACAAATATTTCAGTAGTTAGAAATGATTTGGCAGGGAAAAAAACAATAAAAGGGGAGCAGTGAACCTTCATGTAGCCGAACAGATAGCTTATTAGCATCAAACACTCCTTAGAAAGTGAAGCATCAAGCCTCAATTAATTCACTTTAAGGCACATGAGCAAAATGCAGATTGAACTAATGTCACAAGCAACAACAGTAACACAAAATCTGACCTATAAACGGAACAAAACATGATCTCTGAGGACGGACGGACGGCCTCTGTGGGTTTAGTCTGAATGATTTGACCTTTGCGGCACAAAGTTTAAGTCAGATGAAAAACTGTGGAAGGGAGGGAATTAATCGAGTGTTTTTCTGCTGTTTTAACCTTCGGTGACCTGCTCAGGATTGCATCTGATTTTCTGTGGAGTAACAAATGAATGTGCATTAATTTACGTAATTAAGAAAGGGGTAAACTTATTGTTCTTGATTCCAGAAAAATCAATAAGCGGAAAATGAGCTGCATCCAGCTGTTATACCTCAGCATCGTCCACTTTCCTCTATAATAAATCAAAAATTATGCAAAGAAAGAAAATATAAATAATTGGAAAAAAAGACAGGTTATAAAAATGTGCTTTGACCTTCTTCAAGAAGTCACAAGACTCCCGAAAAAAAACAAGCCATGGCCAGAAATACAACCTCATGTGAGCCATTAGCTTTCAGGGTTGGAAAAGAACCAATCTTATTTTTAAGAACATTTTTTTTCTAACCAGCAGCTTGTGTTGTGCTATGTGATACAATATGTGGGCTACTAGCAATTATGTCACATTTTGTCTCCTGCAATTCTACATTCAAATTTCTAGGAACTGCTGAGTTGCTGCTAAAAAAAAACAATTTGGTAAAATTGCTGATTCAGCACTTAGCAACATAGAAAGTGGCCAATTTTAATATGAAAAACCGGGAAATAAAACATGTTACCATCAACATTTTATAATGGAAGCAATGTCATGGAAAAAAAGGAGCAATTAGTGTCAAAGTTTGTCTACCACAAATCACAACCTCCCCGTTCTTTATTATTCTTGACTCAGAAGTCCACCCATATATTCAGTTGTAGCCCATAAACCCCTCAGTTTCAGCCCTGCTCAGAACAGGCTTAAACAGAAAGAAGTGGGTGTAGATTTTGTCTTTCCAGGATTGTGCTCTAATGTTTGCTGTGGCTGCAAAGTCTTGCACTTTCCACTGGGACTGGAGCACATTTTGATGTTGTTGGATTACTTCCAAAATGCGATCACTTCTCTCTCAAAATTTCCTCCAAATCCATTCATTGAGTTACAAGCGTAAACTGCCAGTCTCCAAACGTGAGCATATCCTTAAAACAAATTCTTAAATCCACATCCAGATTTGGATCACCACCAGGATCGTATCACTTCTTTCTTGTGTCGTGACCAACATTACCTGAAAATTTCATCAGTATCTGTTCAAAAGTTTTTGAGTTATCTAGCTAACAGTCGCACGGACAAACACTAGCAAAAACATCATCTTCTTAACGGAGGTAATACCAGCAATGGCTTAAAAGCCTGAACCTTGCACAGCAGCTGGATCTGTATGGTCTGTAATCTACAACACTTGGGACGGCATAATTGGACTTCTTCAGAGCAGGGAGAGATGGTAGCTGCGAGAAAGATAGCAGCAGGAAGTGACAGCTAGCATAGCATAGGTGCTAACAGCTTCAGTAGCAGTTTTATCAGCTCTGGCGCACATTTTTGATATAACCTCTCTATAGTAAGGATAGTTTTGCTCCTCTTTTGCCATGTTCGATGAGTTTGTTTGACTCACTTTCTACACAACATAATCGTCCAATCACCTGCGAGATTTGCTTCTAGAAAGGTTCACCCTCACCCAAACACTTTCTTTACGCACTTTTCCAGATGGACTAGTGAAATATGTTGAACGGTCCATCTAGTGTGTGGTTATAAAATCCTAAAAGGCTCAATCAAAATTTGCTTTGTGTAATTTCATAGATTTTTCTTTGAGATGTAAAAAAGATTAAAATTAAGTGAATTTCTGTGAAAACTTGTGATTTTTGCTTTTACGCCATATTTCTCAGCCCTATTTTATCATTAGCTTAATTTTTATATTAATTATTTTTAACCATCATTATTATTTGTCATTTTTGTGGCTTTTTAGCTTCATTGATTGTGTAGAGACAGTAGATAGAAGACGTTGGAAAGAAGACTTGACCGAACTAGCTCACCAAATGTTTCCTTCAGTTTTTTTGACTCTCTGGCTGGTTGTCAAGCAAATCAATATGACAATAAACAAACCAGCTACATCTGGTGGCTTGTGCTTATTTCCAACCCTGAAAGCTTTACTCCAAAAAGGCAAAAAGGGGAAGAAGCAACTTGGTAAGTTTGTAACACCTCTTCAATGGCAGTATGGACGTGGCAAAGCCTGTCTGGACACATTGAGGACCACGGAGTGCTTCTAATACACCAGTTTTTTAAGAGCTAACAGGCTAATATGGCTGCTGGTGATATTCACAGTCAACGTCTTCGCGTCTCTTCATAAACTGGAAAGTTGCCTCCTTCACGTGGCAGACTTCACCTCCCATCAGTTTGAGCAGAAGTGGAAATTGTTCAAAACCATTCTGCTCCGTTTGTAAACAGTTCTCCTTCACTCGCCCAACGCTTCAAACACATCAGGTTTTCTTCCAGGTAAAGCTCCTTCACTTCCGATTTGGTCTCTCAGTCACTCAAATTCCTCCCCGGCGGTCGCGGCTTCCAAAGCGGCAAGAGCCTCGGCCACCATCGAGTCTGTGATGCTGTCCACGCACTCCTCGTCCTCCTCCATCCTCCCGTCCTCCTCGTCCTCGCTCCTCATCACGGAGATACCGCTCTCCACCGTGGACACGTCTGGAGTCTTTGGCAGTCTGCGCTCGTCCCTGGTGTCCGCTGAGGACAGGCTGGTGGTGCTGGTATGGATGTCCACAGACAGGATGCTCCCCTCGTCTCCCGTGTCGCAGGGGTACTCCGGCGTCCCCCCTACACCCTCGTCTACGTCGTCTCCTGATGGAATTTCGCTGTTTATCGTGATGGAGCTATCCCAGCCGTTCTTGGACACACGGAGCTCCCGCTCTCCGTAGCTCCTCTGGTTCTCGTACTCATGGATATTCGGGTAGATGGGCACCTGGCTTGGGCCTCGGTCCTGATTCGCCCATCTTGGCTCGGGTTGGATGATGTACACCTCTGTGGGCGGAGCGCTCCCCTGCCTGTCCCTTGCGGATGACGGTGCGGCGTGCAGTCGCTGGTTGACCTGGTTGTTGTCTGCCTCTAGCTTGAGCGTGCTGTCGTTGGACTTGCTGTAGCCCAGGTTGTGGATGCCCTGCTTCTGTTTGCTGGGGTCTCCGCCGGGGCCGGCACCCGAGAGGCGGTGGGGATGGTAGAGCGTGCTGTCCGAGGAGTCAACCTTCCTCCCATCCACCTGCACAGAGGGGTCGTAGATGTAGCTGAAAGAGTAAGAAACCAAGAAAATGTCATCTACAATCCTGAGGACAAAAAAGTCTTCTTTACTTGCATATACCATAAAAAAAAGGATTAAACACTGCCTGGCCAAAAAAAGTTGCATCCTGGATTTGACTAAGCAAATTGGTAAATAGGCAGAGAAAACATCAGAGGAGATTTAAAGAAAACTACTAAAACTAAGTTAAGAACTGTCCAACATATTAATAAAAACTGAAAGGATAGTGGGGAGCCATCGTCTTTGAGGAAGAAATGTGGTCGGAGTAATATCCCGAATGATCGTGATCGGCGATCTCTTAAACATTTGGCCAAATCAAATCAAAGAAAAACAACAGCAGAACTCACAAAAATGTTTAATAGTGTAAGTAAGATAATTTACCACATGCACAATGTGAAGGAAACTCAGGGGATTGGGACTGTGTAGCCTTAAGAAAACCGCTAATCAGTAATGCTAACTGAAAAAAGGCTTCAGTTTGCTAGCGAGCATAAAGATTGGACTCTGGAGGACTGGAAGAAGGTCATGTGGTCTGACGAGTCCATATTTACCCTGTTCCAGAGTGATGGGAGCATCAGGGTAAGAAGAGAGGCCGGTGAAGTGATGCACCCATCATGCCTAGTGCCTACTGTACAACCCTGTGGGGACGGTGCTATGATCTGGGCTGCTGCGGTTGGTCAAGTCGAGGTTCAGCAACATTATGGCCCAAAGATTGAAGTTAGTGACTACCTGAATATACCGAATGACCAAGTTTTTCCATCAGTGGATTTTATCTTCCCCAATGGCACTCTAAAGTGACAATGCCAGGATTCATTTGGCTCAACTATTAAAGAGTCCAGACCTTAAATTCCATTGAGAATCTCTGGGATGTGCTAAAAAAGGCTTTTGTGTTCAGACTCTCATGTCATCAATACAAGATCTTGGAGAAAAATCAACGCAACTGGATGGAAATAAATCTTGTGACATTGCAGAAGCTTATCAAAACACTGCCACAGCAAATGTGTGCTGTAATCAAAGCTAAAGGCGGTCCAACGAAATACTACAGTGTGTAACCTTTTGTTTTGGTCTTTTTTTTTGGCCAGGCAGTGCATTTAACTTTTATGTTGTCTCTAATGTTTATCAAGTATTTATTTACTTCTCTATTCTTCACTTAATACAGAGTTAATCTAATGTTTTTTGAATACCATCCAGCAGATTTATTGATACACTGACTGGCTTACCTATTCGTGCAACTGGAGCACCCCCCATTTTGTGATTTGTATGTGTTCTTGTGCTTGGATGACTCTCCTTCCCAATTTTTTTTTTCTCCTAATAGTTCATTTCACTCCTCTATTTCCTGATTGACTATTCTCTACATAATAATTATTAAAATTGTTTTGATCTTATCTTTCTTGTACTTACTATTGTTACCTGTTTTTTTTTTTTTTTTTTTAATTCCTGTTGCTGTAGTCGGTGTCGACTACTGTGTCTCTGTTTATTAGCATGTCTGTATGATTTTGAAAATTTTATAAATAATAAAAAAAAAATCAAATACTTTTTTGCAGCTTGGTGTGAACACAGCTTAACACTCTGGTGTCACAAAATGTTGAAAGAATTTTGTGTTTCGACTGAAACATTTTCGAAACAGTTGTGGAAAAGGCAGTAGGCCGTGATGACCTGCTTGCTTTAACAATGTTTGTCCTGTCATGTGACTATTTCATATGCTAACATTGAGATTGCTGTTAAAAGCAAATACTGTCCAGCTCCGACCACACTGATTTATACCCCCATAAAATTCTTGCTGCTGACAGACACTTTGCTAAAACAGCAAAATCTGATAACAGATAAATGGAGAAATAAAAAGAGAGAGAGCAGCGACAAACTCTTCAATGTGACAAAAACAAATGAAATACACGGTTGTTAGTGGAAATAAAAATAATGAGCTCTTGATTTAGAACACTGCGCGGTTCATTAGGATGAGTGACGGGAGACATTTCCTCCTGATAATGTTTTTATTCATCACGTGATACAGCACTGATGTGTAATCCTTCATCACAGCTCTATTTGAGAAATGAGGATTTTAACATGTAAGAATTCTCTTCCCTGTAGGACGATGGAGGTCAACAAAGGTCTCAGTCTATGCCTTTAACAGCCCTCATGGTGGTCTGATCCCCACTTTAGAGGATTTTCTTCAGGATCAAACTCAGACGAGTGTTTGCAGCGTTGGTAGAGGGCTTTTATTTTGCAACAGACTGTCAGACATCCCCCGCTGCGAGAGCCTCGTGTTTTTATCACCTGTCTCGCCTCCCTTTTCATTTGTTTTCTCCTCCGCCGCCGCACCTCGCCAGGAGCCTCCACACCGACCTCCTTCCTCTCAGCGTCGATCCACCGCAGCATCTAATCTACGATCCCTTTGCACTTGACTTCTCCTTGATTTGAGCTCTCTCCCTCGAGCCTTTTTTCCACCCCTTGCCTCCTCTTTCCGCAAGTTTTCTTCTAGTTTCTCCCCCTCAGACTTAAGCAGATAACTTTCGCACGTATTGATTTATTCGGCCGAGCAGACGCACAAACACACAAACAGCTCCCTCCCACACGTTTATAGCCTGGATCTGACGCACACACACGCTCACCCTCTGACTTTACTCTCGCCCCGCGGCCCCCTCCTCTGTCTGGCTGCTCAGTGGAAACCTGAGAAAATGAATGTTTTCCATTTCTCGCTCACTCCTGGGCGCTGCATCCTGGCTGCCAAGGTGAAATTTCAGCTTTCGGATAAAGCCACCAGCAGACGAGGTGCTGTTAAAAAAAGGCGGTGACTCATAAAGGTGGACAAAAGCGAAAATGAAACTGTATTTTTACCATCGACAGGAGGCCTCTTTTTCTGTTGGACTCTGTCTTGAAAAATGAAACTTGTGCTGGCGACACCTCTGCTTGTCAGTGAAGCGGATTTAGGCGAAAGTGACACGACAGAAAGAGTCGAAACATGTATAAAATATTTGCAACGCTGAATCAGTTTTGTGTGCTGTCATAGCTGGTGTAAGTCAGAGAGAGAAAAGCCTCTCTGCAGAGTTAAGCCCCAAATTTAAAAACCAAAAAAGTTTTTAGCATATGAGTGAAAGCAGCTGATTGTCGGGACATCCTGCTCCCCTCTCTGACGGGATTCCCTCTCCTCTGTGGGTTTTCTTTATTAACAGGAGCTCTTCTTCTTCTTTAGGGGGAGCCTCCATCTCAGACAAAGCCCTCATCTTTTGCATCTGTCTTTACTCGCGGCTCAAACACACGTTTGAGGCTCGTGACACTTTGGCTTTCAGGCCTGGTGAGTGTGTGGTCTGTTCTGGATTTCTCTTTTTATGATTTTTACCTTAAAAAATCTTCCCACAAGTGATTCATTGTATAGCTAACCAAGCTAAACTTGAAAGAGAAAAACAGAAAGTCTTAAAGGGACTGTGAGGAGAATCTATTTCCGGCTACATAAAGACTCTGCTACCCATGAGCACATGCGGCGACTGTCATAATGCTGCGTTACAGTAACCTCGGAACTGGGAGTGACATCATCTCCGACTTATCGGTGTTCCAGTTGAAGTCGGAAAAAAACATGCCGATCTTCCAGGCTATTGTTAGCTGTTGTTAGCACGCCCTGTGTTGTTGTATGAAGAATGTGATTATCACTATGGCAGCATTTTTGTAAATACAAGTCTAACAATACGATGTATACAGCTGATCTAGAGCGACACACCCCAGTCAGAAGTGCAGATAAATTGATTATTAGAGGAGTTAAATAACTGTTCACACTGGGGGCATCCACCTTCGATTGTCAACTCGGGGTTGGCGAGGTTTCACCGAGTTCCCAGTAGGAAATTCTGACTTCAGGGGACGTTCCAATTGTAGTTTCCTACTTGGAACTCAGAAATTCCAACTTCCGAGTACAACTGGAATGCACCACAAGCCAAAGCGTGTCATTTGTTGGGTTGCTAATAAAAATGCAGCTCGGACCTTCCTCAGAACTCTGCATTGCTTTACAACTTCTTTTTTCAACAACTTACAGGATGCAAAGCGACGAGGTAATGTATCTCTTTCTAGTTACGTAGCGGTAGTTTTTGATGCGTGACAACAAGCAATTTTTGGAAAACTTAGCATCGTAGTTTTGTAGCTGGCTATATATCGCTACTTACAGACCGGTGCTCTAAGACGTGTCCGAATAATATAAATTTGCTCTAGTTTTAATTGTCTTGTTCCCGAAGTTGAGTATCCAGGCCAGTCCAGCCCTGTCCAACCCGACTGCGAAACTAAGGAATAGCATTTATAGATAACCTATTTTGATGCTATAAAACTCATCTTAAAGTGTTTATTTCGATCAGGCATATATCTAAAAGTGAGACTTTTTTGTAATTACTTAGAAACGCCTCTCAGTCCCTTTAACAGACAAGGCAAACTGAACTTTTATTTTGAAAGGCATACACAGGAATTACAGTTCAGCTGTTTTTTAACTTGTCTTTAGACACATCTTTCAATACCAGCTTAGCATTTTTTTTCTAAATGAAGTGCTGTCAACCCAAGCTTTAAGGTCTTGTTTGCACTTAATGCTGTCAGGCAATAAGTGGTGACTTCTACTTCTTGACAATAATTTAAAGTCACCACTTTTTTTTCTCTAAACCACTGCATAATCAACCAGAAAACATAAAAAACAGCCAATCATGTCCTACTAGAAATGTAAAAAATCAATGTATACAAGAGACAGATCACTTTCACCTCCGCCACTATTGTTTACAAAGCTGACAACAGAAGTTTAAAAGCGTTCAGGTAGCTGATTGTTCTGTCCTTACAGGCCGTCAGCTAATGTAGTAGTTAGGTTATGTTGTGGTATCAAGGGCAAATGTGAGCCAACTTGTAAAACAAACTTTCAGCGAAACACATCGAAGTTGAGTGAAAATATAATTTCGATTGAGAAATGCTTCACTGCCGTCATTTGTTCTTTATTTAAACGGATACGCCAATTTTTTTTTGGTTTTCCTGTCTTGCCTCACCCCTGAATCCATGACATGCAGATACACATCATCCTCTCGGCTGTGCGTGCAGTAACAAGGAACTAGCCAACCACTAATTAGCTTAGTTCAACAAAAAACAAACTACTCCACTGCCTCAGCTTCTCTTCGTGTACTCTCAGCTTCCAAAACATTGAGTTCCTCCTCAGTATGTTCTGGTTCAAATAGATAAGTTCATGGATCTTTGTCAGTTCTGAAGAAATCTGCATCTGTGGTGGTTTGCACACAGGCCCTGAGGTTTTTTTCTTCTTCTGAAAAGCACATAAATTGCTAAACTTAGTCTGTCAATACATAACGTTACATAACATGGCAAGAAAAAGGAGACACTACATGCAAACAAGATCGTTTTAAGTTGCTGAAGAGTTTATCTGATAACTGTAGGCAAAAGCAGGCTAATGCTACCCATTGACTCCCAGTGTTTGAGCAAAGCTAATTAGCACTGGGCTCGTGTTGCCCATCTCTTCCTTGTTACTGCACACAGTCTAAAGAATGGTGTCTATGTGCTTGTCATGGACTCTGGAGAAAGGTAAGACATGAAAACAAAGAAAAATGTTTGTGTATCCCTTTAATAAAGAAATCAGTAAATTAAAAAAATCAATGACTAATCCTTGTCTATAATCATGAGCTCAGTGTTTGTCAAAATAATCACAATTATATTTTTCTTCCCTAGTCGAGCACACTTTCACAGACAGAGAAAATCCTCAGGAATGGATAAGCAGGGTTCCCACTCTTTTCTAGAAATCATTTTCCAGGACTTTTTCCAGTGTCACATAACCAACTCAAGTTACATTGTTGCTGTGGGCAGTTTTCAATTCCAGTTAGACTTCTAAAAAACAAGATTAGAGGTTGATGAACAGTATATCGAGCTATTGATCATACTGATCTTAGAATTTCTTTGTTTCTAACTCTCCAGCACGAACACTGTCTGTTAGGTATCTGTTTAGTCTGGCTTTTATGTGACTTACTATTTTATGTTTATGGTTATACGTATTTTTTAATCTTTATTTACTCTGCTTTGTTTTGAATAGATTTTATTAATTTAACCTAAATTTTATTTTTGTCATTTTTTATAATTTCTTTTTGTTCCCATTGTTTTGAGTTTTTATATTTTATGCCTTAACTTCGATAATTTTTACCTACTCACATTTTCTGGCTACGTGTACATTAGCTACAAAGTACATTTTTACTTCATTTCCCATGTTTCAAGCTAGAAGGAAGACAAATAATTTTCCAGGACAATTTAAGCTTTTCCAGGACATTTCACTTTTTTCCTCATTTTCCATTTGTTTTCCATGACTGGAAAATTGGGCAATCATTTTCCAGGTTTTCCAGGACGCGTGGGAACCCTGATAAGGGAGTTGTTAAGAACTGGATCGATAAGCAGAATCATTAATGGTTTTGAAATAAAAAATAATCTTATCAATTCCCTTTTCAGAACTATTCATAATCAAAATCCACAGTAATATCTATTGAAACAAGCTTTGTATTACGATATCATTTTATCAACTTTAAGATACTCACGGCTAAAGCAAACAAAGAGAAAACTTCATATAAAGACTGCAGTTAACTTTTTCATTTGAAAACACAGATTCAGTGTAAGTCTGACATTTTCAAGTGCCAGTGTAATGAAGCCTCTGCTTGTTACAAAGTGGGCGTGTCCTCTGTGCTGATACTGAAACCACTCTCTTGACCCAGTAACCCACAGGCCCACCCTGCCAAACCCCAAACACCACTAAGCCTAGAAATGTGACACTTCAGACAATTAGGGAGGTATGTGTGAGCGTGTGTGTCACAAGCATTCACATGTGCGTCTCTGACACGGGGAAGAAAAAAAAAGGTGCAGCAGAGGAGGGGGATTACGTCTCTGGTATGCGAGTAACAGCGGGGCCTTTCATTAATCTGCTATCAAAATCTTGTTTCCCATCCGGGTTTGGCTCCTCTCTCCAGCTCGCGAATCGAGGGGGACGTCCAACCCAGACAACGTCGCCGGTCAGCTTTTAATGAATAGACAGGCCGCCAAAGAAATACAGTAACCAAGGGTGATGGCTATTGGCATATTGACTCCAGGTTTGTACAAAGAGCCCACGTGAGGCTGAGAGAGCAGACGTATTATAAATGGAGCTCTCACTATCTGCATGAAACAAGACAAGAAATCATTAATGTGGCTGAGGAAACATTGGAGCTGACAGAGTGGAGCTGCAGATAAGAAATCTAACGCGAGAGGTTGTTACTGAGGAGACGGAGCACATTTAACACGATGATCAGACATTACAACCAAATGGACGGGCCAGTAAACACTGTTACCTTTAATTTACACCAGTGCGGGACTGGAAAACAAATCAGGCAACAAACCGAGCTACCTTTAAATGTGTCACGTTATGCTTTTTCAGAACCCAAAATAGACCTTTTGACATTTTATAGGGGCGGACAGCATGACCTAAATATGATATCCCTGCATTCTTTTATGCTCTTTGCAGGTAACAGTCTTATATCCCAGCATAACAAATTCAATTGCAAACATTTATAATTTTCAGTATCAGCAGCAGTGTTAACTTTGACAGCACTTTTTAATTATGTTTTAGTACAAGTCTGCTGTCTAAAATATCTTTTAGTTTTAGTCATAATTCAGTCATTTAAATTGTTTTAATTTTAGTCTGGTTTTAGTGGATGAAATTCCACAACATTTTAAGCTACTGTTAATTAACTTGACCAAATCATAAAGTGTAAAGTGTAAGGCATTTTTTATGTTTCCTTTAACTTCTGAAGTCATGTTTTACACTTGGATAAAATGAAACATCTAATAACCCTTTACTGAATGCTAGCAAAGTTTTAATGTATAAATGAAAAGAAACAAATTTATCTTTGTGTGAAATGGAGTCACCTTTGTTTAGGCTACCTGGTAGAGCATCTCAGTTACAATACCAGAATTGACAACAAACAGTGAACCTGCTCTACATGAATATTTCAATTTATAAAGAGAGCAGCTAAGTCTCTGTCAGACGTTTTCATCTAATTGTTTTTTTGTGACAAAAATGTCAGTTGACATTTTGTTTTTCCATGTGCACTTGTTTTTATAAGTTTATGTCTGGTTTAGTCAGGGGAAAAATGTTGATGAAAATGATGACAAAAATAATTAATCAACAAAATTAACACTGGTCCACTAGTAGTACTAGAAGACTAAAAAATGTTCACCAGTACTAGTAATCCTTACATGCTAAATAGGGGGCAGGAAAAAAATAATTTAGGCTTCCCACTGGCTTTTGAAAATTTTACAATGAATCAGGATGCTGGATTTGATAATAAATCCCTCCTACTTTAAATAAACAAAAAATGTAAACTGGTACTACTAGTAAACTCAAAGTATGAAACTAGTAGTGCGAGTAGACTGTTTTAGCGTGCTAGTACTACTAGTGGATAGAGATGTTTCAATGTCGTTTTTTTTTTCTACTCTTGATACCAGTACCGATACTTGTGCTGTGAGTATTGGCTAATAACGAGTTATGATCCGACACCAGTTTGTTATAAAAAAATAGCATACTACCCCTTTAGGTTGCAGCACAGCGCTACCGTTTTAAGAACAGTGAAGAAGAGCTGTGCCAGACTTAAACAGTGCTAAACAGTAAACAGATTAATTTAATAAATTACGTGGTATCGGATGGTGCCTGGACTCCAGAAATTGCTGAAACAAATACCAGCATTTTCTGCAGTATTGGAGCAATTTCACATATTGGTATCATATTCAGAACTACTCTACTAGTAGAATGAAGTAAAAGGGACTATAACCAAATCTAGCTCCCTGATTGGTTGTAATATTTCTGAAAGTCAATGGAAAGCTTGGATTTGCTATTGCTAATATGCTAAAAAGGGGGCAGGCAATACTTAGTAGTAGTACTAGGGACACTTTTTGGTTCTCTAGTAAGGTCTACTCATGCACTAGTTGACCAAATTTTTAGTACTAGTAGAGATGAAATATGGTTGATATCACTGATATCAATTTTATGCCCAAACGGCTTTCCATAGCAATAGTCAAAAACTACTTTGCCAACACGTAACTCTGCTATTGTTTAATCTTGCTAACAATTGGCTCCTGTTGGCAGTTTGAAAGGTGCTAATCTGCATTTTGATTTGGGTCGACTGACCCTGCAAGTGATAGGTTTTTCTCGGTTGCCTCCATTCAGCTTCAGTGGGAACATCACACCTGGGTCAACCCACTAATTTACGGATGACGTTGACATAGCGTGCCCACAGCGTAACATTGCACCCGTTACCTCCGTCTGTAACTTAACGCGACTCTTTGCTGTCTTAGCAACAATTTCCATCCACCTTTGTATCATCAGCGCCGATTTTGTACATTTCTAAAGAGGGATAAAAGTACAGAAAACTGTTTTCCGTGCTCGTTTCCATTGTTTACGTTGTTGTGTTTTGTCATGCTGAAGACGTCATCAATGTGATGCCATCAGCATGATGTGCCAGAGGAAAAAAACAGCCATGCAGCTCATCTGCTGCCGGTGTAGGTACCAGATCTGCTCGGGCTGCCAGATCGGCTCGGGGCCCTGCGCCTATCAATGACGTCACGCTGTGCTCGGTCAAAAGACCGTCACGGTTTACTTTATTTCTGTGTTCGTTCTATTCACCTGGAACCTCTGGCCGTTTTCGACTTTGCATACTATACTAGCAGTGCGTACTGATTTGGGAAAAAATTCACAGTATGCATCGGACCAGTCTGCTTCACCTTCTGTTACCCACAATGCAATGCGGCAGAAGCAAAGCTTCAACAACCAGAGCACACGAAAATAAATATATGAGCCACTACTTGTTATCTTTACCTTTTCAACACATAATAGTGTGTAACAAGTTGTAAAATTGTAAAAAGGTTAGTTGTGGGGTTTTTTCCGTTAACGGTTCGGTGTTACGTCCGTCTGTGGCATTGTTAGCGTAAACCACAGACAAGTCTTGCATTTTACCGTTATGTTTTGTATTTTTCTTCTGTAGTACCTAAACTTTTCTGCTTCTCCTCATTCTTAATACTGTATTGTGCATGTGATGTTTATTCTTGAACTGTTTTTTTTCTTTTAAGTGGCCCTAGTACGCCGTTGTACGCCATCACACAAAAAATAATTTCTCACTGAAATAATACATATTCTAAACCTACTCTGAACCAATCACAATCTTCTACGTCATTTTGCCTAATTCTAGCCAATCATATCGCGTGACGTCATCGGCAGGCGCAGGGCTCCCAGCCGATCTGGCAGCCCGAGCAGATCTGGTACCTACACCAGTTAGACCCAGGTCTGCTGGCAGTGGTAAAGGAGTCGCTTGCAGATTGTTAGCAGGTATACCATGAATTGAAAAAACCTGCGTTGACCCACTAACTTTAGTGTGAAGGTGGTTTAAGATTGCCCATTCCCCTTCATATTGCTTTAAGATAATAAGAGAATCTTCTTAACTTCTTATCACTCATTTATTAACAGTTGCATCCATGATGAATAAGAAATTTAAGTGACCCTGTAAGTAACTGTGTGACAGCAGAGTTAAACACACTTCTTACCTTTTTATCATCCTACAGCATTGGCACCCCATTTGGCTTGCTGGGTTTTGGAGCTGTCGGCAGAGAGAGAGAAAAAATGTAACCAAAACAACCTGCTTTGAAAACAAGTTGAAAAAACTTTCAACGCATGCATATATCACTTTCTGATCACAACATTTTTCCGCTGGTGTCTGAAACGCTCATCTTGTAAAGTTTGGAGCTGCACAGACAGTATGATAACACACACTCTGACAGTCTGTCATTGATGGGACGCTTGAACACCTCTGACATGTGAGCGCTTTTTAAATGAAGGCTTCTCTTGAAGATTTCAGCTCATCAGTCAACTTTCTGCCTCGCCCTTCGTTTCTCCGCTGTTTGGACACGAGGATGAAAACCACGTCTGCCTGGAGCGTCGATAAAGATGTTATTGCCATCCATCAATGCTGTGCAGGAGAGTTTGTGTGTGACCTTTTCTCTCTGGTTGTGTGCGTGTTTCTTTTGGCTTTGGCATTTCATTGCCGGGGTAAATAATTAATCACCGAGTCTTGAATGGGTTTGTCTTCAACTGGAGGAGAAAGAGAGTGACAAAAGTGGACGACACACAATCTCTTTGTGGAGAGAAGAGAAGGATGTGTGCCCACGAGACAAAAACTTCTTCTCTTGACCTTAACTCTATGACCCTGAGGCCCAATCATACATTTAGCTAAACCTGAAGTACAAGAAAGCTTAACTACAGTTTTAGCTTGTTCCAGACAATGTTATAAAGATATTAAAATATACTCTGTAAACAACACTGTAAGCTACCAAATGGACTAGAATCTTTCATACACAAGCAGGATAATATTTAAAGATTTCAACCTTTAACTATGCTTTCATGTGTGGTTCTTCAAAGTCAACCATGTAGTTTTAACCAAACATGAGTCAAGAGCAGTAATGGGTCCACTTCTCTTTTTTATTTTTAAATCTCATTTCCTTTTCTTATTTATGCTGCTCCTCAGTCAGTCACCATTACTAAGATAACCACATGGACTGTATGATGCATGCAGACAAGTAGGAAGAAAGCAGACAGTTGCCGTTGAGTAGAAACAGCCAAAGTCTTTACATGATAGAACTGGAAAACACACAAACCTTCACCAAGGTAGCTCACATATTACTGTTACATCTAGAAGCAATAGTTCCATGATAAGCTGGATAAACTTGGAATCATGACGATATCATAGAGCTGAAACGATTCCTCGGATAATCCCGATTATTCTATTACAAAATATCCTTGAGTGTGCCTCGAAGCCTCGTTTGATATATAATTATACATACAAAATATATACAGTATCTGGACTACTATACAGTGCACGGTGTTTGACACGGACGGTCATTTCTGTGGCACACCGCGCCTGCTACCTCCTCTGCTGCGCGGCTTGTAAAATCATGAAGGAAGAGAAAAGAGAGGGACAGAAAGGAGAGAGTCCGCAGAAGAAATGGCAGAGAGTGTCCCAAGTGTGTGGTCACTACAAGAAGGGACGAAAAGAAACACAGTGCAGTGTGTCTGATGTCAAACAGAGTTAGCTTAACATGGAGCATAATGATAGCACGTCGTCACTGCTGCAGCACGTCAACAGTAAACATCCGGTCTGTGCCTCAGAGCGACACAACAGGATGATACTCATGATACATCAGCAGAAGCAGCTAATGTGATCAATAACTGAGATATGGGCGAGTAAATAACCTACTTTGGTCATGGCTCCGTGTAAAGGCCGGTTCAGAACGTAAATCAATGCAGAGGCTACTTTCCCAGAATCATGTGTATTTTGTTCACATACTTTTCACATCCAATAACTTTACATTTAATTTGATTGCAGAGAGTAGAACAGAAAACACTGACAGTGAGTAGAGGAATCAGGTGTAGGGAATGCTTTCATATGTTATAGAAATGTACATTAGCTAGTTAAATTATCTTAGTATGTAAGTATGATATAATTTGGTCCTAGAAGTAAAGTAAGCAAAATAAGATCATAAATATGGTACAGTAGTAAAGGCAATAATTTATCAAAATGAAACGAGCATGAATACAAATAAAATAAAATAACCAAACTAAAAAAAAATACTGAAAAAAGCAAGATATGGCCCAGAGTAAAAATAAAAGTATAGATTTTGAGATCCCATTCATGCTTAGAATGTTCAAAATAAGAAAAATAAGTTGTTAATTAAAGTGACCTGGCTTTTCTGTTTTGTGTGTAACTAATAACAATAATGTGTAGTGATTCAATGTAAAAAAAATAAAGCAGTGAGTGCAATGTAATTGTTATCCGATTACTCGATTAATCTACGAAAATTTGATAGAGTGATCGATTACAAAAAGAATCGATAGCTGCAGCTCTAATTATTAGTTAAACAGTTATTGTGCAAAAACGATTGTTCGCAAATGGTGGTTATCTGAATCACCACCAAAATCGAATCATTTTTAAACTAGGCCATTACCAACATCTCCTGAAAATTTCAGCAAAATCGATCCAGTAGTTCTTGAACAATCTTGCTAACAAACAGACAAGACTAATATACATACACCAGCAAAAACATGACCTCTTTGGCTGAGGTAATAAAAAGGAACTAGAAGTGCTCCAAGGAAACAGACCTCCACAAAGTTATCTTTGACATCCTTAGCCGATCTATTTATTGAAAATCTGCCTTATTGAGCAATAAACAAATACTAAGATCTGTAGATCTGAATACAGATTCCAATCACTAGCAAAATCTAATCAAAGCTCCTTTGTGCCTAACATTCCTAGAAAGTCTTTATCTGTTAGAAATGATGTTGAGTTGTCTTTAAAAATGTGGAAAACTTCCCTATTTTGCACATCTTGTAGCTACGTCCAGATTTGAATCAGCAGATTGACTGTCGTTGCTATGACCAACAGTAAAGCTCTTCGGCAGTTTTGGCTTTGACGACTCCAAAATATAGTCAACGTGGTTACGTCTCAGTCTTTTCTGGGATCTAATATTTAAACTATATTTGGCCTTAGATCAAAAAATTATTGTTTTCTTAACCAAAGTGTATCCATTAGTCTTGCAACATTTGAAATATAGCAAGTCCGGGCCTCTCTGATGTAACAGGCTTCAGTTCTGATGTGAGACTTGGCACATCTCTTTGGAAAGTCATGAAGGAGCCAAGCTGCAGTTAGAAATCTTAAGAGGCATTGCTTTGGGGATATTTCTAAAGAATGCATGAGGATCCAACAAACATATTCTTTGTCTTTCATGTTCTAGCGGCAAATTAAAAAAAGAGTTCTGCTCTAAAGAAAGCCTGCTAAATTTTATATCATAAACAGTCTCACGGGGAACAACAACCTTCATGGCCAAGTCACATTTTTTGTTAGAAAGGTTGTATTATTTGTGCCAAGGCAGCAAAGCATGACTTGGCTATCCCTGGGCGTCTTATTATCCTCCTTGCAGGTCTTCTTCTGATGTAAGCCAAAATGTGAAAAAAGAAAATCCAAAGTTAGCTTGAAGACAAAAAATCAAAGATATCTGTTCTTTTGCCTTCCAGTTCCCCTTTTATACTCTGTCTTTGAAAGTGGATTGATCATTCCAAATGAATGTCTATTTGCCTAAATATACCTCAAACACATTTACAGACTCTTACAAAAAAGCCTAGAGGATGTCAACTTTGAATATAATCAAGACTAGGACCAAGACCAAGTACTTTATAAAGTGGACCCAGTTGTATGCCCTGTTGCACCCCACCAGCTTCAGTGTCCCTTATCTTGCAGAGGGAAGCAAAGTTGAAGGTAATTTCCCAATGGGCATTGTGGCAGTGTCTCATTAAGTACTCAACTCGGTCACGTTTGAGTGGGTCAATAATCATCTGACAAGCCTCGACTCTGGCCCAGTCCTCCCTCCTTCTGTTTTCTTGTCATGCGTTGGCATTATGCATAATCCATATCTCAGTGCTTTGCGACTGCTTCTCTTCATACCCTTGGGTGTTTGTTTTAAATTCATGTGACTCAGATTCTTGCAGGCTGCTTGAAATATTTCTGGGAGCATCCTCCAGCTCTCCTCTGCACATTTGTAGCAGTGACTGAATTGTTCTGAATTAATCATGACTTTGAATGAGCTAAGTTGCTCGGTGGCAACATGATTTCTGTGTGGAAAATAGACTCAGGCAGAGCATGGAGAAGAACAGTTGTGACAGTCGGGTAATTCAGCAAAAAGAACTTCAAATTAGAGGACAGTTCATGGCTGCCGCTGAAACTATGTTTATTTCTGAAAAAAATTATAATTATCATCCATTTTTTAAATGCAATGTCAGAGAATAGAAAAAAACCCATAAAAACTGCCAATGTTTGACAGTTTGACAAGAATAATTAGTCTCATAATTATCTGCAGTTAATTCTTTCCTGAATGATTTATCCATCATTATTCATAGCTCTAAATTTGCTTTTTATGTAATAAAACAAAACGTAATTAAATCATCATGAATGTTAATGACAAAATAGAGAAAAAAAAACATTCCAGAGGCAATGATGATCGCCTGAAATTAAATATTAAGTTAGGTCAACTGCAGTACAGAAAAAAAAATAAAAAAAATAAACTAGAGGTGCTCCAAGATCACAAACCTCTGCCAAAAACATTTCTGACACTGTTCGCTGAGTTATTGTTGAAAAGATAAAAACTGCCCGATTGCAAAATGTAAACCATTCTTCAAAAATTTCTGGATCCACATCCTGAGCTCTATTGCTCACAGACAAAGAATCAAACAAAAGATAATGGCAAAAGGTAAGTAAGCCAAAAATTTTAAAAAGTGAATTTTACATGAACTAGTACAGAAGAAAGAGCAACCCTAAAAAATGTTTAATTTTAGAAGCTGCAGCTGTCAAGTTTAGGTGTTATTGTTGCTTTTTCATTTGATATAAAATAGAAATGCAGTCCAGATCTGAAAAAAACTGCTACTGAAGCTGTTAGCATCTATGCTAATCTCTGCACAAGCAGTCACTTCCTGCTGTCATCTCCCTCATAGCTCCCGCCTCTTCCTGCTCTGAAGCACTGTGATTGGGCGGTGCCACTTAGGGCTGCTCACAGTCTTTGTAGATTGGAGCTTGGGAAGATGGATCTGTAAGGACTAGCACTGCAAGGTTACTTAAAAAAGAGGCTCTGCAAGGTAACAGAGCAGATTAGCATTTTCAAGGTGTGACATAAAAGTTCTCTGTAACAACTTTTTGCAGATTTCCCTGTCTTCTTCAGAGGGTTGATGTGAAATCTATTATATTATGCTGCAGTCCATTTACTTTGGAGCTGGGCAGAGGGGAGTGGAAATGATGTCATATCCAATTTATCAGTGTTCCAGCTACATAAACGGGGAAAAAACTTGCAGATCTACCAGGCTATTGCTAGCAGTTTTTAGCATGCATTGGTTGCAGTTCGAACATACCACAAGAAGAATGTAAGTAACACTACAGCAGCATTTCCATATACATATGTCAAACAATACTATAAATATGACCGTTTTAGTGCAACAAACACTAGTCGGAAGTGCTAATGAACAAAATATTACAGAAACTTAATAACCGTTTATACCCAGGGCAGCCATCTTTGATTGTCAACTCAAGGGGGGTGAGGATCCTACAGTAGGAAATTCCAACCTTTAGGAGAAGTTCCAGTTGAAATTTCCTACTTTTAACTCAAATCTGGACTTCCCAGTACAACTGGAATACAGGATTATATTTGCCACTTTAGTGGAATCCATTCTCTTCCTCCACTGGCCAATTATCCAGTAATATTCCCCTGTAACTCTGAATAAGACTGAAAAAAGGAAAGAAAACGAAGCAGAATGTTCTTGTATTTATGATGCACTAACTGTGTTATCCAATCGTGCGGTTTTCTCTTTCTTTCATGAGACTTTTAGTATCAGATGCATTAAGATCTCTTACGACACAGAAGAGAAAAAGCCTCATTATGAAGATGACGCAGGAGAACTTTTTATACTTTTGATTCCACCCTGAAGCTTCACTCATGACTTCTGCTCTCGTGTCGAACCATGAGCACAACAAGCGGGTTTAGATCAATAAAAGTGGCCATGCTCGGATAAGTGGCAGCAGAGTTATGAATAGAACATCTTTGTTTGAGGGATATTAATGTGGCACTTACATAACTGTTTTATTCATTTAGGCTGACGCAAGTTAGGAAAATTAAGTCCTCAAACCTTATAACTCTGGACACTAAAATTGTGTGAAATTTCATCAACTAAAACTAGACTAAAATTAAAATAATTTAGATGACTTAATTATAACTAGAACTAGAAGATGTTTAAGGCAAAAGACCATAACTAAAACTAAATTAAAAAGTGCTGTCAAAATTTACACTGGTTTACAGTGCCAGTAGCTGCCTAAATTGGCTCTTTACCTGAACGGACCACTAGTCTGACATCCTACCATTGTTTCACCAGCTGTTTAAGCCCCACGGCTCAGGTTGACAGGTCTATTCAAAGCATAGACCGAAAGATAGCACGCAGAGTTGCTGTGGTGTCAACAATGCACTTAGCAGCCAATCACAACGGAGTAGATGGATCGACCAATCGGTGCTTACGAGGCCTCACTTGTTTAAGGCAGCCTTAAAGAGACAGTAGCTACAACAGAGCACAGATGTAGTGAACTACAACTTAACCAAGGGTATTTAGTATATCAATGGAAGGTATTAGGGGTGTCCCGATCCAATCTTAATACCAGATATCAGTCTTATATCAGCAAAAAAAAAAATTTTGGGGGGATTTTATCAGCCTGCATCTAAACTCTCTGACATAAGCACTCTGATACAAGCAGTCAATATTATTATTTTTTTGTTTAATTAAATTTAGTGTTAGAATATGCTAGAGCTGAAACGATTCCTTGAATATTCGCGAGTACTCGATTACAAAATATCCTCGACTTAAATTTTGTGCCTCGAAGCCTCGTTTAATATATAATTATACATATAAAATATATATCTGGACTACTATACAGTGCACAGTGTTTGACACGGACGGTAATTTCTGTGGCATAACGCGCCTGCTACCTCCTTGTACAATCTACCTGCTTGTACAATCATGGAGGAAGAGAAAAGAGAGGGACAGAAAGGAGAGAGTCCACAGAAGAAATGGCAGAGAGTGTCCCACGTGTGTGGTCACTACAAGAAGGTACGAAAAGAAAACACAGTGCAGTATGTCTGATGTCAAATGGAGTTAGCCTAGCACATAGCTTAGCATGATAGCATGTTGTTAGGGCTGCAACTATTACTATTACAGCATTTTAAATATGCTCATCACAGACATGCGTCCTCTTTCCATGGTGGAGGACACAGGATTTAAGAACATGATCAAGGATTTCAATCCAAACTACACAATGCCCTCCAGAACACACTTCACAAATATAATTACAGAATTATATTACTGCTTTGTAAATCAGTATTGTATTGGCTTTGTTTTAAGCCAGTACTGGTTTAAACTTTGAAAGTTGTTGCATTGTGTACCATTGATTTATTTGTTTAAAAACAAAAAAGTATATTTTGTTAGAGTACTCGGAGAAATAATTGACAGAGTACTCGATTCCAAAAATACTCGATAGTTGCAGCTCTAGAATATACTTATGTTTAAGTTAAACAGTGGTTATTTTGCAATTTAAATTTTTTTTTGTTTTTACTAGATTTTTTGAGGCTACTTTACAGGGTCTTCTATTTTTTTATTTTTCATTTATTTTATTTAATTGTATTATATTCTTATGTTTAAGGTTAAATTTTTTATTGATCCAGACAAGAAAATATGTTTAGTTTTGTGCTGAGTGTCATGGTGAGAAAAAATATGAATAATAATATAAAAAAATATATATACATTTGCTAATTGTTCTTTTACTTGTTGATATGCAATCTGAAATGCTGCTAGAATCTCAATTTCTACAAAGGAGTGCTCCCAATTAATAAATCAAAGTTTTATCTTATCTTTTCTGATGTTATCCAGCCCAAGCCAACAGAAAAGCAATTATCTGATCTTGATTGTCTTTATCTATGGTCTTAAGGAGCCCAAATTCATTACCAAAAACCAAAACTTAATTTATTGTCCTGCTCTGAATCCATAGGTTTTGTGTTGCGGTCACACAATCTGACAGGAAGATTAATGGGCGGTTTACAACTTGGAAAACAAAAGGTCTGCTCCAGCATGGAGTTGGGTTGCAGATTTGCAAGGCAAAAAGTTTGTGTGGGCTGGCTGATGGTGTGACTGTGTGAGTGGAAGTGTTAGCTCTGAGCTGAACAATCTGCGGCTGGTCATCGTGGAGACGCTCGCAGTCGGAGGGGAACGAGTCCGGCAGGATGGAGATGTCACAGTGCATTTTCAGTCAGAGATGCTAACAACGCTGCTCCAAGCGCCCATGAGTAACAGTGCGATGACATCACTGCATACTAAGATAACTCGGAGACGCTGAAAGTCAAAAGACGACGCCTCCAAAACTCTGCTCGAGGAAAATCAAGCCGATCAAACATGACTGATGTGTGCTCTGGCTCCAGTGTGTCCACATGTTGTCATCTTTGTGTGTTTGCAGAGTAAACGGCTGGAGGTACACAGGATGCTGCACGCTAGTGACGAAAACGCCCATGATATCCCATCATTACTTTGTGTTCTGTGATAAAACCCGGTCAGAGGTGACTGCTGACCAAAGCTGACCTGCCCTGTGCCAACACCTTTAAGATCAAACAAGAGCAACTAGGTCAGACGCACGCCATGCTAATCACGAGGTTCCAGCTTCAGGAGAGGAAGAGACCTGCTAATATAAATGTTTGTGATCTTTCAATATTTCACTGGTAAAAATATCAGTTTGTGATGATTTGTTTTGTTACTTATTTAAAAGAAAGCAGGAGAAGACAGTGGTATTCTAGCTTTAGGAAATATCCAAGATCAAACTACAAAATAACACACAGGTACATGTCAACTTCCTCAAATCCAATACTTCATATTTTTTTGGTTGATCTAATTGTACTTGCTTGGTTATAGATTTTTTTTAAATAAAATTTATTTCGGATAAGGCTGTGTTAATTTTGTCAGCACTTTTTAATTGAGTTTTGGTTAAAGTGTTTTGCCTAAAATATATTTAGTTTTTTGGTCGAATATTTTTGATGCATTAACAAAAATTTTAAGGTGGAGATGTGCCCTTATCCAATAAGTGCTTTATTTGGACTCACCCCATTGACTTTACCAAACAAGGCACGTGATGTGATTGCTTTCACCACTCTGATTGCAAGAAGATACATCCTGCTTAATTGGAAACGGCAATCTCCACCTAGCTTTACAAGATGGATTAGAGAGACAATGTATTTTCTGAAATTAGAAAAAATAAGATTCATGTTGAAAGGAACTACTCAGCATTTTTAGAGACCTGAAACCCTTCTCTAAACTATTTTGAGGAATTACAAATATCTCTGGACAAGAGAAATGCTGAACTCGACTAAGTTTATGTTTGTGTATGTTCTTTTTTTTTTATATTTTATTTATGAAAACATTATTCCTTTTTATATACTTTTATGTATTTATTTTACTTTTGTAAATAATTATTATTTCTATTTTTGTAAACATATATTTGTAAAATGATTGTATATTGCAAGCTGCACATTCTTGAAAGTGATACCTGGGTAGGTGGGTGGGTGGGATTAGTGTTGATGTGATGTTTTATTTATATGTATGACTGATGTTGACAAATTTAATTGTAAATCTGTTTTCTGCTGGCATTCATTCAAATAAAGGGAAAAAAATAAAAATAAAAAAAATAAATAAATAAAATATATTTAGTTTTAGTCATAATATAGTTATGTAAATTCTTTTAATTTTAGTGTGTTTTTAGTTGATGACATTTCACAACATTTTAATCAAAGATGTATTCTGATAATTTAGATGACTAAAATATGAAGTGGAAAGTGTTTGTCATTTATTATTTTTCCTTGAATTTCTGAAGTCACGTTTTAATTACTACATCAAACATGTAATAACCGTTTACTGAATGCTAGCAAAGCTCCAGTCACACATTCCCGTTTCTCATGGCGATGTTCATGATTGTCATAATCCTGATGAAGCGTGCTCTGGTGGTGGTGCATGCGCTACATGATCTGGACCAGCATTGTGTAATCGTGGATGAACACCGGGGAACAGGGAAGGGTCCTGACAGTTTTGAACCGTTCAAACTGTCGTGGAGAATCGCCACTCTCGGTATAGCGGGGTGGTAGCCCAATGCAGTCCTAAGGCACACAGTATTAGCGTGGCATGTACGGGGCTCAATCAGGCTGATCGTGGCTCAATCCTGAAAGCTCTCTGAAGATGACAGACTAGGACATATCCGTTTGTGCCCTGACTGTGTCCTGTTTAAGGCAACGCAAGCAAAGGGGCTAAATCAGGGCTTACGTAATGTAAACTGGGCTCAAACTGGGCTGACGTCGTATCAGCGGAATGGAAATTCATGGAATCCTCATCGTAGCGTACTGACCTAATTGAAGCAGGACGAACGCCCTTATAAGCGTTACTAACGGTGTATTTATGGGATGCATCTGGGGGAGGGACAGTCATTGCTTTCCGTATCATGCCGATCAAACCAGCCTTGCAAATCATGCACAGTCGCCATGAGAAACAGGAAATGTGTGACAGGGACATAGTTTGAATGTATAAATTAACAGAAACAAATTTAAAATTGTTGTGTGTAGAAATTAGCAGCAATTTGTTGAACCATGAAGATTCCAGCAGCAGCATTTCATAGCAGATAATAAGATATACAAATAAGACATAAATAAATAAAAACAGTAACCATGACCTCCTTGGCAGAAGAGCTTCAAATTGGTGCTGCCATTTCACAGAATTTATAGCAGTAAAATATCAGAAAACGGAGTAATAAGCAATTTTACGTGCAATACTTTGATGTGTTTTGCTGCTGATACCAACAAACTCTTTTATAAACTAACAAGTAATATACTAGGGCTAAATGATATGGAGAAAATTTCATATCTCGATATTCATGTTGGATATCTCGATATTGAAACAATACGATATGAATACAAGTTTGGTGAAAACAAAGAATTTTTCAGAAAAATAAAAAAAAAAACATTTTAATACAAAAGAATGTGGAAAAGCAGTTTTATTAATTAGAAATCTATATTGTTTATATTGTTGCCTTTTCCACATTAATATCTTGTATGTTCATATCTCCATATTGATACGATAACAATATATAATTCAGCCCTAATTGCCACTTAACTAAATATGCAATTTTCCTTGAGTAAATGTAATTTCTTTCAGTGTTTTTTATTGCTCAGTTGTATGAAATAAAGAAGCAAATGGGGAATATTAATACATTACTTTTATGAGCAATACCTGTTGGTTTAATTACGTGTTTCACAAAGGCAAACATGTCTGGAGGTACTTTGGAGGATTCACAAAAACCAAGAGCCATGAAGGATTCCCGGTAATGAGGGTTTTTCTTCATCCTCTGATCCTCCTGCAGGCTTTACTGTTACAGCTGATGACTCAGATTGACACCCAAGTATCAGACTGACCAATCATGTCGACTCTCCAAAGTCATAATGAGATCATGGATTCAATCTGAGCATCACATCACGATCATTCATTCACGTATTGGCCTTTGTTGGCTGGCCATAACAGTGCGTTATCTGCTCCCTGCGCCGTTCAATATCTTATATATTGCTCCTGCTTTTTTTTTTTTCTTCTTCGATGGCAGAGATCCGAGGACGATTACTGAAGGGCAGGGATATTTCAGCAACCCCCCCGGCTCTGGCTGAGCTCCAATTTTTTTGAGTTTTCCTCTGAGGAAATTGAAACATTTCATCTTGGAGAAACAGGTGCAATATAAGTGAGATTGCTGTGGAGTGTCCCGTAAATGTGGAGGGGATTGAAATCCAGGGGAAACCCGAGGAGGTGGCAGTCGGAGCTATTTCTGAATGATTGCAGGGAGGGAAAATCTTATACGGGATGATAAGGCTGAAAATAATTCTTCCTGTGGAAAAAGGCTGAGGGAAATTGATTTTACCTCTAAGTCTTCGTTTAATAAAAACAGGGCTATTGTGGATACAACTAAAAATCACTCTGACACTCCAGGAAAAACAGATGCGAGATGTTTTCTTTTGATGGAGAGAAGGAGTCTTTTAATGTTTAATTTTTATCTTACTTCACATTTAGTTTGAACCTGACACGCCAGATGGACCGTTCTCTAAGTTACACCAGTTCATCTGGGAAACAGCCCATAGAAAGTCTTTGAGATTAGCAGAAAAGCAACACATGGGTTTTTCAGTCTAACTTCTGGTCGGCTCTTCGCCTTCTGGCAAAAAAGCTTTTGTGGAGGTTTATTTCTGCCATCAAGTTTAGGGAAATCTTCCACTTTTGGAACTAGTGTTAATTTTGTTGACTAGTTATTTTCGTCACAGTTTTCAAACAAGTGCACATGGATAAAGACTAAAACTAAATAAACAGACCTTTTTGTCAACAAAAACTAGACGAAAATGTTTGACAGCGATTAAATCCAATCAGACCTCAGTTCATCATGTTGTAAGTAGGGCTGGATGATTATGGTAAAAATAAGAATCCTGATTATTTTAAGTGATAATGAAATCACAATTAGAGCTGCAGCTATCGATTCTTTTTGTAATCAATTACTCTATCAAATTTTTGTCGAGTAATCACGTAATCGGATAACAGATACATTGCGCTCACTTTTTTTTTTTTTACATTGAATCACTACACATCATTATTATTATTATTAATTACACACAGAACAGAAAAGCCAGGTCACTTAAATTTACAACTTATTTTTCTTATTTTGAACATTCTGAGCATAAATGGGATCTCAAAATCAAAATCTATACTTTTATTTTTACTCTGGGCCATAGCTTGCTTTTTCAGTATTTTTTGCAAGTTTGGTTATTTTTATTTTATTTGTATTCATGTTTGTCTTGTTTTGACAAAGTATTGCCTTTACTACTGTACCATATTGATGATCTTATTTTGCTTACTTTATTTCCAGGACCAAATAATATCATACTTAGATACTCAGATAATTTAACTAGCTAATGTACATTTCTATAACATATGAAACTCGTAGAACTCGTAAAATTGAGTTTGTGTCAGGTTAACTCATACACGCAGTTTACCCAAAGAAAACTTAAAATGTGCACCATTTAATATAATTTATTATTGGCCATAAATCACCTCCTCACAGTGGTAAACCAATAAATCTGCTGACCAATTAGCTACCTGGCTGTGAACATGTTAATTTCTAGTCTGAAAATTGGCTTTTTGATATGGCACCAGTTAGACTCCTTGGTATTTTTGAGGCAGCCCCTAGTGGACATCAGAGGAACTGCAGTTCTTTGAATTGGCTTTATTTTTCGTGAAAGACTTACAACTTTATCTCATTATATTCCCTGCACGCTTATATCTTTTTTGTCTTTACATTGCCAAAGATCTCAAAAGGCTACTTCCAAATTGTTATAAATTATATCTTAATCAAGGAATTCTGCAAGCTAACATACTGCAACAAAATGGAGAAACGAACCAAAACCAAAACATTTCATGACTGTTTTACTTATCAAATTTTGGAGTTTGATATCGGAAGCTATAACATTAAAGTTATTCAAGATCCTTTCAGGGTTTGAGTTTAAGTTTTGGATTAATACACCCTCATGTCACTTGTTCCACATTTTTCCTGCTTTTGTGATTTGATCCTTGACTTTCAAACCACCTGAAGACACAAAAACACACCAACATCTCCATCTTCCCTCATCTGATACCAGTTGTTCTTGTTGTGCCATATCCTGATTCAAATCTATCCGACTGTTGTTTTGCATTAAGTGTGGGTTTGAGTTGTTGGTCTAAACACTGTACATACCAAACACTATAAAACCAAATACAGGCAGGTGAGATGTAGGGACAAAAACAAAGAGCATGAATAACACAGTCGACTCTTCAACAAACAAGTCCAGTATTTATATACAAAACCTTCTGATGCAGCACATCTAGGTCATCTGATAGTGTGATTTCATCTGTTAACGTGAGCTGTATTTTATAATATAAAGCCATCACTTATGTCTCCTCAGTAAGTGTGTACGTCCGCACAGAGACGGATCATGTTCCAGGTGTCATGGGAGCGGTGTGATGAAGGAAAAGTGGGCTAACTGGTCTGACACCCATGCGACAGGCTGCTGTTTATGTTTCTTGTTTTCTATCTGTCCACTGATCTACAGTTTGTTTCTTCGCATCTTTAAACTTGAAATTTGAACTTGGAAAATGCTGTGACAGGGAAACGGAAAGAATTTCCTTTGCAGGCATGTTTGGCATGCTAAAAGGAAACTAGGTGACGTGTTTGACCCAGCTAATCTCACAGCCTCTGCTGACATGTTGCCAAACTTCAGCGTTTAACAGCTTCACTTTAATATCAATTTGATTCTCTCCAATTAAGAACAGCTTCATTGGCATGAATGCTAGGAAAATAAAAACATGTTAAAAAAAGGCTGATGAATAATTAACACAATGTGATTGCCAGTCATTTGCAAGTAAATTTTGTAGGGTATGGTAAATATTTTTTTATAAAGAAGGTATAGGTATGATTGATTTTTTTTCTGTTCGAGTGATATGTTGTATCTTTGGTAAATTTAAGACAGTGTTATGATTTCAGATAGGAAATATAGTCAAATTTAAGAGGGAAGGATGAGATGCATTTATATTTCTTCCTACTCCTTTTTCTTCATCTTAGCTGAGGCTTGATAAATTCCATATTCCAGTTCCTGTCTTGTTTTGTTATCATTTTTTTTTAACACTTATTTAGGAATTTTAACTGTTTTAAGTTGTTATTGGCTACGTTTACATGAGAGCTTTAATTCCCCTTTTAAACCACACTTTGTAAGATTCCGTCTTTCAGCTCTTTAATGACATCTGTGGTTGTTGAGTGTAACTGCACTCTTGTAAAACAGAGCGCCTCACATCAACATGCATTTGTTGACATACGGAGGGAGGAGAAGCCAGAGGTCCCTATTTCCATTAAGAAAATAGGTGCATATTAGCTTTAAACTAAATTCTGTTTTTTACATCTGTTTTAAAAATTTAAAAACTGCCTAATATTCTCCTTTTCCCAACGTTTAGCTTTCGGCTCAAAAGGAAAGTGATGAATGCTGTAAAGCAGTCAAGTAGTAAAAATTGTAGTTTTTTAGTGTGGAGGTTTTCCCACCATCCACATCAAAGTTACATAGTGCCGCTGAAGGTGATACAGATCCCCTCAGACCATGACAGAGGTGTCATTTAACCTGTTGTAAGGTGATGTAGTATCACAATGACTTGAGAAAAATATATAAAACTACATAGCGTTGGTTTAATCAGAATAAAACTTCATTCCTCTTTAAAAAGATTAAAATGACCTTGACACGCTATTCCGGGTGACTAGACAATTCCGAATAAAACAACTCCAGAGTAAATGGCTGGTTTATTCTGATTTTAAACCTGAACTAAATTATTCATTGATAATGATCAAACTTTCATTTCATTTAAAACTAATTGGACAATTTATTTAATTAGAGCCTTAGAAGATTCGGAAATAATGACAAGAGTGATGGATGTAACCATAAAAATGAGGAATTTTTTAAAGTTGTAGAGTCCATCCTGGACAAGGTTTCCTGGACAGAGAAGCTGAACTAAATGTTTTCTTCCAGTAGACATAAATACATCACTATGTCACGTCCGCCACCGTCCAATCAGAACCTTTCCCAACCCCCAGACCTTAAGCGGAGTTGAATAAAGGCAAATTAACATGTTTTTCTTGTAGACCTCAATTCGGAATTACTATTTCTATGTAAACACAATGGACAATATTCTAATTCCGAATTATTTAATTCTGAATACTTAATTAAAAAGCATCATGTCACCGTGGCAACTCACATGAACGAAATAAAGATATCAATGAATTAATCAATCAATCAATCAATTCTGTTAGTTAGACCTACGTATATCATTACATTGTTTTTAAAAATCTGTCTGGAGTAGCATCCGTCAAGCAAAAATCCAGCTCTCGTACAAATGCAGTTTATGATCTCTGATTTAAAATATCTCCATTTATGCTGGTAGAGAAACACAACGAAGGCCTCCTACGCCAAGGCCTTTTAAACCTGCTGAAATGTCAACATGAATCTGTCAAACAACAGAGCCTCTCCTTTATTTAAGCTTTTAATAACCAGACACAGAAGATGAGCTAACCTTCCACACCTGATGAACCTTCACACAAAGCAGCTCCATCTGATTATTGTGCAATTCTAAGTCAGTGTTGCACAAAAAGGCTCTGACGCTCCTTTGAATATCATGTTTTTATTTTGAGGTAGGATCATCTCCCTTTATTTTCAGTATTTGACTCTCGTTTGGCTGATTTGAATACACCAGGTGTGATTTGTCGGGTGTTTGCTCCCAGTTCAAATAATGGACCATGTGCTTAATCATTAATCATTTAGTCCACATCAGATGAGAATATGTTTGTACATTTATATTATATGTTGTATCAAACATTAAACGGCTTTAACCCTTTGACTTCCGAACTAAGAAAAATATATTTAACACATTATTTGTTGGTAAATTTGTGTTTCTTCCTGTTTATTTATCAACATTTAAGGTTTTATTTCAGATTACCCAATTGGATGCAGATACTGCATGTTGGTCAACCAGCTGGTTGGCTTGCCTGTTAATAGTTATACTAGGCTTGAATGGATTTTTTTCATTTCTGCAACTTTTTTTTGTTTTTCTTTTGTTCCAAAACATTACAGCGAGCAAAATTTAGAGACTGTTGATCCAGTTTCTGAGGAATCATAGATACATTTTTATCATCAAATTCATTTCTTTCAACTCAATTATAATTGTTAGAGGATCTGGAAATATTTGAAACGATTCACTTCCGATTTTCTCGAGTTTTCAACAATTATATTAATGTACAGCAGCGCCTCCCAGTGAATTCATATTAGTGCTACAAACATGATTCAGAGAGTCGAATCAAGAAAAACAGAAGAAGGTGAGCTTTGAAAATTGTAAATACAGTGGTAATGCAGCAAAAATCAACCGTACGGTTACAATGCCAGATAAAGGGTTAATCTGCTCTGTGATACAAGCGAGGCCCGTTTGCTTTCTTTTACCCAGCAGCCCACTCTTATCAATATGATCCTAACCTCGCTCACTAACAGAACAAACAGACCTGCTGCTGTTTTCCTCCCATGATCCTCCTGACCCTGGAGGTCTGAATCACACACACATCACAGGTAAACAAGAGCCTGGAGGGACGGAGAAGCAGCAGGGAATAAAAAAGGAGGGTAAACCAGCTCTTCGTATTGAATCATCATTTTAGGGCTGTTTCTGCATATCTGATTAATACTTAAGCGTCTAAATAATACAAATACTAAGATCAATTCATGAACTGATAAGAATTATTTTTGGCCTGTAGTTATCATTTTTAATCTAAAAGGAGCTGCAGTGCTTAATTTTTCAAGCAGAAAACTTGAATTTGTTGTTTCTATATCCCTTTAATTAAAAAAATATATAACTTTTGTTTCAAATTTCAGACTTAATTTTTCAATTTTAAGGCATGAAAATGAGGCACAAAAGTGTTATTTTAAATATATTATGTGTTTTGTCTGTTTGGTGCCAAAGCCTTTCACAGTCAAGTTTTTCACAGTCAAGTTTTTCATTAAAGGAGACATATCATGCTGATACATGATTTAATACTTACATATAATATGATAAATTTGAAAACAAGACCTTACAGCCCCTTAATTTTCAAAAAATGAGATTATTTGATTTTTTTTTTTCTGATATCCTAGAACGAGATTTGATGCCTCTGAAAATAGGTCATTGCGAGATGTCTGCGAGATTTCAAACGTCATGACATCACGAGGTATCTTTCTTTTTATTGGAGTAATCTGATAAAACACTTCCTCCTCTGTGATGTCTGTTAGCCACAAAACCGTCACCGAGGAACACATCCAGCAGCAGGGGTATATAGTTCCCTAGCTCACGGTCACTCATTACCAGCTCTGGCCTGTAGGTTGACTCAATACGCGGTCGCTGCTTTGAGCCTGCCGGAAAATACAGTAGAAGAAGAAGGACAGGCTGGCTCTACCCCCGATAGAACTGACCAATCAGAGCACAAAGGGCTGTGACATTGCGAGGTAACTGTAGGTCATCCTCAGATCCGAGCATTTCAACAAGACCTTGTTAATGGCCTAAAATGAGGATTTTGAGAACGCTATTGTGGGGCAATGAAGGAACTAAATGACTTGTACTGAGGGCAGAAATGCTTTACAGGCATCCTAGTCTGGCATAGTGAAAAGGAGAAACAAGCATGATATGTCCCCTTTAATGTTTACCTGCTAAATTTTTTAGTAATTCAGCATTGTTTCAGCTGCTTTAGCCCTGTGTAACTATCTTAAACCTAGACAAGGAGGATAAAACACTTTTTAGAGCAGTTTTTAGATTGTTACAATGGAGACCAATTTCATTTTACTGCTTAACAAACAAACCGAGTTACAGTACAGATGATCAAGCACACATTAATGTGCTGATCTGTGCTGGTATTAAACCAACAATAGAGAAAGCAAACATTTATCACATCACTGTGCATTAATTTACCATCACTGTACACACACCGCTCTGCACACAGGCGGTGGAAAAGGTGTGTGTTTCTGTCTCTCATGAAGATGGACCTCAAACTGAGTTTGTTGATCACAAATTTCTTTGTTACGCTGTTTTTATTTACCATTTAAATGTGATAGGGAGTCATAGGGTCATCGGTTTATTTAGGGAAGACATTTTAACTGTAAATATGTTTATATTTTTTTTTCTTTAATGCTACTGTAGGTAGAGGAGGCATCTTGTTAAGGTGTCCTCTTTAACTTTTAAACACTGTATGTAAGCCTGTCCGTCAGTGACGAAAATACCCCAACAACAAATAAAATATTAGAAGTACAACAGAGACAATGGAGTGTGCCTTTGTCTTCCTTAAAGTTTATCTGAAATAATGTTTTTTTTTGGAAAAGTTAAAACTCAAGTCAAAAACCTCCTCAAAATAAAACAAGAGGCCCTTGTCTTTGTAAATGAAAAGTTAATGTTCATATACATATATATATATGTATATACTATACTAATACCACTTTAGCTAACTTAACTTTTTAGCTAAACTTTTCAGCTAACTTAATTAGCTAGAGCCTGTTTTTAGCCACAGTACACTTCTTCCTGGGTTAAACTCTAAGGTAACCAATAGAGTAAAGTAGGGGTGGGCAGCTGGTGGCCTGGGGGCCATATGTGGCCCTCTAATGCCCTTAATGCTAGTCAGTGTGAAACATAAATATTATAATATTAATAACACATTTTTACTGAGCGCACCTCATGACACTTAGGGACACTGAGAATAAAACAACAACAAAAATTAACAAAACAATAAAATCAGCAAAACAAAATAGACAAGGGCAGATAAGTGCATGAGAATGGCAAGTTCATGTTAAATGGAATGTGCAGTTCTGAACAGGTGGCTTCTGAGTCTGGATTTGAAGAGGAAAATAGAGCTCAGATTTAGGAGGTCAGGTGGGAGAGAGTTCCAGAGGTGGGGAGCAGAGCGGCTGAAGGAAAAGTCAGGATTTGACATCCAATAAATATGTTATTTGTGTCACAAAATTAGCTGACAGCTTAATGAACCCTGTGTTTAGATAAGTTATCTTAATGTTGCCAATCACATTTAATTTCCGATGTTTTTTATTTGAAGTGTCTTTTTATGGGCCCTCTAGTGTGATTAATGCAGCCTGCCAGCCAGTTTGGAAATATCAAAAATAAAACCTGTAAAAATCTGCTCTAACTTCATAATAAACAGCATAATTTTAAAAAAAGAAAAGCTAATGTTTCTGTTAAATGAGTGTCATGTTATGTATTTGCTAAAATAGAGATAAAAATGTAAACATAATATACTTTGAAAGACATTAAATACTCTGTTACTTTAATAAAAAAAGTAGCTTAACCTTCTCAAGTCCCATGTTTTGTTAATTATATTTCACATTGCTAATTGCATTAATGTTAAATTTTAAAATGATGAGGAAGTATCTTTTAAGGGTCCCTTTAGCACAATCAACGTGGCCTGCAAATCTATTTGAAATATCAAAAATGTTCTTAATGAAGAAAACCTGATACAATCTGCAATAACAGCATTATAAATAACAAACATATTGATTAATAACAACACAAAATATGACATGAAGCTATAATTGGCTGTAATTGTTTCTGTTAAAACTTTTATTTTGTGCATTTACCAAGACATAAATAAATAACATTAAGCAATATTGTTATGGAGTATAATGGAAGCCATAAATACTTGGTCACTTGTGTCAAAGCAAAAATGTTTGGAACGGGAATTTACAATTGTATTTACATTTCAAAATTTTCTGTTGTTAATTAAGTCACTTTTTATGACAGCTGTATGTATCTGCCCCTTTTTCTACCATTTACACTGCTAAAAATCTGTCCCTCTGTCAAAGTAGATAAAGTTAACGTGGCCATCTTGGTGGCTAAAGCTACTCATCCATGGATTATACAGTCCGTACTTTTCCACAGCAACACATCCTTTAATAAACATAAACATCTTCTGGGTTTATTCTGTCAATGGCAGCATTTGTTTAGCTGTGTCGTCATGTCTTTCCTGTTTCAGTCGAGTCATGCTGCCTGCCGCAGATATCATTTGCATACATTTAAAGAGGCTGTTTTGTCTAAAAGGTTGGAAAATGGGCGGAGTCTGGAAAATCCTCCGTTAATCATTTGTCAGGTTGAGCCTCACCTGAAGCTGAAAAAGCAGGAGGAAATCCACCGTGGAGGTTTAAGAGACAGATTGATGTATGATGGCTCATGTTAACATGACACAGACATGACAGCTTTGAGCTTTTGGATAAACTTTTAGGTTCACTGAGTCTACATGTTGGATGTGCAAACATAGCTCAAGGCCGTGTACATGAGGTCGAGTTATCTGATTCAAAAGACTCCTCCTACCCGCCCTGCTCCTCTTCCTCTGAACAAAGAACGAATGTCCCCGATATCAGCCCCTGTGCTCACACATTAACTCACCAGCACCTGTGATGTGTTCAAGATGTGGAGGACATTTTTTAGCTTAGATATGGTGCATTTTGGGGGTATGGATGGCCCAAAACAGCTTTTCCAAGATTTCTGATTGCTAGTTTAAACTTGAAAATGACCTCAGGCTTTCCAAACCTGTTTTTCTGTTTGTGCCGTTTACTTTTGCCAAACAGATAGTTTGATTCTGCCAACTCTTTGAAAGTCTCTTGGTATTGATAGATTGGATAGCAAGCAGCATGGTAATATTTCTTGCAGTGTCACCAGTTAATTCAGCACCATTTAAACTGTTACGCCAGTTCTATTTATCAGATCATATGAATATTACAAAGCTAATGTGTTAGTCGGGGTGTGCGATATGACGATATTAAATCGTTAAGGATTGTAACGTGGGGATAATCTCATACGGCAGAAAGATCGTCAGATCGTCTGTGTGGTCACAGAGACTTTGACGCGCACCCGACTAGCTAATCATAGCACATTGCGCGCAGTGCATTGTTGTATCTCCTGTTTGGTTATGTAGCGTGAAGCCATGGCGGAAAGAGAAAAGGAGATAAAAGCTTGAAGATGTGAGAACAAAAATCTGTTTAAAGCAACTGTATTATTCACTCAGATTATAGAGATTGCAGTTAGATAACATTTGTCTTAAATTGTTGCCCTTTAAGAGACGCGTTTTATTTGTTAAACATAGGGAAATAACGGTCGTCTCGAAAAATCAAGAAGAAAAAAAATAATCGTGTTAAAATCGTGATCATGATTTTATTTTAAAATGGACTGTACTTTGAGAAGCCTGGACTAGAATTTTGCTAAATAAATGCTAATGTCCTTCAAGTAGGGCACATGGGTCAAGTCATGACTCTGGCTTCTTTCTCTTCAATTTAAATATACAGTCGGCAAAATTAAAGCTAATATTGAAAAAAATATCCTACTTTTTTAGTCCTTGTAACAATCCTAATGAGGTCCAGTTTTGCGTTCATATCGACAGAACACTAAGTTAGCAGTTGTTTGGGAATTTAACTTGACAACATAAAGACAAAATTGGATTCCTTTCATTGATGAGAGGGAAAAAATTTATTAAAATCGCAAATCAAGCGTATTGAAAATTGGAGGTTCTATTTTTAGGCCTTATTGCTGAGCCCTGTAATCACAAACTTCTTTTCTAAAAAAAAAAACCCCATCAAATTATTCAAATGAAATATTTTATCCTGGGAAAGTTTTCACCTTTATTAAGCAACAATGTGTAATTTTCCACCTTAAAATACTAGTTTCAAAGTTGATCCAATGGCAGGTGCCTGCATATAGCACTATGTAAGTTCAGTAGTTATCAATGAGTTATCAATACAAATACTATACTTTGCTGTGCAGTAGTGGCAAAAGTTTGCAGACTGTGCAGCTGATGTAAGAAAAAAAACACAGTTTCACCAACTAAAATAACAATTGTGACTTTTATCAATCAAGATATTTCATTTGTAAACAGTGAGGGTGGGTGATATATCCATTAAATCAATTAATTGAATTATCTGTTGCAGAAGTAAAAAAAAAAAAAAGTTTTAATTGACATCCTCTGTCACCCTTTTTGGTCACCCTTGCCTCTCATAGTTGGAACTCTCTCCCACGTCTACAAACACACCAACAACTCATAAGCTGTGACATTGCTAAAACACAATTACTGAAAATGTTTCATAACAGTAGACCCTGCAATTTTTGAACAGACCATATTTTCAGACTTCTGTTTTTCTTTTGCTTTCTAAGATATTAAGTAGTTATCAGACTTTAATGGTAATCATGAAAATCATGCTGCTGTCTATGTCAATGAGGACAAGCCTACCTTAGTACCCCTGGAACAAAATTACAGCATGCAATTCAATTCTAAATTATGACATAGTTTTACAAAATTAAGGTTTAATATAATTGTGACTTTGTGTAATATCTGTCATTTGTAGTTGTTTTTATTTAAGAGCAAAATACAAACAATTTAAAACATACAACAGGCTTTCTATGGTAAAATTGTGAGATTTTATTTTTGGCCACATCACCCAGCCCTAGTCTGCAGTCAGTTTACTGCGCAGATCATTGTGAGCATAAGATACGCTCATTTACCCCAATTAATCTGAGCTTGTGAGACCAAATTTTGATCAAGTATTATAATTACTTTAAACCAGGAATTATTATCAGAGACTTTAAACTAAGAGGAACGGGAAAATAGAAATGTGCTTAAATGGACATATTATCTTTATATATTCTATATATTCTCTTCTCTATTCATACTCTTCAGCAGATGTGGGGAAACGGGAAGCCTGAGGGCAACATTCTGGCCGCCTTCTTATATAACATGGCCTGCAGCTCCATTCTAGACATGTAAAATGCAAATATGACACACGCATGAGAAAATCTGCCATAAATACTTGAATGACATAGTTTAACAATAAAAATCTTTTAATAAATAAAACAAATTAAACATGTTACAGCCTGTAACAGCCTTTGTATAAGTCTTCTTAAAAGGGATTACTACAAGCATTAAAAAATATTTTTTATAGCTACAATTATATAATCATTTTTCAATTAAGTAGTTTAAAATGTCTTCATTTCTACCTTCAGCTTTTTTAATTATGTAACTTGTGCACATGCTTGTTTATTTGCATTTAGCAGCAATTTGCTTAATATATGTTCTTTCAGTTGAAATATAAGAACTTTTTATCTTTTTAAATTAGGAATATTCAACAAATTGTTATATTTTAACGTCCTGGCAGTGAGAATGTATGATCATGGACCTTAAATAACCAAACTTGTGCATCTCTGCCCATCACAATAAACAAAATTATATATTTCCAGGTATTTAGATATGAAAATATAAATATATATATATATATTTTAACTCAATTACAAGAGTTTTAAAGTTATACCAATGCCTCTCTATTGCACTTTCTAGTAAACCATTTTTTTAAAAAGTGGTAATAGTCATGTCTTGAGACTTTTTGTCAAAAATGTCTTCAAACAGGTAAATGTAGATTTACAGGTAGGTGTTTTTACATTAACTTAAACTAAGAGTCTGTATTGTGCATATCATTTACATGTACGTTTGTATGATAGTGTGGGATCAGACTCATTTCAAAGATATTGTCATTGTTTAGATAATTTAGCTTATATAATAAAAGTGTTAAATTATCGTATTCCCTTTGAAGTAATAAATGTCCTAAAATCAGTAATTATTGTATTTTATTTTAAGTATAAGATGTCATAAAGTTTTGTTATTCAAAGCGAGTAGCCGCCATATGGCTGACATCACCTCATCATCCACCTGCTGTCGTGAATAACCGTCGACCCTGAGTTAACAAAGGTTCAATAACAACACATATACATTTTAAGCACCCTTCAAAGTGAGTTTATAGCAGTAATTGTAAAGATAACACTTCACAAAGACAATAAAAAGTAACCAAATGATGTTTCAACCTACCTGTTGCGCTACGCGAAGGTGTGGCACTTTGCCCTAGGTATCAAAAAAGCACGGATAACTTCAGTTGTCATTTAAGTTGTTCACTTCCGGTCCTTCAGAGAGCAGAAATCAGAGGTAAAGTTGAGGAATAAAAGTTTCCTTTGACGTCTTCAGCTCGGTATGACTTCTTTTCTTCGGTTTGAGTTGTTGTGAATCGCTGTGAAGAGTCCCCCCCCTCCCTCCTCGGTGACTCCACAGTCCCATGTCTCCTGTTTGAACAGACGACTGCTGATGGCTCGTAACTCTGGGAGACCTGGAGACCGTTGTCAAGGTAACTGAGTAAGGCGCAACTGTTTCCTGTCTGCACTTCAAAATAAAACCAATATTTCTCAACAGCTTCCAGTTGACCAGTGAAGTTGGAATTTCATATTGGGAAGTCGGTGGATCCATATGCTGCGTTTACAACAAAACTGGGAAGAAGGGAGTGGGAATGATAAAAATGTGCCATCTACTAGGCTATCAGGTAAGGTTAGCCGTTGTGTTAGCCATTGTTAGCATGCCCTTTGTTGTAGTTCGCACATACCACATGAAGAATTTACACCAGCACCATATGAATATATGTTGAACAGTTCTATGTATCCAACTGATTTAGTGTGCCAAACACTTGTCAGAATTGATAATAAAGGGAATATTACAGAAACTTCATAAATATTTACACGGAGGGCAGCCATCTTTGATTGTCAACTCGGGGGTGGTGAAGATCCGCAGGCTTCCCAGTAGGAAATTGCGACCTCAGGGGAAGTTCTGGTCGAGATTTCCCACTTGAAACTGGGAAATCAAGACTTCCCAGTAAAAATGGGATGCAGCACTACCATCCTCGAGTTGACGATCAAAGATGGCTGCCTGAAGTGTAAACAGCTATTAGCCCCTGTAATATTCAGTTTATTAGCACTTCCGACTCATGTTTGTTGCACTAAATCAAATCATGTGTAATATAGAATTGTTTGAAGGATATACAGAAATGCTGCCATAGTGTTATTTACATTCTGCATGTGGTATGTGGGGACTTCAACACAGGGTGTGCTAACAACGGCTAATGATAGCTTGGTAGATCGCCATGTTTTTCCAACTTTCTAACTAGAATGCTGATATCTTGGATATGATGTCATTCCCACTCCCCTCTTCTCAGTTCCGATAAAAATGGAGCACAGCAAGCGGCAGGCATGGCGCAGTAATACGTATTTTTGTTGGCCAATGCAGAAGTTAGCATTGTGCTGGTTCCTTTGACTGCAACCCTCTAAAGTCTTTGAGTTTTCTTTCCCTCCGTTTTGAATCTTTGCTCAAAAAATTTGGAAACTTTCATATTTTGTTCTTTGCGATAATCTCAACAATTAATCCCACTTTTTAGCTTTAGATTTTTTTATCGTAAACACAACCATGAGAGTGAAAGACAATTAGCATATGGAATTTTTCACTCTTGATAATAAATCCTGTCGGGATGAGAAAATGTTTAAACTTCCATGGTCTGTTCTTTAGTTAATCTTAAATTAATACACTTTTTTAAAGCTTGAATATAATTGGCAAGGCTTAAAAGCTATCAGTAAACTAGCATTACGCTACAAAATGGCGGTTCAATTAAGGCTTGTGCTCAAAATATTGATTTGGAAAAATTTTGTTATACATACTGATTAAACTTATTATATAGAATCGATATAGCCCCCAATGCTGCTACTTGTCGACACACTTTGGGTGATGTTTTCAACATCACAGTTAAAAGTCGAAGCCAAACTTCATGACTGAAGCACATGTTCAAAATTTTAACTTAGTTCTAAAATCTTTGAGGACCTAAATTTAAGTGTCTTGAGTTGCAGAACAAGCTTTATCTTTTTGGAATGAAAAAATACATTTGAGGTTGTCAGGAATTCTGATGAAGGTATAATGAAAGTCCATAATTTTTTTTTAAATTAGCTTAACCGGCAACGTATTGCATCGTAGCCTCAGTATCGGGAATTTCATGGTATTGTGAGGTTGCATGAAATACCCAGCCCTTGTTCAACTTTATAGTAGCTACAATATTTTCGTTGTGTAATGTCTTGTTGTAGCATCTTGTTTAGGAATTTCCTTTTAATTGAATGGCCTTCAAGTTGGTCTTCATGGCCGTGACAATTTAAAAAACAATAAAAAATGCTTGCAGCAGGGTCTCCAAACATTTTTGTAGTCCTTGTTAGCAAGTAGCAACCATTATTTTAAACACACAAAGAACGTTTAAAATTCCAAACCTAATTTTTACTGAAATACGAAGTTTGAGGGGGCAAAAAAGTCTTGATTCTGTCAATGAAGTAAGCTTTTTAAAAATAGTTTTTCCAGGCTTGAAAATAGCTAATGTAAAAAAATACTTTTGTGCTTGAAGTTCTGATGCAGACACAGTTTTTATTGATATTCAATTTAATATTAAATTCTTAATGTTCTTTAGGAGCATTATTTGTTCCTCCATCCTTTATTTTTCTGTTTAGTGTAAAAATATATCACCAAATTAAGTCTTTATCTTTACAAAAATACTGAAAATAAACCTGATAAATCTTCAATCCTCTAAAGTTATTCAACAGGATGAATTATTCAACAAATTAGAGATTACATTTTTACAGCATTCTGCCTTTTTAATGCTTAGTTATGTTAATGTGTGTCAAAATAGAGCAGACTGATCACAATTCCAAATCAAAATGTGCTCACACTGATTATCAAGTAAATCCTGAAAACAGCCATCATGCAGATCTGAGACTTTAACGCACCTGACTTCCTGTCTGACCTGGTAACCTGCCCTGCAGCTTGACTCAGCTTAACTTCTGCCTCCTTGCAGTGACTGTGTTGATCATATGACTTGGATGTGATTAGAGTGGGGTCACCCCTCAACACCCACCTTACAAAACTTGGCTCCAGACCAAGACCAGAAAATACATAGCATAAAAATAAATACATATGCACATAACTTAATTCGCTGTCCTTAATTAAAAGTCTGATTCATTATCATAAGGATGTGCACAAATATGTTTTAATATTAAAGGATGAGTGACAGCACATGAGAACAAGAGACAAGATTGAGTTTTCATACAATAGAGACCAGACTGTGTAATATTTATCCTCAGACAAATTACTCCCGCAGGACAACACCTGACCGTATAACCGGTTTGAGTGTTTACACACACACACGCACTCACTCGCGCACACACAAACACGCTGGCAAACACACACACAGGTGAGTTTATCCTTGGAGGGGTCAGATATACAAAATCAATAGAGCATAAACACAGGTGGAGGCCTTTTTTTACTGTCCTATTTAATTTGATATGACGCACATTTAAGTGGAGTTAATAGTACAGAAGGAAGAAACAATATTCAGTTTTACCATGTTGACTTATGAGCACTTTGGAAAACCATCAGTAAACACAGTTTGTAGCTTCATCTAAAGTTAGAAAGCAGCCAGAAGTCGACAACACTTAGAAATGGCTTAAGGGACAATGTTAGACTATTTCTGCCATTGGCAAATCTTTGCTCAAATTTAGCAACAATTGTGAGTAATCATTTCTTCTTCATTTGGACTCTTTTCGAGTTTGCAGATCATGACCTTAAATTGACAACAAACCTAGATCATTTTATTTGGGTCAAATTTGTACTCGGTTTGGATATGGCCTATTTTGGCTCAATTTTGGTGACAGATCCCAAAGCTCAAATTTGGTAACAATTGTGAGTCATTGATACCTGCCCATTTTTTAACTTTTTTCAGGTGGGCCAATTTTGGCTTAATTTTCGAGACGGACAAGGGTCAGTGTTGTTGGGCCAAATTTTGACTATTTTTGGAATTGGATGATTCTGGGTCAAATTTGGCAACAACTATTTCTCCTGACATTTAGTAACAAGAATTATTCATTTTTTGGGTCATATTTGGGACTCATTTTGGAGATGACAATGGTTCAGATTTGGCAGCAGGTTCAGGGTCATTAGTTTTGAGGCATATTTGGACTTCTATAACCTGACAAGCCAGATGAACAGCTCAATATATCTGCCACAGAAATATTTCACTAGTCCTTCTGGGTAGGAGCCCTTTAAAGGGGCAGAACGTTGAAAAAAAACACAAGCTTGTGATTGGACAATCGTTTGGCTCGTCACATTCATCACAGACCAATCCACATCAAACAGGGTTGCCTCCTATAATGTAGCATACATAGCGGCTAATGCAGCGGCTAATGGCTAACAACAGTTAACAACAGTTCATGGATGCTAGCCATAGCGGCTAACTTAGCCGCTAACAGCTAACAACAGTCAATGACCGTTAGCCGCTAACTTAGCTGCTAACGACCTTATACTATCGTCTTACACTAAATTATACCACACAGATGATTCATTTAACACTTATATGTGACATGAACCTCATCAAAGACAATCTCTACAAGTAAACTTCTGAGGAGGGCAGATTTTGCCAAGTTTCACTGAGTAGCCATGAGGACAATAAGCTAATCAGCATGTCCATTCTCAACTTCCGGTTCTCAACTTCCGGTTGCCGTCACGTCCGCATTCTGCTGCTCCCGCCTCTCTTCCCTGATTGGGCCGTTAAGAATTCAGTCGAGTGGATTTGTTGGACAACAAAGGCTGGCAAGACAGACCTGCAGGATTTCAGAATCAGACAGGTCTGTCTGCTCTGCAAGGCTAGGACTTCTATTCAAGATGTACAATTTTCACTCAAATTTAAAAACAAGTGTGAGTCAGAGTTTTTTGGGCCAAATTTGGAAAATTTTAAATGATGCTGATTTTGGCTCAAATTAAGCAATAGGTTTGGGTTGGGTTTTTTTAATCCAAATTTGGACTCCTGTTTAAGATTTACAACTTTTCTCAAATTTGGCAGCAAGTGAGGGCCAACATTTTTTGGGCAATATTTGAGCCGATTTTGATGATGACATAGTGAAAAAGTGTGCTGTGGTGTGACAAGTCCACAGTTCAGCTTGTTTTGGAAATCATAGGTTGCTGTCATTGCAAAATTCAAAAGCCAGTATCTGCGATGGTTTGGGGGTGTGTTAGTACCCATGACATGGGTAACTTGCACATCTGTGAAGGCACCATTACTGTTCAAAGGTACATACTGGTGACAAATGCCACCATCCAGGCACATCTCTGCTTATGCAAGCAAGACAGTAAAAAAGTGTATGTAACAGACTGACCTTAAACAGTTAGTGTCCTCAGTTCCCATTATTAAGTGTCCTTAAAAGGGAAGGTGATGTTACAGTGATATCCCGGTCCCAGCCGTTGTGGAATGTGTTGTTGGCATCAGACTCAGAATGAAAGAATACGTATTTGCAAAATAAGTGAATTATATTGAATATAGGTTGAAAACGGTTTGTAAATTATTTTATTCTGTTTTTATTTAAGTTTTCCACAATGTCCCAACTTCATTTAGAGTTTGTATTTGTATTCAAAGGGTTACCAAAAGTTTCAGTGTCCTTTTCTCTGAATGTGTTTATGGGCGTTTTCAGACTCTACTTTTGAGGATAATACATTCAGAGTGTCGCCGAGAAACAACACAGACACTTTTCTGCCCTGAGGTTGACAGGAGGGCCGCTGATTCACCGGCAAAGACCCAGAACATGACAACAAGAGGACAAGTAAAATGCAAAACAGAGCCTTTTGAGGCACTTTCAAAGACACGGTCACAGGTGCTGCATTTATTCTCTCCATCTTTGTTTTCACTTCACTGATTTCTTCTTTTTTATATTCTACTCTCTGCAACAACTTGGCTGAAAAAGAACCTGGCTCAGCAAATAGAGGCTTACCATAAGCTCTGATAAAAGAAGTAACAAATGAATATGGTATGTTTTAAGACTTGTCAAATAGCTGCATATAACTTTGCTAAAGTTTTGGGCAGTGCAGCCATTTGTACAATTAACAGAATGTCATCAAAGTCATATAAACACTCCAGTTTCTTTGAGGCCCTGTCCACACTGACACAAAAACATTTTTATATTGAAAATGTTCTCTGGAAAAATAGCTTAACTCAGTAAATACTGTCTGTCCATCCACGAGAAAACACTGAAAAGGCTGTAGTATATGTGCCAAGCCTGTAATGGCCCTTTTACACTACTGGCCTTACTCTTTGGCCCTACTGGTTTACTCGCCCTAGCACTGGTACCTTAAAACACAAGGTAGTTTTAGTACCTACTCTGCTCTGGTTCCAAGCGAGCAGAGTCAATACTACGGCTACTGATTGGTCTGACAATGTTGTCACCGATAAGTCATGAGTGCACCGACCTAGCATGCTAGCAATAGCTACCATTAACTTACCCTTATAAGCCTTTTCTTTGCAGCTCAATTGCTCTTTAAGCTCATTCTGTTGTATAGCAAAACTCTCTAATTCTAAAGGGGTATTTCTTCCTGCCACCTACAGCCTCTCCTGTAATTCTTTTTTACTCGGTTTGTGACAAAAGCCACAGATTTTGCTCAAAAAAAGCTGCCACAGTGCCACATTTTCATTACAACAACACACTGCTAACAACAGCAACAAAGCCTGGGCTGCATGCAAAACACTGGAAGTAAGTGAGAGAGCCTTTTAGAGTCGAGTAGCAGAGAGTAGGCTGTGGAACCAGAATGTAAAGGGACAGATTCTCCTTACAGTCCCTTTAAAAACAACATAGCAGTCCTGTTTTAACCAATCACACCCCTGATGCAAATATGAGCAAATGCTGATTTGCTATTTATACAAGCAGTAAAAGACATCTGCACAGAGGTGCAATATGAAAGACATGCACTGCACTGTGCTTGGTGCTGTAGAACCCCAAGTCCTCTTTTTTTCTGCTAAAACAACAAGACATAATTTGAATCTTTTTCTTGGGTGTGTATGACCTTGGCCTAAATCTTACTGTTCGAATCCTTTGTCCCTTTGAAGGATGCTTCATACCAGAGTAATGACTGAATATTTGGCTTTAGCTGTGATGCTTGAAATGACAGGAAAACAAATGGACTTTGGTTTGTACTGAGTCATAGCTGGACTGCTGCCTTTAAAATGTCTCGGATGAATCATGGTGTTCAATCAAAATAGAAAGGTATAACACTTGATAGGCTATAAATATTAGAAGAAAAACAAGTTCTGGAAAAGGAAACTGGATAAAATACTAAGTGATTACTCCCCAGGTTTTATGAATCCTCTGTTAGCTCTTTGGACATCCCCTATTTACTTCTATTCCACTGAAATCAAACCAGAGTGCTTGGTAAGCCATCCTGTATCAGAGTATATCATCTCCCAGCATGCTTCACTGGAATTAGGTCAGGGTTTGTTGGTAGTTTTCTCTCCAAACTGGGGCTTTTGTACAGAGAAAATGATACACTAAGAGGATGATATTACATGTTTTATTTAGATGTTATTACTTATCTTAGGGACATATTTAAAGGGATATTTCAGTATTTTTGAAGTTGGGTTGTATCAGGTACTTGGCAATAGTCAGTGAAGTGGCTGAAAAGGCTCCAAGCAGCTCTGTACCTTTAAGGAGAGTTAGCTTAGACTATTTGTTAGGTACACTGCTGTTGGTGGTCTAAAATAATTAAGTAAAATTATTTAAGTTTCACGTGAAAATAGGCCACAGAACTGTGTTTGGATGAACGTGAGATTTGGCGAAAAATTTCAAAGCACCTTATTTATCCTTCAGGAAGTCTCTGTGCTTGGCACTGTTTGGCAATGCAGGAAATGGCCATGTGTTCTTTCACTAGTGTGCAATGATTTGACTGATATGCTTTACGTTTACCACAAACTTTACTTCAGGCTTTTATTTGAAACTGTATGCTAAATCTAACCTAACACTTTGGGGGGCTAGACATCAGGAAGTGCTAAATGCTAACTCAACTCCTGCACCACTGTATTGATTCTGTCTGGTTTTGCTCTTAAATTACTGGCTTGTAACTCTCTAAAATGAGTGTTTATGCAACACAAGAGAAAGAAATGACTAACTACAAGCGGCAGTGGTTCAACTAAAGTGTATGCTAAGCCCTCTCCTCCTAACCTGACAAGCCAGATGGACAGCTCCATATATCTGCCACAGAAATATTTCACTCGTCCATCTGGGTAGAAGCCTTTTAAATTTGTTTTCAGGGGCAGAGCATTAACAAAAATTGCAAGCTTGTGATTGGATAATCATTTGGCTCGTCACATTCATCACAGACCAATCCACATCAAGCAGGGTTGCCTCCTACAATGTAGCATATACAGTGGCTAATGTAGCGGCTAATGGCTAACAACAGTTAAAAACTGTTCATGGACATTAGCCATAACGACTAACTTAGCCGCCAACAGCTAACAACAGTTAATGACCATAAGCCGTAAGCTGCTAACTTAGCCGCAAACAGCTAACAGTTAATGACCGTTAGCCGCTAACTTAGCTGCTAACAGCTAACAGCCTTATACTATTGTCTTATACTAAATTGTACCACACAGATGATTCATTGAACACTTACATGCGACATGAACCTCGTCAAAGACAATCCCTACAAGTAAACTTCTGAGGAGGGCAGATTTCGTCAAGTTTCACTGAGTAGCCCTAAAGACAATAGGCTAATTGTCATGTCCGTTCTCAACTTCCGGTTGTCGTCACGTCCACATTCTGCAGCTCCCGCCTCTCTTCCCTGATTGGGCCGTTAAGAATTCAGCCGAGTGAATTCGTTGGACAACGGAGGCTGGCAAGACGGACCTGCAGGATTTCAGAATCAGGCAGGTCTGTCTGCTCTGCAAGCCTACTCTCCTCCACCCTAAAGGAGTAATCATGAGCTGAATTTGAAACCAGGACACTGGAAAAATACTGGAATTGTAAAATAACTGGCATTAAGGAAGACGGACGTGATGTATAAACATGAAGACTGGCATTGAAAAAACAATCTTAAAGCATAAAGTACAACAAATGAAGCAAATAATCATGTTGTAAGATTGTATGTGTCTAATGATTGTTTCATTTTTGTGTAACTTTCAGTTCCAAAAAAAATCACAATTTTGCAAAATAACTGTACCCACCAACTGCTGTGTACCTTACAGGCAGTGTCAGCTTGCTCTCCTTAAAGGCACAGCACTGCTAGGAGCCCTCTCAGCCATTTCACTGACTGTTATCATGTACCTGATACAACCTAACTTCAAAAATAGTGAAATATCCCTTTTATATGTGATCTCTGCCTTTGAGCTGCCTCAAAGTTAATGTGAAACCCCAAGCGCAAACAACCAATATTTGGCCAAGGGCTTTTTTAGTAAGTCAAACAAGCAGAGGAGGATTTTTGAGCTTATCCTGTGCAGGGTTTTACTTAAATTCCAGCTGCCAGTAAGGTTAAAGTGTTTAGGTGCGGATGGTTTATCTGCCACGCCAGGGAGAAAAAGGGGAAAAAGTGGGAGGGGGACTAATACGGGTGAGTCACAGGCTTCCCCATGGCTGAAAATAGAGATTAAAGATGGAAAAAATACATGATGACAAAAGGAGGGACCTAGTTTAAAGAGTAAACCCGGGTTGACAATGAGGTAGCTATTTTCAGGCTGTGTAAATAAGAGTCGATGCCACACTCTACCTACTGTAGGACCCACACACACACCTTCACACACCGAGGATCACAGCGTGCGACCTGTGGAGACCTCCCGCTCAACAAACAAGCCGTGTAATTATATACCTGCGGGTGGAATGTGCTGCTGGTAGCCGAGCCCTTGTTGTCATAAGGACTAGAAGCTGCAGCAGAAGCAGCAGCCCCAACAGCCAACAGGCATGAGCTCACCGCCATCACAATAAGAGGTGTGGCCAAGCTTGATGTTACCGTGGAGACAGCACACACACACACACATGCACACACAACAACATACAGATTGGCTTAGAGTGACACCACTGGGAAATTAAAATGGTAGCCCAAAGCAACGCAGCATTTATCGTCCAATCACAGCCTGATTCTGGATGTGTTTGCTTTGCAACTTTGTTTGCGCGCACGCATGAGTGTGTGTTTAGCGCAGGGCAACGTACAGGTGCACCCGCACATGCACCCTCTAATTATAATGACAATGTCAGCTGCTGTTGGAGAAATATTCACCACGCTTGTCTGGCATTCACCATTGAGAGCATAGGAGCAATTACAGAGCTATCAAATCATTTTACAGCCTTGTGCATGCAGCTGTCAGACCTGTGATAGTTTTCTGGCTTGGGAATAAAAGAATTAAAGAAGAAAGAATAACCTGTTTAAAAGCTGCTCTTCAGCCTCATGTAGAGCTGCTGGTAAATCAGGCCTAAGCTAATTTTAGCAGATTGAGAGTTTATTCTTGTCACTTGTCTCCTCTGAAAGCAAAGGTCATTAATAAAACACTCCTCTGTTAGACCTGCAAACATTATAACAGACCTCTAATTTAATAAACAGCAAATGTCAAACTAATCTGCAGCTTGTAAAGTAATAACCCAACAAGTGTTACACATTTCCCACAGATGTGCTCAAAAAATTAAGTTTGTTGTGGTTTGTATGAGGTTAAATTTGAGTAATGTTCACATTCTTCATCACTCAACATATTTTTTCACTTTTGAATTAATTTTCCTTTTTTTTGAGAGTTTGAATGAATGTTCATTTAGAACTTAAATGGAAAACGTACATATGTATACATCTATACAAATCCAACAAAATAACATATAAAGTCAAGCAAAGGCAAATAGGTATTACAGCATTTTTCTACTATCATTATGCTTTGAAAAAAAAAAAAAAAACAGTTTGTAAAGTGTGTAGAAAGAAGTAACAAACCTATCTAGTCCCACCCCTTATTCCTTTTTAAAATGTCTTACTTAAATTCACCCGGAAGCCTCTTCAGGTCATAGCCAATAATATATTTAGCAACAAAAAGCAACAACAAGCTCAGAAAAATAATAAGAAAAACAACAAATTTCAAAACAAAGACGATAATGACACATCACTGGATACACAATACCCAAGATGTTAATGATTTCTCTTTGTTTTTCCATTCTGTATCTGTTTAATATTTCAGTTTTAAAGATGAATTTAAACCTACCTATTGTTTTACATGATTCTAGTTCATCAAATTTCCTTGAAGATGATGTTTGTCCTCTCTCAGTTGAGAAAACCTTAGGATTCTGTTTAGTAACTTATGATTTTTAACTTTATGCATAATTTGGATAGTTTTATAATCAACTAGATCCTTATATTTTAATGTTTACATTCAATGAAGTGTTTTGCCTTACTGCAAATGACATATTTCTAAAAATATATATATACATATATATATATATATATATATATATATATATATATATATATATATACATATATATATATATATATATATATATATATATATATATATATATATATATATATATATATATATATATATATATATATATATATATATATATATATATATATACATATATATCTTGATGAATTTTGATTTCTGATTCATAATCCTGAGAAATCTTTAATACACTGTGAACTGCCACAATAACCTTTAAGGACAATTGTGCCCATTTTCACTTTTTCATTCTTAATTTTTTTGGGTAATTTTGTCTGTGTTTACCATTCAGCATTACTCTTTGTAAAATTGTGTATTATATTTGATCTTATTTCAAACTTAGCTCCTACTCCGTCGTACCATTAAGCACAAAAGTCAGACTGCAGCTTTTGATCTCACTTCCATTAAAGCGTATAACATGCATTTTATTATATCTGCATCTTTTTTCAGAGATTGTCCAAACCTCTTTGCAATTCTTCTAAACCCTTTGACTTCCAAACTAAGAAATACTTTTGCAACTAATGATTTGTTGGTAAAATTGTGTTCCTTCTTCAGTTAGAGACACTTCAGATTACCTGACTGGGAAGCAGATATTCAGGTCAACCTGCTGGTTGGCTTGCCTGTTAAGGGTTATCCTAGGCATGAATGGATTATCTCATTTCTGCAAAATTTTTGTTTTATTCATAAGTAATGAATGGGTATTTGATACTCTTCAGAATATAATAATGCATAAAAATGATGATTGTTGCATATCCCTGACAAATCCTAGGATGCAATAATCCCAAACAACACAAAAAACTCTGCAAGTAGTACATTGAAATTAATTTTTACGTTTTTTTGTCACCTGAAAACATGGCGGCATCATGTCAAACACCTGTTATTCAAGGGTTAAAATCTTTAAAATTCATGATAATATTTTAAGTTAGTAATTAGGTCAGATACAAGTGTAAGCAGAATATAATATTATTGGGTAGGATTTTTAAAGGTTGTGTTTAAAGCACATTTTTTGTGCTTAGTGGTACAAATGTGACAAACAGAAAGTGGCCCTAAGAGATTAGTGCATCGTGGGGCCAAAGGCAACAACTTTCCAGTGCCTCTGTAATAATCTGCTGGCCACAAAACCCACTGGCACTTAGTGCCCCCACAACCACTGATCAGTAATCAAGAGCAATATACAGTCCTATAGGTCAAATATTCAAGTCACCAAAGGGTCAGTAACAGACCTTAGACTGCATAAAATAGCATCCAAATACAGCTAGTCTAAGCTGTGCCCTGATAACTTTTATAATATTTTAAAACATATTGTTGGGTTATAACATTTTTACATTATATACTCAACAAAAATATAAACGCAACACTTTTGTTTTAGCTCCCATTTTTCATGAGATGGACTTAAAGATCTGAAATTCATTCCAGATACACCATATTACCATTTCTCTCGAACATTGTTCACAAATCTGTCTAAATGTGTGATAGTGAGCACTTCTGCTTTGCTGAGATAATCCATCCCACCTCACAGGTGTGCCACATCAAGATGCTCATCAGACACCATGATTAGTGCACAGGTGTGCCTTATACTGTCCACAATAAAAGGCCACCCTGAAATGTGCATTTTTTTTTTTGCTTTATTGGGGTCTGGGGACTCAAAACCAGTCAGTATCTGGTGTGACCACCTTTTGCCTCATGCAGTGCAACACATCTTCTTCGCATAGAGTTTATCAGATTGTCAATTGTGGCCTGTGGAATGTTGGTCCACTCCTCTTCAATGGCTGTGCGAAGTTGCTGGATATTATTGGGAACTGGTACACGCTGTCGTGCGTGAGCATTTGCCCACTCAAGTCTGTTATGGCGACGATCTGGAGTCAGGTTAAGACCCCGATGAGGACGACGAGCATGCAGTTGAGCTTCCCTGAGACGGTTTCTGACAGTTTGTGCAGAAATTCTTTGGTTATGCAAACCAATTGTTTCAGCAGCTGTCTGAGTGGCTGGTCTCAGACGATCTTGGAGGTGAACCTGCTGGCTGTGGAGGTCCTGGGCTGGTGTGGTTACACGTGGTCTGCGGTTGTGAGGCCGGTTGGATGTACTGCCATATTCTCTGAAACGCCTTTGGAGACGGCTTATGGTGGAGAAATGAACATTCAATGCACAAGCAACAGATCTGGTTGACATTCCTGCTGTCAGTATGCCAATTGCACGCTCCCTCAATGCTTGCGACATCTGTGGCATTTTGCTGTGAGACAAAACTGCACATTTCAGGGTGGCCTTTTATTGTGGGCAGTATAAGGTACACCTGTGCACTAATCATGATGTCAGTTCAGCATCCTGATGTGGCACACCTGTGAGGTGGGATGGATTATCTCAGCAAAGCAGAAGTGCTCACTATCAAACATTTAGACAGATTTGTGAACAACATTTGAAAGAAATGGTAATATTGTTTATCTGGAATGAATTTTAGATCTCTGAGTCCATCTCATGAAAAATGGGAGCAAAAACAAAAGTGTTGCGTTTATATTTTTGTTGAGTGTAGATATGGCATAATATTATGATTTGTAGCAAATTTATGTCCAACATGATGTTAATGATTTTTAGGCAAATCTCTTAACTTTTCCCCATCGGACGATGTACTGCAGAACTGGTCATAAGCTCACCAAGAGTGTAAAAAAATCCAGATCCAACCATGGTGATCAAGCTATGAATGCATGTCCAGTCTTGCTTTTTAAATTTTCCCACAGTTACATACCAAATGTTCCATATGTAACCCGGGTATATACAGTATTATGAAAACCCATCAGGAGACTAAGTGAAAACTTCCAACGAAACTAGGAAAACAGGCTTGAATATAGTCATATGAAACTGATCTTTTGTTTATCCACTTATTACTGTGGATCCTCACCAGGTTTTGGACCCTTGCAGCAAGTCATTGTAGTAGAAATCAGTGTCTTGCACAAATATCAAATAAAAAAGTGTGCTGTGAGACTGGCCTTTTTTCTCCTCCTCTCTCCCTGATGTATTCCTTTTCCTATCTAAGAAAACAGAAACTGCTGGCGACCCAACGGTCTTCCTGATTCTGACTCCTCCATGCATGTCACTGTTCTTTTATGTTCTTGGACGGCTTGTACTGTAAAGAAAAATTGTGTTGGTCTGTCATGTGCAATGACAATTGACAAATGACAAAGTAATTGATTGAAAGAAAAAGTCTGAGGCATATGCACTGGAGGCAAAAAGTGAACCGTTTTATTACATTAAAATGTTTCATACAAACAATGCATACACACTAGATTCATATTGCTTCAGACATAATTTCCTTTTTTTGTTTGAATTCCAGTTAAACAACTCTGTAACAAAATGTAAGTACAACATTTATGAAAATATAAATCTCTAAACAGGTAAGTCAGTCCTGACAATACAAAGAATACCATAGAAACATTCATTATACCAGTATGTCAACTATGAGTTGCAAACATGTAAGTTATTAAAAGTCATTCAAGTTACTGAACATACAATAATACCATTTACTGGCTTCCATATGGACACATTCAAATATACTCTTAAACTGGCATTCCATATATTTCTTAAGAGGACTCTTTTTAAACTTTAGCAAAGATAGCACATTTTCTCTATCATAAACAGAATCACAGTCCAACACTGAAACAATTTGGTAACAATATAATTACAGTACAAGCCTCAAAACGAATTCAACGATCAACATAATCCAACACAAACTATAATCGGGACTTTGGCAATTACATGATATAATATTCTTTTTAATTAAGAAACTTATCTGTTTGAGGGAAGTATTTTAAAGCTTGATGCTGCTACCCAGTTTGAAATTATCCAAGGGCCATTTTTCTCCACTTTCAAAACTAGTAAACGTACAATAAGATGGAATAGCCCTTAAAAGTATACGTCTAAGTGTAAGTGTGTGGTTTTTAGTCATGCCTGGCAGATGATTGGTCTCATTTTAAGTTGTTACAGACATGCTTTATAAGAAGCAATCAAGGTATCTGCAAGGTACAACCTCATAGATTGACTCTTTGATTGTCAGCAAACCAGATTTGTATTATTTCAGCCTGCTACGAGTTAACCAGTTGGATGTCTATGGGGTCAAAACAAGGTCAAATATATAGCACTGGGCATATTTCATTATTGTTGATCAATGATAAAACCTTGTACATTGGATTAGAACAGAAATGTAATAATGTCTCATTAATATTTACACACGATTAACTAATGTTAAACATTTTGACCCTTATTTGATTCCATAGATTTCTTATTACCCCATCTCAGCCATTTGTTTTTGCCTTGACTTAAGGGCTGCGTCCAAAACTGCAAATTTTTCATACCCAAAGTGACTTTAAGCTGAGTATGTAGTACATTCCAGATTGAACAAATGCACATTTGTAAATGCAAGATGCAACCTGACGTATATTCAATAAGCAAGATGTGCACGCCTCCCCACCAATGATGACCTGAGAGGTGTCAGTCAGTTTTTTGGTTGTCCGTCCATACAAACTGTCCATTATTTTCAATGTAGTATCCAAAGTATGTTTTTTAAAGGTTTTCTTCTAACTTAGCCCAAATACCCAACTCAAGGTTACACTTGGAAAGCTTTGGAGGCTCTTAAGTAGGTCAAAAAACACTTCTGTTGTGGTTAGCGCATGCGCCCTGCTGTTAAGTTTTATCTTTATTTCTCCCGAAATGTACATAAAGTGCTAATCTTAGTCTAAAAATAGATAAAGTAACATGACACAGTAGAGATCAAGTCACAACAAGCAAACAGGGCCATTAAGAGTTGCTGAAGAGCTTATCTGATAACTGTAGGCAGAGGCAGGCTAACGCTTCCCATTGACTCCCAGTGTTTGCCAAGCTAATTAGTGGTGGGAAAGCTTTGCCTGTCTATTTTTTGCTACTGCACCCACAGTCAAAAAAGGTGTCAATCTGCTTGTCATGGACTCAGAAGTAAGGCTAGACAGGACAAGAAAAAAAGTTGGCACATCCCTTAAAGGATGAACTGATGGATTCGATTTTGGATTACCAAAGTCAAACCCTTTGGTCCGATTGGTTATCTCTTGCTTAAAAGATTTCAACTAAACACATCAAATCTGCCCTCTTCATCTTGACCTATCATTTTTCTTTTACTGATTCCTGTATATCATTGGTTATATCAAACACCTCCTTATTGATGCTATTTTGTTTTTAGTTGTTAAGTTCTACTTGTCGGTCAAAGATCACACTAGCTTGTTGCTACTGGGACAAAAAATTTGTAAACAATGATCACATAAGGCAGACATGATGGCTATTTAGCATGGCGTACTATTATGACCTTGGTATTGTGTTCAAGGTTGTATTAGTGGTATCACAAAGTATGCAGTTTTGAACACCGCCTAGAAGTCTACTAAGAGCCTATAGTATTTATATGAATTAGTTGTAGCCTGCAAAAACCTGGTTGGCCTTGTGTATTTTTATAGGCAAATCTGAAAACTATTTTAAGACACCGCTAGATCATGTTAACAATTTTTTTTACATTTTTTAAACAAATTCAACAAATTCTCACAAAACCACCCATAAAGTGCATTCTCCTACAGTCTAAACCTCTAAATATATAATTACCACATTGTTTCTGTGAAACACTGGGCTGTCCACTCTTTCTTTTTTCTACTTTAACTTTTAAACAAACTCCACTAAACCTAAAGCAAGAACACTGTTTAAGGCGTGAATGTGTATGGTGCTATGCTACACTGTATGCTCAATAGTGGTGTTCCCCTTAACACAAACAGCACACAAACTGATGGAACTGCGGGTAAATTCGCATCAAATTTACGTAAACTGTTCCAAAGACGTTTCTACAACTATCGTTAAGAAATGCAACACCGTTCGTCTCTCAAGTTGTTGACTGGGTTTCACTACGCTTGTCGCTCAGATTTAACGTCAATGCAAGTATTATGTAACTGTGTGTATTCTGTGTTTACAAAGTCCCTGCATTTTCATAAATCTTGTAATCTGCACGTTAAGAACATTTTAAATTCCAGGCACTCACTTTGATTGCATTAAGCACAACATAACATTTTTAAGGAGTTGCACAAATTGCAGCAGCCAAAAAGGGATATGTACATATGTTCAAAGTTGTTCCTTTTTGTACAGTACTGACTGATGTTGATACAAACATAAACTCTCTTTTTAAGGACAACACTATGGCTTGATGTGCACAATGAAAATAAAGATGGTGTACAATGAAAGTGTCTAAGATCACTGGAATGGCTTTGAAAATGTTCAACCAAGACATTTGAATTATAACTTTGTTCTTCAAATGCAAAAGGACACATAATGGCAAAATAATAGCTCACAGATTTACATTTGTCTTCTTCTCAAAACAGTTTATCTAACAGTCTTCATGTGTAAAACAAAGAGAAACTGTATCATAAGTTGGAAGTAAAGAATACATAATTTGAGTGCAGCGTTTAAACGGTCGGCCCATAAACTACCCAGAGGCCTGACATCTGCAGCTGAAACACGTGGCTGTAAACAAGAATCAACTGCAACCCCAGAGATTCTAAACTTTGTCGCCTGTCCTAACTCCACCCACTCCTGATCCTCAAATCATTGCAGCAGCTCAGTCTTTTTTGTAGGTGTGGTCGACTCGCCTTCGCCAGAGTCGGACACGTTGATCGGGCTGTCCCTCGAGAAGACTTCGGTGGACTCCCTCCAAATGCAGTCGGCTACGGTCTTAAAGGAATGGTTGCCACATTTGGGCCGCACCTTCTGTGAGGCGTTGTTGACAATCTGTCGGCTATTTGAGGTGGCTATCTTTATCTTGAGAGCGGCATCCACGCGGTCTACTACAGTGTATGTGCCAATGCTGCCATCCTCAAAGCCAATGATGATGTTGAGTGCTCGCTGGGAAAGGGACAAGAAGGTTGGTGTCTTGTATAAGGAGCATGTGCCTATGCTTTTACCATCCGCAAGGCGCATCACTATTAGATTGGACACGACACCAGCATCATCGTCCTCATCACAGTTTCTGAAACAGACATAAACTAGGTAACGTCCATCTCTTGATAACTTTTGGCGCCAGATTATACCAGCAGCGTGGACAAGCCTCAGCTTCCCACTGTGAAGATCTAAGACGTTAATATTCTCATCACCTTTAGAGACGATTCCCAGTTTCCCATTAGGGGAGATTTGAAAGTCTTCTAGATTTTTTAGAAAATTGGTTGGCAGCTGGACTCGCCTACAAACGGACTCTTCTGCCACGTTCCAGATGAAGACGGTCTCTGTGGATGTGATGAACACGACGCAGTCAGGGCAGTCAGGGATGAGCTTGAAATTGACAATGGTAATGCCATCATCACATACAAACTTCTTTGAAACACTGCCAGACCACAAGCTTACAGCAAGGAGCTTGTTCTTGGATGTTCCCACGAGGAAAGTGTTTGCAGTGGTGATCAGTGCATTCTGTAGGGTGACCAAGATGTTGCAGACCTTGTGTCCAGTTGCTAGCCTCCAGACTCTGGAAGCATTCTGCTCACAAAGGGACACAACAAACTGGTCGTTGTGGGTGATTAGCAGCTGGGATATTCTTTGTCCATTGATGCGGAAGATGTTTTCTCCAGTTGCGGTTTGCCAGATGTACTGACTGGACTTGTCATCCGAAGTTACCATAAGATCCCCTGAGGAGGTAAGGACACAGTTCTCCACTATGCCCTCGTGCTTGAATACTGTCTCGATAAAGCCAGTGCCGAAGTTCCACTTGTGGACAGCTTCTGAGCCATCCATGGTAAACACATAATCCTCTCTCCCTGATAGCTGCAAGGTCTGGATCTTCTTGCCTGTTTTGTCAATATTGGACATAGCAGTAATGATATCAATGTCCCAGACAGACAGCACTCCACTGCTGGCAACAGAAAGGAGCAAGTTGTGGTGGACAGATTTGATGAGTTTGACAATAGCCCCTGAGATCTCAATCAGGCTCGCCATGCACTGTCCGCTGTCCCTCCTCCAGACGAAGATGGAGGAGGTGTTTTCCATGGAGGCCACAATGCTTTGTCCATTCTTGGAGAGAACAGCAGCTACAAAGCGTTCAGTGCGTTTGGCTTTGAACTTTTCCACCATTTTCCATACTTTTGTGTCAAGGATTTCAATACTCCTGGCCTTACAGATGAGGATGGAGCGCTGGTCTTCAGACAACTCAATGCCAACCACCTCACTGTCGTCCCCTCTGCAGTCATAGTCCTCCATCAGCCTTGGATTTGTGATCTCTTTGGTGTTCCAGACTGACAAACTCCCTTCATTGTCAATCATCACCATTTGGTGAAGGGTGTCCAGGATTAGGATGGACTTTACGAATCCCCCAGAAAACTCAGAGGTCACTGTGGCCAACTTGTCCCCATTTCCGAGATGAAAGACAGAAGCAGTGTTGAGGTACTGACCACAGAAGGCGTACATTCCATCTGGAGAGCACTGGACACAAGTGACCTCGTACCAGCAGTGGAACTGGTAGAGGGGCCAGCCATAAAGCAGGTCAATAACATTGACATCTTTGCTGGCTTCGAGCCACGCCAAGGCATGATGTGTGGACAAAGTAAAGCCATTAATGAATGCTACTCCTCCTGCAACACCACTATGCTTGGACCCCTTGATTTCAACCTCAGAAAGAAGGCAGGACTTGTGATTATCATAGATAAGTAGTGTGTTTTTGGTTGTAGCCACCACCAGATACTTTTCATCAGAGGTTAGCCTAATTCCCAGAACAACAGACCGAGCTGTGTCGATCTGTCGAAGAAGTTGTCTACTCTCGACATCCCAGGTACTAACAGACCCATCTTCCAGTGCTACAAGGACAATGTTTGGGGCTAGAGTGGGCAAGATCTCTACAATCTGCATGTAGCTAGAGCACAGAGGAAGCCTCTCTGGACTGTAGGTGACATCCATAGAGGAGTGGAGAGGCACTATGGAGCAGTACTTTGGGCCATCTTTATCACACTCCAGAAGAAGGTGCCTTAGCTTGGGGAGGGAAGTGACAACCGGCAGAAGCCTTTGCTGCAGCTCTGCGGATAGCGATGCAGGGTTTTTCAGCACTTTTACCTTAATGCTTCGGAGAGTGGTGGCCAGGAACTTCAGTTCTTTTTCCTGGGTGTAGCTGTAAGCGAGGTCAATGTCTGTTAAAGCCTTGTCAAACTGGCCGATTTTGATCATGGTGTAGAGCCAGCTGAAGTTCATGATTACTCCAAACATTAGGTCATCAGTGCGCCCACTCCTCGTAAGATGGTACACCAGTTCTGTCATCTTCCTGTGATTGACGAAGAAGATATCGGGCTCCAGAAGATTGCACTGGAACACCCAAGGCTGCTCAGGAGTCTGTCGGTCGTATGAGTACTTGTCAGAGGATGCTTTTTCGTGTGACTGATTGTGGGGATTCTTATGATGCGAAATATTCAGGGAAGTGAAATTGTTGTTGCCATAAGTGAAGATCTTCTTCCTGCCTCCAGACCATGCCCCCAAGAAATACTCAGCTAGGAGGCTGTGCATTTGATGGACATCTTCCTCATTGCCAAGATACAGCTTCTGAGCTATGAGATGCAGGTGTCTGTTGGCCCAAACCATCAAGGTGACATTTCGTACTTGACGCTCGATCAGATAACCCTCCAGCTCCTCTTTGAGCCTTGCAATCAAATCATAAGAGATTCTTAAGGGGTTTTTGAGGTAAGTTGCCACAATTACGTCACCAAGGACTATGTTATCAAGGGACAGGATGTCTTCAAGCTCAACCTCAGTCAGCCCAGCTTTAGCCATTGTGATGTAACCTAAAGCTCTGAAGACAAATCGTTGGCCTAGCTTGTTCTCCACTGAGTAAAAAAGCTGCTCTATGCTTTCATGCACCGTGGAGCACAATGACCTGTCATCTACATCTTTGTGAGACCTCCAATGAACTACCTCTCTGTAGATGAGGTTGACAAACATTGGCAAAGTACACTTGGCGAGTGCCTCATTAACATAGATCTGTTGGCCTGAGGTGACTTTTCTTTTCACCTCGAGAAGCTGCTGTTTTAACGTTTGGCTGCAGACCTTACGGTCCCTCTGAATTAACTCCACATAGTTGTCCTCATCATGGATGAGCTGTCGAAGCTTCTGCAGGATGCCATGTTTGTTCGGCAACGTTGAAACTACAATGCGGACTGTCCGAGGCAGGTGAATGGGGAGCCACCAAAGCTTACGAACTTCGTCAGAGTCTGAGAGCTGCTCAAGAGCGTCCAGGACGATTACCAAAGGTCTGTGGAAGGTAGATTCCCCCAGAAGGTTAATTAGCAGCTCTCTCATCTCCTGAATCTTGTTAGGCAAAAAGTGAATCAGGCAGCGGTAGTTTAGTGCAATCTGTTCACAAATGCTCTGGAGAAGGGTTCGTAGGTCCGTGGAGGGCTGGCTGGAGCCGATAAAACGTACAATGACCACTGGATCTGTTTCAGGGCCCAACTCTTTCTGCAGCCATGTGTATGCCTGAAAAACACAGCAGAGTTGATTGTTACGATATGGTGATCTGCCTCTACAAGTAAGAGAAACACAGTCAAATAAAGACAAATAATCAAAGCTCTAGTAGTAGCAACTTTGGTGACCATGAGGGTCACTCTAATTGGCCAAAATACCACAAACTAAAGCAGGGACTAAAAAAGACAATCAAAAATAATTGAAATCTAAGAAAAGAAAAAATGTGCCATTATGGGTAGGAGCTTCATTTCTATAAATGTCATCATGATTTTCTCTCTCTCTTTCTTTTTTTAATAAATCAGTCCGCTTGGTCACCCTTTACAACTTTGGCTGTGTTTTATAAATTGAAGGGCAATCAAAAAATAGACCATTTGCCAAATATAATGATACACAGTTTACCTATAAATTACTTTTTTCTTGCATTTCCCAAAAAAATGTAATCTTGTAAATGCAAGGTCTCATCCAAATAACACAGTTAATTGCTTTTATCAGAATTTATAATGCTAACATTAACCTTAACAGTATTTTGTAATATTTCATACAAAACCTCAACCTTGTCAAGCACAATCAAGTTATAGACATTTTGCTTTCAGTACAACTTGGGGAATTGAAACATTTTCGCTGTACTGATGCCAGATTATATGCAATAAAAATAAAGTTGTATAACCAAAGAAGCAAAACAAGTATCTGAAATAATTTGAATCACTCAGAACTCTATTCACATCACAAACAGATTGATCACGACCAAGCCTTTTCACTCTTAATCTGGTTCCACAAAAGAGATTTTTAATCTCAGTGAGGTTTTCCTGGTTAAATAAAGGTTAAATATATAAAATACGCTTTGGGTATCATGGGAAACAAAATAAGAGAATGAAAGACTCAGCAAAATCTCTTTATATATTTACAATTATTCCTCCAGAAGTTTTTTTATTTGTTTCATAGAGATATTGGTGCCAGGATTGGTTACAATTCTTGTCTCACATGTTTCAAAGGGAAAAATGACAGGACAGTTCCTTTTTAATTACAAATGGATGTATCTTTTCTCTTGCTGACTTTGACTGCTTCTAATTGGATGCTACTGTCAAGTAATCAAGAGAGCAAGAATAAGGGTGCATGCTATTGGTCCTTAAGACTGACAGGAAGTGGTCCCTTTCTCTAAGGGTCAAAATGATAGTTTATTAACACCACCGCACCACTGCAAAAAAACATTTGTTAAATCTTTTTTTTACATTTTCACTGCAGATCCAAAAGTTCAAAATTTCTTTGATAAATCACTGCACTTCAAGGATGAATGGAAACATTTTTGGGAGGCATAAATTTGACCTGATGTGATTTTTCAATTTATAAAAACGAGATCTTCCAAATACAGCTGTCCTCATGAAGATCTATTAAATGGTTTCAGAGATAAAAAAAAAAAAAATACAAGATAAACTGTCATCAAGACAGACCGGACCTATTAGCAAAACAAAGAAAAAGGATTATTTTCCTAATTTTTTCATTGATTTCAAACAACAAAGTTCACGTGTTACATTAAATGTCTAGCAAATATCAGCAAAGACGCACCTTTTTAATGTCTGAGCATTTCATCTGAGAGTCAGAGTCAGCTGGTTTTACAGATTTCATGAATGAGCACCTTTCTGATGCTCTATCGTAGCAGTAATCTCATTCATGAATTCATGAATCGCCTACGATGAGTTTCTGGTAGACTAAAGATGTTATTTGACGTTTTTAGGGCAACAGTGATGACGCCTTCTTCACGCTGAACCGTGTTTATCTTTCAGAGAGAAGAAGAGAAACAGAGACAGTTTCTGCCCCGAGGGAGTTTAATGTTTTAAAGCTTATTAATTCTGTGATTAGTAAGTTGACTGGAGCAAAAGCAAAATAAAATCTTGTCAGCCTGCCGGACTGGATCATCATGAGTTTAAGAAATTTAAAACCACAGTCACGTTTATATTAGGTATACAGCTCTATTGCATTTATGGAACAGCTTAGAAAGACAATGATTCAAATGTCTGATGAAATAACACTTTTGGTACGAAGCTTATATCCATTGTCTAAGCATCCAATGCATCAAATATTAAATAATTCATTCAGTTCTCACATGTTTGCTGAGTCAAGTTTAATTTGCTTAAAACACAGGAAAGTCCAATCATAATTCTTACCATGTACTTTTGGGGGTTTAGGGGCTGGAGCCTAGACCAGCGAATAAAAGGTTAGAGGCAAGGTACATCCTGAGGTGGCTTCTGGTCAATCACAGGACCACATAGAGAGACAGGAACTTTTCACGCTCCCACTCACACTTACAGAAAAATTAGGTTGCTTTCACACCTAAACTTTGATGGACTTGGTTCTGTTCAGGGCTGAATTTGCAACATTTTTTCATGGTTCTCTTGGTTTGGTTTCACGCTGCATCTGGAGAGGTAGCAAAAGCCTGACAAATGTTATGTATGCTAGCCTCCCGCCACTAATTGAGGCTGTAGCTGGCATCTGGGCCATTGCTGGATACGAAGATAAAGTTGCATTTAGGCTGCATTACATGGATTTTAAACTATAGCAGATTAAGGCTGGACCTGAGGACAGACTCTGTGATCACAGGCAGTATTTGCTGTAAAATAAGCTTGTAACAAAAAGAAGTGGCTCCCAGAGGAAGTCAGACTTTTTCTACTAAGCCACCAAACAGGTAGAGAGAAAACTGAGGTTCCCAGAGTTTAAATATGCAAACAATAACCAAAATCCATTTGATAGGAGAGATGTAGCCTTGCAGAACAGATGGACCTGCCTGATTCTGAAATCATGCATATCCATCTTGCCAGCCTTCATTGTCCAACGATTTCACTCGGCTAAATGCTTAATGGCCCAATCAAGGAAGAGAGGTGGGAGCAGCGGACATGAAGACAACAGGAAATGACTTGACAGGAAGTGTTTAAAAATAATGGCAGCAAATGCCGGTTATCCTGTGGTCATCATGGTTACTCTGTGATACTTGCTATACTATGCTATACTACGATACTATGCTCTCCACATAAGTTTACTTCATAGAGACTGTCTTTGACGAGGTTCATGTCACATATAAGTGTTCAATGATACATCTGTGTGGTATAATTTAACGTGAAACTATAGTCTTAAGGTAGATAAGCTAATGGCTAACGGCCATTAGCTGCTACGGCTAAGAGCTAACAAGAGCAAACAACAGTTAACAGCGGCTACGGCGGTACAATGGTTAGTTGCTACGGCTATTAGCCGCTACATATGCTACGTCATAGCAGCACTGCTTGGTATGGATTGGTCTGTGATGAGTGCAATGAGCCAAACAATTGTCCAATTGTTAATTTTGAAGGTTCTGCCCCTGAAAACATGTTTGAAGGGCTCCTTCTCAGATGGATTAGTGAAATATTTCCAATATTGAACTGTCAGCTTAGGTCAGAAGAGATGCCACACAGTAGATTATCAAAGTGTGCAAAGACAAAAAGAGGGCTTTCCAGTTCCCTAATGTAATTTTGAACCAGTTGGTGTGTTCAGACCGGAAAAAATTGGTTTGTTACCAAAAAAAGTTGGAACTAGATCGCGAACTATGACAGTATTGGTGGGCATGTCGTATTCTGTGTTGATTAAATGAGAAAGAAGTTAAAGAATTAGAGGAAATGGAGAAGAAGGAGAGTGCAGTGGTCAAGTGAATGGATTACATGTTTGTTGTCAGTTTGTCTTCTACGTCTCCTCGTCATCAGTAGTCACTGAGTGCTTGATTACTGGATGAACACAAAAACCTAAGTAAAGAAAAAAGTGCTGTTAGAACATTGATGTGATCCACCATTTCGATAGTGTTTTATTTACTTCCGCCTGAGTAACCCTATTGATGCCCTCCCATTTTCATTCCTCTTACAACTGAAAATTAGCTGGTTTGCTAGCTAGCACCAGGGTTCTGAAAATCCAGAATAAAACTGGTTCCAGAAACAGAACTGTGTTGGTGTGAACCTGAACATACACAACCACAAGCACACACTTTAAGACACGTAAACATACACACACAGACAACACACTGACAACAATCACACACCTACTCAAACAAACACAATCTCAAAGCACACATATTAGACCTTCAATGCATTCGACATGCACACATAAACACATTATATCGGATGCGAGTGCTTCAGGCTACAGCTGGCCGTCCACACTGTTGTATATTTCTGAGTCACACTGAAACAGGGAGCATCATGGCAGGAGCAACTAACCCATTAGCTAACCCATTCTTCTCCAGATGGATTTCTTACCAGGTCCCAAGTGTTTGCTCTGAGCTCAGTAAAAAAAATAGTTTACTTTGCCCTCTGGACCTTGAATAATTTGCAGAGTCCCTCACATCTGAAAAATTGAGTCTCTCTGGTTCATTTAAAATCATGTTAACAGTAAACTAAAATGAGACTGCCTCATTCAGCTAAAGGTTAAATCAAAATAAAAAGTCTCAGCAGAGTCTCTAAAAACTAAAAAGTATTTAACAACATGCTCTGACTGTGCCTAGAAGCCACCAAACCAAAAGGGACCAATTATGCACGGCTGTTTTTACACTCTAACAGTCAATTTAACAACTAGTGTAATTTAGCATCTGATTTATTTTTCATATTTTAATATTAAAACTCCATGGCCTTAAACATCTCCAAAATGGATGCTCATAATACTCTAATCTCTTTGCCATTATGAGTCCGGTGTTATATAAAGTAATATCATTTATTGTGTCTGTACTTATGAGAGGAGCATAAACACTCAAGACAGATCTTTGTGTTACGCCAAACAGTGCCCTGACTCCCACGAATGTGAGATGCTTTGACCTGAATTCCTCCAGTATCAGTGACTATAATTATGTAACAAGTATGACACATGAATTCAGTTCGTTGGATTTGAAACAGAGCGTCAAAAATAGGACTTAACCCAAGTCAAGAAGCACAAAATCTGGGGGTGAACTTTCATTCTGGTTTTAACACTTGTGTGTGCAGTGTAACAAAAACAGCTTATTATCATCTGAGGCCATTTCTCTCTTTAAGGCAGACAATAAGACTAAAATATGCTTTTATAACTTACAGGCTGGACTACTGTAGCATACGCCTTTACGGTCTAACTAAACCAACAATACACCAGCAACACTATGGGTGCTTTTGAAAAGTCCTTCCAAAGTCCTTTCTTATCCACTTTCCCTTAACCCCAATGGAAAACGTCAAAGGGTTTATGGGGTGCTCCTTTCTCCTTTCCTTTAGAAAAGGATGGTCCAGTGTTTCCTAAGCTAAAGGAGATGATAAAGGAAGCAACCCCCTTCCTTTCCTTAAATTTTGGACAATACAAACAGCACTCATCATGGTTGACGCTTAAACGCTTCAGGTCCAGGTCATTTCTTTAGTGAGGAAGGTTCATTACCAAAAAGGACTATTCAAACACACCCTAAATGTACAATTCTGCTGCAGTCACCCTTTGTCAAGCTCCGCCCTTTACAGGAAGTGATCCGTTTTTAGCTCCTCCTTCCCTAGTGACTGTTACTAGGTTACACAAAATCTGTTGTTGCTGGCCTTTCTCCCATGTGAAACGATTGAATATTATCAACTTTTTTTCTGTCTTTTGTTCCTATTTGAGTCACTTGATTTCTTGATTTTATGAAAGTGAAGAATAAAGACTTATTTACAGTACGGTGTACTATAAATCTAAATGTTGATTCAGGTGGATCCAGCTGCTGTGCAAGGTTAACAGAAAATTACAGCTTTATTTCATTTTAAATACTGTTATTTTTTTTACTGTTATGGTAATTTTTTTGGATGTTTCTCATGTATATAATATAAATATATTTAAAACTAGCCTGGTGGGCCACATTAGGGTAGTAGGAGGGCTGTATGTGGGCCCCAGGCCACCAGTTTCCCATCCATCTTATTATTCTAATTGCACTGGTTGCCTGTTTTAGCATTACAGTATGTAACTTAAAGAGGGAATTGTTCATAAGAACTGTCAGTAACTTTTGTGGCATCTGTTGAAACTACTCATTTGCTAAAAAGAAGCCAGTTAGGCAGTCTCAGTGCTGTTTAACACAATGACAGTCAGTAAGAGATAAAATTAAAAAGTTTTAGATCCATTTATAAGGTTAGGGGTTTTCAGCGCTGCCAGTAGATTAAAAAATGAGCTATTAATTAATTATGATCTGTAATTAATTTATCTCATTTTTAATCTCACTTAAAAAAAGCTGAAAAAAGCCTCAACAAGGTATTTTAATTGAAATTCATCAGATTATTGTGGCAGAACAAAAGTTCGTTCTCCATCCCCCAAAAACTAAAGCACAAAAAGCCGAATGCATTAAAACTCTCCAACTTTAACGGCCCAATCAGGGAACAGAGGCGAAGCGGCGGATGTGACGACAACAGGAAGTGATAACATGTTTGAAAACAACAGCAGCGTTTAAAAGTGATCTCCATAAATACAGAAAGATCTGCAGTTTGATCAGAAATGGACTCGATTTCTCCTTTAAAAGAGAAGCAGAGAACATCAATTGAAGCTTTCTTATGGGAAATCATGTTTTTGCTCTTCTCCTGACTGGAGATCACTGCTGGGAACCGGAGAGAGACGTGGAAAGGCTGCGCTAGCAACGCCAAGCCGTAGTCATGGTTACCCTATGATATCAAATATGCCATACTCAAAAGTTTACCGGGGAACTTGGTGGGTTTTGTCTTTGTCGAGATTCATGTCACATTTGGCAGATGACACATCTGTGTGGTATCATTTAACGTAAGATAGGATGTTAGTCTAAGGACTGAAGTACTCGTAGTTTGAGCTAGCGGTTAACCAGGGTTCCTACAGCTCAAGGCAAGTTAAATTCAAGACTTTTTCAGACTTTTTTAAGGCCGTTTGAAATCTAATGTAAGACCAAGTCGACAATGAACCACAATTGAAACAAACAAAACAAACAAACAAAAACACACCACATGAATTACCTGGGTTAGAGGCAATTTTAACACAATGTTTATTTTAAATAAAACATCACTTTAATCTTTTTTTAACCCCATTTTTAAAACATTATGCCTATTTTGCCCCCATTCATCTTTTTTGGCCTCTGTCAGAACCACTTTTGGAATTTTTACATGGTTTTTGAAATTTAATTTCAAATTTAATTCCCAATTTTGCTGCCATAATCAATTTTTCTAAGCCACTTTTGGATTTTTTTGCCAATTTTTCCCCATTTTTTTACCCTCTCTCCAGGCACTGTAGGTAGAACCAAGACATGTGTCTGCTCTAAAAGATCCCGATGCAACCACATCACCGTTTTGTTAGTTCCGCGATTGTGATTACGCGATGTTGCCACGAGAGTAAATTAGCGAATTACTTTTGAAAAATAGAAAAATGTTACTAAATATTTTTTTAGCTCAAACTAACATAGATCTTACTAATGTGTTCAAAGTTTTAAGACTTTTGAAAATTGGATTTAAGACATTTTAATGTATTTTTTTGGGGCATTTTGTGCCTTTAATGATAGGAGAGAGACAGTGGATAGGCTTGTGAAAGGGGAAGAGAGAGTAGGGGAAGACACTCTGCAAACTGGTCACAGGCGGGATTTGAACCTGGACCGGCAGAAGCAAGTACATGGGGTGCCTGGTTGCTAACCACTCCGCCAAACCAGCACCCCGATTTAAGACATTTTAATGCCAATTAAGGCCTTATTTTTAGAATAATAAATTCAATGCCTTTTAAGACTTTTCAAGGATCCGCGGGAACTGTGTTAACAACGGAGTCGAGCTGCTACGTCATACTGTGGCTTGGTGTGATTGGTCTACAAGAGTGTGATGAGCAGACCGATCGTCCGATCACCAGCTGCCCTGGTATTTTAAGGTGTTACCCTCTGAAAATACCAAAACAAGGAAATCAGATTAAAAACTAGATTAATGAGATTAAAAACATAGCACGCTAATTATGACTGTTATTAATTCATCTTAGTTAACGCGATAATTTGTTGCCCCTTGGGGTTTGCGTATCAGCCCTGGACACACACACACATACATATATTTATATATATATGTATATGTATATATATATATATATATATATATATATATATATATATATATATATATATATATATATATATGTATATATATATATATATATATATACACAAAAAAACAAACAAAAAAAACAAAAACCAAAAACGTAAAAAGTGTAATCACTATAAATGGGATTTGTACACAGTAACACTCCCAAAATGTCAACTGGATTTCCCACATCCTATTGGAGAGTGGAGAACATGGAGAAAAATGGCACGGTGTGACATTTTGAGCCTTAAACTGTACTTCCTAAGATTCTGAGATTCTGAAGGCCTTTGGGTGATTTTTTTTTTTTTACTTGGAGACAACACAGGGGGACAAAACCTGAAACAAACTTCGCTGGAGCAGAGCAACCAAGAGGAAGATCATCTAAGGCTGCTGCTTTATAAATACAGTATTGACAGAAATGTTTACTTTTAAAGTTCATGATTGTGTGCATGCCCGTAAAGAGGGCCTCGCTGGCCCTCATGTCCCAACACAACTTCAAACAAACCACGGCTCAGTTAACCCACAGCAGCCCAGGACCTTTCTTCTTAGTGGCTCAGTGGTCTGAACTCAGAAGTAAAGTCAGAAAAGCTCGAGGGTGTGAGTCAAACCAAACAGCTCAGGTGTGAATTACACCCTGCAGACCTGAGCACAGAACGCTGCTACCTTTATTCTGAAACTCATGTAGCTGTGCTTCCATCTAAAAACAACCCTCTCTCCAGGGTCTGGATTTCAAAGGATTATATTCTGTTTAACCTGTAAAAACAAAAAGGCAGGAGATTTACAGTCAGGACGATTCTGTGGAAGAAACACAGCAATATAAATGCTTGTAATGCTGACGCTGTGTTTTAAAACAAAAACTATGCAACACTTAAACTGTTTGTGAAGGAAGATATTATTTCATATTTACTGTTCTCTTGGTTTTACTAGAGCAGACAATTTGAACACATTTGCATCCCAGGGGAAAAGTTTGAAAAGTTTTAGAAAGGGAAGACTGACTGTTATCTAAGGAGCTGTCCTCATGAATTTAGCTCTTTCTGCACGCTGTTAGTCGTATGTCCTTTTTTTGTCCACACAGATATGCCGTTTTGGGTGCATGAAAATGCCCATTTTTGAAAGCAGGTCCGAGTAGGTTGTAAGGTATACAATCAATACAGCCATTTTAGAGTGATAATCACATTTGCATTGATAAAAAACTTTCTGTTTTCAGCTTTCCTCAATTTCTCAAACTTTATGTGATGATAAAAAGAAAAAGTCTCGCTCTTCTCTTCTCTCTCAAAAACTTGTTTCCACTTGAGGAAACAGAATCAGCTTGTTAGAGGGAAGCTTTTGAAGGATCCATCTGGTCCTGGAAAGACATGAAAGGTGTTTGAAAATCAAAAATCAGGGCATGTTTGGAGAAAACATGATGGAAACTCTAAATCCTGCCGCAATGATTATGTCTAACACTCACAACTCCATGGGATTGCCTGCACCTCCAAGTGGTTACACTCACATTGTTTACTTCTAAATCTGGAACTTTAAATGTGGACCCACCGAGGTAAAATCCATCATTAGTGATTTTTTGATCACATATACTCTTCAACTTAAAATAGCTGTATTCTCATGAGACCTCAATGCTGGATCATTTGGTAAAATCTCTACTTCTCTCATTTTCTCAGCAGTAACTTCATCAGAAAGTCATCCAGAAACATGATAAAGACAAATCCGTTCTCCCAAAAAATAAAAGCAAATGTGAGCAATCTGGAGTGTCAAAAATCACACAGCACAGTAAAATGAAAAAGATAAACATAACTTTTGTTGTTAGTTTACTTTTATACTTTAATTTTTCTCCTAATAGCTGGCAATCATTAATTTCTGTTTGTTTTTGTCATTTGTTTTGAATTTTTGGTCTATTTCTGTGGTCATTCAGGTTTTACTACATTCAATTTCTGTTATAAGCAAAGAATGTTTGGATTTTCTTTTTTAGAAAATTTAAAAAATAGAAAAGGACATACTGGTTACACTCGAGCCCCTTCAAGAGCTGTGTATTGTTTGAAGGAAAACACTGAGCTGAGGCCACTGAGAAAAAAAATGGAGTCCAATTTTTTTTATTAATATTTCTCTAATTAAAAAAAAGTCAGATTTCAGAGAAATATTAATTCCCAAAGAAATATTAATTAAAAAAAATAATTGGACATGTTTTTTTTATCCTCAGTGGCCCCAATCCTCTTCTGTATGTTTTCAAAGTTGGTGAGTGGATTTTCTATATGTTTAACAAATTAAAAAAAAAAAAAAATGTATTCAGGACAATTAAACATTCAAGCAGTAGTTCAGTGTTATCTGAAAAGTAGTATTTCTGTAGAGGAGAGGTTTGTACCTGGTATAATGTATATGTATGTATGGCATATTTAGGATAGTACGTTTGAGTAGTCAGTAGGGGTGGGAGACAAAATCGATTCACATAAGTATCGGGATTTTTAGTTTGATGATTTTTTTATCTTTTTTTTTTTTTATGATTTTTTTTCCAAATTTAAAGATGCTATGAGGAGTTTCTAAGAAATAACAAAAAAGTTTCACTTTTAGATATATGCCTGATCGAAATACAAACATTAAGATGAGTTTTATAGCATAAAAATAGGTTATCTATAAATGCTATTCCTTAGCTTCACAGTCGGGTCGGACAGGGCTGGACTGGCCTGGATACTCAACTTCAGGAACAAGACAATCAAAACTAGAGCAAATTTATATTATTCAGACACGTCTTAGAGCACAGGGCTGTAAGTAGAGATATATAGCCGGCTACAAAACTACGATACCAAGTCTTCCAAAAATTGCTTGTTGTCACACATCAAAAACTACCGCTACATAACTAGAAAGAGATACATTACCTCGTCGTTTTGCATCCTGTAAGTTGTTGAAAAAAGAAGCTGTAAAGCAATGCAGAGTTCTGAGGAAGGTCCGAGCTGCATTATTAGCATCACAACAAACGCACACTTTGGCTTGGGTCACGTCTTTACGACAGTCGCCACGCGTGCTCATGGGTAGCAGAGTCTTTATGTCAACGGAAATAGATTCTCCCCCTATAGCACCTTTAGGGTCAGTCTGTTACATACACTTTTTACTATGTCTTGCTTACATTAGCAGGGATGTGCCTGGATGGTGGCATATGTCACCAGTATGTACCTTTGAACAGTAATGGTGTCTTCACAGATGTGCAAGTTACCCATGCCATGGGTGGCAGAGTCTTTATGTCACCGGAAATAGATTCTCCTCATAGCACCCTTGAATGCTTCATTTTAGTCTGTGTTAATAAGCCACTTTTAAATGCAGTCCAGGCTTTTGAAGAGAGAGTATAAACAACTGGTCAAAAAATGTTGCTGGATAAATCCTAAAAATGGACTCACATGTGATGTGTTTTTTTCCTGATACAGTCTGTAGGCATCAACATTGTCCATCTTTTTCGCTGGTGTTCAAAAAGCTAACTAAAGATTGCAAAAATTGGCAATATCGTAGAATCGCAATTTAAATCAGCACCTAAAAAAACGTAAAAAATCAAATTGGGAGAAAAGCATATTGTTCCAGCCTTAGTAGTCAGATATTATAAGCTCTAATAGAATTTTAATTGAAGACCCCTGGTACAGATGGACAAAAATCACACAAATTGTTCATTTATTGTCTGTCTTTGTGTCCTGTATCTCCATTTTTTTCTACTCTTTGTTGTTATCATATAACCCACAAATGCAGGGATACTTTTAGTGTCTTTTCTTAAAAATAAATCTTTTTCCATTTTTCACCATTTTCATTTTCAAATCATTGCCTCCTATTTTACACAACCTGGTAATGTTTAATAAACCTCTATGCTTGGCTTTGTTTCGTCTTACACTGACCTTGAATAATATGAATAGCCAGTAAACTGAATGAATGTATCAGAGTGGCAGTTACAGGTTGGAGGGCCAGGTCTGTGGGTGTTCACTTGTGTGATTTTAATGTTGCTGGGCAGCCAGATGGTGGTCTTACAATCAGCAGGGACACAAAGCTACATGAGCATTATCATTAAGAAACACATGCGGAGAGGTCTCAGCAAATGTTAACACAGAAAAGCAGGCGAAAGCACACCTACGAAGGCGTATGCAGATGCGTGGCTTCACACGAGATTAGAGGCGTGCATGATTGTGGTCATTTGGCAGACACACAGATGGTCAAGCAAGCGTTTGATGAGAGATGAACAGTTGCACGCCCACTCCTACTCTTTTGTACAAAGACGGACACATGCTGAGATCAGACAGACAGATGAGCTTGAGCTTGATGACAAGAAGGAGGTAGGAGTGTGAGAGGAGGAGGGTGAGGATCAAACAAAAGAAGCAAGAATATCATTTTATATTTAAATACTTTGAGTTGTTCAAATACGCAGGGTTTTATCTAGTTGAAATGAGGCCCTGGGCAAAATATTTTTGTGAGGCCCCCTGCAACCAAGCCCCTACTGAACGTGTGATGATATAAAATTTGGGTTCCTCTCATCTTATGTGATGGACTATAAGAAACCTAACTACAAAACCTTGTGTCTTTAACCAGTGGAAACTTTGACTTAAAATCCACAAACAAATCACAAACATATTTAGAAATTATCATAATCAACGGTTAATGTTTATTGGTAGTTGAGGCTGCATAGCACTGCTTCTATTTAACATCTATACAATACATAATTATAAATGTTATATTTTCTCTTTTCCTAATCTTAATCCCACTTAACTATGTCCATATTTCCCTAAAAACTTGACTAACTAGAAGTGGTCCAAGAGCAAAAAGCATTTCCAACATTGTCAAAAGCTGTATCAATATCGGGATTCAGATCAACACCAAAATACAATCAGTCCTTCGTTGTGACCTCTACAACACTCCCTGAAAATTTAATCAAAATCCATTGAGAACTTTTTGAGTTATTTGTGAAAATGCATAAATCTGTCCCATCTCCTGATATTATCAAATATAACACACACACAAAAAAAAAAACGGATCTGCAACTGGATTCGGATCAACACCAAAATGTAATTGCTTCTTTTTGGCGCCATTTCTAACATTTCTTGAAACTGCTTTCAAAATCCGCTGTGACGTTATTTAATTATTAGCAAAAATATGGAAAGGTCTCTCTCACACTTTTAACAAGTCCTTAAAAGATTCTCGGATCCGCATCCAGATTCGAATCACCATCGAAATCTTCTCACTTATTCACTGTGCCAAGACCAGCATGCCTTAAAAATATTATCAAAATCCATTGAGAGGTTAATGAGTTATCTTGTTCACGAACAAACGAAGAAACTAACGAACGCCGGAAACAACAACCTCCCTGGTCGAGGTATTAATTTGCTCCTGACACTAGCCCAGAAGTTCAGTGATGCTGGCTACCAAACTGCTACTAATGGCCCTTTTCCACTAGCACGCCTTGGCCCTACTCTACTCGCTTCTACTCGATTTGCAGCGTGTTTCCACTAGCCTGGTACCTCCTAAAACAAGCTAGTTTTAGTACCTACTCTGCTCTGGTTCCTCGCGAGCTGAGTCGATACTAAAAGATGACATCACCGACTGCCGGCTACTGATTGATCAGAGAATGTCGTCATCGATGAGTCATGAGCGTGACGACCTAGCATGCTAGCGGTAGCTACCATTAGCTTACCCCCACACGTCTTTTCTTTGCAGCTCGATTGCTCTCGTCCTCGGCTTCATTCTGTTGTATAGCTTCCAAAACTCTCCTGTGCTTCTCTAGGGGTATTTCTTCTTGCCACTTGCAGCCTTCTTCTGCTTTCCTTTTCTACTCGGTTTGTGACAAAAAGCCACAGATTGTTGTGTTGCGCTCAAAATGACGTCGCCGCAGAGCCGCTCTCTGTTTACAGCGACACTGCACGCCGTTTGGAAGGCGACGGGGGCTAATGGAAAAGCAGCACAAGGCGAGTAGAGTAGAGCCAGGTAGAGTAGAGTAGAGTAGAGTAGGGCTAGTGGAAAAGGGCCATAATATCAGGCTAGTTTATCTCGAGGCTTTGTTTTGATTTACGTTACACCAAAAAAAGGTGCTAAGTAAACTACAGTAAAAACCTCCCGGCTCTACTATTAATTGCAAAGACAAATGGGCTACAAGCCAAACTGTTGTTCCTGAAAAGTTAGCTTGTTTGTGGGCTTTTTTTTGTTGTTGTGCTAGAAATGCACAAAGAGTTGTTCTGAGGGGGCTACCGGCTGATCTGCAGCTAATGTTAGCTTTGTTTGATTGTTTTAATGGTAAACTGGTACATACTTCCAGCTAATATTAGCCTTGCTTGTTTGATGGCATTCTCGTTTTTAGCCTTATGATACAGTAAATAATTTGACATCATTAGGCTGATATAAAGATGTAGTTTGTGTTTGCATCCATTGGGGGGTAGGAGAGTTTTAGGGAATGCATGTTATTGGAGGATACCAGTAGGGGGCGCCAGTAGATCTCAGGCTTCTAATTTGGCATTTTGTTGTCTGTCTAAAGTTTAAATCTCAGACAAACTTCTAGTAAGACAGATTAATCTTTTGAACCTTCCCTGAGCCTTGAAAAAAAAAAAAGTAAACTAAATCCATTTACGGCGATGTGCACAGCTGTTAATTCTAATGCCTTTTACTGTCACTATGGTTTTTGGTAACAGGCACTTGGAGAATTTAAGTGTTAACGAAAAGACATTGTTGATCTTAAAACAGTCTTCCTCATTTATCTCACCTGTCTTGCCACCTCTGACAGCAGCAGTGTCTTCCCTGTGCATGGCCCCCCGTACACCACCATAGGGCTCATCCTGCTCCCTTTAATCGGCATCAGATACTCTTGAATGTAATCCAGCGACTCGGTGTTGAACTTGTAGTGCTCCGCATGGCTTTTACACAGCGACAGGTGCTGCAGGATCTCGTCGTACAGCGGGTCGGTCTCCGTGTCAAAGTTCTGCTGCACCGTGGCCTGGATGATGTCCACCATGTCCTCGTAGAACTGTTTGCAAAGCCCCTCGACGTAGTGGCTCTCCACTTCCTGCGAGTAGCCTAGCTTCATGTCGCAGTGCGTGACGGAGGAGTAGACGCGGAGGTTGGAGGCGGCGACGATGGTGGGGATGAACTCATCCCGGACCTTGAGAAGGCGTTCATAGGCTTCCTGGTTGCGCATGATTCGGTCGCCGCTCACCACGATGTCCATGTAGCGGGTCATATCGGGGAGTTTGGCGAAGCGGTCGAAGTTGGAGATCTTGCGAATGTAGCAGACGCATTTCCTGAGAAAGGCTGGAGTTTGCTTCCCAAGGGCGAAGTCAAGTTCATCCTCCAAGGCTGAAAAAAGGAAATGATGTTATTACTTTGTAGAGCTGAAAGACATTTTGTTTCACCAATAATAACTCGTCATGTTAGAGACTATGCCAGTCTTTCCTCATGTCTTTTATGTTTTATCTCCCAAACCAAAGTTATGTGTTGGCTTAATGCAGCCACAGCCCACAGCTGGATTACTATCTACAACTTGCACAGATAAACGTCTATCGGATGTAGGATTTGGATTTAGCTGGACAGATTTTTGAAGCCCTTTAACCTCCGATTACACAGATTTCTCCTGAGCCTCATTTAAGTCACAACAAAGTTGATAAAAATCTCATAAGCCACCGCCGCTGAACTGTATCAGCCACTGACTGGAGCTCTGCCAGCATCTCCTGAGTAGTTTTGCTCACATGCTAGCAGCTAATTAGGAAGGAGAGTGGAAACGTGTGAGAGGGAAAGTTCCAGGAGACTAAACGACTTTTCCTCATGTAGCAGAATGAAGTCCAGCTTGGAGCCCAGTGAGCTTAATTAGGGAGCATGAGAGAGCAGCTTCATGGTACAACAGAGCCACGACCTTTAGCATGTGGCAAGTAATACAAGTAGCCATTAATAAGCTCTGTATTAAATATCAAAGAGGGGGGTGCATACTTCCTTTATAGAGTCCCTAATAATAATGATGTGATGGTTTATATTATTCATGTCAAAGAAATTAGTGGGTATGAATATTTATTTAACAAAACAAAAAGTTCAACTGCCATCTTTATAAATAAACAGATAAATGAGACTAACATTCACCTGTTCAAAATGTGACATTTCTGCCCTGAAAATCGACCACCATGTCCCACTGGTCCTTTTTAAAAATAAAATAAAAATAAATTAAGTGGTATATTTTCAACTAAACTTCAAATTTTATCTTTTTTTTGTTGTATTACTCTATCGGTAACTTCACCCCCATTCCCTCCACCCATATCCATAACTTTGGCATCGTTTTGAATGATCACCTCACATTCAATTGAGTTGTCAAAACCTTTATCCGCACCTTCATTACAAGGAGACCTTCCTACTGCAATAGCATCCTTCACTGTTCATCATCCAAAGTCCTAGAGAAACTTCAGTGCACCCAAAACTCTGCTACCCATTACTTCACAATTCTAAATCCTCCTTCCTACCCACAAAGCCCTCAACCACCAGGCCCCCTCCTACCTCACTGACCTCATCCACTCCTTCCCTCATAACCAAGAACTGAACCTGGGGGAACAGAGCTTTCTCCATCACTGCAGCCTCCATCTGGAACTCTCTCCCCCCTGACTTACAAAACTGCTACAACCTGTCCAAATTTGAATCACTTCTTAAGATATACTACTTTCTTTAATTTTTTAACAGGCTTTTAACATGTGAATGTGCCAAGTGTGTATGTGTGCATGTGTCTGTGTGTATATGTCTGAGTGTGTGTATATTTTGTGTTAAGTAAGTTTCTGTGACATTTAATGCTGTGACTTGTTTTAGTAGTTTCTAATGTGTTACATATTGCAAAGTTTCTTTTTGTTTTTTGATATTTATAAGTAAAATATGTAAATGTAATAAAAGTCTACTACAGCTCAGGGTTCTGCCCAGTTTGGTTAAAATTGGCCATAAAGGCAATTTTTTGCATAGAAACCTGGAAAAACAATACTCGACAGCACTCAAACCAAGCTCGCAAATTGCTGTTACACCTATAAGCTATAGTTCCATGCTGAAGTAACCATCATAATCTGATTAACTGGACACTGCAAACCTTCCACAAGAACTTGGAATCATGTCGATATCATTCTTAGTTTGAAAATGATCGAGCAAAAACGATTGAATGCGTATGGCGAACCTTAGCATCACCACCAAAAATCTAGTTGGGCCATTACTGAAATCTTCAGAAAATTTCAGCAGTTGTTTTTTGCATAATCTTGCGAACACACAAATAAGCAGGTCAATTGCCAACCCTATAAATAAGCAACAAACAGAAAAAAAGTAGGCAAGAATATAACCTCCCTAGCGATTCAAAACAAGTGGAAGTTTTAAAGAAAGATAGATGTGAGCTACCCACCGGACAGTGACACTTCTCCTTCCTTTAAAAAAAAGTCATCAAACAGTCTGACATCAAAACACAAAGTTAAAATACCAGACACGAACCAGAGCAGAGGAATTTCTTGGCTTGAGGACTCTTCATGGTCCCTTTCTCCTGAAGCTGAAGCACGGCCGTCCTGAAGATCCTCTTGATCTCCTCCGACACGTTCCTCCAGGCCTTGTCGTTCTTCGTCTTGGCTGCGGTGCTCGACTCCATCTGAGTGGGACGAGAGGGCAGGGAGAGGGCAGTTTGAGTTTATGGTTCAGCCCAGGGACCGTCTCTGTCCACTGCAGGAATATTCTCTCTCTCACAAAGGTAATATTTGTCTGTGTTTATTGAGGAAACGTTTGAAAAGCCTTGGGTAAGCTGAACGGCTGAAATCCTTTCTAAATATTTAGTAGCATGATTAAGTTTTGATTAATTCTGTTGAATATTGGAGACTTTGAGAGAATCTAGATTTTTATTTGCTAATTGGTCAAAAAGTGAAGCTTCCGGGGCATGTTGAGCGCTTTAGTAGCCAAAAAGCTCTAAAAAGTTACACACAGTTCCCTTTTTGGGAGCATACAGCAGTACTAACCGAGTTCTGGTAGTTCTTGAGCATCTGGGCTTTGGGTTTGAGGTAGTATGTGGGTGGCACGGAGTTTTCATCCCTGCAGTACCACTCCTCCAAGATGTGTGTGTCCAACCCCGCCTCCACAGCCGCATCCAAGATCATCTCAAACTCGGCTGATTCCACCTCCCCCGGCACTCGAATGCTGCCATACTTCTCTCCTACCAGACCCTAAAAAGCAGAAAGCAGGAAGGAGAGGGAAAGGATAGGGGAAATGGAAAGACAGAAGGAAAGGAAATGTGAGAAAATGTGACCCAAAGAGCAACTTTTGTGCATTTTTTTGCATATGTTGCAGACGTCACGATACAAGAGCAACGTATTTCAGGCAGTTTCAAAGCTACATGTTAACCCGTGATGCAGGTAGGAATTCCTCTAGATATTTTTAATATGAGGAAAATAATAAAGCCACATATGTGCTTTTAACAGTAAAAAAAAGTTGCTCCATTCCTCCCTCAAGTTACAAGTTTTAAAATAAACTGTGATAAAAATACACTGTTGTTCAAGAACAATGCCACCCGCCCACCACACCTAACATTATAACTTTCTTCATGTAGCACAACAAAGAGGTATTAAAAAAGCATTCATAGCAATAATGCTTGTGGTGCAAGACTCTGCTGTTGAGTCATGCCATTTTAAAGGGACATTTCAGTAATTTTGAAGCTGGGCTGTATCACGTACTTGACAATGGTCAGCACTGTACCTTTAAGGAGAACAAGCTGAGGCTCCCAGTAAGGTACACTTCTGTTGACAGCAGTGCAGGAATGAGTCCAATGCCATAGAAGTGATTTAACATTTAGCATTTCCTGGTTCTCAGTCCCAAAACTACATGGGATTCAGAATACCAGTTTCAGATAAATGCCTGAAACTAGAAAGCACTCCAAGAGCACAAAAGGTAGCCCACATATTGCTGTTACGTCTATAAGCTATAGTTCCATGATAAAGTAACCATCATAATATGTTTCATTGATCCTGAAAACTCACACCTGGCACTTTGACTCATGTTGATATTAATATTAGTCAAACAGTTGTAGCACAAAAACTATCAAATTATTTTTAAGTTGGGCCACTGCCAACAACTCCTGAACATTTCAGCAAAATCTGTCAAGTAGTTTTAGCGTAATCTTGCTATAATAAGGTCTGTGGTGAACACACACACAAGACTTTAATGTTCAATGGAAATAATAATATGCATCTTAATGTTACCTGCTTTTGAGTCTTAAACTTTTACGTGTTTAAAACAACAGTTTCTAACTAACTACCAACGAGGTCTAAAACAATGGTAAGCAGTTCCGTTTTTTTTTAGATAATAAATTACTTATACACTTTTGCCTCAGCCACGAGGAGTAACGTAATCATAGGTCACAACATGACATCAAACATTGAATATATTGTTGCTGCTTCTTCATTGAACCACCATGTTGGCGTTCCACAGTAGTTGACTAATAGCTTTTCACTCTCACTAATTATGTTTGAGCTTAAAAAACTGTGAGAATAAGGTTCCTTTGTAAAGAGAAGAACATGTGACGTTTCATAAATTGTTGTTCACTACAGAGCTGAGGCAATGAGCCTAAACACATTAAAAAAATAGAAAAGCACTTAGAGAGTACAAACCTCCACCAGCGCCACAGTCCTCACCCATATTGTAATCTTCACCATAAATAATATTCCAATGTTTATTTCATCTAAATATTTAGATTCCTTGACCATGAAAACATACCATTTGCAATTGGACTCATAATGATTTATTTTTTAGTTCAGTAGTTATTCACGAAAATAAATCACATTTTTCGCCATGGCGGATCCAGACGGTGATTCGGATCAGTCCCAAAATCTAATAATTAGTTCCTTGTCCCATGGGCATTTCCTGAAAATTTCATTGAAATCCGTCCATAACTTTTTGAGTTATCTTGCTAACAGCAAAACAAACAAACAAATTAACAAACACAAAAACTAACTAACTAACAAAAAACAAACAGACCCCAGCAATAACATAACCTCCTGGCAGAGGTAAAAATCCCATAGGCTTTTAGAAGGCTTGGAGTCGAGGAAACCAGCACGATGCTAACTTCCAGGATTACCTTCAAAAATATGCCATCGACGTGCCACACTATTTCGTGTAATTTGTGAGTTTACGTACAACGAGCCAATGGTGCCAATGCGAAAAACTTCAGAGCACGCTATTTTTTACAACAGGAAGTCTCTGTTTCGCAACTTTTTTATGGTACAGCCATTGGCTTTGTGTTAATTTGGCTGTGCGCATGCATCCAATATAATCTAATACTGAACCAAATTAATGACGTTTGACTCAAGTGATAATGAAATTTGTTTTACTTTGGGACTGCGTTATCAACTGACGTGTACAGCAGAATTTCTCAAGAACGAGATACATGGGTGGATTGAAGATGCCCAAGCAGAAGAGCACGGCCATTTGCTGCTTCCATAGACCCAACATAGTTTTGTGGCTACTTTTTACACACACTACTGCTCAAAATAACTCTACGTACTTACGGTAGTGTTCCTAACTGGTCATCTCAGCTCACTGCCAATTTAAACCTGGAATGGTGAACTTCATTTCACAGAAAATCATCAGAAACTGATAAAATATCTATTAAATGTTATCAATTTGCACCCCTTGTTCTAAGACAAGATGGAAATATTTGAGCCAGCTTGGAATGCTAAATCAAGTATTTCTTTTTAATGGACAAAACACCCCTATCTTAGCTCGAGTTGGCCCTGCCTTCATTCAGTAACATGTTTCAATTGTTCCTTTTAGCTCCTGTGTGAATTTTAGCCTTTGTATGAAAAATAACAATAGTGTAAATATTGAATTACCCAGGCAGTGTGTCTTCTTCTTCTTCAATGAAAAAGCTAATTTGTTCTGCTGCTGCTCAGCGAATGCTTGAATGACACACTGTTATGTAAAACAGGCGGCCTTGGCCAAATTGCTTAGTACTTCATAATCACTGGTATTAATGAAGTAAGCAGATTTGCTTTATATGTAGGACAGATGGGACTTCTTTGAATGAAAGGAAGTCCATTACTTAATGAAAGCAGAATCTAAGACTGTAAAATTAGAATTTATATCAGCGCCGTGACCATCAGGAGCTTTTTACAGCAATCAAGCCTGACAATCTTTTCAGTCAGAAACCAGAACGCTCCTCACAGAAGCTGCATGATTGGGCATCATTAAATTAAAAAGTGGCCTTTTCATCACGCCTTTATCTCCCACTCTACATGGCGTATCTACTGTAAGCTCCAGTGAGCCTTCTCTCTTCCTCTTGGCATCTCTGCACACTTGCTTTTTGAGCAGCGGCTGTTTCATTGCCATCGGAAATGATTGGGGGCCATTTCCCCCATGCTCCCTCTCTCAGTCATAGCTGAGAACAATATAGGAGTGAAAAAAGAGAGAAATCACAGGAAATCCTCCTCTCGATGACCAGCTGATCTTTACTCCATGTGTCATAATGCTCATGCAGCTGAAGCCTGGGGACGAAGACGCAGGGTGAGCGAGGGAGAGCCAGGGACTGTGAGCTTCGATGAGCAGGAAAACGGCTTTTTCGCTCACGGCAATGACGCTTCAAAGCCGTTCCATGTTGGACTCCTCGTCCCCTTGGCATTCGCAGCAGGAACAGATGAAGAGAACAAGCAGAATCATTTGATGGCATGTGGCGTGGACCGTGGGAGCGGCCTACTCTTAAACACACAAACGCCGCTGGTAGATTCATATACTGTACATTCTTACAGTCTGTGGTACAAAAGGTCACTTCACAGCTCATATTTTTTTATACTGTATCAGCTGTTCTCAAGGAGGACAGGATATTTTCAAGGATGGATAAAGGCAAACAATAGAGCAGTGGAATAACTGTGTGTATACAGCTGGAAGTAACAGGCAAGGTTGGAGCCTTGCTTTTTTATTTTTGTCTTTTAAATTGTTTTGAACTGTTTCTTTATGAGTTAAGTTTAAAATCTGTTGAAATTAAGGCTGAACAATGCATCTTTTCACCACCACAGAGGAGATGTTAAGCAAGCTAAAAAGGTGCCCAGCTGCCACTTCTGAAATGTTTGATGGGAACCAAAACCTCCTATTTTCTTGTTTCTCTGTCTAATTAGAAAAAAATGCAAGAGCACAAACCTCTGCCAAGGCATTTCTGACCAGTGTTGTGTGTAACGAGTACAAAGTAACGTGTTACAGTAATGTAACTACTTTTTTGGGTAAAAGTAAAGTAACGTACTACAACTGAAATTTTGGTGACGAGACATAGTTCCTTTTTTAATGCGATGCAACGTGAGTCACAACCGCTGGTCTCGGATTTTTGGGCTTGTTTCTAAACATGAAGTTTCTTCTTGGGGCTCTTCTTTCTGTGTGAATCTCCCTGATTATCTTCCAGCTATTAACATAAAGCAAAACACGACTGGGGTAAGCAGTTTGTCCACTTCCTCGTTTCCTGGTTATCGTGCACGCCCCCTAACACACTCACGGACATGGCGCATGCTCCCGAGCCAAAGTTGCCAGGTCTGCTTATTATTAGCAGCGTTCTTTTCTTGAATAGATGCTTGGCACTGTGATATTGAAATGTAATGTAGATGGAAATTAACACACTTTATGTAGATTTCTCATTTTAAAAAGTAATATATCACATTACAAAAGGAAATAGCTGGAGGACTTGTTTTAAGCGACCAGGTTTCTTATATCAGAAGCAAAATGTGGTAATACTGGGCAGGAGCATAAAAGAAACTAGAAAAGCACTCTGAGAGCGCAGACCTCCGCCGGCACCACAGTCCTTTCCCATATTGTGATTTTTACCATAAATATTAGTCCTACCTTTATTTCATGTAAATATTTAGATTCCTTGACCATGAAAACATACCATTAGCAACTGTATTCATAATGATATCTATTTTAGTTCAGTAGTTATTCACAGAAATCACATTTTTAGGCATGGCGGCCAGACGCTGATCCGGATCAACACCAAAATTGAATCAGTTCTTCCTTTTCCCATGCTGAACATTTCCTGAAAACTTCATCAGAATCTATCCATAACTATTTGAGTTATTTTGTCCACAGACAGATGGACGGACCGACAGACAGACGGATAGACAGACAGACAGACGAACTCTCCCGAAAATATAACCTCCTTGGCAGAGGTAATAACTGTTATGTTCTCTGTAGTAGAACTTTTTGGCGGCCGTCACATTTAGGAACAGATATGGGGTTCTGTCCAAGATCAAGCAATGTAAAAGTAACAGAAAGGTAACAGAAAAGTAACAAGTAACGTGAAAAGTTACTTTTCATAGAGGGTAACTAAGTAAAGTAACGAGTTACTTTTTCCAGAAGTAACGAGTAACGAACAAACACTGCTTTTTAAAAGTAATTTCTCCAACACTGTTCTGACATTGTGAATAAAGTTATCTAAAATGTGCAAAATGCTTTATTGCACAATCGTAACAAATCCTCAAAAAAAAAAAAAAGTGAATTTGAATTTGAATCACAGCCAAACTGTTATCATATTTTCCTTGAGCCATGAACAACATTCCCTAACAATCTTATCAAAGTCTGTCAAAAACCTTTTGAGTTATTTCAAAAATGTGCAAAAACTACCTCCTCTCGCAATACTCAAAACTTTTTGAGGTATTAACAGCTCTATCCTGGATTTGGATTTGGGTCATTAGCTAAATTGACTCACTTCTTCCTTGTACCATGACCAACATTCCCTGAAAATTTCATCAAAATCTGATGAATACTTTTTTAGTTATCTTTCTCAAAGATGGACGAATGAACAGTCAAAAACAACTGCATAAATAGATCTTCCTTTGCAGAGGTAATAACTAATTTATCTTGCCTAGTTTCTGCCTCATTAGTTAGAGGACCGATGAGGGTCTGTGCATTTAAGATTTTAGCTCATGCTGCTCCAGTTAGAAACATACTGACATGATGTGACACTCAGCTTGTGAGGTGGATCTTTAGTGAGTGTTTTTCCGCTTTCAGCAGTACCTCCTCCGGGTGCTTTTAAGTATAATGGCCGGATATGAAGCATTTGTTTCCAAAGTGTGGACATAAAAGTCCACATACTACAAAGAGAAGATTGCTGTTATGAGAGAGGTGTCAAGGAAGCTATCTTGGTAAGATTATGAACAAAAGGGACAACAAAAAGGCATTTTATCTCCTTCATATAATGCAGTCATGGGTTATTTTCATAAACAATCTAAACAATACCTCCTCCCAGGATCAGATGACTCATGTGACCCAGAGCACCAACAGGGCACACCTCAAGGGCAAGTTAGGTCAAATACTCTCAAAATGACCATCAAGATCATTAGCCTGCCAATAGCCAATGACGTTTTGAACTTCAGGCTGGACCTAGCTTAAATATTTAATAAAACCAGAATAACCTTATAACAAAACAAGACCAAGAAGGAGAATCAACAATGGAAAAGTTCACAAATATCTTCTGTATATTTCCTGAAAATGAGAAGGTAATGTGCAACAAAACAAAGGGGTGAAAAAGAAGTGATGCCACAATAAGAGATTGAAAATAGCTTATTTAAGAACAGCTTACATGCCATGTACAGTGACATGACAAAAAAATCCCCAAAATAGAGGGAAAAGCAAGGGGATCCCTTCTTATTTGAAACTCTCTGTGCTAGTTTCCTCGAAAGTAAGTTTATACAGAACTAGGTCAGGCTGCTTACTATCTTTAGTTGTGATTGACATGAAACTTCATAAGTTCATGACTTCATAAAGCAGCCATCTTGAAAATGACAGGTGTGCTTCTTTTAATAGTGGGTACATGAAATATAACATTAAGTGCATGTGATGCATTTGTCATTAAAATAAGTAAAAATCATGCATAGAATTTTATATTTCTCCTCGGGGCTGCCCCCCGCACCGCCAGGGCTAATGCAGCAAACATCCGCACAGTCACCAGTGTTGGTCATGGATTGATTGATTGACCACGAGCGATTGATTTGTTGATCCGCACTGTAGCTGAGCACGATATCTCAGTCCCCTCTCCCTACCAGGCTCATCAGATAAAGTGCACTTAGTCAGAGTACAAAAACCTGATCCAAGGATGAAAAACAGAGGGAGGAGGAGGGAGGGAATAAGCGATGCAAAATTGAGGTTTTGTTTTGCTCCCTCACCTTTTGCTAATGCTAACATCAAACAAAACCATACAGAAATGGAACGGTTTGAATCTACTGATGAGTGCATGTGTGTTGGAGAGGGTTTGAACACCTGATTTTGTCAATTTGATGGAAAACTCCAGTTGGTTTTCTCCTAATCTCCTCGCACACACACTCACTCAGTCATCCACTTTCTTCATTCTGTGTTATCACCACGAGGCAAGCTGACAAGAGACTTTGTCAGCAACTTAGAGAGTGACTATCTCAAGCTCACTATCCGGTATGTCCCCGTCTCAGCATTGCTTTAGCTCACCTCAATGCAGCACTGTGACTCACGATCAGCAAAGGGTCCAAAAAGGGCAAACAAGGTGAACCTGGTGGTTGAAGAATAAGTCCCAAAATCAGCCTAACTTTAGCTTAATTGCTAATTTAGCCTAAAAATAACACATTTAACACGAAAATATCAATATTTGTTAGTTTAAGCATATGAGGCTCATTCATCCATACCTCAAACTCAATTAATGCTTTATAATTCAGACTAACCAAAAATCGTAACCATTAATCCGAGTGTTAGCTCAATGGGCTAACTGCTCGTCAACAGATTTTAGCTAACTTGACTCAGGGTATTGTTAAACATTAATGATTTTTTCCATCCCTAATAGTCGCTAAATCTTTTTTCCAGTAGGACAAGAGGTTCATGGGTGTATAACTGCTAACATGTGGACAGAAGCACCTTGTTGAATCAATAGCCGTGTTCAAACCCTACCCTATCACGGACATAGTGCACTACATGGTGTGTTTGCCATTTTGTAGTGTTGTTTGAATTCTCAGTGGTTAATTTCATTCACTATGCAGTGCACTATACAATACCCACAATGTGTACTAATGATGTACCCTATATTGCACTCCTGTATACCACAATGCATTGCAGTCATGTTTTTCCAAAAGAAGAAGAAGAAGAGAAGAGAAGAGAAAGATGGCTGCTATGGCAAAAAATGTTGCTCTCCTTTTTAAATGTAAGTAACATCTCCACCTGTGCCTGGGAAGCTGCAGTTGTGCTAGCAGTATCCAAACAACAACAGGAACCATTTTCATTTTGAAAACTTCACAATTTTACTGACCATATAGGGGTGCTAACTCATGGCTCATAAGCTAACTACAACCAACTGTTTGTTCTTTGCTAGCTCACTCTAGTTAGCTCGTGAACTATCGTGGGCCTTTACAGTAGGGCTGCCACAAACGACTATTTTGATAGTCGACTAGTCAACGACTACTTTTGCAATTAGTCGACTAGTCACTTCATGCATGAACTGCAGCGTACTGCACCAGTATGCAGCTGGTGGCCCAAATCGCTTATTATGAGCAGACCTGGCAACTTTGGTGCCTGCGTAGTTGTTCATAAGCCACATGCATGAGTGTGTTTCGGGGTGTGTTGGGTTGATTCCTGCAGGTGTGATAACCAGAAAACAGGACAGATAGGCAGACTAGACAGCAGAGGTACAGCGGCAGTTTTGTGAGAAAACACACCTAAAAAAAACAAACGACTAGTCGACTACTGAATTAGTCGTCGACTATTTTGATAGTCGACTAGTCAACGATTAGTCGACTAATCGTGGCAGCCCTACTTTACAGTGTCCTTGATAATGACTGACAGCCTTCAAGTCTTTCTGTTTTTCATCAAAAAATTCAGTCAGTGATGGAAAATATTCAGATAATGCACCAATGTTTGCCACCATGATCACAGCCCTCCGTTCGTGACACTGTGTCCTTTTCTGCACCTGCTTTTTCAAATGTACTAAATTCAGATGCGAAAACACTGCGCGCAATCACTCGCGGGTTTGATATATCATATTGTGGGTGCTAAATAATTTCATTTGCACCTCCTCCTCCCAGTATTCTGCATGTTCTGATGATCTGCATGTATTCTGCATATTCATATGGCAAACACACTAAATGAACTGCGCGTGCTATTTTGCTCATCTGACAGACGCAATCCTCTGTGCACCCTGTTAGTAGATCAGCTTTGCGCACACTATCAAGTTTGCACGAGTTTTATACACCCAAACCTTTAGTAGATCGGGCCTTGTATGGGAAATAGTGAGTGAATAAGTGAATGGCTTCAAACACAGTTTGTGTCACAAAAAACTGAGCCAGTATTGAAAAAGTGGCCGGTGAGTGTATTTCGCAACGCCATTTTTTTCCCTTTTTAGTTCAGTCCCATTTTATGATTTTTGAATCACAAGCCATTGAGAGAGAGCAAATAATTATTAGCATTAAGGCCCAAGAGTAATATCTTCAACTACTACTTAAACAAGTTAGTCCATGCTATCCTATTAGCAGTTACATCATTTAAACTGAATGCAGGAGAAAATAAAAGGCTAAATATCTCCTTACATGGTGTAAACCTACACCAAAGAAGTCAAAGAAGAAAAATATCTGGATGTGCAACTTGCTCAATCCTCGAGGCATCTATGGAGTTTTCATGTTTCATTCCATGAGGGAATTTGACACCGTCAGACAGCAGAAAAGAAGAAGAAAAACAGACATAGCTCATTGTCATGCTTAATCTCCGGGTCAATGACACCATCACCATGCCAACCTCTGCCATCGCCATGGAAACCCTTTTTATTGCATCGACAGGTCACAGTGAAGCCCCCCAACCCCATCTCCTCAGCCAGGTGTAGCGAAATCACTGTGGTGTGTGTGCCTTTATACGAGTGTGTGTGTTTAACAGCCCCGCACCACCACCTGTCTTGTGTTCAGCGGTGCCCTTTGAAAGACACTTGCTGAAATTGATTCCCGCTCATAAAAACACACTGACACATCAAATAAAAAAGGCGGTTTCGGAAAAATTCACCTCTGTCTTATGAACTGAGACGTCGCTAAATCTTCATGGTCACACACAGGAGCGAGAAACAACTGAATTTTAGCCTTTAAGAACCGTAGTTTCACATATTTTTCCAGAACATGGCATGAAAAATAATGAAAAACGATAGGTTCTGCATAAAATTCTCCTCTAAGGTTGTTTCAAAAGAGGCTAACAAGGTGAGATGTAGGTTTCAGGAGTCCCCAGTTTTTGCACACATCCTCCGAGGCAGTTCGAAAGACCTACACTGTGCCTGTCAATCCTCTGTGGCGTTTCTAAGGAAGCTGTTATTCCCACATCACCCTCCCATCCTCCACCCTCTCTCCTCTTGTTTCTTTGTCCCTACGTTTCTTTGCAAGTAAACATGTCCTGTCTCTTTGCTTCTTGCATCAATAATCAATGTGGATGTCCTTTTTATAGAATTTCCTCAGTCTTGATCCCAGCTTCTGTGTTTTCCTTCTGCCCAGTGCTTTGGGCTCAGTGACAGTTGTTGTGGGCTGTGGACCTCCCAGATCTGTAAGTCTCTGAGGTCTCCCTCTTTCTGCCTCTGTGACAGATGCAGGAAATGTAAGAGTGGATGGAAGCTTGGGCGACACTAAGGGGCTGTTTACATGACAACAAAAATGGCGAAAAACTGAGAGTTTTTGTTGTGCTTGTGCCCTCTGTTTAGACAAGAACAGTTTAAGGAGTGCCCAGATCCACAAACTTTTCAAACCAGGTTCCAGAGTGAAAAGTTTAGAAAATATTATCGTACTCATCTGCTGTAAAAAGTATCGTCAGGGAAAACACTGACGCGCAGCACACACTTAAAACTCTTTCAGATACGACCAAGCAACATGTGTGCTGCTTGGTTTGTTATCCAGACAAAAATAGATTTGTTGTCCTGAAAAGAAAACTCTGGTGTGTCCATTGGCCATTGTTGTTTGTGGAAAGTTTGTCTTCATCGGAAAGTGTTTACATGTTGTAACACCACTATTTCAGTAAAAATCTACATCTGAACTACTGGCCTGGCACCCACCCTACCCTGTTTTCAGTTGTTCTCATGGATCTGTGTGAATGTGCATCGCTTTCACGCCATTTCTGTAAGAACGAGGAGCACTTTGTAAAAATCTTCCTGTTTCTGGTGACAACATGTAGGTGCTACTAGTGGTAGTTTTGGTGGACTAGGTTGAAAAATCAAGCATTTAACTGATTACAAGGACCTCTTTTCATTTGGATCCTGGCAATTTGTAACTATAAGCACCTAATTTTATCTGATTTTTCTGATAGACCCATTTCTACCCATGGTCAAAGCAGTGCCAAGGCATTAGATGGGCTCAAAGCTTAACAAAGCCAGAGAAAAACACCAACTGCAACCACAGCTAACAAGCAGAACCAAAGACCAACTGTGTTAATACTAGGGCTGAACGATATTAATGTTTAGTCACATCTCAGGAGGTGAAATAGTGGGGTTACATGTTCTTAAAATGATATGCTAACTATTTTTTCATATCTTGCCTCACTCTCGAGTCCATGACAAACAGATAGACACCAATCTCCCATCTGTGCATCCTGTAACAATAAAGAGATGGCTGAAGCTTGCCTCCCGCTAGTTAGCTTAGCTCAAACACTGGTAGTCAAAGGGTATAACTAGCCTGCCTCTGCATAGTCATCAGGGGGATAAACTCTTCAGCAACTCTAAACAGTCCTGTGTGCCTGTTGTGACCATGGATGTATTATAAGAACTGGATAGCGTGGCTCTGCCTTCTACCATGTAACGGTTTTGAAGCCATAATATCCCCCGTCAGGGCGCCGCCATTGCGCAGCCAGTAGAGAATCTGGACCATATCTGGACACAGCTGTCGTAAACGGTCGCAAAACTCCGCAGCATACACCGTACACAATCATTGTGAAACTGCCGTAAACCGCAGTTATTTTTTAAACTCTAATAACTGATGAAAAAGAAATTTTTCAGAAAAAAGAGGACTTGGAAATAACGCAGCCCAATAATACTTTCATATCACCACAGCATAAGGATGGGAGAAATATTTCTACGAGGTGTATTAATTTTTTGAAGTTTCACTACGGCCCGTCCAGATAAATGGGGGAGACGGAGAGTTGACCTATACTGCAGCCAGTCACCAGGGGGAGCAGCTTTTGTGGCGACTTCAATTCGAGCCCAGCGACATGACGTCCATGTTTTTTACAGTCTACGGTTGTGACATGTTTTATCACTGCATTGTATGAAGTTATCTTTTACTGTCATCGTGTTATCTTCTCTTAAACAGAGGTATTGTTCTGTTGACCTACTTCTGCGACCATTTGCACTAGAGATGTGACGTTCGCAAATGAGTCCAGTCTTTTAAACAGCTCTTTTAAGTGAACAGGAGCACTGATTTGCAACTGTGAGTGAGCCATTCTCTTGCAAGCCTTTCTTCAATGCAAATCATCTGCAAATTTAAGGTCACAATGCAGGTCACATCAACCAATTCATACCCATTTACTCTGGGTTTCTATCAGAGGTGTAACGAAATGATGAACTCACGAAACGATATGAAATACGAAACAGGGCTCACAATATGAAATTATAGAAAGCTATAGAAAATCCCCAACAGTAGGAAGTTGTGCAAAAATCTCATTTTCTTTATTTTCTTCCTAATGCAGACATACAAAAATATTGCTGCATCAGTACAAAATAAATGCTCTTTGAAAAAAAACAAAATACCCTTATTTAGACTAAAGTGCAAATACAAACATAAAATCTCAATAAAAAGTGCTTTTTTGTCGTAACAATCAGGATAACTACATTCTTGAATGAAAAGGAAACAAATAGCAGTTCTCAGAGCTGCAGTTTAGACCTATAAATGTCTGAACTGTGAACTATGATATTTCGCCAGTAACAGTGCATGTACTTCTGATCTTCAAGTATGATCACATTCTGTCAACTCAACAGTAGATGCAAAAATTAAATATTGTTTTTTATGCAGACTTACACAAACATACAGTTGCTTCCTGTCTCCAGTTCAAAGTAACTGGTAGTTGTACTCGCCACAGTATACGTTGAACTGTAGCGGTATATTTTGCACACAGTTGTTGTTTTGTCCAGAATCTTCTCATTGTTCTTTTGTCTTTTACATGGGAAGCCAAAATAGGTCCACACAACCGATATATTTGACAAAGGAGCGTCAGCCGAGTCCTCGACCTTGTGTTCCTCCTTTTTGAAGCAAGTGTTTTGCTACGGTAGGCGAGTAGGGTAAAAAATCTCAGTGGTGCGCGCACCCCTTCGCGTTTTCTATTTCGTGCTTTTATTTCGTGCGTCTTTGAATTTTATTTCATCATTTTTTATTTCCCGAAATTTCGTGCCACGAAATTTCGTTACACCCCTAGTTTCTATGTATGTAGTCCATCAGTTTTACCTAACACATTCCAGGCCTAATGTTCTGTGTTTTCATGTAGACGGACACCTTTCTTGAGACAATGCTGTCTTTACAGGTAACGTTTTAAAAATGAAAACCGTTTTGTTCTGTGTGTACAGGGTCTTATGGATATACATACAAAAGGGGTCTTCGATTTAGTTACTCTTTGAACATGTTTCTTGCCCTGAAAAGCATCACAGAATATCCACTTTTGCCTCACTTACACTTCTCAATGACATCCTTGTGCTGTTACTCTTCCTTTTGTTACCTTCAAAGAATGTGGTGGTTTTCATTATCGAGGTTGAAAGCTTTTCAGTTGAGAAATAAAATGTGCCCTCTCTTCTACAAAGCTCAAATTCCACACAGACAAATTGGAAGAAAGAAAACCGAACAATACAACACAAACTCACACCCAGCCTTTGAAAACCTACTGTATGTTATTCCAAAAAACAACAAGAGCCTAAATTCTGCTGACGTTTCCCCCCGTCCCCACACATTTATCTAGGTCTACCACCCTGTAAAAATAAACAGCGGTACTCCGGAGATAGCCGAGACAACCCAGAACTGTCATAACTGGGGATCCAAGTCCCTGATCAAAGGACCCCATTGCTGGCGCTGCAGCCCGGAGCTTCCCCAAGTGCCGAAACAGGGCCGACCCAAGAGTGGCGAAGCCTGGGAGCCGGGCTGCTGAGACCACAACAGCTGGCTCTGAGGAGTCTGTGGAGATTTTTGTGGAGCTGAAATCCTTCAACTGCACGAAAGAACACACCATTACAGATTCAGGCATACAGATGGGGAGGATGTGCAGTCTGCTCGTGTGTGTGTGGGGGTGTGATAATGATCATGTATCACCTCAAGTTACCCCGACAGACTCTCAATCTCAAACACACAAAAACGGGTCAGGATGCTCTGTTTGTGTGAGAATACGAGGCTGTGCATTTGATATTTGCAAAGAAGGAAACAAAAGGAACAAAGAGCTGTGAGGGAGTTTGTGATCCCGAGTTTTGTGTGTTCTTGCTGTTTGCTGTGTAGTTTTACTTGAGGTTAGCTGAGGTTAAAACAGTGAGGCTGCTCAGACAGATCTATGGGGTGAATGAAATAGGTGTGGGACACACAAAATCAAGCTAGCAGCAAGAAACGAGAGTGTGTGTAGAAGTCTATGACACATGCTCATACACCGTAGGCCTGATATTGTGATAAATCTCAATGGGTCTTAAGTCACTGTAAATATGATGCAGTGATAAAGCTGACAAAGGTTCTTTGGTAATAAGCTTAGATATATTAGAGAAAAGAAGTGCCATTTTGTGGTGAGCACATGATTCCAGCTGAGAAAATAAGAAAAAAATGTCTACAGCTGATTGTTATATAATGGACAATGAACAGTTGGATCCTGCCAGCTGTATTGTAGATTTAACTCTAAATGAGGTTTCATTTTTGCACCTTGAAGAAGTGCCTTCTCATTCTGAATGTTCCAGATGTTGTGGGACTGCTGCAATGAAATATAACTTTAATCTGAGCAACAACATATTTCACACATTGTCATGTATGTGTGATCTAAATCTAGTCCAATCAATTAAATTCCCAAAATCCTGCTCTTAAGGATTTTGGAAGTTTAAGTTCTGGTTGTTTTTTCTTAAAGAGATGCTTGGAAACTAATTTAATTTCTTTAAACTGAAGAGAAACGTTGATATGGTTTCAGTCAAAGCCTTTCTTTACTTTTTACTACCGAGACGGCAAGAATCATATGGACAATGCTTGGATTTTAAATTGTTAGTATACTCTAAACTGTGGCACCTCCACTGCCAAACTGTTAAATTTTTTTTCCATATATCACTATTTGTAATTTATTGCCTTTATTTTATTGGATTTGTATTTATTATGACATGCCCTGCAGACCTCTTGGCCAGGTCACCTTTGTGAACAAGATCCTGATCTCAATGGGACTTACCTGGTTAAAAAACATTCAGTAAAATAAAAACATAAAATACAGCGTGTGATTAGTCCAATGATATTTCTGACTTGGTGTTTTTTGAGTTTAACTGTTGAATTCTTAAGGTGCTTCTTTAAATAGTTAATTCTTTCACACTGTTAAACATACAAGAATGTACGGAGATGTTTGGAAAAAGTTTAATTAAAGGAGACATATCATGCTGATGCATGATTTAATACTTACATATAATATAATAACTTTGAAAACAAGACCTTACACCCCCTTAATTTTCAAAAAATGAGATATTGTATTTTTTCTGATATCCTAGAACGAGATTTGATGCTTCTGAAAATAGGTCATTGCGAGATGACCGCGAGATTTAAATCGTCGTGACGACACGAGGTACCTTTCTTTTTATTGGAGTAATCTGATAAAACGCTTCCTCCTCTGTGATGTCCGTTAGCCACATCCACCCAGCAGCAGTATATAGCTCCCTAACTCACACTCACTCATTACCAGCTCTGGCCTGTAGGGGGACTCAATACATGGTCGCTTCTTTGAGCCTGCCGGAAAATACAGTAGAAGAAGAAGGAAAGACTGGCTCAACCCTCTCGACAGCTCTGACAGAACTGACTAATCAGAGCACAAAGGGCTGTGACGTTGCGAGGTAACTGTAGGTCAGTCTGAGAACCGAGCGTTTCAACGAGGGCTTGATAATGGCCTAAAATGAGGATTTTGAGAACGCTATTGTGGGGCAATGAAGGAACTAAATGACTTGTACTGAGGGCAGAAATGCTTTACAGGCATCCTAGTCTGGCATAGTGAAAAGGAGAAACAAGCATGATATGTCTCCTTTAAAGTCAAATGTGCCTCAATTAATGTAATTAATGTAAGAGCATTTACACTTTTCTGGAGTTCTGGCTCAGTGTTTGTCTCCATGTCCTGATCAAGCGGAAAAAATTATGCTGATCTTAAGTGCAATTACATTTAATTGAAAGTTCTCAGAGAGAGACAGAAAGAGTTGGAAAACTATCCTACCCTAAAAACTAACTACCCTATCTTGGACTGTTAAGAAATCCCTGAAAAACTTTTCCTAAAGATTTTCTTCAGAATCTGTCCTTAACCTTTTGAGTTATCTTGTTCACAAACCAACAAACCAACAACCAAATGCTGGAAAAATATAGTTTGATCTTCTCTTATGTCAACTCACGTGACATATTCAGTGTTGCGGCTACATAAATCAAACATACCCCCAGGATCAGAGAGGTCTTTATGCTGTTCATGCCCCGCCCACTTCACAAAATGGCCGCCTCTCATGCAGTGGAACCTAATGCAGCACTTGAGAAGAAAAGTTTGCTCCCCTCCACCCAGAAATTTCAGCTTTTGGTTTGAAAACAAAGTTTGCACCACCAACCACGCTGCCTCTGGTGTTTCCTGCTTCTGCCTGCTTTATCCTTCCTCTACCCTCAAGCCAAGTGTTGGATTCCCTCTCTCCTGCTCTTCCTCAAGGTAAGCTCCACCATGGTCGACCTGTGCCAGAACTTTGCTCTGTTTGGCAGTGAGTGCAGATTTCTAATTTGTAATACGCTGGTTTGAACTTTGGAGGCTTGTTTGTGCTTTTCCGGGGAAATCTTTCTTAAGTGACATTTCTCTGGCTGTTTTTGGCACATTTTTGCGATGGTGAGAGGGAGAACTTAAAATAGCTTGTTTTTTGTTAGTTGGACGAACATGATGTCCAAGTAGTGGCTTTAAAAGGAAGCTTTACTTGCATACTAATTTCTCTAATTATGACACTGATGGCTTGTATTAGTACAGTGGTTCTCAGTAACTTTCTTTCATGCCCCCTCCAAGGCACAGGACAGTTTCAGGCCCCCATCTGCAACATCAACAACAAATTCAAACAACTTCCAAGTTCTGTAACTTAACTCAATTTGTAACATCTAAACAAGGTTGTTCAGTCTGTGTGACTTTCAACACAGAGAAATAAGTGTAAATGATTCACAGGGATGTGTATTTTCTTAACACAGTAACATTCCAAACTTTTTAAAAATGATAAATATTGGTCACTCGACAGGGGAATGATTTTTTTCAACAGTGCAAAATGTAACATTTCAAAAATATTGCTTGTATTTGAGCTTATCAGGAGGCATTAAAGGTGCAGAACATTTACACTTACTTTCTCTGAATAAAAAACAATAAAAAAGCCTTTAACCTTGAAACATTTGAAACTGTCTGCTACATCAGTTTGAGCATTTTTAAACTCTATTAATCTTTACAATTCTTTTAAACTTATCGCATTTGTCTGTTTTATATGAACACATTGAACTTTATTACCTCCACCAGGAGGTTATGTTATTGCCGGCGTCTGTTTATTCTTTTGTTAGTTTGTTGGTTTGTTTGTTTGTTTCTCTGTTAGCAACATAACTCAAAAAGTTATGGAAGGAATTTCGATGAAATTTTCAGGAAATGTCCGGATTGGCACAAGAAACAAATGATTAGATTTTGGGTGATCTGGATCACCGTCTGGTTTCGCCATGACGAAAAATGCGACTTTTGTGAATAACTACTGAACTAAAATAGATATTATTATGAATCCAGTTGCTACTAGAATGTTTCATGGTCAAGGAATCTAAATATTTAGATGAAATAAAGGGAAGACTAAAATTTATGGTGAAAATCTCAATATGGGTGAGGACTGTGGCGCTGATGGAGGTCTGCGCTCTCTGAGTGCTTTTCTAGTTACAATTTGAAATCATTCTGGTAAATGCACAGTAAATCTCTCCACTTCTGTCAGCTCTGTACACAGTCTGTTTATATGAAGTGTGTGCTGACTGTGTACAGTCGCGCGCTGAGCCGCTGGCCGTGTAAAGTCGCGTGCTGAGTCGTTGACCGTGTACAGTTGCGCCATCCGTCAACTGCGCAGTTGACTGTGCATCGTTAGCGCGCGCATTCCACTCTATTTTGCTGAACAGGCAGCCTGTTGCTTAGGTTGAGCACTGCTACCACTGACTCTTTTGCATGATTAAAGACGCTAATACTAAAAGTCTTCGCCCCACCGCTCATGCCTCCCTGACACCTCTCCACTCCCCTTCAAGGGGGCACGCCCCACTATTTAAGAAACTGTACTAATACAACAGCTCAGTAAATAAGTTTTGCTATATCCTGACCTGCATGGAAGTATCGCTCCCCTCAAAATAAACCAGAATAAATCATTAAGACCTGCGAACGTCTTCCAGCTTAGCAAGTGTTCGTGTGCTTGTATGCTTGACACAGAAAGAGAACAACAACTTTTAAATGAATGAGGAAACAACCTACGCAGGGATGTAGAGAAAAACATGTCTAAAAAAACAGAGCTCACTCTGGCGAAGAAGATTATGCTCCCTGGAGACCCGCGCTCCTGTCCTACCCATAATGCATTACCTCTCCCTGTGATCTCTCACCTCAATTCCAACCTCTGGAAACGGATCTGTTCCATTTGAATAATTCACCATCAATTTCTCTTCCTGTCGTCTCCCTCTCTCTATTCACTCCAGGCTTCTTCCCTTTTTCCCTTTCCTGAACCGCTTTTTCTTCTTTCCTATGTGGCCTAAAATTATCTCCCAAAGATCATCAAAATACCAGCTGTAATTACACGCCATGAAACTCGGTCTGTTCTTGTTGAAGAATTCACAGAACTCATTTACAGATATTCATTATTTCTCATGCTCAAGATAAATTCTAAGGCATTTTTATACCTGTCCTTAAAAGCTGATGTAAAAACAGAAAATACAAAGACTGTGGGTGCCAACAGAGAGGTGCAGGGATGGCGTATTTTGTAGGCAAACTCGGAAGTAAGGAAGTTCGACTACAAGCCCAGTAAAATATATTTTCCACTGTATTTGGATCACTGCTGATCATAAGCTCTTGACTCAAAATATTTATATAATGTTTTGATAAACATTCTGTTGTCATATAAGGTGATCATTGAGTGTTGCGGGATTTAATTAATGCACACAATCATCATAAACTGTTAGCACGACAGACATGTTTCTGGAAGCAAGATCAGTGCTGGTCACAAAGGGGATGGTGATCATGTATACATTACAAAAATACTTTTACATGGTTAAAAGTTAAGTGGCTGTCCTTCCTCTTCCGCTACACAGAACAGTGACATTGACAGGAGAAGCTTTTACCTCATAATAACTAAAGCTCACCAACTGCACGGCAGTTTTTGAGTCAAACAGGTTATGAAGGATGTACCAAGGAGATAGTAAAACTGTATTTTCTGGACTTGTTAACAGAGTAGCATTCTTCCTTTGTGAGCACATACTTGGTCGACATACTTGCGGACTCTGACATTAGAGCTATAGAGCAGATAGCGAGCATTACTTACAACAAAACACGGCCCCGCTGATGTCTTCAGACATTCCTCCAGCAGCTTCATTCTGAGTCTCTGCAGGTCTGGACTGTCCCACTCCTCAGGGTCCACACCCCAGTACAGATCCACCACCTGAAAACACACAAATTGGGAAATGGATGTTACTGCATCTTACTGAAATATGGCAGTACAGTTTAGGAAGCTATATATTAAAGTGCCTCTGGTAATAAGGGTACTTCTTTAAAAACAGGGTGTTATTGTGAGGTTTTGCAGATGCAGAAGAAGAGTGCACGACATTATTTGCTCCTCAAAAGAGCTTGTTTTATTGTTACTGCTGAACATATTGTTTCTTTTATTAAAGCCAAAAGCAGAGAGTAAGTTCCCATGAAAGCAATAAAATCTAATGAAATCAGTTCTTTGTTTAAGGGAATTTAAAGAAAACTGGTGCCAAGTTTTGGGTTTGACAAATTAAAAAAGCATAATTAAACAAACGCTATGGAGCTCTAACGAGGATAAGAGGGCTTACGCTTCAAAATCTAACTCAAATACACACTCACACACACCTGCTCTGTTCCTGTAAAACCCAGTACAGCACTCAGAGTATCACAGCACGGCAGAGACCAGCGACTCGGCGTACACACGTACGCCACAGAGGGGGGGTCTACCTCAACTCGTACATCACAACTTTTGGCAGCTCAAGCAATCTGAACTGTAAACACGCCACAGGGGGAGGCTCCCATCGGAGGAGAGAGTGGCAAAGAGGCGACTGTGAATGTATGAGCAGGAGAGCGGAGAACAACCAACCTGCAGCTTTCTGGTTCAGCGGTAAATTCTCCCCTGCTGTTAAGGCTCGGGGCCTCGGGTATGGCGAATATATTTGCAGTTCTGTTGACATTGAATAATTTCTTTAAAAGCACTGAGTTTGCGGTTTGTACATTTCACCATCTTTCTGCAGCATGTATCAATTGTTGTTTCTATAATACTTTGATCAACGTACCTTTGCTGTAATGCGCTTCTTCCTGTCTGAATGGAGCTCTGATAAAAAACGTTGCCATATGCAAGGGTTAGTTTTGTCTGCATCTTCCAAAAACAGGACTTATATTAAATGCCCACAAAAAGATAAAGCGGAAGACTAACCAAGTATGCAGCACACGTTATGAAAAAAGAAAGGAATAGCAGAAAGAGGAGCACTAAAACTCGCCACCTTCTATTAGCTAGCTATCATGTTATGAACTTAAAACCAATTTATCGACAAAAGTGCTGATATTTAAAGGGATAAGTACCCACTTGTAAGTAAGTCAACAAAACGGCACATTTTGGTGGTTTGAACATCAGCCCTGTGGTTTAGTTTTGTAAATTTAAAAAAAAAATTCCATAAAGTGCTGATCTTAGTCTAAAAAAAACATGACGTGGTAAAAAATGAGTCACAACAAGCAGGACTGTTTACCCTAAAATTCCACATCGAGTGAATGTTTCATTGTGAATTGCATTATCAAACGGTAACAAAACGTGTAAACTGAGAAAAGAAATAAACACCACCTCACTTCACTTCGCTAAGGTTGCTTTGCTGGCCCCAACCACATACTGTATATTACCAATAAAAGCTGAGTTCCAATTAATCGCTGGATCCCAAATAAACGCCAGTTGTTCAGCGCAGCCTACGAGCTGTGGTCAGAGTTTACAGGGCTCACATGCAAACGTTGAGCTCACAACTGACAGTTTACGCTTGAAAAGAAACATGATCAGACAGTAAAATAACAGTCCACATGGTTTATTTCTTTCTTTCTTTCTTTCTATTTCTGGACGTCCTGTCGGCTCACTATCCCTCCCTCTGTATGTCAACAAATGCACGTTGGTGTGCAGTGCTGTTTGACAACAGTGCAGTAACTCTCAACGTCCACAGAGGCCCCAAGAGAACAGAAAGCTGGAATCTTGCATACTAGGGCTTTACAAATCCAAAGAAGAAATCGATGCCACTGCATGTTTTTTGCCCTTAGCTAACATCAGGAGGCCAGTCTCATCAGTTAGCGTTACACTGCTGCCAATCGCCATCGCCCCAGTGCAGCAAAAAAAAAGAAGTATGACCTTAACTCAGCTACCCGAAGTTCCTTAACGCAGAACTATGGTACTGTAATCTTGCCTTGAAAATGTAAAGGTGATATTAATACTGGAGTAAATAAATAATTTGATTACATTTACTGTATTTTTTTTCGTTTTTTGCTCAGCAAGTCTTTTGTGAGAAAGGAATTAAACGCCTTTCCCAAATAGTCGCCTGGTCTGCTCAGTGATTGAAGCAAATACAGGCCCGGCTATTATTTGGTATTTTCCCGTAGCTCCGCGATTTATGTTACTTCCATCTGCCTATATTCTTGCAGAAAGGATGTTGGTGTCATATATAATGTTTTATACCTCCATCTCCACGATTAAGTTTCTTTTGACCATAGTGTAAGTGTTGTGTTGCCTCTTGGACCCTGACCAGCTGTTAACAAGATGCTTGTGCCTCCGGTTGTAAAGTAGTGACAACCTGAAGAGGAAATTTACATTCAGGTGTCCTTGCTTTGTGTTTTATTTTGAAAGCACTGTATACTCTACATATGACATCCTTTTCTGGTGCTTCCTGAACAACAGTAAATTTACGAGGTTTGAAAGCAGCCACACTGAAAATGGACCGGCAGCATATCTCAAGCGCTGCACACACCAATGCTTCAGGGACGTGTCGCTGCTTTGCCGGTGAGCGGACAGTGGAATCGCTCTGACGATTCAAGACCGCAGCAAGGCGCTTTCACTTTACGTGGAATTTAGGGGTTAGAGTTGCTAAAGAGTTTATCTGATGACTTCCAGATGCAGGCCATGATCTGAATGTGTCAATTTAAACGCTAAATCGGAAAAAAACAATCCGAATGATTTCAATCAGATTAAGGAGCAACTGAACACGTAATTGCAATTAGTAATGTATTCCACAGGTACTTAAACATGTTTGTTGTTTTTGTGTCTTGCCTCACCTACAAGTCATGAACAGGCAGATAGATTCTTTCGACGGTAGTGCAGTAACAACTGAGTGATGGTAAAGCTCACCCACTGCAAATCACGTTATTTAGACTAAGGTTAGCACTTTTTGTTATTTTTGGAGAAATATATACACAACTGAACTGTAGCGTGCATAGGCAAACCACCACAGATGTGCTTTGATTTACCTACTTACAAGCACGTCCGAGGTGGTTTGTGCAATGTTTGGATTTGTTTGTATTTATATTGAAAATGTATTAAGTGCTAATCTTAGTCTAAAAATATCATAACGTAACATAAAAAAACAAGGCAAAAAAAGCACACAGTGCTGTTTACAGTTGCTGAAGAGCTTGTCTGATGACTATAGGCAGAGAAAAGCTACTGCTACCCACTGACTCCTAGTGTTTGAGCTAAGCTAATTCGCAATGGGCAAGCTCTGTCCATCTCTTCCTTGTTGCTGCACACACATTTAAAAGAATGTTGTCTATGTTCTTGTCATAGACTGGAGGTTGAGACAAGACATGAAAACGGTTTTGTATCCCTTTAAAAGAAAGCTAAAAAACAGTTCATTCTCTGTACGTATTTGTACAGTTTTAACCATAACCAGCCAGGATTTATGTATTTTTGTGCATCACAATTCTGCAAGGTCAGATCTCAGATGAAGTCTTTCTTCCTCCCCAGCTTTACTGTCAGAGGAGTAAAAACAGAGGATGGATTGGGAGTAAGAGAAGGTGAAGCCAAAGTGCCGCCATCTCCCTTCATGCTCGGCTGCTCAGCAGACCAGCTCTCTCAGATGAGTTTAGTCCAGCGCACGATGACTGACACATCCGCAGTGTGGCAGAGAGCAGAGTGACAGCGGCTCGACATTACCGAGAGAGTGTATATGTGTGTGTGTGTGTGGGGCTTTACTTTGACAGTGTGGGAGAGATTCGCCTCTTTCCCATCACTGTTGGGAGCAGCAGGAGGGTGGAGATACACCTCAGCTCATCTGTCTGATTGTTGTTGTGCACCTGTGAGCCGCTCTGTTCAAACAGCTGCAGCATCCTTTGAGCCCCGGGGCTGCTGATGAAAAATATTTCACTTTATCAGCATTAACACTGACAGGCTTTTTGTCTCAGCAGGAAACACACTATGTATATTAGGTTCTTCCTGTGAGCCCGAGGGTGGAGATTATTTCCTCCAGTGCGGACAGTAAAATATAAAAAAGCAGCACCAAAATTAATTTCTTTGATTTCTTGTCTAGGAAACCACATCCCCGATCATTTTTGCCTCCAAAATGTCTGCTCATATCTACACCATCATTTCTTGATTAAGGCTGACTACACACTTGGCAAAAAGAAGGAATTAATGCACTTAGCCCTTGGTTACAGTTGATTTAGTTGTAGTTTTTGTCTATGTGCACTTGCTTGTTACTGTCAAGTTTTGGTCAGCGTTGACAAAAACTATGATGAAAATAATTAGTCAACAACATTAACACTGGCACGGGGGTGGAGGTTGTTAGCGCCCATGGCATGGGTAATTGCACATTTGTGAAAACAGCAATAATTCTGAATGGTACATACAAGTAGGGGTGTCCCGATACAACTATTCCACCTCCGATACGATACCGATATTGCAGCCTTGAGTATTGGCCGATACCGATATCAATCCGATACGATATCAGAAGGAATCATACAGACTTTTATTACCTATTTTGTAGTATGGACTGTAAGAAAAGGCTTGATCAGGTGAGATTACTCAAACAGAGAACAGTAGTCAGCAATAGTAGGTACGAGAAAAACTGACCCATTTGTTATTAACCAATAGGTTAAATAAATTTTAACCTTAAACATAAGAATATAGTACAATTTAAACAACATGAATAAAAAATATTAGAAGACCCTGAAAAGTGACCTCAATAAATCAAACAAAAAAATATTTCACCAACTGCAAAATAACCACTGTGTTGAACTTAAACATAAGCATATTCTACAACTGAATAAAATTAAAAATAAATATATTAGAATGGACTGCTTGTATCGGAGTACTGATATCGGAGATTTAGGATGCAGGCCAATATAATCCGACATTTGTTTTATTGACCGATATCCGATATCAATATTGGATCGGGACATCCCTACATACAAGTTTTGGAGCAACATTAGCTGTCATTCAAGCAACATCTTTTCTTAGATGTCCAAGCTTATTTCAGCAAGACAATGCCAACCACACTCTGCATGTGTTACAACAGCATGGCTAATTAGTAAAGAGTGCAGGTACTAGACTGGCCTGCTTGCAGTCCAAAAAAGACTGTTGACAAAAACAATCTTTTTTGGACTGGCATTCATGCTTACCAGTACCATAAACCTAGAGCAACCTGCCTTATAAAAATGCAAAATATCCCTTCAAATTCATTGATTCCTACACGTTTCCACCTTCTCATCTCCAGGAGTTGATAAAAAAAGCCACACATGGAGCAACAAGCCCTCTCAGCTACACATTCTTTTAAGTCTCTACCTGTGTGGCTGCATGATACGTTATTTAGTTGCTTTAGCCACCAGATCTCACGAATTCAAGTTCGAGTGAGACGTCGCATCTGAGTATTTCGTTAAATGCTGGATTGGTTAACCATGCAGGAGAGACGTCATAGTTTGAGTTAAAATTTTGAGCTGATACGAACAGAAAAAAAAAGATGAGCGATACATGCCTTCCAGACCTGTATCCCATTGAAAATGTATGAAGCTCAAAATACAGCAACTGAATCCTTGCACTGTTGAGCAACTGAAGTTGTACATTAAGCAAAAATGGGAAGAATTGACCTACAAAGCTTCAACAGTTGGGGCCAGATCCTCAAAGGGATGCACTGCTTTTGCGACCGCTAAACCTGTGCAAACGACAGAAAAAAGTGTGCAATCCTCAAAGCATACACAAAGGGTGAAATGTACGCAAACTGAACCCAAACTGCACTGCTGCTCCTGGCTTTGCTGGTCCGATGTACATGCATGTAAATTAGGTAATATTCATAAAGTCCGTGCAAAATTACCCCCTTCCTCTGCAAATGAGCCTCATTGCAAAAACCACCTAATCCTCAAAGACCAGCGCTAATTGCCACAGGCAGTAAAGCAGTGCTATTTACCGTCAGTGAGACCAGTGTACTAAATCTGTGCAATTTCTCTTTCTCACTCTCTCTCGCTGAAAATGATTGCTCTGAGTTGGTGGTAACTGTGGAGCAGAGCCTTTATAAGGGCTGTCATGCCAGGTCTCTCTGGTAATCATGGCAGCAGGGACTATAGCCAGGTGAAGGCACTGTGGCAGGCGCCATGGCAGGCAACATAGCATGTGCACACAAGAAAGGACTTAGCGGAGGAGAGTATCACTTTTTGATTGAAGTGACAATGAAATCATTGGTAGAAAGCAGTTGCCAGGCTGCATTATCCATGCACTACAAGATGACATCAAGGATGACATTAATATAGTCTCCAGTGTTCTTCTCTGTGGACATTCCACCATTTTTAAGTAAACAAGAATAATTTGTCTAAATACAGTCTGTTAAAAAACCCCTTTGACCCCCTTAACCATTTTTTGATCATTCTAGTTGTATTTTCTGCATTTGGCTGTTTCAATAACAAAGGCCAAAAAAAAAATATACAAATAAAAATGTAATGCCCTTCAGTGTTACTGCATATTCTTCTTGTGCCGTTGTTTGTTTTTGCTGCTCAGTGTAAAAGAGATGGTCAATCTCCTCAAAGTTTGCAGGGACAAAGCCACCTATATGCCAAACTGTGAGGCCGTGTTAGCATCGAAATATGATTCGAGCAAATTCTTTTGAGGATAAGGCGCTATGATTGCACTGTTATAGCGTGAGCTAATTTTGCGCAATAACGGCGCTATTAGCAGGAGCAATCCAGTCTTTGTGGATCTGGCCCTTGGTGTCCCCAGTTTCCTCAGTTACTCTACAACAAAAATCTCTCCAGTGCAATAAACCGTATTTATATTTATAACAACTCAAATTTTCCAACTGTAATATATCAGACATACATAGCAGCTGTAAGTAGCACTTATTTTATTGTCATTCATAAGTTTCTTTAAATATATGTCTTCTTTGTATTCTACAGCTGCCTGCTGTAAACTTGAAATTCTCTCTCTGTGGGACTAATAAAGACTTGTTTTATCTTTCCAAACACTTCTCGAGTGAAAAGTGATTTCGTAAACATGCCTCTGTCCCAGCATCTTTGGAACACGTAGACATCAGATTCAAACTGAATGACATTTGCTAAAAGACAATGGAGCTTATGAGTTTGATATTGAATATCATGTCCTTGTAGTGCCTTCAATTGAATATAGGTTGAAAAGGATTTGCAAATTACAGTCTTCTTTTTTCATTTCGTTTTACACAACATCCCAGCTTCATTGGAATTGCAGTTTGTATATCTTCACATTTGAGCAGCCAGAAAGAGAGAAAATTTGCAATCTTTTTCCAATAACTGACAAACTCTCCAAACTTTCTCCACAGGCTGACTAATTCTGCTACTAACCGGGTGATTAAACTCTTAAAAATGGACGTGGGCTGAACCACTAAAGGCTTTTACTTTAAAGAGCTCTCTCGGTTCACGCAAACATGATTAGCATCCCTCGCGCCGTGGAAAAACTCCCATCAGTCACTGCATATCATCGTCTCTAATCTGCTTCCAGCTTCCAACGCACAGAGTGGGAGAGTGATCGGCTCTGTGTTGACAAGGACGGCGAGAAAGAGAAGGAGGGGGGATGTGATGTGTACCTCCATCCTGATGTGGCAGGTTTCTGCTGGGCTCCAGCAGGTGATGGGGAGGATTCACAGTAATTAAAAGCTAAATGAAGACATCAGTCATATCTATTCATGTGCGGAGATGTGTGCGGGAGGACGGTCTGATTAAATTTGCCCAGTCACCCGCTGCGATTCGCTGGAAAATGTTGAGAGTAAAAGGTAGATCAAGGAGAAAAAGTCCGGGAATGTTTATCCAAAAATGGGCAAGGATGCATAAATGAAGTTAAGAAGGGGAAAATGGGCAAGAGATTAGTTAGGAAGAGTTTTTCGACCAAGTCTGAGCCTGAAACTCTTTCACATCGTCCTCTCAATTCCATCGTCTTTCCTCATTACTCTCCAACTCCTCAGCCTTCTCTGTCTCCTTCCTTCCCCCCTTTAACTATAACGTGGGGTGCCTTTGCTTACGTAAGATCCGAAGCCGCTTCCACTAAGCTGCTTTCTGACGCCCTTGGAAGGCATTTGCTGGTGGCGGGTCAACTGCAGGGAAGCCTGTTTTTTTAATTTATTGGATGTGAGACTATTAAACTTTTGGATTAGGCCCAAGATGCCCGAGAAGGAAAGGGCGTGAAATCAGGCGAGAAAAAGGCGGAAAATACCCCAACAACATGAAGAGAGTTTCAGGGCAAGAGTGAGAGTAAAAATAGATACAAGGCCAACATTAATGTATCTAAAGCTTCCCACAACATGCAGTTAATGTCGAGGAATGCTTGATAGGAACAGCTTACTTAGTGCAAGTTAAGGTGCTGCGTTTCTGAGTGAACATCAACAAAGCCGTGAAAGAGTTAAGACAGGGTCTCCCACAGACATGGATGGACCCCTGAAAAGCCACATAAATAGGCCCTGGACTATTTCTAGCATGTTTGCTCAGTTAACCTCCATATTTGCAAGGTTTTAGTCAGTCATAGTTACCCAAGGCAGCCAAACTAGCGTACTTATGCCAGTCATAATAACTGTCAGCGCTCCAACCATTTATTCTGATTCCCTTTTCAGCTTTTCAGGAACTTAAGTGACGGTTGCGAATAAAAACGCATGCACTCACATTGCGTACAGGCGCACAATGGCTTACCTGGCACTGTTGTAAGATGTGGCGCATGGGAAAGTCCGGCGCATTTGGAGCATGCGTGTTCCTCTCCGCCTCCATCACCAGACTGCCCTGGGGGGTTTCCCCAACAGCTTTTTGTCTGTGGGGGTGAGCTTCAGTGCGCCTTATTCCCCACCTGTTGCATGGATACTTTTTCAATGGAGAGCATTATGTCTTTTCCCCTTCACTTTATGAGGGACCATTACTTTTGCTCTTCAGCCACAGTCCGATCCTCTAAGGCAGCATTATTTACACCATAAACCACATGCTTCTACTCTTTTGCCTTTCTGGCATTAGTGATAGCCACACTGTGCCCACCTAACAACATCTCGACCTCAAACAGTGTGAAATTTATTGTCTTTTGCACATTGTCTGACTTTGTCCATTGTGAAATTGGTATCATTGAATAATCACCAAGAGTGTTCACCTGCGCTTTTATAGGCACCATATGGGCGGGACAAAGCAGTCCCTCACATGTGCAAACTTTAGAAAGTGATTTATAAACAAAAACAGGTGTAGGACTAACTTGACATGCCAGATGGACAGTTCAATATATCTGTCAAAGAAATATTTCACAAATCTGGGATGCTGGTTTGGTGGAGTGGTTAGCAATCAGGCACCCCGTGTACATGCCTCTGCCGGTTCAGGTTCGGATCCCGCCTTTGACCAGTTTGCGGAGTGTCTTCCCCTACTCTCTCACCCCCTTTCACAAGCCTATCCACTGTCTCTCCTATTAATAAAGGCACAAAATGCCCAAAAATACATTTAAAAAAAAAGAAAGAAATATTTCGCAAATCCATAGGGAACGAGCCATTCAAAAATGATTTTAGAGACAGAACTTTTAAAAACAACAGCAGCTTGTGATTGGACAATCATTCAACTCGTCACACTCATCACAGACCAATCCACACCAAGCAACGTGGCTATGTATGACGTAGCAGCTCTCGCTGTTGTTAGCCGTTGGCTTAAACTACCTAAGACTGTCGTCTTGCATTAAAATATTCCACACAGATGCATCGTTCAACACTTACATGTGACATGAACCTCGTCAAAGACAATCGCCACCAAGTTTTCCTGGTAAACTTCTGAGGAGAGCACATTTCGCTAGGTATCACTGAGTAACCATGACGACCATAGACTAACCAACATCTCCATGGAGGATTTCTGCATTCTCTCCCAGTTTCCCAGCAGTGATCCACGGTCAGGAGAACAGCAAAACATGAAATTTCAGAAGATGAGCTTCAAGTAATAGTCTTTGTTCCTCTTTCAAAGAATAAATTGAGTCCATCTCTGATAAAAAAAACAGCAGATACTGAGACTGCTTCAGAAGCCGCCATTGTTTCAAACATGCAGTCACTTCCTGTTGTCATCACGTCCACAGCTCCAACTTCTCCTCTGATTGGGCGGTAAAGCATTTAGCTGAGTGAAGTTGTTGGCAAGATGGACATGCAGGATTTCAGACAATGAATCAAGCAGGTCTGTCTGCCCTGCAAAGCTAGTGTAGGACTTGCATGTGCACTCATTTACCTGTTTCCAGCATATGCCACCTGTAGTGATCTTTCCTCCACAAGGTTTTATGAATAAAAACCTGGCTTGTCAGGTTAACTGGTGACTTTAGGGGGATGTTTACACAAGGACGAATACTGTCAAATCCGATAAGTTTTCATTGGCCTCGTTTTTGCATGGGAACTCTATACGGAATGCCCGAATCCGGAAACTTTGAAACCAGTGTCCAGAGTGGAGAGTTTTCAATACGCTCCTCCATGCAGCTCTGTGTAAACCAAGATCAGAGTGAAACGCTGATGTCACCGCATGTGCAGTACTCTTTCACATGAAGGCTGCGCGCACATACCGGGAACAACAACAGCTTCGGCTGTCTACTGAGTAGCATGTATGCCACTTACCGAGCTTATTTTGTTATCCAGACAAAACTATCCAGGCAGATTTGTTGTCCTGAAAAGAAACTCTTGCGCCTTTGTGCCTCTATTCGCCATTGTTGTGTGTGAAAAATTTTTCTTCTTCTTGTGTTGTAACAGTGCTGCCTCTCTGTAGACCCACACCGCCATCTACTGAACCGGCATGCACACTACAGCGGTTTCATTTGTTTCCAGCATCTCTGTCTGAACACAAATCGACTTTGAATACTCAAAGGAAAAATCTTTGCATTTTAAGTCACAGAGTCTCTGTGTAAATATAACCTAAGTTGAGCTAAGGCACGAGTGTTAGCATGCATGGCTGTCTATCTCTCTGTGTGGGACTGGTTTAGTTAGTTAGCTATGACTGGCTCCAGCCCCCCACAATCTATAAGGGATAAGTACTGATGATGGATGGATGCTTGAAAGAAGTTGCAAATCACCGTTTCCTGTCTTAACTCACATCTTACACAGCATCCCAATTGGAAATGGAGCTGTTGTTTATATAACGATCACTCTAACAGTATCAAAACAGCCACTGTAGTCCCAATGACACCCCTTATGGGTTTGCCCACGTAACTGAAAGCTTTTCTCCAGATCTGATTTTTGATTATCTTTGCTGTATCATCGCTGCGGAGTCCGTTGGCATGCTGGCGTGTTCCTGCAGAGTATAAATCAAGAAGAAAGGAATCTCAGAGCTGGACGGTGAATTGAGACTGTGGCCCGCTGCCAGTGAGTAAATAGAAAAACAGACTAATGGGTAAAAGAAGGAGAAATATGGCAGCCAGGTAAACAGATGGAAGAGCAATGAATAGCTTGTTTTTATCTGTTTTGTCCAAGAAACATTTGATTGAGGTACAAAAAAAAATCACGGACCAAAAGTTTCTCATAATAAAAATGGAATAAGATGAAATATTCCACTTTCTTTTAAATAGCTGGTTCTTGTTTAGGGATATAAAATCAAGTGGCTGACATTCCAGTAGCTGGTCCTCTATTGACAGAGCTAAATTGACAGCCTTATCTCCCTCCTCTCTAAAAGTGCTAGCATAATAGCCGCGTGAATAGCCTTTTTTTTAATTATCCTGAAATGTCGTCTCGCCCTCATCTCGCTTCTTGGGCAGTGGGTCGTAAAAGACGTCTGAGTGACAGCCGCTGAACACAATCTTGCAGCCGTAGCCGAGAAACTTTTACTTTAATTGCCGGGAGTGTGTATGTGTGTGAGTTTGGCAGCCAGAGAGGTCCGACCACATTATTAACAGAGCGGCTTCAAGTAACCCCAAGATTCAGTTTATCGGCTGCATGTGGGAGGCAGTGAAGCACAGTAACAAGATGATTTATGAGTCGAGGAGATGCATGATGGGTAAAGATAATGGGGAGGAGGATTGACAGCTCAGCATGTACACCACTTAAAAAAACTGACTGAAACTCACAGAAACTGTTGACTAAAGGCTCATTTATGATGATACAGTCAGAGTCTTTGCCAAAGTCTTGTGATTCTGCCCATTTTCTGGCACTGACCAACAATGCAGTGCTACCAGATATCCTGGGAGCAGTGTTGAGTTGTGTACCCAACAGCTAGGTCCAGATTGGTTTTAGGCAATAGTTTGTCAGAAACACTTTAATACTCAGGTAAGGTCAGCCCTTTGCCATACATCATTTCTGAGACTTGTTTACACCATTAGCAACGTTATTCGTATGTTTGCACATTTGCAAGTTGCTACAGCACTAGAGTGCAAACCCTGTGTCCCAAGACTGCTAAGAAATCAGCTGCATAACCAGCTTTAAACTCTAAATGTAACTTTTAATGAGTCTGTACTATGTTTAGAATTCATATTATGGAATTTTGTGTATGCAAGACAACTCCACATTCATGATAGACTGGCGAAAACTTCAAGAATGAAACCTGGACGAACACATCGCACCTCTCTTTGCGAAATCCTGTTAAATTTTCCTCACTGGCCAATGGTTGCACTACCTTCTTGCAAACTCAAGAAATATATATCAAGGACTCAAAGTGATGGCTGAATGAAACATAGGGTCCTATGAAATCTGTTTGTTCCACAATTCCCGTTTTAGTTTTTCTCATATTCTGTTTTTTTTCTGTTTTGATTTACGGAATATTGAGTTTTTAGTATTTTACACGAAATTAACCCTGAGATGTATGAAGTGATGAAATACTATATGATCACTCGCTCTTCAGGTGGTCCTTACATGTATCTTTACAGGTCCAGTCAATGGTACGTTGACAAAATTTGCAGAACATTTGATCGCCTGACACATAATAAGCGTTGATCAATTGTCTGCCCTGTACATTGAACTTAGCTGGGAGTTTCGTATATTCTTCGCCAATTTAGCTGGTGTCTCAAGCGACCACTATGACATGTTTACATCGTTAATAAGGTGAGGGGGGAAGGGGGAGTGTCCCCATTACTAGTGACCTCCTCTGAGTGTTTTCCCAAGAGATATCTTCCTTTTTAGTCAGTTGTTGGCACGCCCTGCGTTGTTGTTCACAAATATCACATGAAGAATGTGATTATCACTATGGCAGCATTTTTGTAAATATAAGTCTAACAATACTATGTATACAGCTGATCTAGAGCGACACACCCCAGTCAGAAGTGCAAATAAATTCATTATTACAGGAGCTAAATAACTGTTCACACTGGGGGCATCCATCTTCGATTGTCAACTCAGGGGTGGCAAGGTTTCACTGAGTTCCCAGTAGAAAATTCCGACTTCGGGGGACATTCCAGCTGCAGTTTCCTACTTGAAACTCAGAAATTCCTACTTCTGACTACAACTGGAACACACCAAAAGACGTGACCCAAGCCAAAGCGTGTGTTTGTTGTGATGTAGCTCGGACCTTCCTCAGAACTCTGCATTGCTTTACAACTTCTTTTTTCAACAACTTACAGGATGCAAAGCGACGAGGTAATGAATCTCTTTCTAGTTACGTAGCGATAGTTTTGATATGTGACAACATGCAATTTTTGGAAAACTTATTATCGTAGTTTTGTAGCCGGCTATACATCACTACTCACTACTATAAAACTCATCTTAAAGTGTGTATTTTGATCAGGCATATATCTAAGAGTGGGACTTTTTTGCAATTACTTAGAAATTCCCCACAGTTCCTTAAAAGTCACATAAATTTTTAATCAAGTAAAACAGTGTTAAATAATTTCAGTGTGTGTACATTTTGATCATTTGTCACATGATAACCATGATTAGTTTGGTCACACTACCGTTACATCTCTACTTTCACCTTCTATATGTGAAATCTGACCAATTTAAAGTGCTTTCCAGAACCATGTGGTTTAGAACTGAATATCAGTTTCAACTCAATCAATCAATTAAATGTACTGTAACTGTCTGTTAACGAGAAATCTAATTACACATATTTTTAAAGAAATGAGTAGTCTAGTAATGTGTAGAAGTCACCAGAACAAAGATTCCTCCTCTGCTTCCTGATCTGCTTTCACATCTTTCACATCGGTTCCCTCGCTGCATTCTCATGTCTGTTTTCCCTCATTTTCAAAAAGTGAGCATACGAACGAATGATGAAAGATGGAGAGCAGGAAACAGGGGGATAGAAATGGTACAGAAAAAGGGTTCGCAGAGCTCTGATCTCCCTCCCCCCCTCGCCTGACTGAATCAGGACGCAGCCCTCGGCCTCTGGGTGGATTTCCTCACTCTCCGACTCCCGCGATCCCTCTCCATCCTCTTACAGGAGCGTTCTGGATGGAAACTGAGTCAAGTGATGAGGGACCGAGGAGAATCAGGGTTTCATCAGCTTGGCATATGTGTGTCAGTGTGTGCCAGCACGTGCAGGATCACACATAAATCAAAGCTGCTCGGAAAAGAAGCTAATGGAGATGAAAAATGTTGACTTGTGCTTTTAGGAAAGGTGCCAATTCTCACTTTACGTAGGTGAGAATGCGGGGTGGGGGTCAGGGGTAGCATGAGGGAGAGACGGTAAGTGAGTCATAGTATTAACTCCCCAGCCTCCTGGATAATCATTTCAGCTCACGCTTCGCCACAGCGAGCTGAATCACCAGACAGACACGTGGACGGTGAAACCCGAGCCAAAACATCTCTGCCAGGCTGCTCCGGTATTATCCGCCATTTTTCTGTCACAAATAAACGTCTTTTGGACTCAAAGACGTTCTCCGGCTTATTCTGTTACGTCTTTTACCCTCTGACCTCGTATAATTGATGCTTGTAATCTTAGTAATGTATGTAAATGAATGCAAATTGGCTGTAAGATTCTTCTGCCTGTGATTTAACACTGTGTTCATTTAAACAATAATTGTGAGGAGAATCTGTCTATAAAAGGGATTTACATTGATTTAGAGCCCGAGACTGAATTGTGAATGATTCATCCCCTTCACTGCCTGGCACATCTCCAGTCAAAACCATTTCAGCGTGGATTTGAAAAACAACAAGAACAACAAAGAAACGGATCACCACCATTTTAGGTCCTTACCAGGCAGTCAAGATGTTCTTCACTTTTAAATTCATTTCCTCGACCTCTAACATGAAACCTTAAAGAGTTGAATCATAAGTGCAGGTTGAGTTTTAACAGCCCCAATTTCAAGGATGCCATCTTAAAATGTGAATGGTATATGGACTTGAGTTTCTGGCACGTTTCTAGTCTTTGGCTACCAGGGGTGAAAGTAAGAAAAGATTCTTGCAGGAACTGTGCATCAATGAAAAGAACGCATTGAGTTTTCTTACTTCCACGTGCGCTTGTTTGCGGAAGGAGTGGTGCTGTTCACATTACAGAGAGACAGAGAGTATTTCACGATGCGTAAAACCTCACAATTATTACTTGTGGATTTTTATTTTGTTTATTTTGCAAAAATACCCTGTTGTCTGCAAAAAAACACACATCAGTGGGCATTGGACGTTACGCTACAGCGAGTGACTGCCTACTACAAGTTGCAACCTATCTTGGTAAGCAAGTACGGTAGCCTGCAAATTATAGCCTAGTGTTCGTCCGGCGCATTAAAACCTTGTACAAAACGTCACAGAAGGCATTTTCTGGAGGTGATTATTATGTTTTCATCAATTTTACATTTATTTCGGTAAAATTGGCTCGAAAAAAGAAAGGGCTCGCATTGTATGCATGACTGGAAGTTGCTTTTCAAAGGCGTTCTGGTTGAAGAGGTCTGTATATTTGTTACCGGCATGGCGTTCCGGCTTACTTTCACCTCTATTGACTACTCAAAGCAGCTTCCCACCGCAGATCACATCTGCCCATTCACACCTGTTCACGTCACTGTCCATAAGTAGGGATGGAAATCAAAAACCTATTCCAGTTGGGGATCGTTAACAGCCCCATCAAAGTATCACCATGAGTCTTTTTGCTAATCAATCCTCTTATCCATTCCTTCTACTGACAGGGTTCAGAAGCGTCAAAATTGTGTCTTAATTTTTTTTACAAAAGGTGCCTACTGCACAACCTTAAGTAAGTGGAAACACCAGCAAAAGAATTGGATCGCTGATATCAAATCTTATCAATTTCCACCCAAATCCATAAGTATCAGCTAACACACTCACGCCCTTTCATGCCCATTTACACACCACTGACACAGCAGTGGGAGCAACTTGGAGTTAAGTGTCTTGTTCAAGGACATCGCCATGTGACAGCCAGAACTGGACTCGAACCTGCAACCTCCCGACTGGCACCAACACCCTAAATGTATTGATACCAATGCCATTAACAAACCTATTAACCCCTGTTGTATTTCTGTGTGGAAAAAGTTGCCTAACAGAGGATTTCAGTTACAACAACATCAAACACATGGCAATCCTGATATTCCCTGCCATGCTGTGATTACAGAAAGTTACGCAGTCTTTACTTTAAAATTTGTTTGATCTCCAGGTTGTCAGGACCTTTCTGTGTGGAGTTTACATGTTCTCCAGTGCATGCGTGGGTTCTCTACCGGCTTCCTGCCACAGACCAAAAACATGCTAATCAGGTTGACTGGTGACTTTAATTTGCCCTGAGCTATGAGTGTCTGTCTCTCTATTGGATTTTTTCCACTAGCACACCTTGGCCCTACTCTACTCGATTTGCAGCGTGTTTACACTAGCCTGGTTTCTCCTAAAACAAGCTAGTTTTAGTACCTACCCCGCTCTGGTTCCAAGCGAGCTGAGTCGATACTAAAAGATGACGTCACCGACTGTCAGCCACTGATTGGTCAGACAATGTCACCATCGATGAGTCATGAGCACAATGACCTAGCATGCTAGAGGTAGCTACCATTAGCATACCCTCATACGTCTTTATTTGCAGCCTGATTGCTCTCGTCCTCGGCTTCATTCTGTTGTATAGCTTCCAAAACTCTCCTGCAGCCTTCTTCTGCTTTCCTTTTTTACTCGGTTTGTGACAAAAAGCCACAGATTCTTGTGTCGCGTTCAAAATGACGTCATCGCAGTGCAGCTCAGCTGTTTACAGCGACACTGCACCCCGCTGGGCAGGCGACTGGGGCTAACGGAAAAGCAGCACAAGGCGAGTAGAGTAGAGCCAGGTAGAGTCGAGTCGAGTAGAGCAGGACTAATGGATAAAGGCCATATGTGGCTCTGTGATTGGCTGGCAACTGGGTCAGGGCGTACCCCGCCTCTCGACCAAATTCAGGTGGGATGGTCTCCAAACCCCGCAAGCCCAATAGGGATAAGGATGGATGGATAAATGGATTATTAATACCAATGACATTTATGATTTATTACCGTTCATATTTTTAAAAGCAACTCAAACCCTACTTTTTCACTCTAGCTTTTATCTGATTAAATTTAATGTTATTCCTTCTTTTTCTTATTTATTTTAACCCTCTAATTTCAACATTTCAGTTCAGGTCTATTACTTGGAATTTTATTCTCTATTAATCAATGTTCTTTTCATCATTCTACTTTTGCATATTTTATTATGCATTTATTTGTTTAAATCTTATTTACCAGCATTCCCTCAGTCCCTTTGTTCTGTTTTCCAACAGAATCTCCTCTCCATGTCTTGGTGTGTGTGTGTGTAAGTAAATGTGTGTGCTGTATGTGGATTGCAAGCATCAGTGGGGTCTTATATTTCAATGTATCCAATTTTCTACTTTTCATTGATTTATTCTTATTTTATTTTTTATGTAAAACACTTTATTGGCATGATCCTGTATGAACATTGCTATACAAATACAGTTTGGTTGATTGATTGATTCCTGTTGTTTTTCAATGTGAAAAAATAGGTTTCTTTTTCTTTTCAACTTGAATCAGTTTTGCATATCCGAAAGTGCAGAAACTCTGTTCACCTTAGTGATAAATGGACAGAGAGAGAGAAGAGTCACCGTGTAGAGAGTGATAAGATTTAAAGAGACAATGTCCGAAGCATTTTTTACTAAACATCTACTACAAGTATCAATTAAGAGTGAATTTTATGTTTTCTGAATTCATCCTCTCAGACACTAATTACTTTTATTACATAGGAGCCTTCAAATCTTCTCTGTAACTTCTAAAAGTCCTCCAATCAGACTGCTGTTATTATGAGAGCCCTTAAACAGTGAAAATATGTTCAAAAGTGATATAGTCCCACTGAATGCTAAGTGTGCTGACATGTATTTGCATTTTTATGAGGAAAAGAGAACAAGGTCATCACACCAGAGTCCGCCTTAAAGCCAGATTAATGAGTATTATCACCACAAATGTGTCGTAAGTGTCTTGAGTCAGGCTAGGACCAGATGATGAGGGGATCATCAAAATGTCACATTTGTAATAATCCTCATTAAACCGGCTTCAGAGCTGTTCTAGTGTGCAGATCATGGTCTCTTTTTGGCATTGTTTTGTTCTCTAACATCACAGACCTGAAGGTCCCGTATTATGCTGAATAATGTGTTAAGTTGTTTTGATACAAATATATGTGTCGCCTGATCACAGCCCCATGCCAACAGGAAAAACCCTCCTAATTTTAGACTGGGCTGTCACCGGGGCCGCCCAACTATGGCAAAAATTATAATTGTCAATATTATAAGACGTGTTGAGATCACGATTATAAAACACAATTACTCACTGATTTTAAAAGCATGTACCATTTGCTTTCGTTGAATGCATATGCTTGGAACACAGAATGGACAATGTATGGAAAAATACTTGTAAAAATAAAAATACCTCAAAGTAATGGGAAATTAAAATTGGAAAAAAGGGAAAAAAACAAGTTCAACATGTCATGTGAAGTAAACTATTAATCTTAGTTTCCCAGTTTTTCTGATTGGTGATGGCAGTAATTGTAATCCCAATTGGAGTCTGGTTAATTTCCCATTTCTAGCTGTCACAGTAAACATTAGAGCAAAGCGCTGGAAAGACAAAACCACGATTACTTCTTGAAGGGAGCTTCGTCAGACACGACCTATGTGGATTCACTGTAGAACAGCTTTTTTTGAGCAGGACAGAAACAGAAGGTTCTATACATGAATAGTCAGACACAGCTGATGAGGATATAAACTTAAACAGCCTTTTCTGAGCGGGGCTTCAACTGAGGGGGTTTTAGTTAAACTTAAACCTTTTCTCAAGTTGCATTACAAATCAATTTTTTTCTTTTCCTAATGTTACATACATCAGGAACAATAGATATCAGACTAAGAAGCCAAATAAACCCATCATTATGTTACCAGCTGAACCTTGAACACACCATAATGTAACATTGTCACCATGTTTAGCTAACTGACTAATGTCTATCACAATGCATAATTAATTAATTGATTAACGCCAACCCCTCGAACTAACTTAATTTTTCTAAGTAATGGTATGTGTAGCCACAGTTAGCATTTTAGCAGTGAACAAGAAGGACAAAGCCACATCCATTTGTTGAAGGGGCTTGGTCAGACACAGCTCCAGGAGATTTAAAGTGAAACAGCCTGTTTTAGGCAGGGCTGGAACTAAGGGGTTAAAGGTATGCCAAAATCCAATGCCAGAGTAGATTTTCACAAAAGAAACTGTAAAACTTTTTCTTGTACATATAGGACTAGTTTTAAAGTGCTGAAAATGAGAAAAAATGTGACATTTATATCACAAAGCTTTTGTCATTCTGTTTTCTTGATATAAGCTCTCTATTTTTTTAGAGTTACACTTGGCACATACCAACATATGTCTATTAGTCACATACCAAGCCAACATAGACGCATCATTATGTTAACAGCTAGGTCTTGAATGCCTCTTTATGTCAGATTGATGCCTTGTTTGCTAGCTAGCTAGCTATTAACCTGCCTGTCTTGGTGTATACTTTCACACTGGATCGATTTTTATAATTAAATGGACTAAAAACGAAGTGTGCCTGTGCAGACCCAGTAAACACTAGACTAGAGCAGGAAAGACAAAGCAATGTTAACTGATTAAAGGTAAGAAAATAGCTTGTTCTGTGCAGGGCTGAAACAGAAGTGTTTATAGGCTCGCGAAAGTCCAATATCATGAGTGGATTTTCAGGCAAGAAACTTCAAAAACTTTTTCTGGAGATATTTGGGACCAGTGTTAACTAGTTGAAAAGGAGTTAATACGTGACATTTATGTTTTTAAATGTGCATGCTGCTTTGCTTTTGTACATTTTAACAAATATTCACTATCTTGTGGTGGACAACCTCATTTTAAACTATGTCATAATGGTACAAGGAAGTCTCCTGTAATTTGCTGAAAGAAACGTCAGGAATTTAAAATACTCCAAACATCATGAGCCGTGTGAGCAGCTTGGGTCTGCATCTTTCTTTACAAATTCCAGATGGAAAGATGCGCTTGAAGCGGTTTCTGACCCAAACATCCTGAGCATGAAATGAGCATTAGCCTCTCTCCAAAACAATTCAGGGGTCATGACCCTCCTCGTCAGCGAGCAAATCTCCCCACATCCTTCCAGGAACAATCAGTGTCAGAGATCTCCCCCTGACTCGAGGGCTCTCCTGGATTTGTTAAGCAAACAAACCTCTGATAGCAATCTCACCGTGTACACCGATGCTAATTTACAATGCAAATGATCTCCATCAGCAGACGCAACGGGGGAGAGAGAGCGGCGATGCTCCGTCCGACAACAACAGAGGAAAAGCCCTCACATCACACCCCCTTATCCGCAGGCAGATTGGAGCCAGTCTGTGCTGATGGAAGTCTTATCTCTGCTGGCCTTCTGTCCGCTTAAAGCGACAGGGACTCGTGCATGCTGCACCCCGAGGTCCTCCGCAAACTGACGGCCGTGTAAGCCATGATGTACATTTGGAGGCACTTCGCAGTCAGAGCTGGCAAACTGAGAGTTACAGGATTTTTAAAATACGAAGGAAAAGAATCAAAGTAAAAAAACAACAGAGAAAAACTGAGTTCAGCCAATTACCTGGAACTCAATCCCATAGTTCTCCCTGCAGAAGTCTCTTAGTTTGGGGTAGACGTGTTCTTTCAGAGCGTTCCTCTCTGCCTCCGTGTCTGCAAACAAAACAAAGAGAAAATTCTGAGTGTTAGACAAACGGATAGATAAAAGCAGTTGGGGCATTTGTGTATTAACAGGAGCCACAGACAGTATGGCTGGTATGCCTTAGTCTCCAAGGCCTCCAATTAAACAGTGTGAAGAAGACAATATATAATGATTAAATTGATTAATTTTAAGTATTTTCTGCAGGAGACTAAAAAAAAAAATCATAAATCAATATTCTTGTATTTTGTCTTGCTACAATTGTAAGTTTTTCCACTGTTTGAATATATAAATATTAAAAATTTACAGTTTTTATGATGGTAGTTCCTGTTAGGTTTTGCACAAGCAGTTTTATAGACTTGTATTTGTTTAAATAATGAAATAAAATTATGATCAGAGATTTTCAGGATTATATAATATGGGAATACCTCAGCATTCAGTGTTTATGTAGACAAATCTGCCCATGTTTGAACTACATAATCAACATTTTATGACACACGCTTTAACTAAAAATTGTGTTGTTAGGAAATATATTTTGACAACATGAAGGCAAAACTTGATTCATGTTTTTTCTGTCGCTTTGGGGTTTTTTTTTTTGAGATGGAATAAAAAAAATTAAATGTAAATCAAGTGTTGTGGAAAAAAATTAAGGGTTTTATTTTTAGGCCATATTTCCCAGCCCTATTGTGAAACCTAAATGTGTTATATACAAAGGCTGACATGTTCTGAATCTGTGGGTATCTGAACAAAAAGCCATTGTTAAGTCATGATTCTTCCTCAAGTGTCAAAAATAGACTTAAGAAACTTGAATAAAATTAACTTGTATTCTTCTAATGTAAAATACCAAAACCTGGTCTATAAAAATAACACGTAATTTTTGTAGGGTTGTAAAAAGAACATGAATTTTCAAAGTTGGGAATTTTTGGGGGAATTAACTGGATTTATGGTAAGAAACCTGGACTTCACTAAATTAAGGTTACTTGAGAAAAGCTGTTATTCCTTAAGCACAGAAACCTTGAACTATTGAAGCCATACATTTGACAAGAAGTGAAGTTGAAATTGATTGTTCAATAGAGTGATTAAAACTTGATAACGTTCTACTTTCAAAAAAATCTGTTGAAATATTTGGTTTTTACTTGTACAGTTTTGAATGCATGTCTGCCTTTGACAAAACATATTGTTTTTATTTATGCTTGGATACGACAAAGTATTTAAAATATCCCCAATTTCCAGTTAATTCCCATAAAGTCGAACAGGGAATCACATTCAATTTTTGCCAATATCCAATATGCCAATATTTCAAAACTGACTTTGGCTGATGTTGATACTGATATACAGAATTGACTGTGTGTATTCTTTTTAGATTATACCTGAAGTCATATGTGAAATGTATGTTAGACAATAACAGTAAAATCAAGCATTATATTTCCTGTATAATACTGAAATACTGATTTGCTTACCTGGTGACAGAAGACCTGCCTTAGTTTTGGAATTAAATCCATCATTTTAAGATTAACATGCAAATGCTAATCTTAAAATGTTGGTCAATCTTTGATGCAAATATCTAAGGCTAAAAAATCAGCATAAAAGTTCATATCTGCCGACACTGATATTAAGCTTTTGAAGCAATTCCCATAATTCGCACTGAAAGTTAATAAATTGCGATATTGAATATTATTAACTGTATGCCAGATGGTCTACCAATCTCATAAAAAGTAATAACACCACAAAAAAATCAGACAGCCCGTATTTTGCCTTCTTTTTGATAAATGTATTGTTTTTAATGCTAGGGAAAGTTCGCAATTTCTAAGGTTCAAAAAACACCTTCTAGTTTCATGTACTCCTGATCCACCTGTATTCTCTCTCAGTCTGAGGTGCTCAGTTAGAGCGCCTGCCACTTTAAGGCTCCCTTCCCTAAACGGGTCTAGTCTGCTCCTATTGGTTGACTGGTCTGATCTGTGGTGACTGATGAGTTCAGCACTGCTTGGAACCATGTTGTCAACAACCCTTCATACATTCTACCATTTCTGCTCTGCACTAGTCTTGCTACTATAAGCAATGGGCTTAAACTGAAAATCAATGATGTGATGCCACACTGGTAGGTCTATTTAGGGGTTAGGGGGAACAAGATGTTTTAAGTAGTCTCTGGCACTGTAGAGAGGGGAGAGGGAGATGTCTTGCTGCTTCTGTCTTGCTCATAGAAGTGCTCTATCAAGCAGAAATACATTAAAGGGCAGATAGAACTTCATGAGGGTGGCACGGCATGTTCGCATGTGAGGGTTTTTCCACAGACCAAAACAATCATTAAGTTGATTGGTGACTCCAAATTGCTCTTAGGTATGAATGTGAGCAAGAATGGTTGTCCGTCTCTCTATGTGCCCTGCGATTGGCTGGTGACCAGTTCAGGGTGTACCAATGACAGCTGGGATAGGCTGCAGCTCCCCCTGCAACCCCGGAAGGGATAAGCAGAGTAGATAATAAATGGATTTGACATCTAAAGGGTTAAAAACGTCATTTATTTAGGCATTTTAGAAGGGGACAAAAGTGTCTTTAATGCTCTATGTGTAACAATTATCTGCTACACAGTGAAGAAAGGTGTTAGCTCTCTAATATCTGAGCTCTTTCAGTGTAAAATGTTCATTACAGCTTATTTCTTCCTTTTTAGGCCCACACGACCTTAAATAACCCCGCAGAGCTGATGCTGACACACTGTTGAAGAATGCAGGACTGTCCAGCCTCTCACAGGCGGTGATCATATTGGACAGTCAGAATGTCGCACACACATCGAACGCCCACGGCTTGTTGTTGTGTCCCACTTTCTCCAGTCTTTTTTTTCCCCCTCCTCTCTCTCCTCTCTTCCTCACTGTCTTCCAAATGGTTACCGTAATGTATTCGGACAGGCCCCGTCTCCTCCCCGCTCCCCTCCTCTGAAGGGTGAGGATGGACAGCTTTAAAAACAGAACATGCCTGACAGAGAATAACCCACATGTCACATAGACTGCGCAAACGCACACGTGGTGGTCGACGTGCAGAAAAAAAAAGCTAACAAATTTAGTCTGACGTATCCCCCCCTCGTCTATCTTTAGTAAGGCTCTGAGCCGTGACCATGCGTGTTTCTGCTCACAGCTACGCGGGCAAAATGTCAAATCAAAAGCGAGCGGCGGTAATAGTATGCAAATGAAATAAATGGCAGTTGCTGCATCAGTGGAGCTCTCATTTTATCCCATCAGAGAGACATAACAGGACTATAAATGTGTAATATCTCTCAGGTGACTCCATAACTGCAGGAGTAGCAGAAACATGGGATTTAAACCTGTTTTGAAAAATAGCCTCTCTGTTGTCCTCCTTCTCTTCTTATTATTTTCTTTTTTTGTGGGATGATGATGAGTTATGGCAGCCCGGCGTATGTGTTTTTCTGCTGTTCCTGCACCCACATGCAAAGAAAACAAAGCCTGGGTGTTGCATTCGCCCTCTCGCTCACTACATGCATCCCTCCCTCCAATTTTTCAATCTGTTTATTTCAATAGCGCCGACTAATCTATCTCCGCCTTTTTAAAAATGTCCTGTCAGCTTTTTTTTCCTCACGTCCATCTCTCTTTCTTTCATCCTTAAGGTACAGTAAAATACAAATGAATGTCTCTGGTTGCTTTCCTACTTTTTCTTCCCGCATTAACTACCCAGGGATGTATTTGTTTGTGTTGGTGACTATCACGAGAGAGCTCAGGCTGTATACAAGGGGTCACCGACTAGATATGTTAAAGGGCCTGTTTTTTCCTTGACACATTAAAGGAGTCGGACTTCAAAGTAACTCAAAGTAACAAGAATATTTTTGTCTAATTGGCAATCTATAAGCTACACTCCAGAGCAATTTGGAGTAATCAATTAGCCCACGCATGCATAATAAATGTGATTGACAGAACGATAATCAAATCACTTGATTTTTAGTTATTTGATCTTCTACAGAATATCATTTGCAATAAAAGTTTTAATCGATATATAGCAAGTGTGGAGCGCCGCTTTGAGGAGCCATCAAGTATTGTCTCCAGGAGATAAACCAACAGGGACATTCAGCACGCTTAGAGTGTCGTCATTTATTAATTAAAATAGCGATATTTGGTGCCAACATATCAGCAATCATCAGACACCATATATGTTCTTTGTGCAATAACAGTCTGATGTCCCTCTATTCATCTATTTAAGCTATTTATCAGTTACGCATCATCTGACTTATTTATCAGCTATATTTTAACTTTTTAACATTTTTAATTTTAGGTTGTATCACATAGTTTGATCACAGTATTGTTGCTGTTGTTGCTGCACTCTGTCTGTCAGTCACAAAAGTCTCCATTAAACATGGTCCCTGTTTGAACTGTAACGCTGCTTTATTCCAAACATTTAAAGCCACTAATTTTCCCCCAATATTATTTTCTTCATGGGCAGTTTTTAAAAAAGTCCCCTCAGCACAGCAGAAATCAGGTCAAGTCTCGAAAACAAGCCAAAAGCCAAACTATCATCATTCAAAACATAATGAGATAAGTTATCCTGACATTGAACAAGATGGCGGTCAATCTCCTGCCGCCCCCTCTCAGACTCTCATCAACACGATTCAATCACTCGGCTCTCATCAAGCAGCACACAGCAACACTCCAGAGACACTCTGCATGCAAACCTGCACACAGATCTCTAATTGACAGAGAGAGCGAGGGAGGCCGTGAAACAAGTGTAGCAGCAAATAGGACAATGGTGGGACATCGTGGGCAACGTCCTCACTGACATGTTAAACATAACTTTGAAACTGAATTAAGGATTATAATGTGGTTAATACTGTGACTATGAAGCCTGAAAACAGCTGTGATTAAATCTACTTCTGCTGCTCTGTCGTCTACTTAAAGGCGTAGTCAGCAATCTTCTGATCTTCTAATCTAATGCAGTATTTGTCAAAATCACCGTATTTCTCCTCTCCATCCACAAGATGTCCCCACTGACAGCATGAAAAAAAAAAGTCTGGTTTCAATACACAGCCTTGGCTCTGAATTTCAGCAGGTAAATACTGTGGCTCGGGCCGAGTTACCAAAACAGGGTACACACCCCCCACATCCAGGGGACGATCATACTCATGTACAGATCAGACAGCGGGGGGAGGGGGAGTCGTAGGTCGCGTAGCGTGCGCAGTTAGCATAAGAGAGAGATACAATAGGTGCAGTAGCAATGGCTGAAAAACAGCCCAAAAGAAAAAGTTCAGAGGAGTGAAAAGTGAAAAAGAAGGGCTATGACCATGAAAGAGCGAAGACCCGGGTAAACATTGGTGTTGGTTTCTGACAGTGGAGGGAACTCCGCCAATTGAAAGACCTGAAAACGGACGCGGATGCCGCCGTCTGTCTGCTGGATAGGTTAGCAACATTAGCTTTGTGGTGCTTCACATAACAGTAACAGCCATCGGGCATTCATCTTATTGTCTAATCTGCCAGAATGTACTGTTGTCGTGATGTTATCAATAATGGCAGTCGAGTTGTCTGACGAGTCGGGGTTACCTTAGCTACGTTTGTCAGCTACGCAGTTTCTACGGCTGTTTCCATGACTATGCACGTCCATCAGCTTTCGGGGGTTGAGCCAGGGGTGAGGTATGAAGGTAGAGGCAGGTCTAAATTCGTTCATCAACAACCTCTCCACTCGTTTTCTCCCACATCGCTGACTACACCTTTAAATAAGCTGTAGTAGAATCACCAAACTTTGTTTTTTTTTTATCATTTTTTGTTAAAAGCATTAATCAAATGTTTCTATTTAGAATATATGCGTAGTGTCAATAACTACAAATGTTGCTGAACAGGATGTTTTGATCTTCTCCCAACTTGCTAACTGAGTGAAATCAGAGAAATTCCCAAAATACAGAAGTGAGTTAGCATTTCAGCGCATTGAGTTTCTGCCTGAAATAGGTTTTATCATTAACATATGCATGCAAGATATGAATGTTTCATTCACAACATTATACGCATCTAGGGTTCCTCAAATTTTAGATTTCAAAGCGTTGTTGGGTTCTTAAAAGGATGGTTGCTGACAAACTGCCAACAAAATGGCGAAATGCAATCCTTTTTTGGTAAACCATTCTCGAACAAGATAGACCATTAAGTTGACCACGCCCACCATGTTTCCACTAACGAAATCGTGAGAGGTAAAGTTGTTTTTAAAGATTAACATGATGAACAAAACATTTACGTTACATGAACTTTTGTTTGCTTATCATCAGCCCCATTCAAGACCACATGGAAAAATCCCATGGGCTTTTAGTCCAAGGAACCAGTGCAGTTCTAACTTCCGTGTTGACCTACGAAATTAATTAAACCCTGCATAACTCCTTTAACCTGACACACCAGATGGACCATTAAATGTTATTCACTTGTCAATCTGGGAAAGGACACATAGAAATTGTCTGGAAATCAGCAGAAACTTTAAAAAGCATATCCAGCACGACTGTTCTGTCCATCAAACTCATTACAAGCCAATCAGATAATTTCGTGGAAACGAGAAAACGTGAACCACTTTTTAAGAAAAAACTCTCCCCAAAATGTGTCGGAAGTGGAGTGAAAATACGTCTTCTATTGAGAGGTTTGTAAAGTTTTTTATCATTTCATAAAGAAATGTGGTCTAGATCTGACAGAACTGCTGCTGAAGCTGTTAGCATCTATGCTAATCTCTGTACAGGCATTCAGCTCCCAGTTCTTCCTGCTTTATTATTTTATTTAACCCTTATTTAACCAGCTAAGTTTCATTGGGATCAGGATCTCATTTAAAAGGTTGACCTGGCCAAGAGGTCAGTACACATCAAATATAAATACAATTTCAAATTTAGGAAAAAGGTTTAGGCAATATATTACAAGCAATACATATGTAAATATCAACAAATTGACAAAGGAAGAGCAGCAGTTTTTGAAGACATACAATCAAAAACACAGGCATTGTTCAAAGGATTCCCGCTGCCTGGTGGGTAAAATGGAACAAAAAGCTTTGAATGCAACCAGTTCTACCATTTTCAGTTTAATCTGTTCAGTATTCCAAACAGTGGTGTGCCTATTTATGTCGTGAATATCTGTTACGATCGTCGTAGATTGGTGTTTGGCAAGACTGATTTGTTTGACTACAGACATTAAAACAGGCTGATCCATCTGCACTGCAAGGTGGTAACTACACTACTGTGATCTGATATCTCATTCAAACACATGGTTGTACAAATTCCCCGGGCACAACTGAACTTGTCTCAAGATGTACAAGTCAATGTTAATTTTGTCTATTCATTATTTTTGTCGTAGTTTTTGTCAACAACCTTTTTCCCCTGACAAGAACTAGACTATAACTTAATAAAAAGTGCACATGGATTAAAAATATACCTAAATTAACCGACATTTTTGTAAACAGATAACTAGACTAAAATGCTTGAGACTTAATCCAATCAGACCGAATTTCGTCATGTAGAAAGTAGAGACAAGTTAGGAATATATCCAATCACAGCTACTTTGGTTGTGGAAAGGTTGGATGAGTTAAGGGGGACTTCCGATAACAATTGCCTTAGCTTCGTGGTGGCGACTTAAATGATTTCAGAAATTTAAGGAAACGTAAAAAATGCCTTACACTTTACGCTTCATATAATAGTTGACTAAATTTCCAGTAGATTTCATCGACTAAAATGTAGTGAAATTTTGTCAACTAAAAATTGACAAAAATTAAAATACTTTAGATGACTAAATTATGACTAAAACTAAAAGATATTTTAGGCGAAAGACTAAAACAAAATTAAAAAGTGTTGTCAAAATTGTGCCCATAGTGGGGTGCTGGTTTGGTGGAGTGGTTAGCACCCCATGTACTTGCTTCTGCTGGTCCAGGTTCGAATCCCGCCTGTGACCAGTTTGCAGAGTGTCTTCCCCTACTCTCTCACCCCCTTTCACAAGCCTATCCACTGTCTCTCTACTATCATTAAAGGCACAAAAATGCTCAAAAAATACATTTAAAAAAAAAATTGTGCCCATAGTGGAACTAACGTATTGTTCTAAGAGTTCATGTCTTGCTTGATGATGGAAATGCACTTTCACTGATTCATAATCAATACAGAATGACCTAAGCTAAGACACTAAGGCAAACGAAATCTGTGTAATCAGCAATCCATAAAGGCCATGTGTTAGCGCATTTATGGCTTCAGGTATCTCGATACAAATGAATCAGGAATAGAAGAAAAAAGGGAGATTATTGAGCCCCACCACATGTAAATCATGGAGCTTGATAAAGTAGTGATTGGGGCTTCCCAGTCTCTGCCAGAGGCCTGAATTATGTCTGATTAAGCATCCATAACAGTGATTTGATCGAGAACAAGAACAAGTGTTAGCATAAAAACGCACTGAAACAAGTTCATTGGGTAACATCTGTGCAAACAGCTGCTGCTTCAAAAGCCAACAGTGGGATTTTTAGGGCGTGTGTCATGAAATATTCACGTTGATGTTCAAACACACGCTTCACAGCCTGATTATATTGAGATCAAGACTGATTTTTGAGATTGCTACATCTGAGAATACTTTTAATCCAGATGATTTGCCACCTTCTAATAGACTTTCAAAGCAGCCATGATAGAGATCAGCCATGTCACCAAACATTTAAGGTACAATGTCTAAACTGTCCGCTTCATAGTACTAATAATTTTACAACCCGTGCCATCGCTGCTTCATCAGGCACGTCTCAGCAGCGTCATCATTTCCTTTTATAATCCTCAGTTTCTCCCTCTAATCTTGGAAACTGTCTGTTGTTAGGATGACAAATCTCCCTGCTTAATATTTCATTTCTGTCCGTGTCCTTGATGTGGTGGCATCTCGTGAAATGAAGAGAGTTTGTGTTACACTCAAGGAGAACTTAAGTGTGGGAGATGTGTTAAATATTCATGCGAGTGTTGAAGTAACTCTTCGTCACAATGAAATATTTTCTAAATAAAGGAAACAACAGTACAGGAAGCAGGATTTTTCTGTGAATAAAGCTCACAAAGGAGCAACCCTGGAGGCCAAAGAAGATTTGGGAAAGTAGATAGTTATGAATCAGAATTTGGCCGGACATTGTGCTTTTCGACTATTTGTTTTACAAATTACCCTCATGAAATAACATAGCAAATATTATTATAACCCTTTAAGAGATAAAAGGTACATTTTGTGCCATTCATTTTTTTTTTATTTCCAGGCAATTTTGGCTGTGTTGAATGAATACAGCTCAAATTGTCCAAAGAATATTATTTTTTTTGTTGTTTGTTTTTTTTTACATTTTCAGTATTGTCATCTCAGTATATCAAATTAGCCTAAAATGGCCAAGCTACACAAGAAATTACGCATTTATTCCTAATGACAGAAAATGGCCAATGAAAAACCAAGGAAAATGAATCTTCTTTATCCAATATTTATATAAAAATAAACTAATGCATAGCGTTATGTTCAGCTTTCTTTCGGAGAACTAACTTTCAATTATACGTTTCTCCACTAGGTAGCACTGTTTTATCCCGTTTGAACCTTGACTCAATATTACACACTTTTTACTGTTTTCTGCAAATATGCCTGCAAAAAATATATAACAGTGCATTAAAACCAATTTTGGAGCCACTCACTGACCCATCTGCAACCCTGATAATAATGATAAACACTCCTTGATTTTTTGGTGTTTCTTATTTTGGTTGAAAAGATTGTGGAGTTGTGTAAACATACTGTCCTCAAAAAGGTTAAAATCTTCCAAATATTGATTTTAAATGTGGTATGTATATGTATTTTAGATGTGGCTGAGGTAGATTTCAAAGATTTACTCATTTATAGTGGGAAAAACATGAATATAATGTATTTTTACGGCTGATTTTGGGAAACTGGCATTTTTGTTGCTAGGAACACGAGTGAGTTTTTTTTTTTTTTCTTAATCTGACACTGCAGGAAAAAAAAGAAAAAAAAAGAATCAACAGTGCAGCTAGTCATCGACCTATCCCAGGACCTGAAAATAATAATAAGCCAATACCTCTTAGTATATATAACTCGAGTTACATAAAAATACAAGCCTTTTAATTACAATTAATATCTTATATATATATTTTAGGCAAAAGTTATTTTAAAAGACTGATTCATTTAAAGTGGCGTAGATGGGGTGCTGGTTTGGTGGAGTGGTTAGCAACCAGGCACCCCATGTACTTGCTTCTGCCGGTCCAGGTTCGAATCCCGCCTGTGACCAGTTTGCAGAGTGTCTTCCCCTACGCTCTCACCCCCTTTCACAAGCCTATCCACTGTCTCTCTCCTATCAATAAAGGCACAAAATGCCCAAAAAATACATTTAAAAAAAAATAAAGTGACGTAGATATATATATATATATATATAATATATATATATATATATATTACTACAATACAGTACAGTAGATCTGGGGAAGCTGGCATTTTTTGTCATTAGGGACAAATGTGTATGGATATTGAAAGATTTCATAAGGGTTAAAGACGGTCCACTCAGCTTAACCCCTAAAATGAAAGCCTTTACTGATGTACCATCATGGCCCAAAAGCATTTAGCCCAAGCATTAGCATTAGCATTAGCAAAAGGAACATTTTGGTGGAAGAACATATCTTCTTCAAGACAGCTTCATGGGTTTTTCTTCAAGCATTGCATATTTTCCTCAGCTGACTAATAAAGTGAATGAGCTCTGTAGGTCACAGGCCAAATGCCATCAGGTGCCATGTTCACTCTGACTACATACCACAAGAATTCTAAGGCAGAGGTCTCCAACAGCCGAGCTGTGGATCATTTAGTGCTGGGCTGCAGAGAGATCAAATAATGAATTGCTCTGAGCTTAAGGGGTGTTTTATACTGAAAGGTTGACCAAATGATCGCACATCCCACAGCTCCAGTCAGGCCAGTTTAAATACTGCAATAAAAAAAACTCATCAATCACATCAGTCCCTCAAGCTAACAATCAATGCAAATTCAGGCAATCCTCTTGAATCCTTCAACTTTGAACAATCATCGCTGCTCTTGCTCAGCTCCACACATCTAACTCACACTTCAGTTTGACCTCTTTGTCTTTATCAGAGAGGATATCCAACACAAACAGCTGAGGTCTTACATACAAACAGGGCTTCACTATTCGCAGTGCATGCAGATGTGGTGCAATTCAACAACGTTCATCAGTCCACAAACTCTCCTCTTTCACTAAACATGACCAGCAGGGGCTAACCTCACCTTTCTGACAGAGGTGTCCCTGACTAAAGACAGACAAAGGGATGGTTTTGTTTGGGTTGAACACCTTCGACTGCCCTCCTTGGCACAAAAAAAAGGGTTGGGACCACTGTTCCAAGGTCATAAGTGAAAGATCATTTGGCTTAAAGAAAGACTTCAACACTGGATGATATTTCTAGCAACAGGACTCAAAACTGAGTCCATTGCAGGTTACTGCTGCTGCATTTGGTAAATGACAGTGAAATGATCTTGTATTTTTAAAGAAACAATGTGCAGTGTTTTAAGTAATCCAAAGCTAAAAACAGTGTTTACATTTATAAATGTAACGTCATTTGTGTCAAACTGCCTCTGCTAACAATCTGACTCGTCCCCCTGAATGAAGAATTTAGAGCGGGAAAGTCCTATAGAGGTGTCTGTCCTTCCAGCAGTGTAAATTTTGTCGACTAATTATTTTCACGATAGTTTTCGTTAACCTTTTTCCCATAAAAAAAACTAGACTATAACTAAAAGACAAGTGTACATTGACAAAAACTAAAACTAAATTAACTGACCTTTCTGTAAACAAATAAAAACTAGACTAAAATGTTATACGGAGACTAAATCCAATCAGATCTAATTTCTTCTCCTATATGTCCAATATATCCAACCAGCTATGGTTGTGTGGAAAGGTTGGATGAGTTAAGAGGGACATCCAATCACCGCTGCCTTAGCTTCATGGTGGCATTATCCAAATGTAGGAAAACTGTCAGAAATTCAAGGAAATATAAAAAATGGCGTACACTTTACAGTTCATATTTTAGGCAACTAAATTTACAGTAGATTTTATTGACTTGAATGTTCCAAAATTTCATCGACTGAAACTAGACAAAAACTAGAATAATTTGGATGATGAAATTATGACTAAAACTGAAAGATATTTAAGGCAAAAGACTAAAACTAAATTAAAAAGTGCTTTCAAAATTAATATTGCCAGCCAGTCTCAAAAAACTACAGTAAAGCCCTACGTAGTATTACCGGCTAAGGCTAAACGCGTATTTGCTCTGAGCTAGCATGACTGAAACCTATAGAAGAAGCACAGCAAGATGGGTTTGTTACTGCCCTGGCTAATTTGAAAGCTTGCACTACACTTTTGTTCCTAATGCAAGATCACACTTATGCCCCGCCACAGGAGAAGGAATCCTCATTAGCAAAAAATGAGAAGACATATGGCCCTTTTCCGTGAGCCCTACTCTACTCTACTCTACTCTACTCGCCTTGTGCTGCTTTTCCATTAGCCCCAGTCGCCTGCCCAACGGGGTGCAGTGTCGCTGTAAACAGCTGAGCGGCACTGTGGGGACGTCATTTTGAGTGCGACACAACAATCTGTGTCTTTTTGTCAAAAACCGAGTAAAAAAGGAAAGCAGGAGAAGGCTGCAGGTGGTAAGAAGAAATACCCCTTGAGAAACACAGGAGAGTTTTGGAAGCTATACAACAGAATGAAGCCGAGGACGAGAGCAATCGAGCTGCAAAGAAAAAACATATGAGGGGAAGCTAATGGTAGCTACCGCTTGCATGCTATGTCATCGCGCTCACGACTCATCGATGACGACATTGTCTGACCAATCAGTAGCCGGCAGTCGGTGACTTCATCTTTTAGTATCGACTCAGCTCGCTTGGAACCAGAGCGGAGTAGGTACTGAAACTAGCTTGTTTAAGGAGGTACCAGGCTAGTGGAAACATGCTGCAAATCGAGTAGGGCTGAGTAGCGTAGGGCCAAGGCGTGCTAATGGAAAAGGGCCAATAGCGTCTTGGCACATACCCGCTACTGTAGAGTTCAGCAGTTGCAACACGCGTCATACAGTTTCACCACTGGATGGGAGAACAAACTTCACAGTGTGGCTTTAATGACAATTTACTGGCAATGATTGGCTCCCTGATGGATGAGGGAATAAATGTTAAAAATCAACTAGCTGTTTTTATGGAGAGGAAACAGTCAAATTTGCCAAAAGACAGCTTTTCAAGAATGCCTTGAAGAAACATTCAGTAAAAGTAACAAGTGAATTCTGCATATTAAACCCAAACTATAAAAACTAAGCCCCCAACTCCCTCCCAGTGGAGCTCTTGATCTGCCCATAAAATCAAATTCCCATTAGTTAGAAACCACTTGCAGAACCATCCAGTTTTTGGAGGTTAATTACTCTGGTAATCACTCGGTGATTGTTCTCAGTTGAATCTTGGGGGCTGCTGACTGTCATCGCCATCGTTCCCCGCTGAAATGTTTTTACAGTGTGTTCCATAAAACAGCCAAAGCGCCCAGAGAGTTAAGGCGAGAGCTAGAGGGCAACTGCTGAATTTGTCAGAACAACGTCCTGGGGGGTGCGAAATGCTCCGTGGCTCTCTGTGGAACAAACTCAGGGAGAGGTCAGTAAAAAAAGCTGCTTGTGCCAGAAAGCAGTCAGACTTGTGCTTCTTCACGGCACACGAGGGGCAGGAAAAAGCTCTGAGCACACGTCATAAATTCCCAACAATGCAGCAGAACAGACTCGCCCAAAAAAAAACTGTCACTGAGAGGCAATTTATTAAAAGAAAGCCACCCTTGACACGGTCTATCCCAGCTGTCATTTTTCCTTTGGTCCTCCTTGTCATCCTCTTTTTGTTCTTCTAAACCAGACTCAATTCAAAAAAGAACCAATTAAGGAAAGGCATGTATTTAAACCAACACTATGTAGTTTCTCCACCCTAATATATTTCTTGAGTCACCTTACAACAGGTTGGATGACACCTCTGTCATATCCTGAGAGGGTCTGTATCACCTTCACTGGCACTATGTAACTTTAATGTGGATGGTTCAACACCTCCACACTAAGAAACAACAAATTTTTACTGCTTTGACTGCTTTACAACATACATCGCTTCCCCCTTGAGGCAAGCTAAATGTTGGAAAAAGGAGAACAGAAAGCACTTTCTGAATTTTTAAAAAAGATTTATTGAACAGAATTTTGTTTAACGTATATATTCACCTATTTTCCTAATAGAAACAGGGACCTCTGGCTCACACTCCTGCACAGTAGGTGGCGGTATGGCTCCTCTGGCGCTTGATGCCATTCGCCATTAAACAAGAAGAAGAAAGCTAAATGTAGCATTGTTATCATGGCTGAAGAAGCGTAAACCCTGATAAAAAGAAAAGTTTTATCAGAGGAGACAAAAAAAAAAGAAGGCGGGAGAGTAACAGGTATAAACATTGGCCCGGCGTTCACCTGCTGCCATGAGCTCAAAGATGAGGAGGAATGTCCAACCGATGCTGATTTAGCCCTGTTATTGTTGGACTTCTGCGTACATGATGATTTATTCGAAAAGAAATATGGTTAGACTGTACCTTCTCAGTCCACATGGCTTCTCCTCCCTCTGTATGTCAACAAATGCACGTTGGTGTACGACAGTGCAGTTATACTCAACGACCATAGAGGCCCGGAGAGAGCTGAAAGCCGAGTTCTTATATAGTGGGGCTTTAAATAAGAGACTCGATGCATCTCTCCTTTGTTCTCTATAAGACCAAATCCTGCTTAAACTGGAACTGCTTTAGGGGTCGGGGTCTTTGTTCAGAGAGAGTTTAAAGAGCCCTCTGGTTCATATGCTAATTTTTGGTGACTGCTGTGTGTATGTTCACTGTCACTTAATTTCAAAAGCGTTCCACTTTTTATATGCAGAGTGCTCCTGATCCACCTGTATTCTCACTCTGTCCATGCTCTGTCAGAGCTCCCGTCCCTTCCCCACATGGGTCCATTCCGCTCTGATTGGTTTGCCGTGCTAGTCTTTGGTAATTGTTCAGGTCAGCACTGCTCAATGCCATGTTGCCAACGACTCTGTATTCTTTCCAATGTCTACACTCTGCTTGACTTAACCTTGAGTAGGAGGTAATATTTGTGCGTGGTTAGAAGAGATTGCACGATGGCATTATTACCTCTGCCAGGAGGTTATGTTATTGCCAGTGTCTGTTTGTTTCTCTGTTAGCAACACAGCTCAAAAAGTTATCGACGAATTTCGATGAAATTTTCAGGAAATGTCTGGATTGGGAGAAGGAACAAATGATTAGATTTTGGGGGTGATCCGGATCACCGTCTGGATCCACCATGACAAAAAATGCGATTTTCGTGACTAACTACTGAACTAAAATAGATATTATGAATCCAATTGCTAGTGGTGTGTTTCATGGTCAAGGAATCTAAACATTTAGATAAAATAAAGGTAGGACTAATATTTATGGTGAAAATCCCAATATGGGTGTGGACTGTGGCAGTGGCAGAGGTCTGCGCTCTCCAAGTGCTTTTCTAGTTGAGATGTTGCTATTACCAGCACAAAATAACCATGTGGCACAATGGCCTATATTATTATTGTTATTACTTAGCTCAACACTGAGTAGTTGTCAACATACAAGTGTAGTTTGAAGAGAATGCACCATGGCATTATAGCGATATCGCTATTTCTATCACGGGATAACCATGTGGCACAACGACCTTTTGAGTTATTACCTTCTCTAATACATTTTTTTCAAGAGGCCCAATGACCTTGACCATTGAGCTATGACCTCTAAACTTGTTTGACTTAAAACTCAAGCCAGAGCTGACAAAAGAGCCAAGTTTGAAAAGAATTACCTCCAGATCTCTTCAGAAATCTTTGTTGCAAGAGCAGAGCATTGACAAATAAAGGGATACTTCTACTCGAATAAAGGACTTAATTCTGATCTGATCACTATAAAACATCCTTAAAGGAATAAACAACGAAGAGAAGAATCATTGTGAGATGATGAGTAATGTAATTAGTGGTCTCTGTGGCGATATACTATAGCTGCGATGCTGCTGTGTTGGAGGTTAAGACGTTTTTATGCATCGCATCCCTAAGGCCTCGCGCTTTTATCATCTTTAAACAGCCTTTGTGATAGCTCGCGTACAAACAGCAAACAACCTCTGCCAAAGCCCCTCAGGAGACCCACTACAGCAAGGTAATGGAGTCGTTTTGATGTTCCCATATAGATCCACACACATATTGATGGATGGGACAGGCTGCATAATGCACACAGAAATAAATGACGTTAGGCTTTATTTTTCCTCGTCTGTCGCAGCCGTCTGTTTACTGGCAAAGAACAGATAGCGTGGCTTTTTAATTGATCAACTGAGGCCACACACAGACGAATACACACACGTAAGCACACACGGGTGCCTCTGCCTGAGCCAAGAACTTGAGTGATTCATTAACATCATGGAAAGAGGAAATAAATCCACTTGAATTAGGTGTTTAGCTTACATTTTGGCAACACTTTAAAGAGACGCTGATGCACCCAAAGCTAGTGTGCACTGGGGTAATGGCGTCCCTAGTGTTGAGTTTTGAGAACTGCGGTAAGAACATCAATGGGGCCAACATTTTTTATGAAATACTGATACACTTTAAGCCCTAAAAGTCTGCTCCACCTGGTGGCTAGCTACATTATGTTTTAAACCTGCCTACTTAATGTTTAAGGGATATTTAAATATGTTCAAAGTTATAGATACTTGACATACAATTTTATGCAGAACAAGCTGAGACAACTGAAAAGGTACTGTAAATGAACGGCTACTTTCCAATCCTACATTAGCAACAGTAACTATGCACGAGAGGCCTGTTAAGCTTTCAGCAGAAAACAATATGCCCAAGCGGCGTGCATACGGGACTAGCAAGTCCATAAGTCGACATCCAAGAATTTTGGAGGGTGGTGTTGTTTTGTTGCCCTCCCCAAGGCCAAGACTCGAAATAAAAGATGCCGGTTGTGGAATAAAGCAATGTGGAAGACAACACAAACAGCTGAATCCCTCCAAAATCAATAAGAACACCTGCATTTGCTCTAGAGTAAGGTGCTAACTAATGTTAGCTAACCCTAGCTTTGTGTGTTGGGTAAGATAATGTTGGCAAACAAAGACATCTCAAGCCACTGTGTAATATTTCATCAAAAGAAATACTTGTAACAGATAGAGACAAGTTACATACTGATATCTACTAGCATTTTGTGAACGGCCGCCCTATAGATGGGCAAACACAGCAATGATAAAAGCCAACTTAGCATTAACTTCAATTTAAACAATATAAATATTGATTTCCCCTGCTGTACAAGAACTTTGTTGTTCTTAAAATCCACGAAATTAGGCTATGTAATTGTTCCCACCAACAGCATTGTACCTTACTAGTCGTTTTGAAACCAAACCCAGAAGAAATCATTTTCGTTTCTCTATAAAGTCGACCATAATCCTTAGTGCCTATTTTCTACACTTGTAAACAGAGGCTTTGTTTTGTTGACTGACCTTCAAGCACAATCTCAGTGGTTAAGTTTTATATGTAATTCTTTCGAGAAGTACATAAGGTGCTACTCTTAGCGTAAAAACAGAAGATGTAAAATAATGTGGTAAAAATTTAGCAAAAGCAAGTTTATCTGATGACTATAGGCAGTGTTTGAGCTAAGCTAAGCGGTGGGCGAGCTTTGCCTGTCTTTTCCTTGTTACAGAACACACAGTCAAAAGAATGCTGTGTATCTGTTTGTCACTGGGTGTGAGGCAAGACATGAAAACAAAAGAAATGTTGGAGTATCCCTATAAAATAGGGATTTTAGGGACTTTTGTGACAGTGGCACGACTCACCCTTGTACACCGCACAACAAACAATGCATTGTCAATCTAAACCTGGACCAACTACACTGCACAGTTTTCATAGACAAAAACATCCATATTTCCTTGGGTTATTAAATAATTCCTAAATTTATCACTATGACAGGAAGAAGTTAATTTCAGTAACATGAAATGCTTGGCTCAGCATAGCAATAATTAATATGGTTTTTACTTGCTTCCCAACCATGAAATGACTGTAACGATAAGAGCTTCTTGCCTCAGTGCCACCTCCGTATGAACTCTACATTATGTCATATCAGTACAAGGAACCCCATTCTTAGAAAGACAATGTACTTTTCTTAATTACAGTTAAAAAAGTCCTCACTGAGATGTCATGAACCTCAGCACTGCTCCATCAGCGTTGTTTGAAATGACTTGCAGTTGTGTTTGTCTTCTGATTAAGGGCGTTTGGGTCGTGTACTCAGCAGAGCAGACGCTATAACCAGAGAGCACATTAAACTCCTGGCACTGTAAGCGGAGAGCGGTCCCACAGACACACGGAGACGATAAAAAAGTGCCGTTCTGCTGCTGTGATTATCACTGCACAAGCACTGTTTACCTCCTACTGTCTGGTAATACAAAAACTGAAGCTACGTTTATGATGCAAAAGCTTTCATTGTGTTACCGTAGTGCTGTTTGCAGAAGAGTTTCTCATCAGTTCAGGTCATACTGCTGATGTCTGAGTTTGATCATGTACATGTGCATGTACAGTAGAGTCAGTGCTACAGTATAAGTGCATGGACAGCCCCCTCTAGTGAAAATGGAGAAATAGGGTACGCAGCACTGAGGGCAGGCTGAGGTCACAGAATAATACATGTGAATTAGGACCCGTGTGGACGGGGCAGCAGCACAGCTACACAGCAAATTGAAATGATGTAAAATTTTGGCGAAATTTGAGCAAGTGCAGAGTCAAATCTTTGAAAATTCACTCTCGGATGAAAAGAGTTGTCAGAACAGGTGTAAAAATGATGTTAAATCAAACCCATCTGTGTTGCTGTATGATTAAACTCAGTCCACACATAAGAATTTTCTACATCTGAAGAGACTTTTTATCTAATAGAGACCCCACACATGAAGGTTAAAAATCAGGCATTGAACAGTTTTGATCATACTGTGTGGTGTGCTCCGATAATCTCAACACAACACACAACAAACAAAAGATTCTGTCCCACCACCGATCCTGGATCCAGTCCACAAAGACAAAAATCTCACGCGATCAAACATGATCCAACAAAAACGAGGAAGCATAGCAGCAACCATAAACGTTGTCTATGGCACATTATGGGAGAGGACATACGAGAGGATGGAACGGTGGTTGTCTTTGGACTATTTTTGATGGAAAATAGGGAACTAAAAAAAAGACTGGGAAAAATCCTGGAGATTGCATGAACATGTGAGCTGGTCCCCCATTTCTCAGGTCGGCCAAACTTTATGTTTATGTTTATGTGGATGTTTTGTGCATCCTTGTTCCTAAGTCAGCTCGCTTCTTCAGTGTCCACAATCCATTCAACGTCACAATTCGCGGAGTCATGACTCACAAGTTGTCAACTTTCCCCACACAAAGGTTTTTGATCATTAATATTGAACAATATTTACACTTATTGGACTCGACCTGTTTCGGAGCCAATTATCAGGACAAATTCACTCTTAACACATCTCAGACCACAGGATAATCTTATAAGATAATCTTATAAGACAGAAGATAATCAGGCTTTTGCCGTCCTTGGTCGAGAAGAGGGAAAGTCTGGACAAAAACAGCCCGATAATCTCTTTGTGTGAACCCGCTTAAGCGACATTTAAGAGTAAATCATACCAACTATCCTGCATATGCCACAAACCCATGTCATGAAAACTGCTCTAATAAACATTGCATCTCTATTCAGCTCGCTTTCCTTCTCAATAAACAGCAATGTTTATAGAGTTAACACCTAAGTATTTAAGAAACACGATCTGAAAGAGCACTTCCAAAGTTTTAAAATTCAACTTCAAAAAGAGTCAACAGGTCATCACTTGACGAGAGTTAAAGTACCTCGTTACAAAAGGAGTGAAAGCAACACTTTGTGGTGTGGACCCATCTCAAGAAGTGTTATCAACTCTGACAGTGTTCATTTTCCTCTGGAGATTTGCTGGGAAGTGTTTGCAGGTATTTTGACTGTGACTACTTGGACGGATTTCACTATTTTCAGAATATGTTGGCTATTCCACACTGTGCTCCCCTGACAGGTGCCAAGTTTGGGATTATTTTTTCCCCCTCTCCTTTCCACCTGTTTCCTTTTCCGCAAGCACTTTGAGTTACATGTGTTGTAGGAAAAGTGCTATATAAATAAAGTTTGATTGATCTGATTGTTATGGCTCAACTTAAAAATATTTAGATGTTGGAGGTGATCCATATAAGCCATGACTGAAGGATCGTTTTTGCTGTCTAACTAATAACAAAACTAATGACAACATGATTCCGAGTGCTAGGTGTGGTTTATCAGAGTCAATGAATCATATTATGATGGTAGCTTTATCATGGAACGATTGCTTACAGATGTAACAGCAACATGTGAGCTAAATTGGGAGAGGGTTGTACAGTCTGCAATTCTCAATTTTGCTGAAGTTTTCAGGAGATGTTGGTCATGGCCCAACTTAAATTTTGTTATATTTTGGTGGTGATCCATCTAAGCGACATCAGCGAATGATCGTTTTTGCTGTCTTATAACGATGACAACATGATTCCATGTGCTAGTTGTGGTTTATCAGGTTCAAGGAATCATACTATGATGCCAACTTTATCTCTTATTTCCTGAAAAGTAGCAGTTTTTGGAGATAAGAGGTTTATGCCTTAAAGCAACATGTTAAAGGGAGTGTGAGGAGTTTCTAAGTAATTACAAGAAAGTCTCACTTTTAGATAATGCCTTATTGAGATACACACTTTAATATGAGTTTTATAGCATCAAAATAGGTTATCTATAAATGCTATTCCTTAGCTTCGAGGTCGGGTCGGACAGGGCTGGACTGGCCTTGATACTCAACTTCAGGAACAAGACAATTAAAACTAGGACAAATTTATATTATTCGGACATGTCTTAGAGCACCAGCTGTAAGTAGCGATATATTTAGCCGGCAACAAAACTACGATACCAAGTTTTCCATAAACTGCTTGTTGTCACACATCAAAAACTACCGCTATGTAACTAGAAAGAGATATTTTACCTCGTTGCTTTGCATCCTGTAAGTTGTTGCAAAAAGAAGTTGTAAAGAAATGCAGAGTTCTGAGGAAGGTCCGAGCTACATCACAACAAGCGCACGCTTTGGCTTGGGTCACGTCTTTTGGTGCATTCCAATTGTAGTCAGGAATAGGAATTTTCAAAATTCCGAGTAGGAAACTGCAACTGGAATGTTCCCCGAAGTCCGAATTTCCTACTGGGAACTCGGTGAAACCTCGCCACCCCCGAGTTAACAATCAAAGATGGATGCCCCCAGTGTGAACAGTTATTGAGCTCCTGTAATAATCAATTTATTTGCACTTCTGACTGGGGTGTGCCGCTCTAGATCAGCTGCATACATCATATTGTTAGACTTATATTTACAAAAATGCTGCCATAGTGATAATCACATTCTTCATGTGATATTTGTGAACAACAAAGCAGGGCGTGCTAACAACAGCTAACAATAGCCGGGTAGATCGGCATGTTTTTTTCCGACTTCAACTGGAACGGTGATAAGTCGGAGATGATGTCAATCCCAGTTCCAAGGTTACTGGAACGCAGCATTACGACAGTCGCTGCGTGTGCTCATAGGTAGCAGAGTCTTAATGTCCCCGGTAATAGATTCTCCTCATCACACCTTTAATGTAAAAGCTACAACTTTGACACTGTGAGCAGTTAACTCATTCAATGATCCGATAATTGAACAAAGGCAAAGACATGATTTCTGGACATTGTTGAATCTATGCAGCGAAGAATAAGAAAAGGGTCCAGGCGTACCTAATAATATGTCCGTTGAACGTATATACCAGTAAACCACTGCTGCTGCAAGAACAGACAATAATAGATTTGGTGCCTTATTTGCAGATGACAAATGCAATTGCTCGGCCAACGAAATTTCATCAACCAACTAATAAACCAGGCGTCCCCTAGCTTTAACAATATAAGCCCTTCTTCCCCATAGACATAACAAGCTGTAACAGAGCAATAATTAGAGGTTGATTCATTCCTTCCATGCGTATCAGTTCGCCTGGTGAGGGTATGTAAATCAAAAATGTGATGTAACAAGCCTTCCCTCTTTTCAGTCCTCACATGCCCTCCTCTTTCCCTCAATCATAGCCTACTCCACTTCCTTTGCCTTGTTTACTCCACTTTTACCAAGCCTATTTTTACCCCCTTCACCCAGAGGGCAAATTCAAATACAGAGCTGCAACTGGGTGTCTCCCTCACAATGTCTGGCACTAGCAGCATGCCCTCTGTGATGAAAAAAAAGCTATCTGTTGTTCCGACACATTGCCGGGAAAAGTCATGACACAGTTCTTCAGTTTTGAATCTTGTGACCCAGTTTGACCTTGCTGGGATGTTTCTCTGTTACTGAAGTCTTTTCTACGTGAAGAGATCAGTAGTAACTTACAATTCAACATACTTGAAGATGTTTGTTTGATATCGGATAAATATTGTGTACTTTCTGTACTTCTGGATGTAAAATGTATCCTGAGTAGGGTTGTACAATTTATCATGATTAAATTGTTGTCATGATTGGAGCTTTTGCAATGAACACAAGGCATAGGCCAAATATACTGCAGTTAATAAGAAATATGATTTAATTGAGATAAGCAGATGTTCTTTTTCATGGTCTCAAACAGTTTTTAGTCATATTTAGCACATGTAAATCTGAAATGATCTGAAACAGCCCATTGAAAGTGTCTGCAAATAAGCAGAACCTTTCGAAAGCATATCTGGCAGGTAATTGGACGATTGATCCGTCAACCCTGTTCATTACAGGCCAATCACATAATGCAGTCGGCGGGCACCTCTGTAAACTACAGAACATAAGCCACTTCACAGAAAACAATCACTATAACTCATCTAAAGTGGAACATTGTTATCATTTCTATTAAGAAGTTCGTAGTGTCTTTACTTGTTTTTCATTCACCAAAAAAAATGGGGTCAAAATCTGATGAAATTGCTTCTGAAGCTGTTAGCATCCATGCTAATCTCTAAAAAGCAGACACTTCCTGCTGTCGTCTTGCTTGCGTTGTGCTGCTTTGGGTCGCGAACAGTTGTTGTTCCAAATGCAGTTGTGGCTAATTTAGTGGTAGTTTGTCTGTTTCTATTTACGTATGTCGAATAATACAATTTTATTGATACCAAAGTCATTAGCAATTCAGCTCATAGGTCTGATTCTTTATCAATTCCCTTACTGATTTGTTAGCATGGAGCTTTAATGGCAACTATGTCAAACACATGTCACTCCTGATAGTCAGTGCTGTTCAAAGCTTCTGGAAGTTTGTGGATGCATGCACATCCATGCATTGTGTGTCTTTTTGTCTAAAATTAAGCCATAACTTTGACCTGTTCCTCACCATAATCACATTTTTGCAATATTTGTCATCTTTTTGCTGCCTCTGAAAAGCTCCTGATGTAGCTGATGTTTAAGCATTTCCAGGATAAAGTGAAAGGAACTGATCAGAGAATTGTTAAGCAAAAAGACCAACAATATAAATTCCTTTCGCTAACTGTTATTAATTCTTAGCTGGAATTGGTTTATGATTCCCATCCCTACTTGTTTGTCGAGAAAACAAACAAACAGCTTTAATAATACTAGCTTATTTGTCGCACTGCCATTTACATGACATCAATGGAATTATGATACCAACCTGTGGATGCCAATCGGCTCATAGATCTTTGGGAAATTTGAAGTACGGCTCTACACTGGATGTGCCTCAGTAACCTTGCAGTGCAGATGGATCAGTCCAATTTAATTTCTGTAATAAGGCACATTCATCACCAAACTACAATCAGGAAGGCCCAATGAACAAATTTTGGAGCAGAAGAGGTGGAAGTGTACAGAGATTAGCAGTTTTATTAGATCTAGACCACACTGCTTTATTAAATGGTGGAACAAATAATGCTGCTTATCTTTGGTTACATTATAACCTCCCCTCAGGGTGGTGTGTTTTTGCCAGCGTTAGTTTGTTTGTGAATAGAACAACTCAAACAGTTTGATTTGATGACATTTTTAGGGACTGCTGTTCATAGCACAAAGGGGAAGTAGTTTGATTTTGGTGGTGATCCAAATCTGATGCAGATCCAAGAATCGTTTTAATGATATCTCAGCTAAGGGAGATGAGGGTTTTCAACACTTTTGACAAGAACTAAACCAACAATGTTGGAAATGAGGTTTGTGCTCCTCAAGCATTTCTAGTTTTAGTTTGTTTTGACTGACATTTACTAATTTACACCAAGTTTTTGGCCCCATCTGCAGTGATTTACGGCTGAGCTACCCTTTTAATTGTCTCCATACAGGGGCAGAGTTGACCATCAGCGCTGTTGCTAATACTCTTTGACATAAACATAAAACCTCAACTCAAAAATTCTTAAGTGTCCCTACCCATCACATGCCAACTGTGCTCCTTTTTTGCACAACACAGCAAAGAGTATATTTGAGAGAATGTTCATTGAAGGATAAAGTATTTACTCACACCTGAATAACATTTTATTTACAGTAGACGTGCTTCACTTGAGGACAGCATTTGTGTTCTCTTCCTACTGCTGTGTTTTATTTGAAGTAAATCATATGGCAAAGTCATTCCTCCAAATATTGTTCAGCTTCACTTGCTTTTTACTTCCCTTCCTGCTGCCATATATCAAACTGTTCTGGATCATAAGCTTAAAATGTGGCGTCAATTTGTTTTTTGGTGCGTAAAGCTACTTTCAACGGATATGTGAGTGCAAAATGTCGACTGTAATGTGCTGTTTTGAGGGTCTGCATGCTTTAGTGGAGTGTGTAGGTTGAGGAGAGCATGGGGGGGAGGGTCGCTTCTTACCGTCGGGGTTGGCACAGATGAAGACCCGGACGCTGCGGCCGCTGGGGACGCCGTGCGGCGGCAGCGCGTTGATGTTGCCACTGATGGCCGCCCTGCGCAGCGCCGACTCCCGCGGGCAGGGCTGCCTGCTCCCCACTCCCGACGGCCACATGGGGGGCGACTTCCAGCGTGGCTGTACGCAAACAAATACGCACACATAGAGACACACAAAGGAAAAAGAAAAAAAGGGCACAGAAGGGGTAATGTTAGAGCGACCGGGGGGGCGCACACGCACGGACAGACAAGTGCATGCTTGCGATTCCCCTGATTCATTCACGCACACGGGCGCTGAATGAGGCAAAGGCACAAAAGGTGTCACTTGATTTGACAATAAGTGAAGAAATATTAGCTCAAAGAATGTGAAAATGCCTCTAAAGTCGCCATTTTTCTTCCATTTAGAGGTGAGTAAGTTTTGCTTTTTATGCGCAAAATTACAAGAATTACACAAATCTGTGCCAAAACTTTGCCTCGCTCATTACGCCCATCTTACGCACTCACATCCGCACAAATCAAGTTAGAAATGGTCCACAAATTTTCTCCAAAAACAGAAATGAGACAGTAAATGTGTATGTTATTGCATTCGTGAGGAAGGGATATAATAATAGGATATTACGCACAGCCTACTACCGTCATGGTGCATGCGTAATTTGTATAGTAGGTACATGTCCTTGGACGCATTCATGAATTTTCATGCCACTGTGGGACAAAACAGACAAAACAGAACGAGACGAGACAAAACTCGGAATAGGCGAGCAAGGCAAGCATCAGTCGTATTCCCACCCAGGAGAGGATGCTTGTAAAGGCGAATAACCGCTAAGAAAGGTTATTCCGCCTGGAGCTGGGATGTCAAGTCGCTGGTTTTCCGGAGTTCCTGAAATCTTTGTTTCAAAGCCGGAAAAACTAAAAAGAAAAAAAGACAACAAAGAAGACGAAGGGGGAAAGTTGGGTAGTCCACTAAAGAACACTAAATAAAATCCTCTGAAAATAAGACAACTACACAGCGGTGAGGCAGCGCATCCACAGAGAGGACTTGACTATAGTGATGCTGGAGACAGGCACAACAACAGGACACTTCTTGTTGCTCACATTCATTCGCTTCATTTCGAGGCTTCCGAAAATATCCAAGCGTCGAGGACGGTAAGCGGAAGATAAAAACGCCCATCAGAGTCGCTGTGGCCGAGAGACGACGCCGGGAGACGGTAAAACGGACGCCGTGTGCCGGAGCGCTCCCCTTGGCATCTTGCTGTCTCTGCGAGCCGATTGAGCTCTGAGAGACGGGGAGAGGGTGAAGCCCGGCAAAATACAGGCGCCATTACCGGGGCAGATTTTCAAAATAAAATACACACTCTGGTAAATAAGGCTACACGCGGCTTAAGCTAAGAATAACAGCACTTTACGACAAATTAATCCATATAATGACAGAACTTCCGTAACAGTGCTTAATTCCAACGTCCATTTCCCCTCCCACTCACCTAGCTTATCAAAGATTAGCCTCTTTACGTCCTAAGCTAGCTATCCACTTCCGGCTGTGTGTAGCTTTTCTGGTTTGACTTGACAGAAGTGAAAGAAGGAGCTTTCCCAGCCTGTCTCCGCGGCTCTCTCCCTCCTCAGTTGGGTAGACTGGTGCTCACTGTCCCTGTTAAAATTGCACAGGACAGCAAAGTCAGCAATGATGTGTTTTTAATGACGTTTTCACTTTTAGCCTACCAGTCACATGAACGGAGTAAAAGCAGCCAAAAACAGTGTTTAAGGCGCCTTATCTGTGTGTAACCCCTATAAAGTAGCAGTTTATTTTGTGACATGTAACAAAAAATGACTGTTGTTATCATACAATAGTGAACAAAACAATACAAAACTAACAATTATGAAAAGAATATATGAAAATGAATTGTTTCACATACAAAAAGGAGTGTGAATAAGTATTTTATCCCACCCCGTATCCATCAGGGATTATTTGGCATCTTTATCAATAGGTCTATACAGAATTAAAAACATTATACAGACAAACACATATCCCTACTCATAGATACTGAAAGTAACAAAAAATAGGGGAACAAGTGGACAAGACAACCAAATAAATCAATAATTCATTGTCAAACACCTTCATGCTATCTCTACTTTATACATATTTCTTTTTTAAGGTGGTTTATGTTCAGGCATTTCTTCAACTCCACATTCAAACTGGTCCATAGTTCCCATAGTCTGGTCCCTTCTCTTTAAGTGAACAATATTTTAATATTATTTGGTATTATTTTTCTGCTTTAATAGCAAAAGTCTATTAAAGTTAAGAAGCACCGTTTTTTCCAAAGAGTTTAATTGTGGTTTTCCTCTGTGGTGAACGTTGGCCTGGGAACAAAATAAAACATAAAACACTGTTGCAAATCTTCAGCCCATTCCAAAGATTCCTTTCTCCAGAGACGTGATCACATTTTTAGGTTGTAGCATTTTTCCGAAGATAAAAATACTAAAACTTTCACTGCTTTCCATGCAGTAGACTGTGCTGTATTTTGCAGAAGAAACACATTTGTTTCTTAATGAGATGAAATACTAATAAGATAACTTTATGTTGACATTTATGGAAATAGTACAACTCTTTTTTATTTTATTATTATTAGCCTATTTTTGCCAACTTCCAAACTAAAGAAAATACCCTTTAAAAAAATAACAGCATGGCCTTTAATTCCTAGAGGAAAGTTTTGGGACATTTTTTGATAACATTAAGTCAAAACTTGTTTTATGTACTTGCCATTTCATATGGACATTTTCTTCTTAAGGCATGGAACAATAAATTATAATCAGAAATTGTTGTTTTGTGAGGAAAAAAAAACAGGGATTTTATTGTTGGGCCATATCGCTTAGCCCTACTTAGAAAGAAGTTCAAAAAAATGAGAAAATACCTTGACAACATAAAACAAAAGTAACTTTCAGAAGACAATAAGAATAAAGAGACACTTCTCCCAAATTAAGAAAAGAAATGCACAATTTGTTTTGCAAATTTAATTATAACTTTAACATGAACAGTGTAACAACAGCCAGCAACTCAGCACAATGTAAAAGAGATTAGTTTGACAGAAAGTCAGAAGAAATATAGGAAAGTTAACTGGAACTGTAATGAAATTAGCTACAAATCATAATGACAGTCCAACAAAATTTCCCTTTGAGATGCTATAAGCTAGCCATGATTGGAGGTGGCATGTAAGCTAACATTAAACAGCAATAACCACAAAAATGAAGAAAAGAATTTAAACGGTTTATGACAACGATTTTCCTTTGCTATAGCTAAAAACTGGAAGCTGTGCTTAAGCTATTGTTAAAGTTGTTTTAGACTAGAACTAGCTTAAAACAGAAGTGATAGAAATGCAGGCTGATGTTGAAGTTACAGCTAGCTTGAAGTTCTTGCTCAATACTTTTGCTTGTTGTCTCCCTGAAGATGTAACCCGTTCTTTTTCTTTTTTTTTTTGAGGTCACTGTCACTATAAACTAGCTTAATTTAGCTAAATCTTGTTTAGTTAGACAATTTACAAGATCTAATTTAACAAGTATCAGGAAAATTGTAAGTATTAAGCTTTGTGGTTTACGAACACTTGCATAAGTTGAAATAGGCTACTCATTATTTGCTAAACAGCAAATAATTTCCAAACTTTGGATTACTACCTTTTTCTTTTGTAAAAATGCAAGCTAGCTAAGTTTTATAAATAATTAACGGAAGTTAACCCAAAGTTTTCTTCTTGATCATGTAGTGTTACCCTAAATGACAGACGGCATTTAAGGTAGAGAGCCTTTAGGGCGGTTATACTATTTCTTTTCATCCCCGATGTTCCATAGGTAAGGGGAAGGCGACATGTGGGGTCTGCCACTTCATTCAAAGTAACTGTCATTTATGTTAAAAAGCTTAAACACTTAGATGAAAATGTCAGACTCTTCAAAAGAAGATTTCCAAGTCTCTATAGCTGTACCACACACAAAGACCAAACTATTGAAAATCATAAATCCTGTCATCTTACAATGCTATTTATATAAATTGTTTATAATCTTTAAATTATTGAAATGTGATTTTTTTTTGCAACAAACTTATGATTATAAATATCTTAAGCTGTTCAATTTAAGAGGAATTTAAATGTGGTTTTAGAAAACTGGAAATTTCCCCTAATCACATATAAAGTTAAATCCACCAAATAATGAGCTTATAAAGGCTTTATTTCTTTATCCAGCTTGTCAAATGTAAGATTATTTACAATTGTGCCAAAAAGTAGTCTTAATTTGCATAAGCTGTGTCCCAAAGAAACTTTCTATTTTCAATTTTTTGCTAAGTTATGAGCAATTGTAAATGTTTTTCAAATCTTTCCGTCGACTTAGAGCCATTTGGCCGTCTAGCAGTGACGAATGTATTCATGCAGCTAATTTTGTCACCAAAGATGCGCATACCTGTGTTAGGGGATATAACAATGTGCTAAGCCATGAGAAGATTGGGGATAAAAATAGCCTCTTTTCAGATTCCTCTCATGTAATACACTACTTATTTGAGTCAGTCCTCCCTGATTGTCCTTTGCTGAGTATTGGGGATGGAGCAGCAGCAGCTCTGCTTTAAGGAGGAGGGGGAGGAGGAGTTTGAATTAATTGCTTTATCGATAAATGTACCTCTGCTCTGCAGCCTCTGGTTATTCACGCTGGAAGTTTAAGTGCATTGGATTTGTACTAAACGGAATTGATTACTGTGCTGTTCTTGTGAGGGGGGAAATGCTGAACCATATATTTCCACCCCCTCCCAGTCTCAGTGTTTAGTGGGCAGCAGCAAGCATTTCTCTGAATCTGATGAAGAGTGTGCAAGTCGCTCGTACCTTGAGTACTCATGCTTTAAGTCAGGGATGGGCAACTTGGTCACCAAGAGAACTTTTTATCTTATTCTCCTGACAAAGAGCCGCACTGGGCATTTATAATGAATTGTAATTTGTCTTGACTCGAGAGGAACACACAAAAAAGTCATCAGCATTGACTATATATACTTTTTTTTTTTACTCTGATGTAAATAGTTTTATTGAACAAACCAAACACGGATGTGAAGCCAGTTCATTGAAGGTTATTTTACTAACGTCTCCATATTTTGTGAAGCATCAAGTAATATTTTTATAAATGTAAAAATAAGGACCAAATTTAGTCAATTATATTAAATGTTTCTCAAAAAAAACTTAAACCAGCATTCATAGATGAAAATGTCTTAAAAGCAAGTCAGATGTAGCTCTCAGGCACCAAGTTTCCAATTCTCACCTAATATTGTCAAGTCGGGAAAAAAAACATTAAAACAGGTATTTTGTTTTATAAAGTCCTTGGAAGGGATTTTGTTTGAAAGTGTTTTGCTTTTACCCGACAAAAAACATTCTTCAAAATCAATCAGAGAAGTACAGAAGAGGACGAAGGCCACAAAATATGTAATAGTTTTAAGATTAAAGTCAGGATTTTAAAACAAGTAAAAATTGTCATCAAAACAGAATTCTGAAAAATACGGAAAAAATTCGTAGAAAAAATATTTAGAAAACTGATATTGGAGTCAGACTTTGAAAAAGGTTAATTCCCGAGGAAAAATTCTGAATTCTAAGGAAAAAAATTCCAATGTTGAGCTTAAAAGTCAGAATTCTTTGAAAAAGAATCAAAATTCTGCTACTAAAGTCAAATTTAATAATTTCGGATTTTTGAGAAACACTTCCTTGGTAAAAAGAGAGACGTTAAATTCAAAAATTTGAGTACGAAATTGAGAACTCGAAGATTAAAATCAGAGTTCTGACTTTTAAGAATTGTTAAAAGTTACATAAATTAAATATTAAAATGTCATTTAAATTCAATTCGATAAAACTCAGGAATTTGTTTTTTTTTACAGACTTAAATTTTAAACCTCAGATTTTGGTAGTGGCCCTAATCCTTTTTTATACAGAAGCATTCGCAAAGTTATCGCCACTTTTTTACTAGGATTGGATTTTCAGAAAAGTAACTTTTGAAGTTCGTGGATTTGATGAAGTTCAGTGTAAATGCAGCCTTCCTTCAGAGTTTAACCGTCTTTGAGGACCTGCTGTGCTGCCATTGGAGTTTGTCGTTTGTGACATAGTATGTAAAAAAGTAATGAGAAGAGGATCACGATGGACCACAAAAGTTTGGCTAAATTATGTCAAAAAAGACAGCATTATATTTCATACAGGGAAGGAAGAATAACACAATAATAAAATAATAAGCCTACAGCACACTTATTGTTGGGAATTTCATTGTACGGGCAGGTTATGTTCTCTCATCCACAGTTAGCCACTATACGTACGTGTCTCCAGCTAACTGCAATAGCAACGTTTTATCACACACAGTTCAAAAACACACCTGAGCTTGTTATCTCTTTTCTGTTCATGTAGAATTATGTCTGCAAGTATTTCGAACATATTATTTTATATACCTGCTTAGAAAGCTTCCTGACTCTCCAAATACTGTGAAGTGCAAAAACTCTGTTCACTTTAGAGGTGTTTCTATAAATGAGGTGCTAAAAACTTTCACGTCTTCGCTATCAGCTCACTATTGAAATCTTAAACTGGCTAACCACACTAGTTAACTTTTATTTTTTGAATATATCCATCATATTTTACTTTCCATGAAAAGTGGAATCAGAATAAAGAACCATGAGCAGAGGCAGCTCCAAACCGAAAGGGAACCCAACCCTACTTTTCACTAAAATAGGCTTTAAACGTCAATTTAAGGTAAAGAAAGGGATAAGGATCAAACATTTTAGAGACATTATTGCATAAAATGATTTAAAAACAGATCGGAAAGGCTGGAGAATAGTTGAGACACCATGTTCTCATTGTTAGAAATCAGTATGCACCACAAATGACAACTGATGAGCGGGAACTGAGCAAGAAGCTGAACCTCCAGCCTCTTTTACACATTTAATTCACCACATTCAGAGACCTACTGCTCTAAATACACATTAATATTCACACATAACGAATCTGACTTAATCCCATCACATTTTAAAGTCTAGGGAGCACATTACCATGACTCCAAATGCCAAATTTAACACATCATTTACGTAAGATAAAATAATTAGGCACAGGATGACTTACTGTTCTGCTGCAGGTCTTGAGGATGAGTCGAGCACTCTGCAGGCTCACACCGACCCATTTAAGGCAGCCTGCAGGGCCACCAGCCCACACCAGAACAAAATTCAGACTCAGGGTAAGCTCAAGTGGAGCAGGGACCGGATCCATGTTCCCAACAGTGTTGTGACCTTTCTTTACTTGATTGTTCCGCTCCGGCTCATAATCCCCAGTCAGTTAATCATGAGTGCACCTGCACTGGATTAATGCGCCCCAGTCTTTCCAAAGGATGCACTTTACACAGCTTGTTGGCACAATGTGATGTGGCAGCAAAAAGTGTGTTTTTGCATGTGCAAGCAAGGGTGTTGGTTGAGTTTCTGGGCCATGTTAGAACCACCCACGGGTCCAATAGAAGTGTGACCTCCAGGGCTCTTCCTCCTTCAAACATTTAGCATCCTTCACCCGTTTGATGCCCCCAGGGAGAGGAAACACCTTGGGGTGAGTGTTTCAGCATGTTTGTGCGTTCAAGCATGTGAACTGTAATTGGAAGTTGTTGAGTTTATTTGCATGTGTGTGTCTGTGTGCGCTTGTGTTAGTGCCCCCAAAATGCTGGACACCTTTGAGCAGGGATGAGTCACTGTGCTGACAAGATTTGATGTGCCACCTGGGAGACACACGGACACAAAGGACACACTGGCTGCTCACTTGGAAATCTACCACACTGACATATTATGGTGCATTTAACTACTGAAACATACTGGTATTTTTATCCATTGGGAACTGTTCTCTGTACTTTCTTTTAGTTTCACCTCTGATTAGGTTACAAGTGAACTACAGATACTAATATGATGTCTGCAGACCAGGATATGATCCCAGTATTGTGACAAAACCTCGATCCTCCATCTTAATCTTAACCTTGAACGTATGTTATCCTCACCAAGAGGTCACTATAATGCAAAATCAGCCAATCATTATCTATACCACTCATTCTTTTCGAGGTCACAGGGAGCTGGAGCCTAGCTGATATTTGGTGAGAGGCAGGGTACGTCTTGATCTGGTTCCCAGCAAATCACAGGGCCACATAAAGTGACATATAACCATCCACACACTAAGTGGAAGCTGGAGTGCCTGGAGAGAACTCACCCGTTTGTGGGAAGAAAATGGAAACTCCACACAGAACGACCCTGACCAACACAGGGATCTAACCAGAAACCTTCTCGCTGTAAGGCACCACACTACCTGCTGTGCCACAGTGTAACCTTTAGCCCTGTTTCTACCAAGTGGTCTGGTATGGATCGGCACAGTTTGACTCAGGACGGATCAGTAAAGCCTGATCCTGTTTGCGTTTGGTAGGCACCCCAACAGAAGGGTCCCAACAAATAGTACAGTACGGTTTGCTTATAAGGGGTCCTGTCCCGGTTTTAGGCTATGGAAACGCCACAAAAAGTGAGCCATACCGAGACAAACCGAACTGAACTCTCTGGTGGAAACGGAGCTTTAGTGTCTAAATACCTATCTTAATGAATTTAAGTCCGTTTTATGGTAGAATTTTTATCTGGTTATTGTCTAAAATAAAAGTCTGACCTTAAGTAATTACAAAAAAGTCTCACTTTTAGATATATGCCTGATCGAAATACACACTTTCAGATGAGTTTTATAGCATCAAAATAGGTTATCTATAAATGCTATTCCTTAGCTTTGTGGTCGGGTCGGACAGGGCTGGATTAGCCTGGATACTCAACTTCAGGAACAAGACAATTAAAACTAGAGCACATTTATATTATTCGGACATGTCTTAGATCACCGGGCTGTAAGTAGCGTTATATAGCCGGCTGCAACACTACGATACTAAGTTTTCCAAAAATTGCTTGTTGTCACACATCAAAATCCACCGCTACATAACTAGAAAGAGTTACATTACCTCGTCGCTTTGCATCCTGTAAGTTGTTGAAAATAGAAGTTGTAAAGCAATGCAGAGTTCTGAGGAAGGTCTGAGCTGCATTCATTAGCATCACAACAAACACACGCTTTGGCTTGGGTCACGTCTTTACGACAGTCGCCACACGTGCTCATGGGTAGCAGAGTCTTTATGTCGCCGGAAATAGACTCTCCTCATAGCACCTTTAAGTGGGGTACACGCATAAAGATTATTGGGCTGTTTTTGTCCAGGTTTTCCCTCTTCCCAACCAAGGACGGCAAATGCCTGATAATCTTCAGTCTTATAAGATTGTCTTATAAGATTGTCCTGTGGTCTGTGTAACGAGTGAATTTGTCCCCATAATTGGCCCCAAAACAGGTTAGGGCAGACAATCAGAATATTAAACTTGTTCAGTATTTACAACCAAAAATCAATGTGTGACGACTCCTGAGCCATGACTCCATGAATGAAGCCAATCAAGAAGCGAGCTGACGGAGGAACAAGGAAGCAGGCATAAATATAAAGAACATGGCCAACCTGAAGCATAAACATAAAGTTTGGTGGACCCAAGAAATGGTGGATCATTGGGGTCCCTCAAGGTTACTTCATAGGCCCCACCATCTTCTCAGTGTCCATTTTTCAAAACGTCATTACCTTTGTTTTTTGTTTTTTTTTCTCTGTTAGCAACATAACTCAAAAAGTTATGGACGGATTTCAATGCAATTTTCAGGAAATATCCAGATTGGGACAAGGAACAAATGATTGGATTTTGGGAGTGATCCGGATCACCGTCTGGATCCAGGAATTTTTTAAGAGATTCTTTAACATTGTCAGATAGGACTATTTTCGGCACTTGTGCATATTTGTATGTTTTCATGACCAAGGAATCTAAATATTTAGATGAAATAAAGGTAGGACTAATATTTATGCTGAAATCACAATATGGTTTAGGACTGTGGCGCTGGCAGGGTTCTGCGCTCTCCAAGTGCTTTTCTTAAAGTAATACTGATTATGTCTAAGTTTACCTGCAAACAAAAACAGCAACCTCTAAATGGCTAGAAAATCAGAATTTTGGGGGGGGGGGGGGGACTTTGGTATTGACAGTACTTTACACTCCCTCCACCTTTAACAAATTAGTATACAAAATTGGTGGTGCCCTTCGAATTTGGTGTTCAGTGGTTAAGTCTGTGCAGGACTTTGGTGAATTAAGATTGCTTTTGATGTGGTTCTGGATGAATTGGACCTTACAAGTTAGTTCAGAAGTGAGAGATTTCCAACACGGGAGTCAAACCCTGATAATCATTGGCGTTGCACTGCTTTAAGCTCAAACACTACAAAGGTACTTAGTGCTTTATCTTACTTCTTACAACCACAGACTGAGAGCCACCTACACCTCCACTGTAGTTTCCTCTATTGCTGTAGTTTCACTGCTTGACTATGCCCACCCACTTTTGTTTGGGAAATATTTACAAAGTTTACACCGTAGAGGAAAACAAACCTCTTGATCCTGAGCTGAGTTGAGCTGGTACCACAAACAGAAATGCACCATTACATTCACACAAACACTCAGGCTTTACAAATGGCTGGTGATGGATGATTGTTACAGGAGAACAGCTGGAAAGGTTTGAAGGTGAGGGGAGTCAGATGGGAGGACACTTGGGAATGTCTATTTCTGTGTCCTCCCTTCTGGTAGCACTACATTAACTCCTTAATTGCATTGCCCACTTCGAGCTGAATTTCCCCTGTTCGCTGACTCAGAGCTCAAGGACATTCAACCACACATGGTGATGTAACCCCACTTTAATGTAAGTCACTGATACCAATTGTTAACTTGGAAAAAGCCCCAATTAAATGATTTGCACATTCATTTAAACTAAAATGGATTACAAATATCTATTTGTCCTTCAAAAACTTTTTATCAGAATGAACCATATTGATTTATTGTGTTGAAGATTCAACACCCTTAAACTTCAGTTAGGTATTTGTGTACAAAATAAAGACATGGATAAAGCAATATAATTACAAACAGGTAATCTGGTTACACTTTATAGACCATTCCCCAACCTATAAGGGCTACTCAGTTATGTCAAAAACCATAATAGTGATTATTTTAATAGATATTTAGATGATGAGACAATTGCTCACTGATTTGAATCCACACACCAGACACTTTCGTTGAACATATATACTACTGACACTATTATTTTAAGCATTAAAAATTGAGCAATACATAAAAATATACTTGCAAAAATACAGATATTTCCATTCATGATAATTATAATAATAGAAAAATAATAGAAAAAAACATCAACATGGCATGTGACACAATAATATTTAATTTCAAGTACCCAATTTTCATAGTAGTGAAAACATTCTTGATTAAAATAGAATTAATTGCCTGACTCTTCTACCATGTTGCTTTGACATTAAAGCATTGATTAAAAAAATAAACAATGAAAGACTGGAGGCAAACATGAACTGCCACCATAAGCTGGCAGGCAACACAGGAGTCTAACTGTTCATAAAGTACATACGAGGGGCTAACAAGCCACGGACCATTCTGGCTCTTTCACATGTATGGACTTAAATTGGCATATATCCATGTAGCATTCTACACTGAGATGCCTGTTCCAGTTTTTTTAACAATCTGTATCATTTTTTTAGGTAGGTATCAAGGGCGTTCCATTTTGGCGTGAATACTCCTGACTCACAGCAATACTCTGACCATTTTGAAGTCAGCAGTGTCTGCACTTTACAATTAGGGTCAATCCCAGTTGTACCCTTTCAATTAGGTCAATGTACAGCTGTGATAGGGTGGGGTTAACCCTTCTGGTTATGCGTTGGCTGCATTCAAGATGACCACTTCGCTCTTTGCGTATTGCCACAGTTGAAAAGTTGATCTTTTCAGGTGATGTCGTCTGTGGCTGTGCGTCAACAGCCAATCAGTGGTGTGTGCGTGTGTGACAGTACTCAGTTTTTCTTCCAGACTACAGAGTTTTTCTTCCAGACTACAGAGTATGTCCGTGTGGGAAACATTAGTCAGTAAGTACATTAGTTCCACCTGGACTGATCGCGGAAAACTCACAGATGATGCTGCTGCAGGGCATCAGCTGCAGTGTTTTGTGGTTGTTAGGTAAGTGAAAAGGATACAGTTCGAATAATGCCAGCTTATACATCCTATTATAAGATATATGATATGATCACATTGGGTGTGGACGCAGCTTTTGCTCTTCCCCTTAGCCCTACGTAGAATTGGGACACTTCTTCACTTGATGCAAACTGCACAACACCAAGGGGTAAGACAAGGGCTAAGGGAGACAATTGGGATTGACCCTTAGGCCCTGTTTACACAGAGACCCTCTTACCTGAAACACAAAGGTTCTTCCTTTGCGATACTAAAAGCAATCCACATTCACATGGAGACGCCAGAACAGCTGTAAACGCTGCAGTGTGCATGCCAGTCCAGTAAATGGCGATGTAGGTTTGAAGAGAAACAGCGCTGTTACAACACACGTATGAAGATGAAAAACTTTTCACAAACAAAACTAGTGAGTGGACGCACAAAGGCGCAGGAGTTTCTTTTCGGGACAACAAATCCGTCTGGATAGTTTTGTTCAGACGGATTTGAGCACAGTAAGCAGCACACACGATACTCGATAGACGGCCAAAGCTGTTGTTGTTCGGTATGCCGGCAGCCTTCATGTGAAAGAGTACTGCGCATGCAGTGACGTCACCCTAAAACGCAGAATCTTGTTTACATGGAGCCAGGCAGCAATGCATTTTCAAACCTTTCTACTCTGGACCTTGGTTTCAAAAGTTTGTGAATTCAGGCACTCCAGGCACTGTTCCCATGTAAACAGGAGGCGAACATGTAATGAAAACTCTTTGGATTCGGCCTTGGTCTCTGCTCAGCTAACTTGGAACTCCTCTGAAAGTGATACTGAAACTGTGCCAGGTACAACCCAAAATGGAAAACTAAAACAACCAAGAAAAGTCGAGTGGAGTAGAGCAGATACTCAAAAAGCTCAACTTGATTCAGGCTCATAAAAGGGTACTCAAGACTGACTTGGACTTGAGGATTGCCGACTTGAACACAACACTGTTTTGTGGGGATCATGAATATCCATCCAGAAAGAGATAAAGATAACCAATCATGACAGTTGAAGTTCTTGAGTCCAGAGTGTTTCCTGTCTTCCTCACAGCCAGCAGACAGCATAGCTAAAACTATTTTCTGGATGAACAGGATACGCAATACTTGAGCCATATTGAGAATATGATCTTTTTCAGCATGTCCTTCAATCCGAGGCCTCCTCTGGTGTGTCCATGCACTCAGACCCCACTCTCCTCCGGTGTTCATTTCCACAGGGCTTTAACTGAATTTGAATTGGCTTGAACACCACTGATTGCCTGCATAATCACAGGTCGCACTGCTCTCTCGCTACCATGGCACCTCAACGTCCGTGTCTCAAAGAAGGAGCTCTTTATCATGATTTCATTTCCATGTTCAGGTTTGTCACCTGTGTTAAAATAATTGGGTAATTTTCTGATTTCCTGACTTCAATTTCAAGCGAGTGTAAGGAACAGATGCTGCTCACCAATTTATTTATGCAAAGCAGATTAACTTTGGCACCTTGCAAATCACAGGGTTTATTCATGAGTGAAAAATCTACACAGTCAATAAACAAGAGCCGAACTCGCTGCTTTGATTGTGAGGTGTTAAAATGATTCGGCCTCTTTGAGCCATGTTTTTTTTTTTTTTCCAAATTTTTATTTTTTTACTCCTGCACATTTCCTCCAGACAATGTTTACCTTCACACATCCGATAACTGCACTCTCATAACAAAACCCATGAGATACCCCGGATATAACTGAATAAAAACCCACCAGTGAGGGCTTAGTGGGACTCAGACATAATCCTGCTATTAGCCAAGACAGGATTCCAATCAGAGCTCTACAACAGCACTTTCCATCGCTCTTCCTCACTTTCAACCGCAAAACAGGGTCTTAAGAAGTGACAAGAAACCTCCTGACCTCCTACATGGATCAGCTCAAAGGGAAGCCTGGTTTAAAACACAAACAGGTGTCTGTAACACCATTAATTCACAAGATTGCTTATTGATTTTCTGTATTTTTCTTGATATTTTTGGAAGCAAAGACTGACAATGTTCAAACCACAGTGATACAGTAGCCAAGATATCACAGTGCAAGTATGCTGTGACATTTTCTATGTTGAACTAAACAGTCTAAAGTCTGCAATAAGATGGCAATGACTGCAATAAACATAAACACATATGGCCAGTGATATCACCCATTGGTTTCCAAAGCAGACATTTGAGGCTAAAAGTTGCTGATCACCATTTTGGAAATGTTGTCCTAGCCCTGCACTGTGAAAAAGTCAGTAGAAAATGCATTAAAGTACTTTAAAATGGCAACAAAAAGACTTTTAAACAAAATCGAATTATTTATATTATATGATAGGTAGATATTTTTATCAACAAACTCAAGATCCATAAACAAAACAATGCAACAGAAAAACGGAACAACACTTTGTTTTAGTCATTTGTAAAAAACTGTTTTTTGAATGTGAAAAATATTAAAATTAAGGGGAAATACTGAAATATAAGGAACATGTAATTAAAGGTGTAGTCAGCAATGTGGGAGAAAATGAGTGGAGAGGTTGTTTAAACCAATTTAAACCCGCCTCTCCCTTCATACCTCACCCCTTGCTCCACCCCCGAAAGCTGATGGACGTGCATCGTCATGGAAACAGCCATAGAAACTGCGTAGCTGACAACTCAACTGACAATATTGATAACATCTTGACAACAGTACATTCTGGCAGATTAGACAATAAGATGAATGCCCGACGGCTGTTACTGTTGTGTGAAGCACCACAAAGCTAATGTTGCTTACCTATTCAGCGGAAAGACGGCGACATCCGTGTTCATTTTCAGGTCTTTAAATTGGCGGAGTTTCCTCCACTGTCAGAAACCAACACCAATGTTGACCCGGGTCTTCGCTCTTTCATGGTCATAGCCTTCTTTTTCACTTTCTGCTCCTCTGACCTTTTTCGTTTGGGCTGTTTTTCAGCCATTGCTACTGCACATATTGCATCTCTCTCTTACGCTAACTGCGCACGCTACGCAGCCTACGACTCCCCCTCCCCCCTCCGTCTGATCTGCGCATAAGTATGATCGCCCCCTGGATGTGGGGTTGTACACTGATTTGGTAACTCGGCCCGAGCCACAGTATTTACCTGCTGAAATTCAGAGCCAAGGCTGTGTATTGAAAACTGACTTTTTTTTCAACATGCTGTCAGTGGGGACATCTTGTGGATGGAGAGGAGAAATATGGGGAATTTGACAAATACTGCATTAGATTAGAAGATCACTGACTAGACCTTTAACTCCCAACTAACAGTATTTTTTTGGAGAAAAATATTTTTTTTAAAAATCTTATATTGGTTGAAATGTACAATATAGGTCAACTATGAATCAAACATCGATCCTCAGTAAAAAAAAAACATCAAATATTCCAGTTATCCTTGAATCAGAATTTAAATAGGCTCATGCTGCAATAGATATTAATAAAAAAACACAAAGAAGTATAAAGTTTTTACAAAGTTGCACTTCTTTGTAAGAATTCCCAGAAGTTACTTCAAGATTTAGTAAAACAAAGCAACCATACTTTGTATAGTTGCTTTGTTTTATTTGATTTAGCAAATATGTTTAACATATAGTTGTTTTATTTGGGAAATGGAATTAAAAGTTTGTCATTTAGTTTTTTTGTAGCCTACTGTGTTATACTGCAATGTGCTTTTAAGTCTGAATAACGACTGAGTTTCAGGTCTGCTTATTTAACCCATGTCTCTGTCTTTATACCTTTCATGCTTTGCTAGCTAGCTAAATTATTAGCCTCTCTAGATTCTCAACACAGTAACATTATTTTTTGCTAGAAGAAAAGTCTTTCAATGTCAGTGTTGTTAGAATTACTATTCAGACCACAAGAACAATCTGTTTTCACCTTAAGCTAACATCCACTTGATTTTTACACTTGTTCTATCGCCATACTCAGTGAATTAGCATGCTAAAATAGTTAACTGTTCCAATACACAGTTTAGGCTAAATAGTTGTGTTGGCACTTCTGTTTGTGTTTGGTTATAAAGTTTAGAATTATACCAAGGAAAAATCATCCTTTGTGTGAGTAAGAGAGAGCTAGAAAGCCTTTATATATAGTGACTGTGGTAGCTTAAAGCTTAAGCAACATTCTACTTAAATCTTGCATTCTGATAATTCTTAACACCAACCCATTTAGTCTCACTGTTTGCTGTTGATATATTCATGAGACACACTAATCCCTTGCTGCTCACTCAAGCAAAGTTCATTCTGAAAGACTGTCGGCCAAGTATTTGCTGAAAAAAATATAGAATTTTTAAGAACTGGAGCCAAATCCAAACAGACTTTTACACAACATGTACAAATCTCCTCCTACTCCTCTCGCTAACTTCCCTCAGAGTGTGAATCCAGAACAACAAGCACAAGCCAAGACGCTCCAGTTATGTTTGGTTGCTGGCAGTGTAAAATGCATTTCAGGATAACCTTTGTGCCAAACCAGAGCCTCGGTGAGGACCGGTGAGTTATTTTCAGCTTTTTATGTTCATGTCAGCCGTAGCACTTTTCATCGCTAACCAATTAGCACTGTTGTTCGTGCTCCAGCTGTGACCTTTAGCGCACAATTGATCTGAATCTATGTTGTCACTTTCTTTCAAGTGGGAGGAATTGAAGGTGTAGTGATTGCAGGACAAATTTAAACATGAAATACAAAACAAACATGCATTTTATTGTTGTGTAACTGCAATAAACCTGCTCACACATTTGAAGTACACTGAAACACACTCTTCCGATATACACCCACATATAGGGAAGTATTCAATCCAGTACTTAAAGAAAGTGATTTTTTTAAAGTGTTTCAATGGAAACTAACATTTTGGATTAAATTAAAGGGTGCTGACTCAGCTGAAGGAATTGTCAACTTCATTTATTGTTTTTGAGATAATTCATGTGCTACCTCCCCGATATGCAGTCATACTTACAGGAATGTTGTTACTGCTATTGGCAAGACTTCTGTTTTGGACAATAACCAAATAAAACTTTCCCCTAAAAAAATAAATTCAGTTTGATGTTTGATATCTGGACAGAGACGGCAAAGTGGCGCAACCTTCATGCCTCACAGCAAAAGGGTTTCTGTTTCGAGCGTTGTGTTGCTCAGGGCCTTTCTGTGGCGACTTTGCATGTTCTCCATGTGCATGCCTGGGTTCTCTCTAGGCACTCTCCCACAGACATGTTTAATAGGTTGATTGGTGACATCAAATTGCCCTTAGGTATGAGTTTGAAAGTCAATGATTGTCAGTCTCTCAAAGAAGCCCTGCAATGGCTGGTGACCGATTCAGGGTGTACCCCGCCACTCGCCCAACACCAGCTGAGATAGGCCCCCCACCCCGTGCTTTTATATTGATTGAAATGATGTGTTGCCATACTCTGCTCAGACTTGTAGAGGTTAACTTGTTCAGTGGACTGGAGGCTGGTGCAAGCAAATGTAAAGTTAGCTAAACTCTGAATCTGACATTGTCAGTGAACACTGATTTAGCTAGCATATTCATGTTGTGTTGGGCCAAATTCAAGTCACAATTCACTATCTTTTGGTGCCCGTACCTTGGCCAGCTGTAGTTTGGTATGGATGACTTTTACACCCACAACAATCTGAGCCCTCCTGTTTTCAGACAGACCTCAGTTCAGTCCTTTGCTCCACCCCTGAGTTTGTTTGATCCAGACCTAAAAGCAACCTTAGCCTCATATTGTGACTTGGTTCGGCAAAATTATAACTTTCATAATATTTCGTTTTGCAAAACAAATTCAGGGAAAGTACCTAAACTAACATGGCTCTTTTAAGTATAAGATTTCCCCCTGCAATGGTGCACCCATGGGTCACTTTTGTGATGCCCCAAGTAGGTGTTAACCACAGCTTCTGGACAAACATTACCATATTTTCCCATTAATTCAAATCTTTTTGTCATATATTTTTTTTAATTAAAAACTTTTTTATGGGCCATAATTACTGTCCTCTTGCGAGAGGTCCCGGGTCTGAATCCCGGATGAGCCCCCAATTTGTCATAACCTGGCTTAGGGCCATGACAAATACGGGAGGAACATGTTGTTTTTGCAGTAAATAATGTGATTTATTAAGACACAAAAGAAAACAACCAAGGTTAATAAACTGCAAATATGAATGTGAAAAGTCATTAAGTATGTGGTGTTGATAAGGAGAATAAACTAAGTCAAAAGGTGCATTCGATGGCCGAGTCGAGTCCAGGTAGGATGAGAGAACGAGAGCAGCAGGCGGCTTGGGCTTTTATACCCAGCAGGCACCAGGCGGTCCAATCACTGCTGCTCACTCAGGTAACTAAGAGGGAGAGGAGATATTAGCTTGAGGAGCTAAGGCAGAGACCATCACAGGGTTAAGTGTCTTGCCCAAGGCCACATCGACATGTGACAGCTGGGGCTGGGTCTCTATCCCTCGACCCTCCAACTAATTGCAGAGCACTCTCCCAGACTAAGCCACTGACGCCCCACAGGGAGATACTCAAAAGCAAACTCTAGACACATGCACCTGTTTATTTCTGTTTGTGTACAAAAGTGAAGTGACAAAACGGCTTGCATAACATAGAAGCTCTCAGATCCTGACAGCGGTACTAATTGGGCCTTTTCCTCTGTACTCTGTTGCTCAAAGTTTATGTCAAAAAGAGACACGTAGAGAGAGAAAGTGGCTATAGCTTTTCCCTTTTTCCCTCATTAGATCCCACTTCACCAGGATGTTATGAGAAGTGGACAAGCTGCCTCTTTTCTTGACTACTTCCTCCCAGGATCAGTCTGAAAAGACTAGGGTGTATTTAAGGGAGAAAACAACTATTTGTGAGTAAACCACCAGGAAATGCAACATAAATAATGTCAAATGTAGCTGTCAGCTGTTTGAATAACTACAATTGCTTAAGCTTTGCTCAAAATAGATCCTTTCTCCTTTATTAACATGTTTTCCCACTTCCTCTTGAATTGAATGAGTGCAATTTCATGTTTCCTGTCATGCCATATCTCTCCAATATTTATTAACAGCCAAACAATATCACTCTTGGCATATGGCTATGTAACAGAGGTGGCTTATGTCACATTCATGGAAATACTCAACTGTGCAGATAATGCTTGAGAAGTCAATGAGTAGAAGGATTGAACAGGCAGTAACATGAATAAAAACATTATAAGTAGAAAGGAAGGAGAAGTCAGAGCTTCCCTCATTTTACCAATAATAAAATGGGAGTAGAGTGGTGGAGTCATTCATAGAAATCATTTAAGAAATGGCTGAATATGAGTTCAAATGATCAGCCACGCTAGTTTTTCCTTGAGTCAAAATGGAAATTTGTGCAAAATGAGAAAATCCTGAATGAATGAAAAAGCTAAGACTTCTTAAGTCTTATCAGTTCATCTGTAAATGCAATAAGACAAATATGCAGTTTAAGAGATCCCTGAAAGCTTGTGTTCTTAAGATGCTGCATTCACAAGAATTATTCACAAGCAAAAGACCATAATGACACTCCAAGATGCTGACCTTTAGACCTACAGTCTCCAGAATCCACCGGTTCATTTCCTTTGTCATGGTGGACATTTGTCTAAAGTTTGATGAAAATTCCTAAAGTGTTCCTTACATATCTCACTAACAAGCAAATAATTTGTGCAACAAACCATATTTATATTTACATCTCAAATGTTTACATTTATAAAATACTAAACATTGAACATAACCACTGTAAAGACCACTTACTATATACCAGTCCTATTCAATCAATGGCCTGAGGGCCACATGCAGCCCAAAAGCAACCCTCAAGTGGTCCGAAATCAGCGTGACTGGGACTTAGATCTGGCGAGAAAAAATGAAAACTTTTACAAACACTGACAAGGTCTTACAAAAATTCCAACGTTATTATAGACATTGAATGCAACATGTTCTGAAAGGTTGCTGTTAAGCAAATTACTTTTAATGTACTTTCAAATTTGACCAAAGGTTAGGGGTGGGAGAAAAATATCGATTTATTCAAGTATCAGGATGTTTGTTTGATGAGTTTTAAGTCAATTTTTTTCCAAATTTAAATGCTTAATTTTAGTCTGTGTTAATAAGCCACTTTTAAATGCAATCCAGGCCTTTGAAGAGAGAGAATAAACAGCTGCTTAAAAATATTTCTGAATTAATCCTTAAAACTGACTCACATATGATGTGTTTTTTTCCTGATATAGTCTGTAGGCATCATCACTGTTCATCTTTTTCGCTGGTGTTAAAAAAGCTAAAGATTGCAAAAATCGGTGATATCATAGAGTCGCAATTTAAACCGAATCGGCACCGAAAAAATCATAAAAAATCAAATCGGGACAAAAGTGAATCGTTCCAGCTCTACAAAAGATGATTGAGAAAGATTTTAATCTGCAGTTTCTTAAATGGTCATACAGACTTTAATATGTGCTTGGATTTACCTGTCAAAAAGTGTTGAATTTATCTGTTGAAGTGTTAAATTTAAAGAACAATATTTTAGCAGAAGTTTAGTTTAAGTATTGCTCTTTATTAAGTCTATGCCCTTTTGGATAAGGCACTAAATTGATACATATCCAGTGTGTTTTTTTTCTTTTACGTGGCCAAAAATGTCCAGACTAGCTCATGTCCTAAATCTGAAAATCTGGCCCAACTGAATTTCTAATTGATAGCCCTGCTATATATGATATGTATATATATATATATATATATCTATATATATATATATATATATATATATATATATATATATATATATATATATATATATATATATATATATAAATATATATGTATATATATTTATATAGATATATACACACACACATATATATATATATATATATATATATATATATATATATATATATATACACACATATATATACATATATATACATATATATATATATATATATATATATATATATATATATATATATATATATATACATATATATATATATATATATATATATATATATATATATATATATATATATACATATATATATATATATATATACATATATATACATATATATATATATATTATATATATATTCTTTATTTATCCTGCAGCAGATGTAAATTTGGAATTTCCCCTGAATACCTAATCCAATCTTATCTAATCTAATGATGAGTTTGGACTCCATATCTTTGGCTTTTGCCCTTGCGCTGCAAAAATGTAAGTAGGTGTCCATATTTTGTGACGGTGGATATTTGTCCAAAGCTTGACGAAATTCCCTTTGTGTTTCTAAAATATCCCATTAACAAGCTATTGATGGGCATGGACTACATAACTTTATCTTTTAACCTTTGTCTTCCAAAATCTAAACAGGTCACCATTTTGTCATGGATGCCGCTTGTCCAAAGTTTGACAAAAGTCCCTTTAAGTGTTCCTGAAATATTCCATAACAAGCAAATGATGAGAATGAGCCTCCATAGCTTTGCCTTTTGCCCTCCACAATCATAACATGTATCCATTTTGTTATGGTCATAATTTGTCTTAAGCTTGATGGAAATCCCTTTAAGTGTTCTTGAATAATTGCTTCCAAAGCAAAGGATCACAAAAAGGTCTATTACTTTGACCTAACATCTTTTTCTTTCATCCTTGTGTCATGGTGGAAATCTGAACAAAGTTTCAAGATATTCTTTCGAGCATCAACTTTCAGCTTTACTTTCATGATCACTATATCGACATGAAGCACCATGACTTTGACTGTGACCTATGACTTCGACTTCTGACATTTAAAGTCTACTTGTTCAATTTTTAATGCAAAAGAGGTACCTGTGCAAAGTTTGATGCATAGCCCTAAAAGAGTTTTCAAAGTGTCCACAAGCAAGTGATGACCATAAAGCTTACTGACCTCGACTTTTAAACTGTTACCTCCAATATGTTTTTAGTTGATCCCTAATTCTCAGTGTGGTCATTTCTTTTCTTGAGGACTCTTATAAGATATCTCGCTCATAAGATTAGACCTGTGTGGACAGAAGGACAACCACAAAACCAGACGCCTCCTGCATTGACTGTTGCTGGTGTGAATGTGAACATTCTGGACTCTTTGTTCTGTTTAATGCAGGGTCAGGCAGCCGGAGCAGAGCTGTGGCTGCATGGCTTTGACCAATTGTCACATTAATCTAAAGATGATTGGTAGCCTGCTAATTTCCCATTCCTGTCTAATGGGATTAATATGATGTCAGAACAGGAAATATGACCCTCCATCTGCTGATGATTACTCATGTCATCTGCTTCTTGTATGACATTGAAAAGAAAAGTTTGGGCAGAATGGCACTGATGTCATTCTGTGAAGCTGAAATAATGCTGAAATATGTTACACACTTATGGCCCTTTTTCATTAGCCCGACTCTGCTCTACTCGACTCTACCCGGCTCTACTCCACTCGCCTTGTGCTGCTTGCCCAACGGGGTGCAGTGTCACTGTAAACAGCTGAGCGGCACTGCATTGACGTATTTTGAGCGCGACACAATAATCTGTGGCTTTTTGTCACCAACTGAGTAAAAAAGGAAAGCAGAAGAGGGCTTCAGGTGGTAAGAAGAAATACCCCTTGAGAAGCACAGGAAAGTTTTGGAAGCTATACAACAGAATGAAGCCGAGGACGAGAGCAATTGAGCTGCAAAGAAAAGACGTGTGGGGGTAAGCTAATCGTAGGTTGTCGCGCTCATGTCTCATCGATGACGACATTGTCTGACCAATCAGTAGCCGGCAGTCGGTGACATCATCTTTAGTGTCAACTCAGCTCGCTTAGAACCAGAGCGGAGTAGGTACGAAAACTAGCTTTTTTTAGAAGGTACCAGGCTAGTGGAAACACGCTGCAAATCGAGTAGGGCCGAGTAGAGTAGGGCCAAGGCGTGCTATTGGAAAAGGGCGAATGGTAAATTAAAACTTAAGGGAAGAATTATCTAGTGCTATGCCTGCTCCTGCAGGCCAATTTGTAGACTCTATCAGTGGGAACATTGCGACACTGGCCTGAGGCAAAACAAATCAAAACTGGGAGCAAACACAAGTTGCCACAGGGTAGCAAGCAAACACAGGAGTCTCAAGATGTTCTTTTGAGCCTGATTAGAAGTTTGCCCAGTGTGCTTTTATTTGATCAATGTGTGCAGGCTGTACACAGCATGGCTCAATACAATATCGGGGCATTAAGTTTTAATCAGGAAAGATGGCTGAGAGATAGTGTTCCAAGCTTCTCCCGTGCGAACTATCCATCTATACCCCCAAAAACATGCAGAGGCAAAAAACATCAAAGCTCTCACGCAACATAGTTTAACCTTCGATATTTCTGAGTGCCATTGATTATTGTGACTACCAATTTCAATACATTCTCCCCAGTTTAATTTACATACAAATTACAGAAAAAACAAGGACTCTAGCAAATAAAATTAGTAAAATTGGTTCATATTTTACCTTTAGAACATTGTTTATCCTGTCGAATCCTGTTTGTCATTCAGATGATTTTAATAATCAATGAGGCTGGCCTTTGATGTTGTGGGAATGCTCAAATAAAATATAACTTAAATCTGAGCATTTTTCAAGCAGTTTTTATCATGACTTTTGTATTTAACCTGCTCAATAAAAGAAATAACTGAATAAGCTTGCTGGAGTTTGAGCCAAACAATGACGTTGCAAATACATAACATGAGCAGGTGCATATAACCGGACATGGTAGATGAACCGTTTAATACATTTCACAAGTCCATTTGGACAATAGCCCATAGAAAGTGTTTGAGAATGGGCAGATTTTTGCAAAAGTATTTCTGAAGGGTGACTGGACAACTCCATCAATCACACTCATTTAGGGCCAATCAGATAATGAGGTAGGCGGGTACTACTGCCCTGGCATAAAAGACAGAAAATTAGCCACATCGCAGAATAAACTTTAGCCAAAACATGGTAGTAGAGCTAAAATTTTATTTGTTTTTATTTGTTTGAAGAAATAAGCCCAATCCTGATAAAAGTGGTGCTGAAGCAGTATCAATGCTAATCTCTGTATGAGCAGCCACTTTCTGCTGTCGTCTGGCTCATAGCTTCCACCTTTTCCAGCCCTGAAGGATGCTGATCGGGCTGTCTCACTTCCAGATGCTCACAGTCATTGTAGATTGAAGCTAGGAAAGGAGGATCTGCCTGATTAAAGACATCAATTTAGGCAGATCTGTCTGTCTTTTCAGTTTGAGAAAGCCCAAAACACACCTGAGTGTAATCAAGGCACCTAATCCCTCCTCTTGTGAGAGGTACCTTCTTTTGCACCAGGACTGTGCTCCTTCTAGATAACAAAATGTAGATGAACATGCCACTGTGCATCATGTGCTTTTAGACAGCTCACTTCATGTTGTCAAAAAGTTTTAACAGTCCATTGCCTAATACACTTCAGGGGAAAAAAAAAGCTGCATTCAATCACTGAAAGCTCTTCTTAATGTTGGCTTATTTGTGTTTATTCTACTTTGCATGCTGTTGTGCGAGAGACCCACCAAATGTGATTGACAGTTGAATCTGCTATAATTGCCTAGACTTAAATGCAGTTATTGAATTCTTCACTTAATTAAGAAAGTAAACTGGGATGGACTCTGTAGATGCATCTGTTGATTGGAAGGCATACCATATGTTTATTCTGTTAGAGTGATGGATGTAGTGGTGACAGCCTTCATCATTTATGCATCAGAATACTGCATGTATAAATCTGTCTTGAATAGGAACACTCACTATTTGATAATTATGCTTTTTAATAAGGTATTTTTTGGTATGTGATCTCCATACATATTCATAATTATGGAATTACCTGGATTACTACTACTATGTCTCAAGGTTTGAAATAGATCTTTGTGGTTTATCCTGTGTCGTCTCCAAGAGGCAATCAGATCATTCCAATTCACCTCACGGGCACCTGGAGTGATAGATGTGGACCTGTCTGTAAACATCCCTGTTCATGTCCTCCTCCACACTGCCCTGCCTGGAGAGACCGAGCAGATGATGCTCCTGAATTATACACAACCTGCAGGAATTCAAATGAGTGTCAAAAGGTCACAATAACAAAAGTCATGGTGTATATTATTTCCAACTGTAGACATGCAACTAGTTTCACTGAATACTAAAAAATACTGAATAAAAGAGAAAATAATCGAAAAGGGATTTATTTTGTACGAGGGCACCTCTACAAATTCTCTCACGGTTTTCAGGTATGTCCTTGGAAACATGTCTTGCAACCAGAATTCCCATCTCATGCATTTCTAAGTATCCAGGAGCAGGTAAACTCACATACAGAGTTTTAATATACTTCAAAACAACCTATACAGCCACAGTATTTTTTACATCATGTAAGTTTTATTATTGACTGCAAAATAAGCTGCCCTCCCAGTAATTAACTAGACTGACTTTGAACCTTAAATTTGAGAGATTTAGAGCTCCCTCTGTTGATCTACTGCAGTCTAGATCGTAAGCTAAAAGTCATATTTTAAACAACTTTATTGCAAAATTCAAGTACATTACAATTTTCATCATTAGCAGTTGAAATGCAACGTTCTGCATTTAGTGAAACATTTGTATACATTGCAGATGCACTGTTAGTTGAATAAAATAAAACAAAAAAGAGGAAAAAATGGAAAATTAAGTCAATTCTGTGCAGAAAAACAACATAAAATGCTAGAGGAGAATGAAGGTCTTCATGAAAATGCCAAACATATCACAAGCTGAAACGGTTTTAACTGCTTTTTGTTTTTCAGAATATTTTATACTTGCATTTTTCCCCAAATGTGCACCAGTGTGATACATTGTTTATTCAGCAAATCAACAGAAATACCATAATAATAAATTAAAACACTACAATCCCCCCCAAACCCCCCAAAATATTTAAATGAAAAATGATAGCGATAATAATAAATAGATTGATAAATAAGTAAGACTATGTTGGTATAGATACTTAAACAGTAAAGTTAAACCTTATCAATTAACAGACCATTTACATTATAGAGTAAATAAAATAATAAATATATATATATAGGTTCAATAAATACCCACAAATGTAGTAAAATAGATAGAGGTGCCACTGATACATAGTCCAAAATCAAGTACGTGCGTTTGACATTGTTGACACTGAAAATCTGCAGGCCAACATTTGTCCACACAAAAAATGTAAAATTTGGCAGGATTGTTAATAGCACTGGTATAGCTAAAATTGTATAAATTCCCATCCCTAGACACAACTACAGTGTACATTTTAGGACATTTGCAGTCTCAGGAAAACCTCTGTCATTTCTCAGACCAAACGGCCTCAGAAAAACTTCCGTCAGATAACACGAACTCAGGCTTCAAAATAAAAGTCATCAGACAAAATGGCGTCAAATTAAACTGTCTCAACCAAAACGATGTCAGATAAAATGGCGTCAAAATGAAAGCCATCAGACAAAATGACACTGGAAAAACTGACTCAAATAAAACAGCGTCAGGTCGTAACATCGGTACCATAGACATTATAAGCGTAGGCTGTGTCCGAAATGGCATACGAACATACTACATACTCATGTGCTTATACTGTATTCTACATACTATAAGTATGATTAGAATGCCAACCATTCACACTGTAGTATACTACTAAGTTTCCCATGATGAATTTCAAACCTCCAACGACAAAATTCGGAAGCACACCGGGCTATCAAATATCTCTGTTGATTCGCCACATTTGAAACGTAGAATACCAAAATGTGGTCATTTGAGCCATAAAACACACAAATACAAATTTCATTTCGGCATTTCGGACATTCTGTTCTGTGCACCATTATGCTATCAAGAAACTTCCGGTCGGCTCCAAAACAAGAGCCCAATTTACAAAGCGTTAAAGAACTAAAAGGAGATAATAAAAGATGTGTTTATTTTGAAAACGGGAAGTTTGCTAGTGGCTGATTTTTAGCTGAATGCCGTCTCAAGACGATTTAGCATTTATGATATTACGATGGTTATGATATTGTGGCGACCTGGCGCTGTTTTTTGGACTCTGTTTTTCCAGTGTTTTGTCTGATGGCTTTCATTTTGAGGCCGTTTTATCTGACGTCGTTTTGGTCAAGGCAGTTTAATTTGACGCCGTTTTGTCTGATGACTTTTATTTTGAAGTCTGAGGCCGTATTAGGTGTTTCTTTGTAACCTAGAGATACAGTGACACGAATCGCAGATTGCAATACTATAATTTTGTTTCTTGCATCAGCTACTTTATCAAATTCAAAAATAGCCACCTTTTAGTCAAAATGTCCGTCTTGAAAATGTGTAGTTTGCACTTGAAGTTGTAATTTTCAACGTGACGTGACGCTAGTGGCAGCGTTTTATAGTTCCGTTATGACGTACTTTTGATTTGTCCTCCAAGCTGTTGAATTGGATCAAATTCAGATTGAAAAGCATGAACATTTACAAAGTTATCATACTTTAGTCATACTTTACTTAGTTTCAGTAACATTTTGGTGAACTTTGTCCACAATAGTTAAGGTGTTCTTAAGAACTGATAAAAGATTCTTAGTTTAATTTTATGTAGCGAGGTCTTCTGTGTACTCTTCACTGTGACAGAATATCCCAAGCTTCAAGCACAGGTGAGCAGCGTACACGCATCCTGGGGTAGATAAAGCTCTCCATAAGTACGTCAATCACTCTCTTCATTTACTGAGCTGCAGCTGTAAACACAAGCAGTGATGACTGGAGGGGAAAAGGAGAGAATAAAAAGCACTCTGAAAGGCGGTTTACTTTGATGTGGTGGCACTTCAAAGATACCCCCGTCTGTACCCTCGGCTCACGCGCGTAACTGACAGCAAGGCTTCTCCCATTTTCCTCTTACATCTATTGTCTGCTTCTCTTCAATTTAGGTTCGACAAATTTTCTCTCTTCTCAGTGTGCGTTAACATCAGAGGCTTCTATCCAATGGTGAGGTTTTTTCATTTAGTATGTCAGAGGATCAGAGTCTGAATTTTGGTCCCTACCTGCTGAGCTCGGCTGTTTTTTTTCACCACTTTTCAGAGGAATTAAAATGTCTGATATTTAAATCCTGTTCATTGAAAAGTTTTGTACTTAACATTGTACAAAACTTATGTTATTAGTCATTTAGATGACAGCTTGGTGAGGATTCAGTGTTACTTCCAACAGCACTTTTAATTTAGTTGTAGTCTTTCAATTTTAGTCAAAGTTTAGTCATCCAAAGTGTTTCAGTTGAGTCTAGTTGATGGAATTTCACAACATTTTAGTTGATTAAATCTTCTGTAGATTCAGTTCACTAAAATATGAGGAGTAAAGTGCAAGTTATTTTTCATATTTCCTTGAATTTCTGAAGTTACTTAGATAAAATTAAACATCTAATAACCCTTTATTGAATGCTAGTACAGTTTGAATGTATACGTTAACAGAAAAAAATGTAACTTTTGTGTGAAATGCAGTCACCTTTATAACGGATGCCCGATATTATTGGTTTAATATTGGTATTGGCCGACCTAGAATTTTTTTCAGATATTTACCACTAATATACCGGCCACAAATATTGGCCATATATCAGCTGGAATATCGGCAAATTATACAAATGTTCAAAACTGATGCACCTTCTCATCACTGCATGGGTACATTTAAATATCGAGGGTTTCATTTTTGCAAGAATTAAAAGCTGTTTTTCTTGCTTTACATCTGTTCATGCGATAATATGCTGTAACACTGAAAGAAACTAGTCCATTTTTATTGACCTGAAATATCGGTATCAGTATCCGTATCGGCAATAATGAATCCAAAAAATCTAGGCATATCGGATATTGGCAAAAATCCAATACTGTGCATCCCTAAACTTTATTTAGGCTGCCTGGAAGAACATCTCAGTTACAATACCAGAAAATATAATAAACGATAAACCTGCGCTACATAAATATATATATTCATAAAGAGAGCAGCTCTGATTGGATCTCTCCACAACTTATTCCGTCACCACAAAGCTAAGGCACCTGTGATTGGACGTCTCTCTTAACTCATCCAACTTTACACACAACCAAAGTAGCTGTGATTGTATATATTCATAACTTGTTTTTACTTTCTACATGACCAAATTAGGTCTGATTGGATTAAGTCTCTGTCAAATGTTTTCATCTGCTTTTTATTTGTTGATGAAAATGTCATTTTAAGTTTAGTTTTTGTCCATGTGCGCTTGTTTTTATTTGTTACTGTCTAGTTTTCGCCTGGGGAAAAAAAGTTGTTGACAAAAACTATGATGAACATCATCAGTCGCCAAAATTAACACTGCTAAAATTTGGTTTGGAGTGGTAAACCCTAATCTTGTGTGTGTTTCAACTGCTAGTTGTACCTTAAGTTAAAAGTGGGAATGTAGTGGACATGACTGCTACTTCACTGTGTGACGTCAATGCAGCGTGACCCTGTAAGAATGTCTAAGGTAGAGCGCGATGGTAAAAAAGGAGCAGCAGTGAAGGTCTTCCAGAAGTCCAGTAGTCTGTGGAGCATTGTTTCGTGAGAATGCTCTTTAGATTAACAGCAGAGAACAAATCACGCTAAATCCACAGTCTATCTCAACATGGTAAAGTATGTTTTTCGTTTTAGCTGTTGTTGCATGGGGAAGGATGACTTTCGTTACCATTCAACATACTGCATTGCTTTTCTCCACTTCTTAGGATTTGCTTGGTAATCTTGTGCCCAATTGAACTGAAGTGAACAAAACTTGGTGGGAAATGCAATGTAACCTTACACACCAGATGGACCATTTCTTTAGTCCATCTAGGATAGAGCCCATAGAAGGTGTTTGGGAATGGGCAGAACTTTTCAAAAGCATTTCCCAAACATAACTGGATGATCATTCGATCAGACAGATTCATTAAAACAAACTCCTGCTGAAACATGTCGGAAGTGAAGTAGAAAAATATAATTTCTATAGAGAAGTTTGCACTGTTTTTATTTGTTTTTTATGTGATGAAGAAATGTGGACCAGATCTGAAAGTACTGCCACAGAGGGAGCAAATCAAATGGACAGTTAGATTTGTTGTCCAGAAAAGGAGCTCCTGCATCTTTGTGCATCCACTCACCATTGTTGTTTGTGAAAAGCTTTTCTTCTTCGTACATGTGTTGTAGCAGCGCTGCCTCCCTGCAAACCAGCACCGCCATCTACTGATCCGGCATGCATACTACAGCGATTTCATATCTTTCTAGCGACTCTGTCAGAACGCTGATCGACTTTGAATATACAAAGGAAAAATCTTTGCGTTTTAAGTCACAGAGACTCCGTGTAAACATAGCCTGAAGCTGTTAGCAGCTTGTATCTCCCACCTCTCCAACCACTTTTCATAATTGTTATAGACTGTAGCTTAGCAAGATGGATCTACCAACATATGGACATTAAATCAGGCTGATCCATCTGCACTGCAAAGTTAGATGCAATCTGACTTTTTGGGGCATTGCGCCGCTTACAGCAGTTAGTAATGCAGCTAAGAACCCCCCCAGAACCTTGGGGGTTTGCATCCTGTGCCCTTAAACCTCTTTAAAATAAGCACCTATATAAAAAGTAGGGTTGACATTGCTGATGGTGAATAGTCATCAAAAATGATGAATGGGGAAAACAGACCCGTCATGTGCTCCTGAACTGACTTCCAGAATTTTTTTTTATTTACTGTAGTTAAAATCTAGAGAAATCCAGTCTGTAACATCACCACAGTGATGACAGAGCCACCATAACAGACACATCATGGTTATTTTAACATTTAAAAAAAGATGTTAAAGTAAAATATGCTTCGTAAAGTAAAAAGACTAACTTCCAATTAGCATTTTTTTTGGTTTTGTGGATGAATAGTAAATATTCCTGGATGCTTGTATACATTCCTGATGTGCATTTTTACATACACTGCATTTGTTAGGTTTTCCATTTATATTTCTTTTAAAGTTTAATTATTTAATCTTATCCTCTATTTTCACATTTACTTTTATTTTGTTGTTTTTTACCTCATTGTAAAAAACTACTCTGATTCTGAATCTCACTTAGTTGGGGAGAAAAGCTCTAAAAAGTTGACATTGCATTACTATTTAGCACCTTATGGAGGTCTGGTTTTGTTGAAGAGACACCCCATGTGGAAAAAAGATAAACAGTTGAAGTGAGCTGTCTCTTCTGGTGGTGGACTTTTTCATATTTTATGTTTAACTTAATAACTGTGTTATGGCAGCTGTATACTGTTCAATGTAGGTGCACATCAATACAAATTTAATGCACGTGAACAAATTATTCCTGCATTTCCTCCTGCATGTAGAGTGACTCACGAATGTCAAACCTCTTGATTAATAATCCATCAGCCAGCTGCAGTGCAGCTGACACGTGTGAATATGCGTGTGGCACAGAAAAATACATGCCATCCTGTAATTGCAAATGATCAAAAGCTTTTTTTCCCCGATCACAGGGACACAGTGACAACTTTCTTTTGTGGATCGCTAAAAATTCCCCATAGTGAGGCGTGAGGCCTTTGATCAGCAACGGCGCACTCCAAGAAGCGATAAATAATAGAGATGTACATTCACAGAGCGCGTAAGAGCTCTTTATTTTTCACATCTCTCTTGTCTTTACTTTTTCCCTCGGTATCTCATCAATGATGGGAGAGTACACACAGGGAGCTTTTGTATCTGCTTCACTATCCACACATATGCGCATAAATAGGTCAGATTATTGAGAAACTTCATGTCCTTTCTTCTGAGTCAACAAGTCAGAGTAGAGCACAGTCTTTAACAAATCACAATGCAGTATACTTCAATCCTTAAAAATCTGGATCTGTATTTGGATCACCACCAATACTAAATCTCTTCTTTCTTGCACTATGACCAGCATTCATGAAAATTTTATCCAATAATGTCAGTAGAGGATGTGCCATCTCCCCTCGATAAAAGACACTCCCTGGGCCAGGCATTTGCTCAGCTTTTAAATATGTTGTCTCTTTATTTAGTTGAATACAGGCGTAACAGGGTTTTCAAATCAATGTATTTGTATTTTTTTCCTATATTTAACAAAACACTACCTCATTACTCTTACTAAACAATTTGAAAGGGTATTAGGCCTGAAATCAAATATTAATGTGCTTTTAGACTGTGTCAGAGTACACCTATATTATGTACTTGCATTTAAATTTAGCTGTTAGGAGAACTGGAGGCTGGTGGTGCTTGCAATGCTAATATTAGCCACATTAGCTATGTTAGCTAGTTTTCTGTCATGTTATTCAGCCAAATTCAAGCCACGGTTTGCTGCTTTTTGGTTCACTTGCCTTGTTTTGTTCTTGTTTGGTTCAAATGACTTTAAAACCCACCACAAACCAAACTGGTTCACCTTTAGGTAAACTGAGAGATGAAACAGAATGCGTTAAGTGACAGCGACATCAGAGCCAGAACCCTTGCTGGCCCGGGAACACCATAAAATCCCCCAGGTGGAAATAGAATCAACTGTAGGTGGAAAGAAGTCTGTTGCCACCAAGCCCAAGCCCTGGATAAAGAAATGAATCGACAGATGTGTAATGGTCTGGATCCGTATTTCTAGGCTTGATGGTGTTTTGAGAGCATGGGAGGCAATGAAGGTTGCCAGAAGTGCACATCCACACAGTTCTGTGGTTTCCACGTTTAGTTTATTACAAGATAAATGTAACCTTACAAAGCCCAGTTATACCGCTACTATTTTATCATACATCAAAACAGTTTTCACGAATTCTTGCATAACCTGTGAGTCGAGCAGTGGTGGACAAAGTACTGAACTCCATTACTTGAGTGAAAGTATAGATACACCTGGTCAAATATTACTCCAATACAAGTGAAAGTTGTTAAAGTACTGGAGTACCTGCTTCAGAATATACTCAAGTATTAAAGTACATTTATGATTTAATGTCAACATTATTGTATTGTTGCCACAATAAATTTTCAAAACCTTATGCCTGAAACAACCCACTGAACCTGCTTATAGAACCTGTAGAATAACAAGCTTGTAAAACATGCTGCAAAGCCGAAAGAAATGTCTATTGAAACACGACTGAATCAGACTTTAGGTATGGCCATGGGTGCTCTGGTGTATGGTGTACATTTTAGGACATCCTCAGTCTCAGAAAAACCTCTGTCATTTCTCAGACCAAACGGCCTCAGAAAAACCTCCGTCAGATAATACAGCCTCAGGCTTTAAAATAAAAGTCATCAGACAAAATGGCCTCAAAATGAAAGCCATTAGACAAAACACTGGAAAAACGGACTCAAATAAAAAACAGCGTCAGGTCGTAACATCCAACTGAACAGTACTTTTAAGAGACCGGAAGTGAACATGACATCAGAAGTCGGTACCATAGACATTATTATATTATATATGTCCAAAATGGCATGCTAACGTACTACATACTACATACTCATGTGTATATACTGCATACTACATACTATAAGTATGATTACAAAGCCAACCGTTCACACTGTATTATACTACTAAGTTTCCCATGATGCATTTCAAACCCCCCGACAACAAAAATCAGAAGCACACCAGACTATCAAATATCTCTGTTGATTCGCCACATTTGAAAGTTCAAAGAGCATTTTAGGCGAGAAAGTCACCATGTAGAATATCAAAATGTGGTCATTTGAGCCATAAAACGCACAGATACAAATTTCATTTTGACATTTCGGACTATTCCGCTATGCCTGCCATTATGCCATTGAAGAAACTTCCAGTCAGATTCAAAACAAGAGCCCAATTTACAAACGTCTTAAAGAACTAAAAGGAGATAATAAAAGATGGTTTTATTTTGAAAACAGGAAGTGTGCTAGTGGCTGATTTTTAGCTGAATGCCGTCTCAAGACGATTTAACATTTATGATTTTACGATGATTATGATATTGTTACGACCTGAAGCTGTTTTTCATTTGAGGCTGTTTTTCCAGTGTTTGTTCTGATGGCTTTCATTTTGAGGCCGTTTTATCTGACGTTTAGCTGAGGTAGTTTAATTTGACGCGTTTGTCTGATGACTTTTATTTTGAAGCATGAGGCCGTATTATCTGAGGGAGTTTTTCCTGAGGCTGTTTGGTCTGAGAAATGACAGAGGTTTTCCTGAGACTGAGGATGTCCTAAAATGTACACCATACTGGTGTTGAATTGCCATCCGTATCTACTGTAGCCATCATTACTGCCAAGGTGATCCCTTATCTGAGCGATGTTAGCTCAACCTGTCCAATCTGAACAGCACATGCGCGAGTTACAGGTACAGCATCACCACTTGGACAAATCACATGCAGATTGCATTATAGACGAGGAATGAAAGTCAAAACGATACTTAAAAGCAACAAGACCCATCACAGAAATGTAGTTCATGTCGTAACTCAGTAATGTAGAGTTCAGAGTATGTATTCATATTTGGATAGGTATGATGTCAGGTGCTAAAATTCCAAATTTATGGAAAATGCATTTATATTTTTGCATTGGTTTTGAATTGTACTTCCAGGTGTTGTTGCAGCCCTACCATAGTTGTCAAGTCTCCTGCTTTGGCCGGGAAACTACAGTATTTTACCCCTCTTTCCCACTGTCCTCCCATATTAGTATTCTCCCATAAATCTCCTATTTTATAAAATAATAATAAAAAACATTCCTGTTCCTCTCCAAATTGAACTCTGTCAGCTACCTTGTGAGAATGGGGTGGTAATGCACCAAATGCCACCTGCAGTAGCCTGAGTGGCAGTTCTTGCAAGGTTAGTGCCAACAGTGGGAACAAAACAAGAAAAACTAAAGAGAGAAATGGACGGATGCAACAAAGGAGAAGCCATTTCTGCCAAAAAAAAAACAAAAACGAAGAAGCTGTGAAAATATGGTACAGCTAATTTACTTTCCTAAGTAAGTCAGATCTGTACTAGGGCTGAACGATTTGAGAAAATAATCTAATTGCAATATTTTTACCCAATATTGCAATTGCGATTTACTCTGCGATTGTTTTAATGTTCCTCATCTTATGTATTCTTAAACAAACATAAGCAGTAGATCGTTTTATAGTATAACAAATATGACATTAAATCAATCTAAGGATAAAAGATTTGAGAAAAAGTGGAGAAGTGAAGAACAGAAGCAAAATAGGTATGAAATTGTAAAAACTGGGTTAAAAAAAATACGAAAGCGGAAAGCGGAAAAAAAGTTAATAGGTGCAAAATAGGTATGAAATTGCAAGAAACTACATCACAATGCCAAAATGTTCAACACATTTTTGGGTTAAAAATATTGCACTGTCCGCGACTTGACAATTGCAACTAGCCATATTGCGATTTAATCTAATTTGCAGTTAATTGTTCAGCCCTAATCTGTACCTGTGATTCTGCCAAGGGGGTTATGTTATTGCCGGCGTCTCCTGTTTTGTTTGTTTGTTTGTTTCTCTGTTAGCAACATCACTCAAAAAGTTATGGACGGATTTCAATGACATTTTCAGAAAATGTTCGGATTGGGACAAGGAACAAATGATTAGAGTTTGGGAGTGATCCGGATCACCGCCAGGATACTGAATTTTTTTAAAGGTTTCTTTAACATTTCAAGATAGGACCATTGTCGACATTTGTGCATATTACTCCACCAAAAATAGTCTGGAAAAAATACAGGAAAAGTTTCCAAAAGGTTCAACAAGATATGAAAGACTGATCTGGATCCCGGCAAAATTCCGGATTCTCTGATCAAGAACAAGAAAAATGTAGATATCCTTGGAATTTTCGTCATAGCGAGGGAACAAATAAAGGCATGCAAGAAATGCCAAAATACAGCCAAGATACTGTGGAATCTGGAGTGTTCAATTCGATTTGTTGTACCTTCAAAAACTTTGGAGCTAGATGCAGAAGAAAACCGCCATGACGAAAAATGTGATTTTCGTGAATAACTACTGAACTAAAATAGATATCATTATGAATCCAGTAGCTAATGGTATGTTTTCACGGTCAAGGAATCTAAATATTTTGATGAAATAAAGGTAGGACTAATATTTCTGGTGAAAATCACAATGTGGGTGAGGATGTGGCGCTGGCGGAGGTCTACCCTTTGAGTGCTCTCCTAGTTGTAGTTAGTAAGTAGGTGATAAGGATTTATTTTAGATTACTTGATCACCTGTCTTGAAAGGTAAGGGACACTGGAGCTTGGTAGTGGGCGATGGACAATTTCCCGTATTTTATAAACCAAAACTTGACAGGTATGGTTGGGCGCCAAAGGTCAAAATTCATGGCAAATACATGTATAGTTTTTCATTGATTTAAAGTTGTATTCCAAGGTGTTGTTGCATCCCTACTTTTAGTAAGAGGAAACCTAAAATTGTGATTTCCTGAGGATTCATATTCATTACTTATCACCAAGCCAGCACAGGAGATCCTGTTTTAATAACCGCCCTCACCCCAGTGACATCTCGCTTAAAAAAGCCTCTAATTAAGGTCCACATATCAGACTTCACAGGTGGCTCTGATTCATCGCTGTCAAAGATCACGGACGAGACGGACAGAGCACCATTTCCAACAAAGCCCCACACGTCCATTACCGGGAACCCTCCGCTGTTGGCTCACCTGTCTGTTGTAGCCCCAGAGGCGAGGCGGTGCTGCTCAATGGAGATGTAAACGTCTCTCGGGCTGTCAGGCAGAGACGGCTAATTGTGCGGGAGAAACAGATGGTGTGTAAAAGCTTTGACTCTTTTTCCTTCCCTTTTGAGAAGGCGTGAAAGTGATGGGGAATTTGAGTGAGGCTGTATCAGTCAGAGGAGGATCTCTTTGGTGAACGGCCAGGTTGGGATGCTTTTGAGAGGCTGGTTTGGCTCGCCGAAGGACCCTCGTGGAATGACTTTCAAACCAATTTGAAAGCAAGGTTCGGGGACTGTTTGAGAGCAGAATCGTGTAGAGGTGTCAATTTGTCGGTCCGAGTGGAAAAAGTAAGGTGGGGACACAAGGGGAGGATAAAAAAGGGAAAAAAATTGGCATCAGGGTGATTGTGAGGTGGCACAATGACAATGAAGGCTTGTTTCTGTCTTTTTGCTAAACGCAGAGGACCACCAAAGCAGAATGCTAAGCTAATGAGCTCCCGCAGGATAGCTCCACTTTGGCTCGCAGACAGATTACTCTCCACCAACTCTCTTATTACCAGCTGGCTTAGTGCTAGCCTTAGCTTAGCTTAACTTAGCTTGCCAAATCCCACAGCAGATCATATGCTTTCAAAACCCATTTTTCTGAATTATACACAAACACATCCGTTCTCCCAGCACCCCTCTCCATTTTTAGATGTTGCATAATCTTTCAGCCTCAGTCAACACAGGACCTTATGTGCTAATTTCACTGCGTTTGTGTTGAGTTTATTTCAGCTCCTGGTATCATTTGCAAGGGGGGTAAGTAGCGCAAGCACCCAGCATGGAACTGTTGTCTTTCTAATCTAATTTTGTTTCTCTTCTCTGTTGTCTGCCAAAGTATTAATCACTCCCAGCACACCTGCCTGTGTGAACTCTGATACAAACAAATAGGCGCCAAACACACACTGAGCTGTACCTTAAAAAGATATAAAAAGAAAACAAACATTTATTATTAACCGTGCTCTGCTTCCAGAAAGAGAGACGAGCGATTGGGTGGTTATTCATTTGAGGGAGTTAATGGCTCTTAGAAAGTAAGATAAGCACGTGTTGCCTAATAAATTCAATAAGTTTTAGCTTAAAAACAACTGAACAGCCTTCATTAAAAAAAAAAGGATTATGCCACATCCACAGGCTCCAGTTGAGGACTAATGCAACTATCTTAGGGAATCAATATACTGTAGTTTTCTTTTTTAGTCAACTGTACCCCTTTTAACTCTCTTCAACAAGCTCACATTAGCCCCAAATGTACCCAGAACATGTACGTTTCTTGCCAAATAATAGACTTAAACTTTTGATTTTGACTAAATTGTGGAAGAGCTTCCCTTCCCCATCAGAAAAGCCTCCCCACTTTCCATTTTTTAAAACTCATTTTTATTCCTTGGCATTCAACCCCACATGAGACTCTCCTCCTGTTTTAGGGTTTATGGTTTGTTTTTAGGTACTTGTTTTACTGTTTTTAACTGTTTTTAAAAACAACGAAACAACTCTTTTTCGTTTTACCGGCCGTATTTTATCTTTTTTAAAAAAACTGTTTCATGTCTGCTGTGTTTGTCGTTTATTGATGTACAGCACTTTGTTTCGGTGTGGCGTATAAATAAAGATGAGTAGAGATGCATATAAACCCCTCTGTTTCAGCCCTGCCCGATACAGGCTATTTAAGTGGCCTTAGATTTTCAATGCTGTGCTCTAATGTTTACTCGGGGACAACAAACAAATACCTGGCTCAGACAGTGTCTTTTATCTTAGGGACGTGGCTTATCATTTTCAGGAACACTGGTCATGACGCAAAGAAGTGATTACATTTTAGTGGTAATCAAAATCCAGGTGCGAATCCAGGAGTTTTCAAAACTAATTTTAAGATGATAAAAAAAAGGCAGTTTCCCTAATTTTTGCTCTTAACTCAAGAAGTTTACAATGGATTTTGATGAACTTTTAAGGGAATGTTGATCATAGCACAAGCAAGAAATGGTCAAATTTTGGTGGTGATGTGAATCCAGATGCGGATCGAAGGATTTTTTTAACATTCTGAGACAGGACAGTATTCCTAATTTTTATTTACCACTCCAAAAGTTTTTGATGAATGTGATGATGTTTTTCTATTTTTTTTTTTTTTTTTTTTTACATTTGTTGGTGATAGCGCAAGAAAAAGTGGTTAGGTTTTGGTGGTGGTTGGAATCGGCATCTAGGATTTTTCTTTTTTGGATTTCTTAAGATTGAAAGACGGGGCAATTTTCCCATATTTTAGCTAATAGCTAAATAAGTTCTCAACTAATTTCGATGACATTTTCAGGGAATGTTTTTCATAACACATTACTATTTATTGTGGTTATATTATGTTGGTGATGCTAATCTAGATGCGCATCCAGGAATTAATACGTTCTTGAAGTTTGATGACATTTCAAGGGAATGTTGATCATAGTACAACAAAAGTGTTTGGATGTTGGGGAAGCAAATTTGAGTCAAGGTTTTCTTAAGTTTTCAATTAATTTTTCTGACATTTCCAGGTATTGTTGGTCATGGCACAGCTAAGAGGTTATGCAATGGAGTGTGGCCTTTCACTGGATGTGAATCGAGGAGTTTTTCAAGTAATGTGCAAGATAAGGCATTTTTGTCAGGAACTTGCTTATTAACATTGGAAATACCTTGGGGGTGGCTGGTGCTCTTCTAATTCAGAATAAATCACCCTTAGACTCTGTAAAAATAATTAAACACAGGACACAAAATTCAATGTTACATGATATACAGTATGATGGCTGATGAGCTCTCTATTACTTCCAGACAGCAGTTGTACTGTTCATCTTAATATAATGTCTAAAGTCTGAACAGACCTCATTTCAGTTTCCTGAGATGTTGTTTTTAAAGTCCCACTCACCAATCACTGTCAGAGGCATAATGTTTGTAAGTAGCCGGTTGTTCTTCAGAGAGCTTCCTTATTTAATCTTGTGGGAAATAACAGAGTGAATATCTTGTCCTTGTTGCTTGTTGAGGGAAATGTTGCTGCTGTGTTCAGACGGCAGAGAGGAGTGGTGAGGAGCATCTGGAGACAAGACGATGACTTATAGAGAGGAGCGGAGCTGAAACTCAGGGCTGCTTTCTAAGGCAGCAAATGAAGACGGATTCCACTGGGATGCCGCTATGTTTGTGTGTGTCCGGTAGAAATGGAGATGAAACTCCTTATGAACCTGTCAGTATGATGGAGTGTGTTCGCACGCCTGTGCAAACATGTAAGGTGCACACATATGAACAAGTTTGCTGTATCATGTTGAGAAATTTGGAATTGGGAATATTAATGGTGTGTTTGGGTTTGTATGTGTGTGTATTTGTTTGTCTTTTTGTGTGCGTTCACCCTTTTTCTTATTCATACTTCAAAGATAGAGGTTGAAGATTTAGCCACATTTTTCTCCACTGTGGCTGGTTAAGGAGTCGGCCGTTGTTTTCCTCAAGACTCATTTGGATTAAATTGATAAGAAGGCCATTAGCTGCCGCTTCAGCCCGTTTCCATGACTACAGGTCTCCTACAGAAGAAGCCATGGGGGCAGTAGGTATCCATCTTCATAGAAACCTTTGTTCTCTCTATGCTGTGCCTCAATTTGCAGCTCTTTTAAAGCATTAGTGATCCTTATTTTCTTTCTAAAAAGTCTCATCAAGATGTCAAATCCATGACATCTAATTAAAATAACTGCACTGACGCTTCACTTTTTGTTATGCACCCCCAACTGAGTCTTTCCCAACATCTGGACCTGCCACTCACAGCATCTCCCGGGCTTAGGTAACATCTGTACATGCCACAAGCCAGCCGATTGGCTGAGTGAACATCTGTCCGTTGTAATGTGCCGTATGATTGGCAGGTGGTACGGATGTTGAGGGGAGGCCATGGCTTGCATGTCCAAACAGCTTGTAATGCTTTAAAATGGCGGCAGTGCAATGCTTGAAAGGTCAGGGAAGCTGGTGATGAGGATGTTGTGCAAAACAGGGAATATGTATGAAGCCGGCGTGGGAGGAGGAGGTGAACCAGTGAATAACTGTTTTGTGAATGTGCCCTTGAGCAATGCAAAAGGAGCAGGTTTTACATACGAGCCCTCAGCCGCTCAGGAGTGTGGAGCGTCAGAAACTGTATGGAAATTGTAGAGTGAGCTGTGTTCGATTTAACCTTGGAGAACAATCGGTGGTGAAAATACTGAAGGTTGGGCTTGAGGCAGGAATTCTCAGGGGGCCCCTCAGACCACACCAGTGCTTTGTGATGATAAATTTTCTGACACCGGAAAAAACAGTTGGTGACACATTAATATTATCATATCCAGTCGTACAGGAGTAAAGATAACATCAAAATCATGTTTGCAGGTGTTCGGTGATTTTGATGCCTTTCTCTGACACAGGAAAGCTTGAAAACTAAATCTGTTCTCCACTGTTAAGCCTCTATCTTCTGCTTTCTATCCACTTTTCCTTTTCTAATAGTTCAGAAACTATCAAAAGAGTAGTTATACAGTGATAATGCATGTCTTGCTTTGCAGTGCATTATAGAAAGTGCTGTTGGATGGGGCCCTACAAGGGGGTTTTCCTACTGTCATTGCAAAATTTGCACATTTTGAACCATTGCTCTGGTTAAAGTTACAAGGCTATCCTGCGCTCTAAAGGACTAGACTAGGTATACTATGCATCTACCTTCCTAATAATGGAAAAGAAAACCTTTTAGCACCTTATATATCTGTTTGTACATAATCTTCTCTTACTAAGTTATTTATCTCAGCCGATGCACATTTGTAGTCCATTCTCCTCTGTAATTCTTGTCCTTGCACATTCTGTATTTTTTATTCATTTATTTTTTGTAATTGTGTTGTTTGTGTCTGCACCTATACTTTGCAATTGTTTTCATATTGCTCATGTTCATGTCACACCAATGAATGGTCATTTTTTTCTGTATCTCTTGTAGATACAGCAGCAATTAACAATAAATTTGACTTTGACCATTGCTAGTCCTCAAGGGCCTTTGAGGACAAGATGCATTGCAATGAGTCTCAAAGCTCCTATTGCCAACCACAGTCACTTTGAATATTTGAATCAAATGTCCCATATTTTATTCTCTTTAATTAAAAAAATGCTGTCCCCAGAACATATTTTTCAAGATTTTGCCTGTAATACATTTTGATTTTGGAGTTTGGCATACCTGTAGAATCTACCATTGCATCCCAGTTTTTGTACTCATCAAGGAATTATTAGATTTCAGTTGATAGTTTTGATAGTTTTGAAAATTGATTGTGAAAACACTCAAGCAGTCATCAAAATGACTTTAGAGTTAGAGTCAAAGAAAATATAGTCTCTTTAAATACTGCATTTGCAAGAATAGAGTACTGAAAACCTTCTCCCACCTCTAAATCAATGCTGGACTGATGAAAATGCTAAATTCAGAAGTCAAGCTCACAACACATTTGTGTTTGCAGTCTTCTGATTCCCAAATTCAAGAAACTGTTTGGAAGAAATTAGAGTTTTACACTGGTAATTGATAACCCTGGACTGACTATTTAAAGTTTTTTTGCCTATACATCAGCGGTGAAAGTAAGATACGATTCTTGCAGGAACTGTGCAACTCAAAATTTTACATCACCAAGGCAACCAGCCATCCAATGAAAAGAAAGCATTGAGTTTTTAGTGCGCTTGTTTGCGGAAGCAGAGTGCTGCTCACATGACAGAGACAGAAAGTATTTCACAACGCGTTAAACCTCACAATTTATTACCTGTGGATTTTTGTTTTGTTTATTTTGTGGAAATGACTACCTTTTTGTCTGCAAAAAACACACACCAGTGGACATTGGATTAACATTATGCAACAGCTCGTTCCTGCCTACTACAAGTTGCAACCTATCACAGTAAGCGAGTACCGTAGCCTACAAATGATAGCCTAGTGTTCGTCAGGTGCATTAAAACCTTGTTCAACACGTCACAGAAGGCATAGTCTGGAGATGAGTTTTATGTATTCATGGATTGTAAATTTATTTCGGTAAAATTTACTTGAAAAAAGAAAGGGCTCGCATTGTATGCATGGGTGAAAGTTGGTTTTCAAAGGCGTTCCAGTGTGTTCCAGTAGAAGAGGTCTGTATATTTCTTAACGGCACAGCGTTCCGGTGCATTACGGCTTACTTTCACCTCTGCCATAAATGCACCTAGATACTTGATTTGGGCATACTTTCAAATTTTCTGGTCCAGTTGTCATTCATGCCATACATGCACTCATGCATGTTATTTAAAGGGACTGTGAGGAGTTTCTAAGTGATTACAAAAAAGTGTCACTTTTAGATATACTGTATGCCTGATTGAAATACACACTTTAAGATGAGTTTTATAGCATCAAAATAGATTATCTATAAATGCTATTCCTTAGCCTTCCGGTCAGGTTGGACAGGGCTGGACAGAGCTGGACTGGCCTGGATACTCAACTTCGGGAACAAGACAATTAAAACTAGAGCAAATTTATATTATTTTATTATTTATATTACACATCTTAGAGCACCGGGCTGTAAGTAGCGATATATAGCCGGCTACAAAACTACAATACTGTTTTCCAAAAATTGCTTGTTGTCACACATCAAAAACTACCGCTACGTAACTAGAAAGAGATACAGTACCTGGTCGCTTTGCATCGTGTAAGTTTTTGAAAAAAGAAGTTGTAAAGCAATGCAGAGTTCTGAGGAAGGTCAGAGCTGCATTTATTAGCATCACAACGAACACACGCTATGGCTTGGGTCATGTCTTTTGGTGCGTTCCAGTTGTAGTCAGAAGTCGGAATTTCTGGGTTCCGAGTGGGAAACTGCAACTGGAACGTTCCCTGAAGTCTGAATTTCCTACTGGGAACTCGGTGAAACCTCGCCACCCCCGAGTTGACAATTGAAGATGGATGCCCCATCGTGAACAGTTATTTAGCTCCTGTAATAATCAATTTATTTGCACTTCTGACTGAGGTGTGTCGCTCTAGATCAGCTGTATACATCGTATTGTTGGACTTGTATTTACAAAAATGCTGCCATAGTGATAATCACAGTCTTCATGTGGTATTTGTGAACAACAACGCAGGGCGTGCTAACAACAGCTAACAATAGCCTGGTAGATCGGAATGTTTTTTCTGACTTCAACTGGATCGCCGATAAATCGGAGATGTCACTCCCATTTCTGAGGTTACTGGAATGCAGCATTACGACAGTCGCCGTGTGTGCTCATGGGTAGCAGAGTCTTTATGTCGCCGGTAATAGATTCTCCTCATAGCACCTTTAATGTCAAACAGTGTCAAGTATTTTGGTGTGCATATAAACCCCTCCATTTCAGTCCTGCTCAGAAAAGGCCATTTTAATGTAAATCATCATCCTAAGCTGTGGCTGACCACATGCCTGTCAAGGAATTGGCTTCAGCTTTCTAGCACTGAGCTCTAATGTTTACTCTGAAAAAACATAGCCAAACATGCCACCTCCACTGGAAATGCCTGAGGTAACATAGGCCTGTCTCAGGAAGTCTGAGAAGGGTGGCAAACCCCTAATGACATCATTAATGAAATTACTGTTCAATAGACTGTTTGAGCACACAAACTCTAAAGGGTGGAGCAAACAAGAGATGCTTTCTATTGTAGGGTCCATTTAGAAAGAAAATGGTCATGTCTCTAATACAAAGACCAGTAAAAAGTGTGCTTTCCCTACTAATTGATTTAAGAGTGTGTTCATACCAAAAATGCACTCAGTTTGGCATATTTACAAATCATGGATTTTACATAATATGGTGTGTTTGAATGGTAATGTTTACCTTACACCAAAAAACAGTGAATTACACAGTATAAGTGACAAAAATGAGTAGATAAACAAACAAAATGTAGCATCTGTGTTTTTCAATATTTCTAGGAAATATGCTTGTGTGAGACAAAATAAAAAGCCCACAATCAGCATAAAAAATGGGACAATATGCAGTTTTTCTAAGGAAATCACTATCAAGCACAGAGGCCTTCAGTACTTTCTACACAGAACCAAGCTTCAGAAAATGTACTGGATTTTAAAACTTATTTAATAAGATGCTTGCTTAATTCTGTGTGACAGAGTGTGTGCTCAAGGCTTTCAGCTCAGACGAAAAGAGCAGCTATCTTCTGATGTGTTGAACAAGTCACTATTGAATTTGAATATTTAAACAGCTTCTATTAAAACGCTGATTAATTTGAGAGCACTCCAGAAGCTGCCGATGCGTGAAAGAGGGACTGAAGATTAGAGTTGTGTGTTGGACGAGCCTGTGCACACATGTTGTCGGTGAACTGTGGACAAAAACAATTATGTGTTCTCCAAATCAGAAATAATTGCTTTCCTCCTACATCTACAGGCCCCAGCTGTGAGGGGGGCTTCTGAAGGGATTTAGAGCTCTTAGACTTCTGCCAAATTGTGAAAACTTCACACAAACTTCATTTGATTTTTAGTCCTCAGAATACTGTTTGGGTCGTCATCATGCAGTCATTAAACCTATCAGGCGTCAACAATGTGTGCTACATAAACAGTTTTCACCAGGTGTGTTTTAGAGCAGCAGATGGAAACACAGAGCCAAACTGAACAAACAACTTCATAACTCTCTGTTTAAAGTTTGTACCATAAGGCTGTTATATAGGACTTTTTACAATAAAGTTGGATGATACCCACCAAACACTAGACTGCAGTGTGATCCTCAGGTCTGGACACATTTCAGAGCACATGCTGGGTTGACGCTTCACTATTTGTAATGATTTATCAGCACTGCCACCGTGTAAACCTTCCTTCATTTGTAGGTGCTTACAAACCTGACATGCCAGATGGACATTTCCATATATCCACCATGGAAATGTTTCACAAATCCATCTGGGAAAGAGCCATTTGAAAATGTTTTCAGAGGCAGAACCTTGACAACAACAGTAGCTTGTGATTGGACAGTTGTTCGGCTTGTCACACCCATCACAGACCAATCAATATCAAGCAACGCTGCTCCTTATGACGTAGCATACGTAGCGGCTAATCAGTGACTTTTCAGACCCCTTTAGTGACTTTTTTTCAAAAAAGCGACTAGCGACAAATCTAGCGACTTTTTCTGGTGTTAGTGGAGAGTTTTCTGGTGTTTTGGAGACTGACGTGAACGTATCGTTCTGCAGTTACTGTCCTCAACGAGCAACGGGCGCTCGCTGCCGTGAGCCCCTCCCCCGTCCCAAAGCACTCACAGGCGGTGACGTCTCACAGCCTCGTGCAGCAGTCCCAGCTGCAGACAGAGCAGATAGGAGACCCTCACCCCTCCCAGTCCAGATTGCAAATGAAATGGGCATGTGAATAGCCGCTTTTGGCTTGTAGAGCGGGATCACTCTATCACTGCAAGCATTTCACTCACTGCCAGAGTGTGTCTCATTTGGTCATTTTGCCGGTCCCAAGCCTGGATAAAGGAGGAGGGTTGGTTGTAGAGCTAGCAATTCCACCCCACATAACAATCATGTGATTAAATTTGCTATTATAATATTTAACAATACAGGACAAAACGAGCATTAAAATCATTTAATGCTGTTAATGTTGAAGTTATTTTGTTTATTTGTAGTTCTAAACATATTTAGGGTGTTTTTTACTCACTTTTGTCTCTCCCATGATGTTTTTCCTCTCTCCTACAGCGTCCATTACAATTCATGCAAATTGCCGATTATGCAAAATAGGTGATGATGTCATTTAGCTACTTTTGTGACAGCCAATAGCTACTTTCCTTACTGAGGAGTTGGCAACACTGCGGCTAATGGCGAACAACAACAGATAGCTGTGAGGCTATCATCTTACCTTAAATTATACCAAGTTTCCTGGTAAACTTCTGAGGAGAGCATATTTCGAAGAGTATCACTAAGTAACCATGACGACCACAGACTAACCGGCATGTCCATTGAGGATTTTTGGTTCTCTCCCAGTTTCCCAGCAGGGATCACTGGTCAGGAGAAGAGCAAAAACATGATTTCTCATAAGAAAAGCTTCAATTGTCGATCTATTCTCCTCTTTTAAAGAAAAAAAAGAGTAAATTTGTGATAAAACAACCAGATAACTGCTATTCTTTTTAAACATGCAGTCACTTCCTGTTGTCATCTGTTGTCTGCAGCTCCCGCTTATATTCCCTGATTCGGCCATTAAGGATTTAGCCAATTGTTGGCAAGACAGACATGCAGGATTTCAGAATCAGGCAGGTCCGTCTGCACTGCAAGGCTAGGTGCTTATATGTCATAAGTTTTAAAGGCCCAAACCCTACACCCTTATCCTTAAATTCCACAACAGGCGAATGTGCCGCGAACCACTGGCATATTGTATTGCAGAGCACTTCGCTTTCACACTAGAGCATTTCCACAGCTGGTGCTCCAGGCCTGGCCTTGCTTGAGATAAGCTACAGGTATATCTTCTGCGTGACCGCCCCCAAACCTCAGTAATTCCCCAGTCGTTTAAAAGCGCCAGAAAGGAAAGTCAAATGTGTGGAGTATCCGGTACTTTCAAAATGAAATACAATGCACAAACTTCACGACTGAAAATTTTCTTACAGTTTGTCATACCTTCACAACTGCTACTGCTCCTACAGTGAAATAATGCCATTACAACAAAGAAAAATCTTCTTGGCATCGCGAAGGCCTACGGCGGGTGTTGACGCGATGTGATTTCTGCCCATTGCTCTGAATGTGAAAGTGAAGAAATTCAATGAAGGCCGGGTAAATGGCGGGAGTAACTATGACTCTCTTATGGTAGCCAATTGCCTCGTCATCTAATTAGTGACGCGCATGAATGGATGAACGAGATTCCCCCTGTCCCTACCTACTATCTAGCGCAGCAGGGTAAAAAAAGCTAATGTTAACATTGTATAATTTTTAGCTAGCTTACAATTTAGCAAGTGCTTTATTTGATTTTTCTTTTTTCATCTCTATACCTTAAACTCACGGCCAGTTTAAAATAAACTGTTAGAGTAAAACCTAGCATGTTTATTTGAGGATAAAGCATCATGAAGTAAATAAGACACACCAGACAGTACTATTTGGCTATCTTGCAGCTGTAGCTTGTTTTTTTAATACTCTTCTTACTGGTAAACTCTGATTTGGCTGGATTTACTTGAATCACAAACAAATTCATCAATTTTTATGTTACTCTCCAGAGGAATAAACACTGTGTGAGTGAAAACCCAGCTTCTGTGCTTAAAGAAATATCTACATGAAAGTTATCAGGTTAGCTGCTGCATTTAAAAAGCTTCTCTGGATTAAAGGTACCCTGATGAGTTGTTGTCAACAAAAGGAGCTATAGGTGCTCACTCCTCATAAGAAAGCTTTGTTTTGATGAGTGAGCGCTTGTTTATTTGTATTCTCCCCTCGGGAACATACACAGAAGGGTGCACATGTGCATACAGAAAGCAGAGGGTCAGGCCATACATGCTAATTTACTGAGTGACACTTTGTGGAGGGTTGAACAAAGAAAAGCTGTCTATGAGAAAGAGGCAAAAGAGGAACACATTCACAGCAGCATAACATGGGTTTCTTAACATTAAAATTGTTGTTGCCCATGTTTTATTAAGAATTTAACCCATACACTCTAATGGATGCAGTTTGCTTAGTGGATATCTTCAATACACTACCAAAAATATTTCACTACTTCTTTAACATAGGGGTTAATGGCACCAATTAAGTGTGAGAAAAAGGAGCTTGATGTCAGTTGGTTAGTTTTTTGCGCCCTATTTGTGACCTTAAGTTTAGCAATGTATCAGTTATCTATACTTCAGCTTTAAGTACAACCATTTGGATATTGTGGTTTACATTATACAAAAAGTAACATTCTGTGTAGACTTGTTAAATTAAGTGAGAAAAGAAATTTTTCTGATCCGTCTTGTCATGAACTCAGACTTTTTTTTTTTTACGACCTGAACAGTTGCCCCCTGCTGGCCATTAGTTAAATGCCGTATTTCAGGCACTGTAGTTAGTCTTTTCCAAAGGACTACTTTGTGATTGTAATTGAAGTCTGTGGCTTAATTTAAGGAAATATCCAAAAGTTGTGAAATGTAGGTATTTCTTCAGTTATCCTTCAAGAAAAGTCCTGATTATTCAGGATTCTTTCTCATTTTACAGGTCTGTGTAACTAAATTGTTTTTATTTGTTGTACAGTCTTAAATTTGATTGAAAATCAAGAAATCTATTGGAGATTAAATCTCTTTTGATCAAAGTGCCCTCACTGAGACGAACAACTGTGCAAAACAAATTTACAACAATCAGTTAAATGTAACCTTCTTCCATGAAGCTTTATGAGCCTTTAAGGAGACGAATTCAGCTGGCCACCAAACTTACATAGTGCTATATGCAGGTAATCATGGCACTACTTTCAAGGTGCTACGAGGAGAATCCGTTTCCAATGACATAAAGACTCTGCTACCCATGAGCAAGCGTGGCGACTGCCGTGCAGCTCGGACCTTCCTCAGAACTCTGCATTGCTTTGCAACTTCTTTTTCAACAACTTGCAGGATGCAAAGCGATGAGGTAATGGATCTCTTTCTCGTCACGTAGCGGTAGTTTTTGATGTGTGACAATAAGCAATTTTTGGAAAGCTTAGTATCATAGTTTTATAGCCGGCTATATATCGCTACTTACAGCCCGGTGCTCTCAGACGTGTCCGAATAATATACATTTGCTCTAGTTTTAATTGTCTTTTTCCTGAAGTTGAGTATCTAGGCCAGTCCAGTCCTGTCCGATCCGACCGCGAAGCTAAGGAATAGCATTTATAGATAACCTATTTTGATGCTACAAAACTCATCTTAAAGTGTGTATTTCGATCAGGCATATATCTAAAAGTGAGACTTCTTATTAATCACTTACTCCTCATAGCATCTTTACAGATATATATATTTATAACTTCAACTAGATTTATTTTTTCATATAAAAGACTGCTAAAGTTTTTTTTTTAAAACCCATACTTTTCTTGTGCTAAGTATCCCTGATGGTGGAGCTCCTCCATCTTTAAGGCTCCTAATCCACTCTGTTTGGTTAAAAGGTCATCTCTATGATAATTAGTCAATTCAGCGCTGCTTGGTGTCATGTTGTCAACATCTCTGCATTCATTCTACAGTCTATTCTGCAATGAGCTTGCTACCATGTGACAATGGGTTTAAACTGACGATGAAACAGTGGTAGGAGGTCACACTTGTTGGTCTATTCAGGGCATCTGGAAGAATGAGACTTTTTAGACACCTACTGGCGCCATGAGAAGGGAAAGTGGGAGAAGTTGTAAGGCTGTGGACAAGAAATACTCTGTCACATAAAAAAGACACGCACAAATCCAGCTACTACAATTTTCCCCTTCCACACAGCTGCCTGCCAACTTCCAGCTAGTTGCCAGACACAGGGAGTCCCCAGCAACTCTCTGTAACTCTCTATAACTTACATTTTTACAGTACAGCCGCATCCCATGTTGAGACAGCAGTGCCACAGCGCTCTGCCTCCATTGCTGCTGAAGAAATGAGAACAAAGAGAGTCCAGAGTTACTCAAAATCTAGAAAGAAGTGAGTACACCTTTTGGGTTTACTCAAAATTTTAATTTTTGAGTATGGAAGTATGCATTTTGGGACACACAGTTTGACAACTCGAGGTCTTCAACATGCGTCCCTCTATTTTACTCAAAGGCTACCATTTGTACTTTAAGCTCATAAGCAATGATTTTTGTGTTCAGGACAGCTGCAAAGGGCATCCTCAATCTTACTGAGCCTTAAATATACTTGACTCAACATTTTGCAGTCTGAAGGCCTCACCATAAATTCTCTACATCTCTGAACAGAAGAATAATCGCCTTGTTGCCTCTCCAAATACAACTGAGAAGAATGCATGCTGTCTTCCCATGCCAGATTAAAAAAGCAAAAAAATGACGAAGATAGGAAAGGCAAGACTTGGTGCCACTTAAACGACTCGAAACCAACCATCATCTCCTCTGCTGACCCTGCTGCTGTTGCAATCTGTTGAAAGTGCAGCGCCAGTTATCGGTTCTGCTTGTCTGTTGCTTTGAGTTTCTGCAGCGGTGTCAGCCGTCAGTCGCGGCACTCACTCATCTGATGAGGTTGCGAGGTGCCCGCCTGTCAAATAAACCATGACCGCTGCAACCTGTCATAGCCCTCCTCGCTTTTCCCCCGTTAAACGTTACGCTGCGTTGAGAACCCTGTCACTCTGAGAGGAACTCCTCCGCACACACACAGTAAAACACAAACATACAGCATCGCCCCTGCTAACAGCGGCCTGTCTGTTTTGATTGATGGGACCATCAGAGAATAGCGCTGGTCACGGAGTGTGGCTGCATGTATGTACTCAGGCTGTTAGCATCATGATGTACGAGCAATAATATTATGTTTCCACACTGAGCGTGACATGAGTCCTTTCTTTAAGGATGCGCTGGTGCTTTAAGCATCAATATGGCCGGGTGAACAAGCCAAACATAGAATCTGATCCCTCTCATGCTGCCATACTGATGCACCCTAATTATTCATGTGCCACTTTAAATATGGCTCCTCCTTGAGACTCCATGCCGCCTATTCTCAATGAAGATGTGTGGGAGTCTAAAAATAGCTTTGCGATAAATCACAAGTGTGGGGCTCATGTGTGTATGTGAGGGCTCTTGTGTCTATTACAAGCATGTAATGAAAAAGCATATTACTTGTGAGTCGAGCTGTTTTGTGATTAAGCACATGCAAGTAGGGCTGTATGCTAATTTTAGAACTGGTTTGCAGAGTAGAAGCACAGTATGAAGTGAACGATTAGGGCTTGGTGGTTCATTGTCAACATTATTATTGAAAATATCAAATTGGCCTGTATTGTATGATCAGTCAATCCTTTGAAAAATCCTGGATCAGGATTGAGATCATCACCAAAATCCCATTTTTATACGCATGAGGCTACTCCTTATTTATAAAAAGAAGAATCTTATAAAAGAAGGTCCAAAGGGTGCAGCTCAGTTAATATATCCACTTCCTAACCCTCAAAAAGTCCTTTAATAAACTTACTCATATGTTCCTGATGACAAAACAGTCACCTTCCCAATTACTGCTGTAAATATATATAAATAATTTTCCCCCTTTTAAAATGACTCAGTCTTTCAGAGCTACTTCGGCCTAAAACCAAATATTTGTTATGTTTTGTTTTTTGGAAATGCTAACATTTTTTTGTTTGTTTTCGTGTCTTGCCTCACTTCTACGTCCATTACAAGCAGATATACACCAGTCTTTGGACTACATGCATTAACAAGGAAGAGATGGGCAGAGCTAGCCTACTGTGAATTAGCTTAGCTAAAACATGAGATGTTAATGGGTAGTGTTAGCCTGCTTGTGCCTACAATCTTAAGATAAACTCTTCAGCCACTCTAAAACAGTTGTTTGTGCTTATTGTTACTCGTTTAGCTTTTCTAAAGTGTTGCGTTAAGTTATCTGTAATTAAATTATGATTAGCACTTTATATAATTTTTGAGATTTCACTTTTATGCCTGTTCAGGTGTGTCTATCTTGTCTTTTTGATTATCTCTGATGTTGTGGGATTGCTTTAGTGAAATATAACTTTATTTTATAACATCAGCCTATTTCATTCTGTGTACCATGTGTAGCCTGTGTGCTTAGTAGCACATTAAAAGGAGACCAATTTAATGATCCAACCAGAGTTTGGACCAAAGTGTGAAATCCAAAGTATAAATAGAAAACCGCTTGCGAGTTTGTGCGTGTTGTTCTCAAAGGGAATCAGAGCTGACCTGGATTTGACTCACTTAACACCCAACACAACTTATGCATAGTCAAGGCATGTTATCCATCAGAATCCGAATCAGAAATACTTTATTAATCCCTGAGAAGAAATGTGTTTGTTTCAGTTGCTCTTATACGCAGTCTATCCACTTAATGCCCTGCACCTGGCTTTGTGCTGGGAACCTATGTGGTACAAACTGGCGAACTATAGACTGATTAACCCCAAACTGCAGTGCTCCACGCCTTTTTAGGTAGTACTTCATACCATCAAAATAGGACCAAATAAAACCTGGCATTAGAAGGGAGGCAAAAAGATGCTCTGAACCTCTCTATGACCTCAGTTGTTACAGCAACACCAATGTCACCTCTCATTTTGTTCAATAAAAATTGAATATCAGGGTGGTGTGAAGAACAACTCAAACAAAATGAGATGAAATTGCAGCCTTCTCTGCCATCAGCACACAGCCCTGCAGAACCCAAACAAGGAGCTTTGTGCAGACCAACAGGCTCCTGCATTTCTGGATAATAGGGGAACTCAGGCTCACACAAAATAAGTTATAGAAGCACATATGTTGTTTTTGTTTGTTTGTTTTTTTGGTGAATCTCATGGGAAACATTAGTCTGATCTGTGTTTTTCTGCAGGAAGGGAAAAGTTTCAAGGTGAGCACAGGATTTGAAAAGGCATCAGATTGTGGGTTCAAGCAGCAAGACAATCTTCTCAAGTACTTCCTTCCATTTCTCCAATCCCTCTGTTTTGCTCTTACCTTTTGTGCAAGCATGACAAATGGACAGGCTTGTTCCCATTGTTGTGACAAAGTAATCATTAGAAAATAATAGCTTTCAAAATATTTATTGACCTTGGAAGGCACATTTACTTCCATTTGTCTGCCTTTCAAAGGATTGTGTTCTCCTTCCTTTTTGTGCCACAGCTCCTTGTTTGGTATTGATAGCTCAGGCTTTCGCAAATGGTGCCAAAGTGTTCTGATATTATTATCACACCTATCAGCTGTTAGAGCTATTGATGTATCTGTAGGATGGATTGCATTCTTGTACATACGTGGGAGAACAAGAGAGATATGCTCCTGTGTAGGTGTTCTTTATACTTGTTAAAGTTTTAATGCATGTTTGCTAAAAGGGATGTCAGACTTTGATTTGAAAAAATAGTCAGGGAGTCTGATGCGGTGCTCCAGTTGATGTCAAAGTTCATGATCATTTTTAATTACTTCCAAGCTAGGGCCAGGGTTAGCATGACCTAGCTTTCTGCCAGGTTGGACATGATGTACCAAAGCATTTCTGATATGATGTTTGCTAGCTGGCAGCATAAAATAAATCTAAAGACATTTTTAACATGTTTGTAACATCTCTAATGGTTTTTAGAGCAGTTTTAATAGTAATTTGCATAATGATGGTAGCTAACAGCTCTAATTGTTAGCTGGGATGCTAACATGCCTACATTACAGTCTATCTGTCCCTTAAGTGACCATGTCAACTGGCAGACACAAACAATATAATTATACCCTTAAAGGGTTGGTTTGGAATTTTTTAATTAGGGTTGTATGAGGTACATAGCATTAGCCTGAACACTAGCCACACAACCATCAACTCTTAGACTGTGCCAAAATACATGGGGATGAGGATGTACAATTTTAAAGACTTAGCGTCCCAGGTTCCCACAGATATCCCAAATAATCTAATATATTTATATTATTATTATTTGCTGTAATCACTTTAAATCGAGAGACTTTGGATGCCATTTTTACACCATGGCTGGACTAATATGAACTCCCATTGACGACGGAACATAGACACGGTACATCTGACAAAATGCAATGAAAAGGGCTATCAAATTTGTAATTGGTGTGGTCAGACACTGCTTATAAGGATCTACACTAAAACAGGCTGTTCTGAGCAGGGCTGAAACTGAAGGGTTTATGAGCATGCCACGCTTTAATATCCGAGTAGACTTTTAGACAAGGAACTTCAAAAAGAGATATAATATGGATCTTTGAAGTGCAAAAGATTAATAAATTGCCACCATGTTTCATCAGTTTTTTCCATCAAAAATATAAAGCACAGGGATTTGTTTGAAACTTTGATGTCAGAAATAAAAGAAGATAAGATAAGCTATCCCAATTTTTAAAGCCTGGACAAGACTGTTTCAAAAACCAATTTAAAAAGACAATTGTCTTCCTTAAGACAACTCAATATTTTATTTGGTTACTAAACATCAGTCTGTCAATAAAGTATCAAAAACACACATTTATGGTGTTTCTTTGTTCTTGTTTCTTTGTTCAGTTCTTACAGATAACAACAAAGGGACACAATTGCTTATTATGGCAATTACAAAGCTTCAAATTAAAGGGAGGAAATCATGCTTGACGAGTCCCACAACATCTGTGACAATAAAAAGACCAATAATTAAAGGCGTCTGGCTTATCTTCGCATTATTACATGATATTGCATACTTTGACTCTAAATGTCTTGCCTATTTGTCTGTTCAATGGAAAAGGACAGAACAGGAAATTGCAGCACATGGACTTACTTTTCATCCCAGCCAAGCAATTTTCTCTATGTCACGTAAAATGTAACCAGAGCTGCATTTTGACTTTTTACTCCTGAAGTCTAATGTCAGCATATCTTTCAGCTGCTTCTTTTGAAAGCCTTGTCATTGACAAGGCTGCAGGCTTACAGGGCAGGAAACTCAACCAGCAGCACCTATGGCTTCTGTCAAGGGGTTTTCTGAGGAGCTGCCGTGGGAGCCAAGCTTTCCTTAAAAAAAAAAAAAAAAAAGGTGGTCTTTTAGATCCGATTTTTTTATTGGGTATTGAAAAAAAATTGCAAACATTTTATCCTGTTAAGATGTTTGTAGTAGTAATACTAGTTTGCTTACCCCCCAAAAAATGAAGGCTTACAAATTGTATAATTGTATTTTTTTAATGGTTTGATCTTAAATGGTCCCTCTACAATAAAAAAAATCCCTCCTCTTCTTGCTTGCTCCTTCCTTCAGAAAATGTGTTCAAACAGCCTGTTCGACAATTCTCCTTTAACAATGTCACTAGGGGATATGCAGCCTCTCTAAGAGAGCCAGTTGTTTGTCCACCCACTGGAGGCTCCAGCGGGAGGAATATCTTCAAGAATGAAGCCCAATAAACATTAGAGCACAGCAGTCCTCCATGTGGTTTATACTCTTCAAAAGACAATTCAAAACAACCATCTCAGAACATCTGGGTCCAGCGTTAAGTTGTTGAAAAAGAGTAAAATATGGGACTGTTGAATGTATTCTCTGTGAATAAGAGTATCTGTTACTGACAATACTGCTGACAGTATACTAAAATGGACGGCATGTCCTCATCTGCTGTACTTCTGCTGACATATTAAACATGACATTATTTTAGGCAAAAAACGTGCAAAAAGAATTGACTAAGATTGACTTTTTTTTAAGTTTCTTGACTCAAAGTCCACTGCAATGCTGAATTTAAACATACCTGTAAGGCCTTGTTCCAGTCCTGCTCAGAACAGGCTGTTTTTGTACATTAAAATGATCTCTGTCTGACTAACAAGAAGTGGGTGCGGCTTCCAACTTTGTCCAAAAGTCTATTCTGATTCAAGGATACACTAGTTATAATTTCTAATTAACAAGACAATTACACTGGTCTATGAGATCCCAAGAAGCTATTTTTTGGTTTGTATCCAAAATGTAACTTGATATTAGTTTTCTGGTTTGTGCCTATAAACCCCTATATTTCACCCCTGCTCAGAACAGACTGTTTTAGCTTCAATCCTAAGGGCTGTGTTTGACCGCATCTTAAGTGGATGTGGCTTCAGCTGTGATCTAATGTTTACTTTGGCCACACTGACATGCCTCAGTGAAGATTGAACTAATTTAATTTTTGAGCTGAAAAGTCAAAGATTAAGGTTAATGGATCTCATGTTTTTCCCTTTTTTTGTGGCAGCAATATTATGCATTTTTTTCTTTATTTATTCAAAATGCCACTGTTTGTACAACTTTGCTTACTTTCAACAAGTTTACATTCATCTTTTTAGTCTCAAGAACCTATTTTATAGTCTCTAGCTTGTAAATTGGATTTTTGCATGCCTTTAAACCCTGCTGTTTTAGCCCTGCCCATAACAGCCTATTTTGGTGTAACTCCACATAAGCTGAGAGACCACACTTGTCCATTTCCCTGGTGATACCTGTGGTTGAAATGATACCTGGCTCGGAGATTGTCTCCTGTCAGGGGGTGATGGCAGTTCTTCTTGTGACAACATCAGGGCAAATTTTTGAAATGGACTGTTTTTGTACAAATTTCCTGAAATGTGAAACAAGCAACAAGGGTAAAGGAGGTATTTTTCTCATGTTGGGGAGGTTTGTAACCATGCCATTGGAACATTTGTGTATAAAAAGAAATTGAAAAGTACATTTTGCATAAAAGAGGACCTTTAATATTTATGTGGTTGGATCATTTTTTAAAATTGAAATTCACTTCATGGCCTTGATAGAAAATAAGTCAAGAATAGGGACTCTCAGCCACAGCAGACCTGTGGTTCAGTCTGCACAAATTCAACCGTGTGTGTCAAGCCCCAGACTCAATTTAAGTTGAGGGACCCTCCTTGACAATCAACAATCTCAGAAAAATCTCTTTGTTCCCCTGTGGACCTCAGCTTATACAACAAATTCAGCACCAAGATGGTTCTCAAAAAATACAACCAACGCAGGGCAAAAATTCAAATCAACACTCACAAGTGCAGACAAAAGTGATGTGTGTGTGCTTTTCATTGTGTGTGTTCAGCCTCGACTTCCACACAAATCTTAACACACAGACGAGCCCGCACTTTGTCAGCAGTGGGCTGGAGTCCAGCAGCGAGGCGCCCTGCAAATCGCCTGTGATTACAGCCGTTTCACAAAATCCAATGGAGGAGAGAGGAAAGAAAGAGAGGGAGGAAGAAAGAGGGGGGAGACAGAAAAAGGAAGGCAATCAATAAATCCTGAGCACAGCACTGGAGAAACTGACTTTCAAATCCATTTCTCCTCATCCATCTGTGGTTTGGGTTTTGATCGGGCAGGGCTTTGCTGCACAGATGGAGTCAAACGTACTCCTTGATGGGGAATTTTTCTGAACAATAATTCACAATGAGAAAGAAAAGAAGAATCTGATCAATGTGATTATTTGTGTCCATCCCACCATCTGTTTGCAAGATTTTAGCAGCCTTGCTAACATAAATGCTCTCTAAATAAAGTGTAGTAGAAGATATAAAACTTGTTGAAAATGTGTACACATATCAAAAAAGACATGAAATTCAAAACTGAGAATTTCTCAATTTTGAGCAAGTGCTGTCAAAAATGATGCAGCATCACAAACTTTTAAGTAATTTTTACTTTGAGATTCAGGATCAGAAACAATGTGGATGGCAAGCAAAAGAGTCACAGATAAAGAGTTCTTGTATGGAAAACTCATCTTCCCGGCTCTGTCAGATGTGTTTTTGGCAAGGCTGAGGTTATTGACATTTATTTTATGTGTGAGTTGAGTTATGCCTGATTGAGTCTCATAGAGTAACTAATTGACCAAGCACACAGTCGATACAGAGAGCCCACTCCCCTCACTGAATAGCTAATGCTTCTAAAAATATCACATCAAACATGCTGCTGCACATAACTGTTAATGCCACAGATTTGTACCTGTTTTTTTTTCTGATGCAATAACATATACATATTATGTCTTTTATGTCTAATATGTCTTTAAAGCAGCACTACGGAAGATCTCCGCTTGACCAGATAGGGAACTCAACTACTAGAGCGCGCATACTGTTGTAAGGATACAGATCTGCCGGTCGCGTGCATTTGTTTTGCAGGATGGATAGCGGCTGTTTGCAGGACGGATAGCGACGAGGTAATGTATTTATTTTTGACTAAATGACGATGTTAAAAATCGCTAAGTTCAACTTGGTTTTATTACCGTGAAGTCGCCCCCGCCCCCGTCCTGTTGAAGCGATAAAGTGAATAAAAGTAAAGACAACAACGAGCTGGTGATATCACACACTTGAAATAGGTCTAAACAAAACTACATACTGGTACGTTCTGGATTTGTTGTGCTGTACTTTTTTCCTGTCAAGTTTTTTGAGGAACTTTGTCATAAATTAGTCGCCCAACATACCTGATAGTAGTCGGACATCCCTCCTCGTCTTTTATTTCACACAGCAAGTGAACGCTGAACCGATGTTTATTCCTGTCCGAGCATTCAGCTTGTTTTTCTCTCGCTTTCTTTGTTTTGTATCCTCCGACAAAACTTTTCTCTTCCTAACGTTGTTGCCTCCGCCATGGTTAAAGCTCCGCGATTGGCTTTTGCCGAGACTTCCGTGTTGTAAACGAATCGGGAATCGGGGGAAGTGACGTATGCCGTAAAGCAGTCCAAATGTGTACTTTTTTAGTGTGGCAGGGTTCCCACCATCCACCTCGAAGTTACATAGCGCCAGTGAAAGGGATACAGACCACTCCAGACCACGACAGAGGTTTCATTCAACTCCATTGTAAAGTGGTGGACCATCACAATGAATATCGAAGGATGATATTATGTTTGAAAAGCTACATAGTGTTGGTTTAAATTTTTTGAGAATTTGTTTTTTATATTTTGCACATTAACCCTGAGACACAGTAAAAAGTAATGAAATATTATCACTCACTGTCAAGATGGTTCTCACATGTATCTTTACGGGTCAAGTCAATGGTATATTGAAAAAATCTGCAGAATATTTGATTGCCTGACACATGGTAATCACTGGGAAACTGCTCTGCTTTGAACTTTGGAGTAAACCGGGAGTTTTGTAGCTTCTTTGCTAATTTAGCTAGTATCTCAGGTGGCCGCTTCAACATGTTTGCTTTGGTAATAATATCGAGAGGAGAGGGAGAGAAAGTAAAGCATGCATTGGCCCCATCATTAGTGACCCCCTCGGAACATTTTCCTGAGAGAAAAAAATATTTTTAGTCAGAAAAGCGTTTACAGAAGATGTCCATTTCCATGATATTTGCGGTTGTGTTTGGATTTGGCATTTAAAGTCCAATTCTGTGATTTTGCTTGTGATTCCGTGATTGTGGATTTTATAGGGCCCTGCTTAAGTCAGTTCCTGTTCTTTGAGATTTATGTTTTAGTTCTTGGTCTTTCTTCCTTTTTCTTTTTTCTAAATTAATTTTGTTTTATTTTTTTTTAAAGATTTTGACATGATTGAAAGAAAGTCCATGCCATGTTGCTATCAGTCATATGACTTAAAGTCCTGCTACAACCTGGCCTCTTTGTCTGTTGGTAGGTTGATCTGAAGGTCAGTTGACATGGCTTGTGGAATATAGCAACATCCAGGGAATGGCCTTAACAATTTACAAAGCCTCTGCTGATAGTCAACTTACTCATGTCACATGGATGTATCCATTATTTCCTTCAGCCAGTGTTTAGAGTGGAAAAAAGAAACTGTGTGAGTGCTTAGGAGAATTAAAAAAATTGAAATAGAGATGACAGGTGTGAAAATGGGGACATAATACATTAACATTGGGATAGTGCGCTTGGTCAGTGATCAGGGGGTTGCAGGTTTTAGCCCAGCTCTATGCGACACACATGGCGATGTGTCCTTGAGCAAGACAGTTAACCCCAAGTTGCTCCCACTGCTGTGCCAGTGGTGTGTAAATGGGCATGAAAGGGTGTGAATGTGTTAGAGTTACTGATGGATAACTAACATATGGCCCTTTTCCACTAGCACGCTTTGGCCCTACTCTACTTGGCTCCACTCGATTTGCAGCGTGTTTCCACTAGCCTGGTACCTCCTAAAACAAGCTAGTTTTAGTACCTACTCCGCTCTGGTTCCAAGCGAGCTGAGTCAAGACTGAAAGATGACGTCACCCTCTGCTGACTACTGATTGGTCAGACAACATCATCATCAATGCGTCATGAACACGACGACCTAGCATGCTAACGGTAGCTACCGTTAGCTTACCCTCATACGTCTTTTCTTTGCAGCTCGATTGCGCTCGTCCTCGGCTTCATTCTGTTGTATAGCTTCCAAAACTCTCCTGTGCTTCTCAAGGGGTATTTTATCTTACCACCTGCAGCCTTCTTCTGCTTTCTTTTTTTACTCGGTTTGTGACAAAAAGCCACAGATTGTTGTATCGCGCTAAAATGATGTCACCGCAGAGCTGCTCAGCGACACTGCACCCCGTTGGGCAGGCGACTGGGGCTAATGGAAAAGCAGCACAAGGCGAGTCGAGTCGAGTAGAGTAGGGCTAATGGAAAAGGGACAACAGAAACTCTGAACCATCAGTGAGTGAATGTGAGAGTGAATGGGTAACTGTGACCTGCGGTGTAAAGCAGCTTTGAGTAGTCAAAGAGTATAAAAGTGCTATATAAGCTCAAGTCCATTTAGCATTTACAACATTTTTTTTCAAAGGAAGGTGAAACAGATAGAGCAGCTTAAAATGTTAAAAATGTACTTTGTATTATTTGAGAAACATGGTGCAAAAAATAAAGCAATGCTGGCAGTAGATGCATGTCAAGCATTTGATAGAATTGAGTGGAATTATCTATTGAAACTTCTTCCAAGATTTGGTTTGGGAGCAACATTTATACAGTGGGTTAAACTGTTATATACAAATCCTACAGCAGAAATTATCACCAATAATAACATCTCAAAACCCTTTAGTCTACAGCGCTCGACTAGACAGGGATGTCCACTGTCTCCGTTGTTGTTCACACTAGCTTTGGAGCCTTTGGCTGTTGCAGTGAGGATTCAGGAAGGGATATCAGGTGTTAACATTGGAGGTCTAAATCATATAATTTCATTGTTTGCAGATGATATTATCTTTTTTTTGACAGATCTTAATAATACTCTCCCTAACTTGGTAAGTTTAATTGAACAGTTTGGTGAATTCTCAGGTTATAAAATCAATAATACAAAATCTGTACTTATGTTTTTGAATGAAGAAGACAGGAAAAACCCTAATATAACTACTGAATTTACAATTACTACGCATGGTTTTAAGTATTTAGGCATTACAATTACTCCACATATAAACAAAATAGTTACTACAAATTATAACCCCCTGGTAGAAGAGGTTACAGAATTGTTAAATCGCTGGTCTAATTTACCCATATCCATGATAGGAAGAATAAATATTATAAAAATGACAATTTTGCCTAAATTTTTGTATTACTTTCAGACACTTCCCTTGCCATTGCCACCTTCCTTTTTTGATAACTTAAATAAGATGATTAGCCAATTCATCTGGAGTAATGGAAAGGCAAGACTACGTCTTAAATTATTATACCTGCCCTATGAAACGGGGGGACTGCAGATTCCAAACTTAAGATGGTACTACATGGCAGCACAGCTGACAGCAGCCTCACACTACTTTTATACAAAATCACCTCCAGCCTGGGTAAATATCGAACAACAATCTATTCCAGAATTACCAATATGCAATTATCTTTACTCTGCAGACTTACATAAGCTGAAAAAACAGACAAACAAACCTTTCTTGAAAAATACTATTATTGTATGGCACACAGCACACAAACATGTGGGAGAAACTATAAAAACCTCCCAGTTTACCCCTCTTTGGAATAATGACCAATTCATACCTGGCAGAAATGATGGAGGGTTTAAATTATGGAAAAATAAGGGCATTCAGGCAATCAAGGATCTATATATCAATGGAAAACTACTCACATTCAACGACCTATCTGAAAATATCAACTTCCAACAAAACACTTTTATAAATATTTACAGGTTAAAAAATTTTTGTCGTCCAGGTTCAAGGAAATATGTATTCCTGAGTTGTCATCTATTGAACAAATGTTAAAACAAGAAGAAAAAGGCGTACTATCTAAATACTATAATCTGATTATGATGTATGTTAAGGATTCTGCAATAGATAGACTGAATGCCTGGAGAAAGGATATACAGGAAGACATAGATGAAACAGAATGGAACAAGGCCTATTTGAAAGCACAAAAACAAACCATAAACACACGTCTTAAATTATTACAATATAAATGGTTAACAAGGATTTATCTAACCCCTGAAAAACTCCACCATATGTCAAGTTATATTCCAGATACATGTGCTAAGTGCCACGATAATAAAGGAACTCTTATTCACTGTCTTTGGGAGTGCCCAGAGATACAGAGATTCTGGAAAGATATAATTAACTGTATGTCTGAAGTATTTAAAATGAAGATTCCTTTATGTGCAAAGCTTTGTGTACTCGGAATATACCCCAAGAACTTTGTGTCTACAAAGAAACAAATTAAAGTGTTGGACTTTGGACTATTGCATGCAAGGAGAGCTATTGCATTGAATTGGAAGAGCATGGAAGGTCCTTCTGTAAAACAATGGATAAAAGAACTGTCAGAATGCATCGGATTGGAAAGATTGACTTATATAACCAAAGGGAAACTGGAGGAATTTGTACTTTTGTGGGAGCCATATATGTACATTATAGCATCTGGAAAATAGGGAGATGATATTTAAATTATCAATTTTCTATTTTTATTTTTAATATTATTTTACTGTTATAGTTTGGTCTTGTCCTTCTGTACACACAGGTATGAGAATGGATGTGTAAATGTGTGCATACATATGGGTTTATATATATGTTTGTATACTTGTATGTTTATAAGATTATATGTAGTTACGTGCTACTGAGGTACGTGTATGTGTGTACATTCCAACGTATGTATGTGGACAGGTGTTTGTACACATATATCTAGGTCATTTGGTGCAAATCTACTTTGTATGAATGTGTGAGTGTGTGGATGTTTGTATTTTGATACATGTTCTTTATAGTAAATACAATGTACAGTTCACCTTTCATTATAAAACTTGAAAACTAATAAAAATATTATTAAAAAAAAAAAAAGTACTTTGTCAATCAAGTACCTCTCTTTTTAAATGAAAGTATTGACATTTGTGACCTGTAGACCAGGACTTGGATCCAGAACTGTCAAAAAGAGCAATATAAAACTGTTAGCGGTTACAATTTCTATTCCTTCATATTCACTTTAGCTTTATTGTGGAAGCTCAAGGGCTGGTCTGGTGTAGGCTCAAATGTTGAGAAATACTGAGGCTCAGAAGTTTTTAATCAAAGACAAACCCCATTTTCATTTCAATTTACACCTCACAAAGTCATATGGAGCACAGCGGTCGCCTGAAGGAATCTCCTCGTCTCACTCTCTTCCCCTGACGCTCCCTCCCTGGTCTCTGATCTCTCAATAACTCTGACACTTTCAGACCATTTCTAGTGAAAGAGCCGTCTAATAAAAAGCCCAAATGAAGGAGGGGAAAAGCACCATCAGGTAAAGGGAAGTCCAAGCTGTCATTAATGCGAGGCGAGATTTTGTTAATCACAGCAGGACTTGTTTGACGCGACGTCTTTTATGCTGAAGCATCAGAAAGGGCAGGGGAAAAATAATAAAAGGACATCAATTTACATTTTTTGCAGAGTCTTTTCTTTTTTTTCTGCTGGGAGCACATTTTTTCCTGCCTTTGCATTCTTTTTTCTCTGACTCTTTGATGCCTCATCTGTCATTTTCAGGCCACTTTCACTCCTGGATTGTGTAAAAAAGGAGTTCAGGGACAAGTGGATGTCGCCCCTTTGGCCGAGGCTATTTGGACATATGTGAGCACGGCAATTGAACTCAATTTCAGAGCAAAACAACCAAGCTGAGGTCTCTTCCAAAAGGTGATGTAGGGTCACTTTGGCTGAAACCTGGAGCAATTTGTTTGTAGCTCAGATGCAATCGACCACAGGACAGGAACAAAATGGCTTACTGGTTTACTCATCACCCTTTTTCTGTAACAGTAATATTAAAACTGTATTAGTTGTACAGTTATGTACTACAATAGTTTTGGACCAGTGTTTGGTCAGCATAAAGCAGAATCGGGGGAGCCATGTTTTCCTCTTACTAAACTCCAATAAAGAGACATTCATGAAGACTCACTATGTTTTCATCAGCTGCTCAACAATGACATTTAGGAATCTAGTTGACTGAAAGTCACCATTTGACACAGTAACTAATTAAATCTAATCCTGATGCTGTGTTTTATCCAATGGTCACCAGTCTGAGCTGATCTGATGTTTCTATTGATGGATAATATATTAGATCTACAGTCTTTATTGCCCCCCCCCCCCCCCACCCACACACACACACACACACAAACATGATAAAGAAGTTGAGTGTCCTAGTGTGCCTTGACTTTCCTCCGACTAAACATATTGTGTAGAGTCCAATAAGTTGACAATAACGTGCAGCTGCAGAACACAAGTGGACAAGTGCCTGAGCATAGGATTTAACATTAGGGTTTAACATTGAGTTTATCTCAGATTGTACTGTGTTGTTCAACACAGCTGAGACAGGGAAAGAGAGCCTGAGTGTAAAGGCTGCAATATAATAGATAGGATGTGCCAGGAGCTGGGCATTCTTTCAAAATAAAATATAACTTTGTCTCAGTTAGTTAAAAGGTGATGAAATTAATAATTAGTATTTATCTACACCCTGGCAATGGCTTGGCATGAATATAACTTTGTTTTCTTTTTATTTTTATAACTTACTAGCTTGTGAAGTATGAAGGATGCCAGTAAAAAACAATATGGTCACAAGTTTAACTGTGACAGCGGAAGAGTGTTGTAAGTTCTCTGTTCATGCATTTACATTTTGTAGTACAACTTTTACTTTGGAAGTGTTGTCAAACATTTGATAAATACAGTATATTAATCTTTTGATCAGGCAGAGTGAAAGTAAACCAAGATTCAGATCATGAAAAGGTAAGCTTGCTAGCATCCCACAAAGCTAAGTGTGACCAGTGGACGTGGCATTGTTTACTAACATGGAGGGAAAAGCAGACTTTGTTGTAAGGGCCTACATATAGCCTTTTGATAGATGTGTGTAGTCCTGCTTTAACTAGTGTAAACACAAAAAATCAAAGGAAAAAAGCAGCAAAGTATATTTTTTTCTTCTGAATCAGAACAAATCAACCCAGCTGTGGGTGTAAAATCTCCCTTTATCTCCTTTTGCTTTTTGCTGTGTGCACTGTCACAGATTTAACAGGCTTCTCATGGGCTGATGTCCACTTCCTCGCCACATTTCCCGCTTCCCCTCTTTCATTTCTCTGCTTCCAGTCAGGAGATTGATATGTGTGTGGCGGTTAAAGGCTCAGCCAGAACTGCGCGCTTCCTTTATTCTTGGTGTGTAGGCGCGCGTTTCCTGGAGCGAGTATGCCCTGAGGCTGGGTGGGGCTGATCCGTCTGTAACTAGGTATTGATCTGACACACATGTTAATGCGCACACAGCGAGAGCCAGGCTTCTGCTGAGGGGATGCCGGCTGACCTGAGATCAGATCAGACACAGATTTAGCCTCCTTCTTAGATGAACATGCCTTTGATTTCCTCGGTGTGCGTCCGTTGTGATGTGTGTGGGAGTTAAAGGACCGCGAGGTATAAAGCTGGCCGGTGGCTCTGTGTCCCACACGGGTGGATATGAAGGTGTGTGTGGGCAAACACTCCAACAAAATACACACAGTGAACAAATATCAAAGCTCTGACCTTTCTACACCAAAAAAAGGTAGCCTGTAGCCTACAGCCATATTGGACGGACATCCAGGCTATTTGGATATTGACTCAACAGTCAATAAATCATGAAATAGGATGAATTATTATAATAACATCTCTGTTAAAGAGATAAATCAATTAAAGTTTGTGACATTTTATCACAGGTACACAAAGGTGAAACAGGAAGGTAGAATCTATCTGACATTTTGGAGTACGAACCCCAAATCCACTGAAGTTGGGATGTTGTGTAAAACACACAAAACAAAAGACAATGACCTACAAATCCTTTCAACCTTAACTAAATTGAATAAACTACAATGACAAGATATTTATAATAATAATAATAACTTTATTTATATAGCACTTTATAAACAGAAGTTTACAAAGTGCTTTAACAGACAGAACAAAGTCAGAAAAAAGGCAGAATAACTTCAACAATCAGCTCACCAGAGACCACAAGAGTCAGAGGGAAAAGCACAGAGGGTCGTGTTAACTAAAGCAACAAAATGAAAGAAAATAGAATAAACTGGTAGGATTGAAACAGCTGGAATAATGCATAATGACAAGGAGATAGATAATAGATTTAGAGATACATAGATTAATTTAAGACTGTTGAAGGTTGACGACATCACATCAGGAAGATTGAAAAGAGGGCAGGTAAAAGAGAAAAAACAAAAATAATAATAATAAATACTACTAATAAATAAATCAATACATAAAATAAAGTGAAATAAAATAATGATAATAAAACTGAGTATGTCAAAACAAGAAAAGAAAGTAAAAACAGGAATAAAACAATGAGAAACTGTGAGAAGGATAAGATCAGTAGAATTTAAAATTAAGTTAAAAGAGTAAAAGAAAAAAAAATCATGTAGAAGCAAGTCTAAAAAAGTGGGTTTTAAGATGTGATTTAAGCGATGACTCTGATTCAGCCTGATCTCTTTAAAGTTCAAACTGATCATCCTGAAGCTGGGACTGGGCAACAAAAGAAAGTTTAGGAATACTCAAAAGCACCTGTTGTTGACAGGTTGATTTCATCAAAACATTCAAAGATGCTGGAGAAAATCCATATTAATACTTATATGGTTTTCCCCATATACGTACATGATGTAATTAGAGTTTGGAGGTCAAAGTCAAGGTTACTGAGCCTTTAACACTGAACATTCAAACTGCTCTTCCTTAACTTTTGTGCAAGCGTTTAGTCAAAGTTGAGGAATAAGTAATAATTTTTTGTATCCAGAGTTATGTAATGTTAAGGTACCTTGGCCTGCAAATGCATCTTTGTGTCACTTTGTCTTTATCACCAAATAACAGATTTTGATCAAATTCAGCACTAATGTGTGCTTCAATGTGAGATAGCAGCATTTGAATTTGAAGGCCATGGGATAAAGCTCAAAGTCACTTGGTGGCCGTTTTTTGCCTTTGGGGTGCAGAATTTCCTGAAAATGTTAAGAGATTTTCATCAAACTTTGCTCTCTGGTTTGCTTTTACTTAGGAATATTCTGATTAGATTTTTAAAGGCCATGGTTTCAACTAGCCTTGCAGAGCGATTCTGAAATCATGCATCTCCGTCTTGCCAGCCTCCACTGTCCAACGGTTTCACTCGGCTAAATGCTTAACAGCCCAATCAGGGAAGAGAGGCGGGAGCAGCGGGCGTGACTACAACAGGAAGTGACTTAACGGGAAATGAAGTCACTTCCTGTTGTACAAATAATGGAGGCTAATGTCAGTTAGCCATCATGATTACTCACTTATACTTGGCAAAATATGCTCTCCTCATAAGTTTACTTAGTAGGGAAGTGTTAATGGTACATCCGTGTGGTATAATTTAATGTGAAACGATAGTGTCAAGATAGTTTTTTTTTTTTTTTTCCCCTTGTCTGCATTATCTTTACAGCTGAGCACTGTGTCCGGTGGCAGCGTTGGAAAGACTAATGCATTTTTTTTTCTAGCAGTGAGAGATATGTGAATATGATTCACTGCTATAGTGACCATCACCAGCCCTCCCTGTAGGCTACTCCATCATATAAAACTTTATTTAACCCCTGATGGGAGCTGAAGGGGAGGGCCGTGCCACACCACAGTGTGAAAGAAGGGGAAATAGTGACAGACAAGACAGGACAAGACAAGACAACTGGGAGAAGAACAAACAGGTTTTGTAGCTGGTTTAAGATAGTAGTTCAAGTGCTGTGCTGATGAGTATGTGGTGTGTTAGTCTCAAGATAGTTAAGCTAGCAACTAGCGGCCATGGCCATTAGCCATAGCAGCTAACGACTAACTACGGCAAACAACAGTTGGCCGTTAGCTGTAACAGCTAACAACAGTTAGCTGCTAACAACAGCCGCTACAGCTAGCAGCCATTTACTGTTTGCCCTTGTCAACCATCAGCTGTAGCAGCTAATGGCTAACCATTAGCAGCTACTTTTGGCCACTACACATGCTACATCATAGCAGCGCTGCTTGATATGGATTGGTCCGCGATGAGTGTTTTGAGCCAAAAGATCGTCCAATCACAAGCTGCTGTTGTATTTGAAGGCTCTGCCCCTGAAAACATTCTTGCAGGGCTCCTCCCCGGATGGATTAGTGAAACATTTTCAATATGGAACTGTCCATCTGGCATGTCAGGTTAGGTTTCAAGGTCAAGGGCCTCTGGTTCACAATCGCAGGATTACTTTCAAGCATTTTATTCCAACTTGATCTGACTTGGTTTGGAGTCAGGTTTATAGGAATCACATTCCTTGTGTAAGCAGAGCCCGCCTTCATCATCTGATTGGCCTGTGATGAATGTGACTGACATAGCTATCGTCCAATCACCTGCTGGATATGCTTTTGAAAAGTTATGCCCATCTCCAACCACTTGATATGGGCTCTTTCCCAGATAGACTGATGAAATATACTGAGAAGTGTCAGGTTATGTCCTTTCTGGCATGATAATGAGCTAATTACATACTTAGGGTAAAAAGTCAGCAGCCAAGTAAGTCACTATATTAATTTGACTCCCTGTATTGCCTACCTTTCAGATATGTAAAATAGCTTTGAGGTAGTTCTAGTTTGACTTATTTGGACTGTATGGGGTCTTGGAGTTCAGTTACTTTGTCATTTACTGATTGGACTGAAAATTGGATTAAGGCTGAATTTTCTGTGGCATCAGAAGGACCCTGTTACTGACCAACAGGTGACAAAACTGAGACTATGTTGTCTTATGGTGTAGTTTGAATGAGTCTAGTTCATTTTAATTTGTGACTCCTGCTTGTTTTCGTCCATGAAATATATACAAGAAAGCTAAATACAAGTGAGGATTTATAAAGAATATATTCAAGAGGCCAACTGTTTGGTCATGATAACAAACCAACAGACAAAAAAAGTGAAGACAAATTGTGAAAATATTCCCTTTAAACCTCAGGGGTCTTGTTTGTTCCCATATTCTACCGCCTAATTGTGTTTCCTCCCCTCTTTCCTGCATATATTTTAGCTGCTTTCTTTGTACATTTCCTCCTCATTTCTTCCTTTCCTTAGGCTTGTCTTGACCTTGGACCACACTCCTTACTGCACACTTTCCACTCCACTTGCTAAGCTATCATAAACAATCCTCAACTGCTAATTATGCGCTGACAACGGCGCACCATAAATCAGAGGCCGGCTAATGAATTCCCACAGATTCTGTGTGTGTCCGCAGAAGAAATGGAGAAAGCAGCCTTGCTTGTGCTCCGAGACGCCTTCTGTATTTTACATTTATTGTGCTCAGCCTCACATGGAGAATGGTGGGGAACAGATGAGCAATCGCTGCGCAGTGTGTAGTGATTTCTGTGTTGAACTGAGGAGGAGAACGAGGAGCATGTGTGCAGGGAGCTACAGTCCATGAAATAAAGATCATTAAACAATGAGCGCATTTAATTTGGATTGCTACTCTTACAAGGAGTGTTAAATATTTAATGTTGAGCAACATAATTTAAACACATCTCACTGAACATGTACTTCAGCTAAAACATCAGGATTAACACAGACTGCACAAAGTACAACAACAGCAGTGACACAAGTTTCATTAAGTCGTTAAATTAAAGTCGCTTAATCACATTTCCTGTTCGGCTTTAAAGTTTAAAGACGGAAATGAGGCAAGTATAAAAATGTGAACACAAATGTGTTTTGTTGGTAGTTGAGCAGGACTGTATCATCTCAGGGCCTCTTTATGGTAGTCATAAAAGGCAAAACACAACAACAAATAAAAAAGCAATCAAACACACCAACATATACGAAACAAAAACAACAATTTAAAACACAACAAATCAAAATATTACAAATACAAATAAAAGAACTACAAGCACTAAAAATGACAGATAAAACTGCCTACAAATGAGAAAACAACAACAAAAATAAACAAACAAAAGAGCACAACTTTAATTTAGAAACACAATGACAAATTAAGAACAACATAACCAAAACTTCAAGTAATAACTACCCAAATAAAAACTGCAAAATTTAAAGCAAAACAACAGATGAAAAGGAAAAACACAACCACGAATAAGAAAATTCAACAGAAGACAGCAAAACACAACAACAAACAGAAAAACACAACCACAAAGTGGAACAAAAATGAGAAACACAAATACAAAACAAAACAATGGAACAACAAAAGACACACCATCAAATAAGAAAACAACAAATAAACAACAATTTATCAATACAACAACATGTAAGAAAACACGACAACAAATCAAAACCATGCAGGTAAGGACAAGGACAAATCAAAGCTCAACAGTAAATTTAAGAAACAAACATCTGATCAAAATTCAAGATCAATAAGAAAACACAAAAACAAACATTATAACAAATTCAATAACACAACAATGCAAAAGTTAACAAATCAAAATATTACAAATACAAATAAAAGAACTACAAGTACTAAAAAAAAACCAGAAAAAAATTGCCTACAAATAAGAAAACCACAACAAAAATAAACAAACAAAAGAGCACAACTTAAATTGTGAAACATATCAAATCAGAAACACAATGGCAAATTAAGAACAAGATAACAAAAACTTCAAGTAACAACTGCCCTAATAAAAAGCTACAAAATTTAAAGCAAAACAACAGATGAAAAGGACAACAAAGAAGAAAACACAACCACAAATAAGAAAATTCAACAAAAGACAGAAAAACACAGCAACAAAAAAAACACAACCAAAAAGTAGAAAAAAAAATGCAAAACACAAATACAAAACAAAACAAACAAAAGACACACCATTAAATAAGAAAGGTCAAAACCATTTTAAAAAGACAACAAATACACAACAATTCATCAATACAACAACATGTAAGAAAACACAACAACAAATCAAAACCATGCAGGTAAGGACAAGGACAAATCAAAGCACAACAGTAAATTTCAGAAACAAACATCTGATCAAAATTCAAGATCAATGAGAAAACACAAAAACAAAACAAATCAATGAAATGGTTAACAAATAGAATGAAGCAACAAAAAAGAAGAAAACTCAAAAATTAAATAAAAATACAACAAATATGAAAAAACAAGTACACTCAAACATAATTTTACAAATAGGAAAACACACCAACAAATCCAAATGCACAACATGTTAAAAAAACACAAATCAGAAAACAAAACAGATCACACATTGAAACCGAAAAAAATCAACAAACAAAAACACAGGGACAAATCAATACTTTGCATCAAAAACAGAATTAACAGCAGCAAATAATAACACAACCTGCCTGATTCTTAAATTTTTGATGAATATCACTCCTTAAAATGTCAGCCTGTCACATGGTTGTATCCCAGAGGAAACAGAAACCAAGCTCCACATATACTCCCCCTGCTTCCCGGTGGCTTGGCGGTTTGGTCTGATGCATATTTCAACATATAATGGGGTAGATGGGTATTGTGTATCTATGCTAATGGCACAAGAGCCATAAAAATAGAGCCGCTGAATGCAAAGGAGGTCTAATGTGATGGTTTATTCAGATTACATATGAGTGCAAACACAGGGGCCACACACTGAGCCGCTGTAACATGCAACTGGCCTCTTTTTATTCTTCCTGCCTTCAAGATCTACGATAGGAGACGATAAGAGCTGCTGTAGTATTTTTTTCCTCTGTGTGTTCGACGACGGCATTCATCAAATCCACACCAGAGCTATGTTGCGAGTCAATGCGAGCGCTGCTGCATGTTGAAAAGCAGCCGTCTGGATCGGATGCAACAATTGCTTCGAGGGTGAGCATCCCTGTCTGGTACAAATACGCTACAATGCGGTGACATTTCGGTAAATGTCACTGAGCGGGGATGTGTTTTTTTTTTAAGACGCCAGGCTTTCAAACGCCGGCCACTTACATTTAAAACATGTAAAAGCGCTCCTAAATGAAGCTCTTTTGCTCAAGATTTTACCCACTTCTCGCTCTGACTGCTTTCATCCCTCTCAAATCACCGTCCTTCCTCGGCGCTCCGACCAACAACCCCTTCTCTTCGTCCCTCCCTCGCCTCTCTCCTGCAGCTCTTTACATGAGTGAAGAGGCCCGCTGAGATAAAACACAATGTCAGAGCATGCCTCGGCTCTCTCCGCTGAGTGGGAAAATTGACTGGGATTGTCTGTGGCAGTCCCCGTTCGCAGCAGTCTGTGGCCCGCGATGCTTAAAGTGCTGCGCTAATTAGTTTTCTCTCCATCCCTACCTCCACCAATCTCCCTCTCCAATAATCTCCCTCTTTTTTCCCTTTGTGCTGCCTTGCTTCTTCGCCATGCCCCATCTATTATGTAACGTTGTGTGGAAAGCGCCGATGCACCTTCTCAGGGGTTTTCTGTGCGTGGCTTCCCATGTCACACGAGCGAATGTCTCTTTCTATATTTGACTAAGCAGCACATGAAGGCAGCTGTGGGGGCAGAGGCCAGCGCAGCAGAAAGACACGACGAGATAGCACATGACAGGGCGCGGGACTTGTTGGAAGGGGACTTAATGCTGAAGCAAGTGGGATTCTGCTGTTCGCTGTCTCGTTATGTTCTCAGTTGGTAGAGATGCGCGCTGGTTGAGTAAAAACAAAAATATTGGAAAACGAAAACATAATCTATCAAAGTACTTTATTATTACACCATGCTCGGACCAGGCCTTCAGAACTGCCTCAGTTCTTCTTTATGGAAAGCCATTTGGGCATAAAATTGATATTGTGAGATCAACTGTACTTCAGCCCGACTGATACTCAAATTTGGAGTACAGGTACTCAATTTTGGTGAGATAATGTGTCACTAGAACTCCTAGTGACACATTTTGAGTTTACCACAAGTACTTGTACGCAAAACTTTGTTTTACGAGTAAAGATTTTTGGTGCACTAGTGCCTAAGCAGACCTTACTTTACTAGTAAAACAAAATCGCTTGTGGCCCGCGATGCTAAAGTGCTGCGCTAATTAGTTGTAGCGCAGCACTTAAAGCAATTTTGTGTTTCTAGTACGAGTAAAACTTTGAGGGTTTCACTAGTAACATTTTTAAGTCTACTAATGACTAAAAATTGTTGATACTAGAACGAGTAGTTCTCAATACATCTTACTAGTAGTGCTAGTGGACTGTTTTTACTCTACTAATAGTACTAGTAAAGCCGAATGGTTCAATAGTAGTAATAGTACACCTAATGCAAATGAAGTAGGAGAGATTATTTCCAAATCAAGCATCCTTATTGGTTGCAATATTCTCTAAAGCCAATGGAAAGCCTGAAATTGCTTTGCCCCTCCCCCTTATTAGCGTATAAGGCTTTCTAGTGGTATAAGTGAACATTTTTAAGTCTACTAGTAGTACGAGTAGACCCAAAACAGTCTACTAGTAGTTCTAGTGACCTTTTCTTGATCTACTAGCACACCCACGGGGTGTGTTCAGCGCACTTTGCAAGTTTCCAGCAGTGCGCAGAGAGGCACATCCACGCCCCTGTCCCTGCCCCTCCGCGCAAGTGCCAGAGAGGGAGGAGAAAACACAGCCGAGTGTTGTCTTCACCAATCAAATGAACGCCTCCCCTTGCCTTTAATTGCGCTGTGGGCAGAGCGCAGCCACTGATTGGTCTGAATGATCCCTGCCACCGCAAAATGTGTGGGAAAGACACGGTGGCGGAGACAGTCAGAGCAGCTGTCACCGTTACAGCAACTGAGAGAGCGGAGGGGCTATCGGGGCGAGCATGGGAGGCCACAACGTGTGTCACGTGTGGGCCAGCTCCCGGGACAGATGTAATCTGTTCCTTTGTCACTAATAGGAGTCCAAAATTAAGTGACAGACATTTAAACACAGCAGCAGGCTAATCCACCTGCACTCCTGGTCTGTCATCACCAAGTAGCAGAACCGTTGGTGATATATTGTAAACTCTCCTCGTATCTCCTCATCCTCCTTGCAATAATGTAGCCTCTTCCATCTTTTTAGATCACATCCAGAATAAAGATTAAAACAGAGAAATATGGGCAATCACAGGTAAATCCTTAAGACACAGAGTGACATACATTTATTTTCTTTTTTTCTCTTTTTTTTTCTCCTTCTTTTCTTTGAATTTTATGAAATGAGAGAAGCCAGTTATATACACCGTATCGGATGTTAAGGCTGTTTATTGTTGACTTGTAAGATGTGCATAAAACTTCCAGCTTTCGGCAGGTTAAGTTTCCATTATGACAAACGGCTTTAATCCGACATCAGATGTGATGGGACGATGACATAGATACAAATGTATATGCTGGTTCAGACTGTTACATTAAATAATGATTGCTGTGATTGTTTATTGCATTAAAATGTGCCTGACACTCTGAAAACCTACCTCTGAGGCTTTGTTAACGCGTGCGCACATGTGCGTCTGTCACCAAATTACAGCTGCGAAGTGTGAGCTTCGCCTGCGCCAAGAATTGACCAGGTTGGAGCTGGCGAGCTTTAAGCGCACTTTCTGCACAGTTTTCTGGCATGAAATTGTCACTGCACCAACCTGAATCTGTCGGCATCTCCCCCTGGTGCAGCGTCACACTCATCTCAGCGCAGATGGTCTACCAAATTGTCAAATTGGCTGGCATGGCGGTGCGGCAGACGAAATTAACACTTAGCGGGGTGCGCCAGGGCTCTGCTCGCACTGCACCACGAAATTAGGGGCTTTTAATTACACTAGCTGGTGCACAAAATTGAGAACATGTCCTCCAAATTTTCAAAGCATTAACATTGCTGTATGTTTTTAAAGTAAAAAAACATGTGAAATAAAGATACAATATTTGGTTAGAACACCTGTATTAAAGAAAAAAACAAAAAGAATTTGCACTGCAGTTTTCAGGACTTGTGCTTGTTGCATCTGTCAGTACTTATCCAATAATGGAGGATTATTGGTATGATTGACTCTACTCTGTGGAAGCACTTTTGGCTCCACAGTATGATGGCAAAATAAAGACCAGGCTGTGTTGATAATTCGCAAAGCAACTGGTTTACTCAAGCACATTTGTTGACCTTCAATCCAAGGTGTTGGAGAAGTGATCAGTCCTGTGCATCTATGTTCTCCTTGTGGAAACACCTGCCAGAGATGGAAAAAAACAGCCATCATCAAAAAGATTACAGGATTCAAATGTAGAACATGCAGCCCACAGGTGTGGCCTTGTAAGAGAAAAATAGTAAAATCATTATTTTCTGGCCTTGTATCTGTGTCACAGCTGGGCTGGTGGTAGTGAGGATGTTTAAATATCTTCTGTTAAATGTTGTCATCACACAATCTTAATACACAGTGATAACAAAACATGACATGCTAAACTGTGTGCATGTGAAATTAAAAGTAGTAACTATGCACATCTATTAAAGAGTCTTGCCTGCATAGATTTTCCATCTATCACACTTAGTGCTCAAACACATTTAAATGCAAGTGCAGTGTTTTGGATCAATATAAGCATAATGCCTCTGAGCTCATTATGAGGCTGTAATGTACTTACAGTTCAATACCTCATGGAGTGGACTGTCAGACACTGCTGCTGCTTATGAAGAGAAAACGCCTTAATTAAGATAACCTGGTAGCATACTTAAATGCTTCAAAAATAATTTTAAAACCAGTGTCACCATGGTTGTATTGCAAACAGAGTCTTTAATAAGTATTTATGCAGATTTTAGAAGCTCAAAAGATCTTAAGCTTTATAAAATCAGGTTTTATTTTCTTAAATACTCCCAATTTATTGGATAGGCAGAATTTGTTCTACAAAACCAAATTAAACTCATACATACATAATCCTGTTTCAAGCTGTGTGACTTGAAACAAAAACAGATGCACAGTTTTTGAATTTTTTTTCATTCTCATCATTGATGAAAGAAGACTCGCTGTGATGCAAAAAAAAAATTAAATCAATCGCTCATCTTTTTCATCAAGTTAAACATGACTTAAAGGAACAAAAATATTCATGGCTGAAGTTTCAAGTTTCCTTATCAACGTGCTAACTATGCCAGTAAGCTCAGGAGCAATGGTGTCTGTCAGTATGTGACAGACAGCAGGTTCAGAAGTTTCTGAATGCTACCAGCTAAAAAAGCTATGTTAGCTGAGAATGTGAAACCTGTTTGCCTAAAGTTCAGAGAGAATGTGAATTAACAACCAAACAAGGTACAAGCCACTTTTAATGTTTTACCAACCCAACAGGCTAAGGAAATAAAATGTTTAAAGCTTAGAAGTTGTTGGTTGCTTGCTAGTGTAGTAACCATGCAAAAGAACAAAAGTGTCTGATTCCAAAGCTAGGTCGTTGTTTGCTAACATAACTGACAAAGCACAAATCTTGGGAAGTATTTCATAGGCTGTGAGGCTTCAAAAGATGCAAATTACTAGAAAGTACCTGCTTACTAGCTGACAATACTAATTAATCTGAATGACAAAGTGGGTCTCAAGAGAAACATGTGAAATAGCCCTGCACCAAACACGTATAACTTACTTTAGTACATAGCGTAGTTAGCCTGCTAGCCACAGAACTAACTTGCTGTAAAACCCTTAGCTGGTAGCTTTTGTTAAACATGATAACTCTATAGCTGTAATAATTTTTTTCAGCAAAAATTCAGAGAAGCAAGTTAACTGCTGCGAAAAAGCTCTGTAACAGTCAAGGTCAGGTTGTTTTTTCTTGCTAGCTACCATTACTGAGCATGACAAGATGAAAATTAATGGCTGATGTGAAAATACTAGGCGAAGTAACTGTTGTGGCATGTTTGAGACTCAGTTTATGATTACATAAAAACTAAGAAAAATATAGTTAAAAAAAAACTAACAAAGTAAATATTTTTATTGTTTAAAAGTTAGTTAATTGCTAGCAGACTGACCAAGAAAACAAATAAATTCAAGAGTCATATCTTCATGTGATGTAACTCAGACCCTCTCTAACATTATAAGGAAAGCTAGCAACATCGGGAACTATAAGGACTTTGAAATAGCTTATTACGCATGGGTGTAAAAACCAAGTTAAAGGTCTTAGGGACATACATCAAGACATCTTAAAATGTACTCCTGTTAATGTTTGTCACCATGCAAACAGTCTTCATTAAATATTATTTAAAGACCTTATTTTTTTCAAGGACATACCATAGGTAACAATTTATACGGGTAAAAAGACTTTTGTTCCATAGCCTTGGCTGGCAGGCATGTTTTAGGTGAGCTAACACATGGGGTCTCGTTGTGGTCTGGAGTAGGCTACTGTTCTATTATAACGCAAAGAGGAGATACAGAGGAGATAAAATCAAAAACTTCTGTTGAAGTGGGCTAAGAGGGTAAACTTTATTTAGATGTTGGGAGTAGCTTGCCAGCATACTGACTAAGTGAAACTGACAAACAAATGTAGTGTTTGCTAATGTTTCAAACACAGCTAATGTGCTTGGCAGGAGCTGCTTGTTAGTGAACTAAGTTATGAGCTTAAAATGTTTAAAAACGTTATTCAAGCATAATTAGAAGAAAAAAAAAGCGCAAGGGACCAAGTTCAGGAAAATAAGTGCTGTGTATGCTGGCTAGCGGTGTTTTCAGTGAGCTTGCTAGCTACAGATGCTATCTCTCCAGCTCTCAGCTTGTTACCCCAGCGTGTAGCTTGTAATAAAAGATGAATGGTGCGCTAATGTAATACACAAAGGTGGTACGAATAATTTAACAAACTTCTCTATTCAAAAACATCAACTAAGTGATAGAATACAAAAAACTGAAAGCTACACCCTGGTGTGCAGTTTTTACAAAATTACCTTTAAAAGCAACAACTCCAAAACGAGTTTGAGAGAAAATAAAGTCATTTAATTCAATTATTGATTACAAACACAGCCAGTCATGTAGGGACAAAACGGGCAATACTGCAATTACCCATTTAACCCCTCAACACATGCCGCTCTGTCCTCTGAAAGCATTTCCTGCCTGTAATCACACCCAAACCTCCAAAGACCAAGCTGACACATTTTCCTAACACTCCCCTCCTTTTTTCCGTTTTGCTGGGCACACACACACATTCGCTGCTGCGTCAAAGCACTCTGCGTGAACAGGCAGATTGCTGGGAGAGCTAATGAATTGTGCTGTCAGGGAAGTAACAGATTTATTTACATGTAGAAACGGATATCTCTTTCAGCCAATCCCACAGGGCTGAGCTGGATTTCTCAACAGAGCTGCTAATGGACTCGGCACTGAAAGAAGAGGTTAAAAAACAACAAATAAGGAGAAATATCCAGAAAACAGCATGGGGTAGGAGAGCGTGCCGTTACGCCACGGCCCTGGAAATTGGAGGGAAAATAAAATAGCCAGGGGGTGTGGGGGAGTAAGTTGAAGGGTATTAGCTGAAAATCCACTTTAAGAGGTGTTTGGACTGCAGGGACACACACAGTTATTCACACACAGCCTTGAAGGCAGGTAGAGGGATAACATATCTGGATTATCTGACCCTTTCCACGGTGCTGAAGCAAAAAAAAAAAGTATAAATATTAGATTCACTGCTCAGATAATTTTATTTGTTTGGCTTTTCAGAATCATCTGTAAAAGTGTTCTTTGTTGGATATCAGTGTGTTTTGTCATGGTGCTTAACTGACCCGTATGTGCAAAAAAACTACAACAGATAAGTCTCATACCGCATCATCTTGCATGAAACCATTCCTTTGGTTTATTGTAACATTTTCTTTATCTATAAAGTGAGCAGCAACCATATGACTTTATACGATGAAAGTGCAACCCCAAATGTTGTGTATTCTAACACAGATACACAGTAATGCAGAAAGTACAGTTGGTATCATTTTTACCAAGTTTCCCTCCTCACTTCGTCATAAAAATGTATTTTTAAAATGTTTTAATACAGTTAAATAAGCTAACTCAGAGTCCTGCTCTGAGTTAAAAGATAGCAAGTGACCAGCAGAGGTGGGAAGTGCTACTTGTTGGCTGTGGGTCTGTACTTCACAACTATCACCAAAGACTGGGAGCTCAACTGCTGTACCTGTAGCCTAATGCTGCGTTCACACTGCAAGCGACCCAGCTACCAAAATCGCGTCGGCCACTGACGTAGCGTCGCGTGTCCATAAATACCTCATTTTGGTCAACGCTGCCATCGGCTGTCACTCAGTGACGTCACGTCCGCTCGAGAGTCACCGCGATCACATCATATATCATATAATAGGATGTATAAGCAGACATTATTCCAGGTGTATCCTTTTTATTAACTTATCAAACCCAAAACACTGCAGCTGATGCCCTGCAGCAGTATTATCTGTGAGTTTCCGGCGGTCCGTCAAGGCGGAACTAATGTCCTCACTGACTCATGTTTCCCACCTGGACATAAATTGTTCCTCTGTAGTCCGGATGAAAAACTGTCTGTCACGGGCACCGTCACAAATGCACACACCGCTGATTGGCTGTTGCTGCACAGCCACGCACGACATCTTCTGAGAAGATCAACTTTTTTTACTTTGACATTGCGCGACAAGCTATGTGGTAGTGTGACAAGTGGCTGTTGCGTCGCGGGAGGGTTAGCCCTGCCCCATCGTGGCTGTACATTGACTTTGCATGGAGAGTGATCGCCGAGGTAGTACAAGTAGCATGCGGTGTGAATGCAGCATAAGAGTGCAAACCCTAACCCAGGAAGACACAAATGGTACAAAAAGTGCTGCACAGAAACTGCATGTTGTGGATTTTGTTGAATATATCAGAAATAAAAACATAGGTAGACAGTTAGTATCTCATGTTCAACTAAAAAAAGATAACACATAGCACATTAGGGCCAAAAAGTGATCACATCAGAGAAGTGTCAAAATCATCAAATTCTTTTTTGTACTGGATGTGTTGACATTTTTAGATATGTTGCCGCAAAGTTTAACTGTTAAGGTATACACAATTAGAAAAGGAAAACTTTTTTTAATTTAACATGCTAGCTTTTTTGGCCATTTTTGTAGCATTTATTTTTAAGTCCACCAAGGAGATTATGTAATTGCCTATGTCTGTTTATTTATTAATTTTTTTGTTTGTCTGAATTCGCCATGATGAAAAATGTGATTTTCATAAATAACTACTGAACTTCAATAGATATCATTATGAATCCAGTTGCGAATGGTATGTTTTCATGGTCAAGGAGCCTAAATATTTAGATTAAATAAAGGTAGGACTAATATTTATGGTGAAAATCACTGTATGGGTGAGGACTGTGGTGCTGGCGGAGGTCTGCGCTCCCCGAGTGCTTTCCTAGTTTTTGTATGAGGTCAGCATAAAAAAATGTCATAGTTAGCTCTTTGTCGCTCCAAAATGGACACATCTGTAAACAGAAGCTAACCAAGAGTCCCAGGTTCTCAGGTGGACCCGAAATTTTGTTTCCCCTGGTCAGCACCAGATTTTGCTTGTCGGCCGCACTTTACAAAAAAGTGAACTACAGTTTGTTTGTTATGGAACTAACAGGTAAGCAAGCCAGAGTTTTCCTTGTAAAGGAGGACAATGCCAACCAACCCAAACAAAGAACAAAAACCCATGTGAACCACAAAGCAGTAAATTTTCACTTGATTTTGGACAAATATTACAGCAGTAAGCAGGCTGGCATATCATTCATGTGTGGCTAAAGTGTGGCTAAAGTCAGCATCGCCACCACCGCCAGCCTCCAGTTCTCTTAACAGGTTAATGTCAACAACTTTGGATATGGGTGCTTTTTTGCTAGCAACAAAAGGCTTTTTCTGCACTTTTCTGTTTGACATTTAGCCTGAACTATTTTTTTATCAGACGTAATGCTGAAATAAGATATCTTTCAACATGTATAAAACATTTAAGGGAAGAAACCTTGGCTTATAAGCATCGTCTCCAGTCGGCCGTGTAGGCATGTCATGAAGGCTTATATCTTGCGAACAAATCTTGCACACAAACACACACTAACACACAAGCCAACCAGCGCAGAGAAAAGGGAAGAAACCCAGATACTACGAGATAGGAAGAGCAGGTAAAAATGAAACATCAGCCAGAGGAGGGATTATCTGTTTTTCATCTCTCTCCCTGGAAATCTCAATCCATCTTTTGAGGTGTTTCTTACATCCTGTCTCTCCCTCTTCCTGTGGTTCTCTATCACGAGGATTTCAGGTGTTTCTGTGCCTGTGAAAATGAAAGAAGCAGGCACAGCTGTGAGTCATGTTTGATGGTATTTTTGTTATCTTTTTGGTATGTGATGCTGCAGTGTATTTGCAGTTATTTAAATCTCACAAAGGTGCAGCTAAATGCTAATCAGAGAGTGTTGGGGCGTGGTGTAAATTTAAACCCTCATGCTACTGTGTAACAGTGTTGGAGAGGGCAGGAAAGGACAAGCCTCGGGCGCTGTGTGCAGTATGTTGGTGTGTGTTCGTGGATGTTATCAGTCATGTCGGCTGGCGGCCACACATGAGGTCATTAGGCCCTTTAGCAAGGCAGACTTCATCCCTCCTGTCTGCCTCTGTTAATAAATCTTGGCGGATGCTCTCATTTTATGGTCAGATGTGTGTGCGTGCATGTGCGGGGCTTTGTGTATCGGCTGTGTTGATGCATGAGTAAACATCTGTATATATGTGCGGGGAATCCCTCCCTGTACTGTATGAATCATGTGCGCGAGGAGAGGGCATTGTCTGGTTGCGTTTCGGAGAAGCGGCCTGTGGGGAATCTCTGCAGCCATTTCTGTCTCGCCGGGGTGATTTGTGTTTGTGTGTAAATCAGCGTGGAGTCTTGCATTGTTTGCAAAAGGCATAAAACACTCAGTAGGCATCTATGGTGGGACAGAATTAGCATGGATTATTTATTGTTAAGCGTTAGCCTGAACGCATTGGTGGTGTTAGCAAAAACACACACGTCTTCACACTTAAATGCTTTCATTATGGGACCCAATGAGAGCTAAGATTTTAATTACACGACAGATTCTTTGACATCCACTCTGTTTGTTGTAATGAGAGCTCTGCTCAGATGGAAGCCCTTTATGCTAAAAGGGCTTTAGTCTATAATCAGCACAGAGTGAGATCTGTAAAGCACACACCTCAAAACAAAAGACACGGTAAGAATGGACAGAAAAAAAACCTTGCAATGAATGACCCCAAAAGATTATGGACCCTACCAATCTGTTTGCAGAAAGGGTTTGATCAAACTTGGGTTGCTTACATCCAAATTTCAAACATACTTGTTTGACTTTTCACTTTGTTTGAAATTTGGTTTGTCTTCACACTGCACATTCAGATGGACAAAGCCTGTCAAATGTTGTGTAAACTAGCCTCCCACCACTGGGTGGGGCTGTAGCTGTTGTCTTTGCTCTTTCCATCCGGCTCATTGTTGCTCTATGAAGTTGAAATACAGAACCAACTAACCTAACCTAAAAGCAATTTGGAAGTATAAATTATAAAATAAAGATAAAGTTACATTCAAGCTAAATTTGTTTGCACTTGTTTATTGACAAGAGTGATGTTCAAACTTACTCTGCAAATATTTGTAGACGCTAACCTGTAAAAGAGGACCTAAGGCTGTCCGCGCTAGCAATGCTAGCATAGGCCACACTTTAAATTAGATTATCTATTGTGATATCCAGCTAAATTCAAGCTCATTTTTGATTAGCTTGCCTTGTTTAGTTGTGTGTGGTTTGGATTGCTATCACACCCAGCTTAAACCGAACCCTGTTTTGCTAGGAAGAAAACCGAAACCCCGTTTCTTTCTTTTCTTAGTCAACACCAGTTTGTGTGAGCTTTCGAGCAAGTGTGAAACAATAGGCAGCTGCCACTTGATGGGACTGTAGCTGTGGTCTTTGTGACTGCTATGCGGCAAGAAATACACAGCCTTCTTTGTGGAATAACTTTTCGCTGTCAGCACAAGTATTACATACACTTACATAAAAAAATCAAACAGCATTGTTTTTGCCATTGTCTTTCATTGACAAGATTACACGTCATCCAATTTACATGCTTAACAAAATACAAATACCGTACCGTACCGTCTTCTTCCGCTGATCCGTGGTCGGGTCGCGGGGGCAGCAGCCTAAGCAGGGAGCCCAGACTTCCCCCTCCCCGGCCACCTCGTCCAGCTTTTCCCGGGGGATCCCGAGGCGTTCCCAGGCTAGCCGAGAGACATAGTCTCTCCAGCGTGTCCTGGGTCTACCCCGGGGCCGCCTTCCGGTGGGACGTGCCCGGAATACCTCACCAGGGAGGCGTCCAGGAGGCATCCTGACCAGATGCCCGAGCCACCTCATCTGGCTCCTCTCAACACGTAAGAGCAGTGGCTCTACTCCGAGCTTCTCCCGAATGACTGAACTTCTCACCCTATCTCTAAGGGAGAGCCCAGCCACCCTGCAGAGGAAGCCCATTTCGGCTGCTTGTACAAGTACAAAATACAAATTAATACAGAAAAATCTGAAATACAATATAAATACCCTTACCCAAAAATAAAAATCCTCTATGTAAGTGAATAAATAGTAATAATAATAAATTATAAATACAACAATGGACATCAAACAATTTAGATAAACCATATTTTTGGCACACCAACTTCACATATGCTACATTAATGCTTATTTGGTGGTATCATTTGTAGTAGTATTAATTGGGCATTGCATTACGTTTAAATCAATATTAACATTTCCATTTTAAGAGTTTATATAATTATATTGAAGGGGATTTTTTTCAGATTTTTGGCGCCCCCTGGAGTTAAAGGCTCTTTGGCATTTGCCTATTTAGCTTAATGGGCTAGCTTGTTCCGCCCTTAAGGGCAGAAGTGCTTTCGTTGCAATCATACTGTTGAGCAACCCTACTTCCAAAAACCCTGAATTATGCCTTTTAAAATTTTATTGAATACCTGACTGTTATTTAGACAAAACATGGGCATTTCATCAAAAGAAAATATTGAAGTTGATTGCTCATATGAAATTCAGCCCATAACTCCTAAAAAAGATGTCTCCTCCTTTTAACAAGAGTACGGCGATGTTAGATTTCCATATTAATAGAATTTTAATAAAGACTTAAAACAGATTAAAAAGGAAAGTTGTGTGTTTGCATTAAAATCAGCAGCTTACCATCAAAAAACAGCGTGAAAAAGTGTGCCTGATGGCGTTTTGCAGCCTGACTTGCAGCCGTTTCAGTGAATTAGAGATGAAAAAGCCCCTCAATAAGGACTAAGTGCTGTATCTTACAAAGCTGTCAGGCTAAATGAATGAACTCCAATGACTCGGCAGCAGCGTTGGGAGGAGACGGTGGGAGGAAGAAACGAAGGGGGGGCAGGATGGAGGGAGTGCTGATAAGACAAGGGAGAGAAAGAGAAAGAAAGAGAGCTATAGTAAGCAGAAAAAATGGAGTCTGAAAGCACAGCTACATCTTTTATAATATGTCACCTTGTCTCTTTTCACTCTCTTTGCTCTCACGTTTGAGCTTTCATCTCTCCCATCTTCACACCTTCCACTTGGCTCATTGCTTCTATCAGGGCGTTATTTTGCTCTCATTTGCACTCCATAACTTTCCCTATGGAGTGTCGGTGTGCTGTTTTGTTCTTCTTGAAAGCATGTCAGCATTTTCTGTTTCTTCTTCCGAGCTCTATTTCTTTCAAGAAAGTCCAGACATCTAGGAATCAATAGTTTTTAGATGTGAAAACAGAAAGAAATGAGGATAACGGAGAGATTAAGAGGTTGAAATGTCTTGTTTTCATCTATTTATTTCTTCAAAGCAGAAGCAACTGCAGTAAACACTAATTAAAAAGTGTTTTTTCGTTCCAACAAATGCTGTAAAGAACAAATGTAAAGCTTTTCCTGTTGTCCTGTCATTTCACCAAGGTTGTGTTCCAGGGATGGGATGAAATATCGCTTGGCAACATATCGCGATACAGTACGTGACAAAACGCATCGAGTTTGAAAAAAATGGATGGCAAAATAAAGACGTCACATCCAGTAATAGCACATGTGACCAGAAGTGACAACAACAAACATTAGTGCCAACTATCTTGCCTCCAAAAAGCTGAATGATGGAGTCGAATGAGGTCGAAACTGAGGACGTTCCGCCTGGATACAAGTCATTTGTCTGGCAGTATTTTGGTTATCTCATTAAAAAAGACGAAGACGGCGAAAACGAGCCTACCGCTTGTTAGCATACACTCTCTCTAACCTCTCTAGGGTTAGAGAGAGTGTTATTGTTTGTGTTTGGCCTGTTAGGCCTTGTGTTTAGGCCTTGTGTTTTCCTGTGTGCAACTCAAACAAAAACAAATAAGTTGTATTTACACGGTGATATTTTTACTTTTTTGATATTGTATCGTGACGTATCGTATCGTCACTCGGGCATATCGAAGTGCAGCGTATCGTGAGTTTAAGTATATTACCCCATCTCTATTACACACTAGTAATATTTTCTTTTTTTGATATTGTTATAGTGGCGTGTCGTATCGTGGATCCAGTGATCGAAGGTGGGGTATCCTGAGTTTCAACTCAACTGTCCCATCTCTATTGCTGTCTGACCGATCTTAACTTCCAGCTAGTTACCAGCCAACTTCCGTCTACGAGGACTTTCCCCCACCTCCCTGTGTTGTGCTCAAGTTGAGCTAAAGGATCTGTTGTAGCCTACATTTGTTCCATGGCTGATAGAGTAGCTGCAAAATCAGCAGATAGCAATGTTGACACCACAAATTTACGTAGGTACGGCCTCAAGTCTACATTTTAAAATTGTCAGGGTGGGCGGATCCCATTTTGTTATGCATTGGAAATATTAGGGTTGCTTCCAAGTCAACCTTACTGTAGTAACCATAGTTGCTTACTATTAGCTTTATACTCTCGCCGATTACATTTAAGCTCGTAAAAAGTTGGTAAAGGGAACCAGCAACTTGCTAACTTCCACTTTGGCCTATGAAAATATGTCACCCCTGCAACACTCTATTGTTTTATGTTTACATTGTAGTACTCCGACGCAAAAGGCATATGTCACACCATCAGAGCCAGCATTATTATAACGATGAGTTACGCTCTGTGTTTTGGGATGGAAGCTAGCTGGCTAAGCTACCTACAAAACAAATTTAAGAGAGGAGATCAAATGTTTCCTGAACAATTACTTAGATGGTCATGTTTATCAATGTTTGATGCACCTTCTGATATAAAAAAAAAACAAACTCTACCTCAAGAAGAAAGTCTTGTGGTGCTCACCTACAGATGGAGCCACTTCCCCAGTTTTTTCAGCAGAGTCATTTCTAGTCTGTGACAGGAAAATACTAGATTTGCCCAGCCTCGTGGCCAATGAGACCCTCTGTAATGACACGATAATCATGAAACACTCACCACTTATAATTTTGAGAAATTTTCATTAATATGGAAAATGCTGCTAGAACAAAAACAAACCAAACAATAAAAATGTATTTAGACTCCCAGTGGTTGGAAGTTGGCTGATGACTGGCTGGAACTCTGTTGGTATTTGACTGGGAGGGGAACATTCAAGCTGCTGCATCTGTATGAAGTTTGATTTATAAAAACAAATCAGAAATGGTTGCAGGTTGGTCCCTGGCCATTTTTGTTGTCCTTGTTAGTCATTAGTTAGCAACTATTGCTTTTAACACACAACAACGGCAACAACGGTTTTAAATTTTAGATGTTTATCTGGAACGGGTTTCTAAATTTCATATACTTTTTTGGCTTGATAATTAGGAAGTGTTAAATTCTAACTCACTCCCACAATTTTGGACTTATTCCTAAACAACTCTATACAGAGGAAATATATAAAGTTGTTTTTTATTATTGAATTGGAACAATGCAACCAACTGTTATTCTGGGTCTGGTATTACTGCAAGTGTCATGCAATATGGAACATCTCACAACAACATCTAACAGGAAATATTTCTTTCTTTTCATGTTGATTCATGGATATTTCTTCTTATGACCAAATTGAAAAAAAAATATTATGCTTTACTGTAAACAAAGGTTTGCATTGTAACATAACAGGTATGGCACAGCAGTTGCGTTTGCATACTGGTAGCAAAAAAGGATTAAATACCCTCACCAGCCAATTTATCATTTACACATGTTTAAAGGCTTGTAACTCAAAAACCTTACCAGTCAATCATATGGCTGCAACTTAACACATGTAGCTATGGTCTACAGCATGGTCTGGCATTAAAATGGTGATTTTTGTGACTTTTAACTTGTTGTTTCCAGATGCATCTCAGAGTTTTTTCCAAGTTGCTGATCTTCTGGGATTTTCACACACAGCCATCTCCAGGGTTTACAGAGAATGGTCCAAAAAAAGAGAAAATAGCAACTCTATTTAAGCTGTTTTTTGCCTTTACTCACTGACTGTGGAATAGCCTCTTTCATTCGCCGCTTTGTCAAGACAGAGAATCATCCCACTGTGGCTTGGGAATGAGTTACTTATTTCATAGCAGGAAAACGTTAAAAACTTCTTTGGATTAACATTTTATTTCTGTGTGGCTCAGACCCTCAGTCCCCTGACAGAGACACACAGAGGTGAAAAAAACTTTAACGCCAAATGAGACTGTAATCCTTGACGCATGGAGCGGGAAGGCGAGAAATACATTAATGCTTGGGGGGAAAAATGTCGTCTAACTCCGGCGGCTGGCATGGTGGCTCATTAACTGTGTGCACTGAGTGTGTTAGAGGGAGATTTTTCCCTGGATCACACATTTTAATTGGATTTTAAGTAAAGTTTCCAACAGCCTGTGCTCATGTTTGAAATAAATATTTACACATAGCTTAATGATGACTTGTTTAAAGGCCGCTCATAAAAACATATACGCAAGTGTGAAAAGCTGCATCTCGTCTCTCTCTGTCTGATTATTTGTTGCGTGGATGGTGGTTCAGTTGAGGGTCCAGAGAGAGGACTTAATGAGTGTTAGTTTATATTCATGCTATTTAAGATCCAAGGATGCTTTGTTCTGAATTTGGGCTGCATTTGCTTCCTTTTAGCCAACAGCCGCTGACAGTGGAGCAAATTCAACACCATGAGCAGGAGCAGCTAAAGAGTGCAGTGGCTCTGTTAGAAGTCCAACATCGGTTCTTTTTTCCTTGTCCTCATAATTGTCTGTGGTCTCTTCATGTCAATGACAAGAAAGTTGCTGATGTTGACGCGCTGTTGCGGTGCTTCGACTGCTAATTTTGGCCTGTTTTTTTTAGCCCCCTTCAATACCATTATAGTTTCTACTAATAACTTCAGAATTATCTGCCTTTTAAAGGAACATTCCAACAATTTCGTTGTTTTCGTGTCTTACCTCACTCCCGAGTCCATGACAAGCAGATAGACACCATTCTTTTACCTGTGTGTCCAGTCCAGAATAGACAGTCAAAGCTGGCAGCTTAGCTCAAACACTGGGAGTATATGGATAGTGTTAGCCTGCCTCTGCCAACAGTCATCTGATAAACTCTTCACCAACTCCAAATCTTTTGGTGTGTTTGTTGCGACGCATTTTTTACCCCTTTCCGTTACGTTTTCTTTTATTATCTTCATATTATCTTCCTCTACTCCTTAACAGAGACTTTGTTTTGTTTATCTACTTTCGAGATATGTGACTTTGGTGAACAAGTCTTTTGAACAGTTTTTTTTTAAGAATCTGGTCATAACAGATGACAGTGCCCCTTACATCTCCTCAGCTACCAAACAAACTTCCAAATATGTTTCAATCAGGACTTAAACCAGCCTCCCGCCTCAGCCAAATGGTGCATTCCAGTTGTGGTCGGAAGTCAGAATTTCTGAGTTCCAAGGAGGAAACTGCCTTTTGGAGGAACACTCCAGCAAATTGGAATGACCTAGAGGGGCGTTCCAGTTAAAATTTCCTACTTGTAACTCAGAAATTTCAACTAGAACGCCCCCCAAGGTTGGAATTTTCTACTGGGAACTCCCGAGTTCCTTACCACTGCAGAGTTGACAATCGAAGATGGATGCCCTCAGTGTAAACAGTTATTAAGCTCCTGTAATAATCTATTTATTAGTACTTCTGACTGGTGTGTGTCACACTAAATCAGCTGTATACATGCTCACTTATATTTATATAAATGCTACAATAGTGATATTTACATCCTTAATGTGGTATTTATGAACTAAGTGCTAACAAAAGCTAACAACAGCTTATAATAGCCTGGTAGATCGGCATGTGTTTTTCCGACTATGTAACTGGAACGCTGATGAATCAGAGATAACATCACTCCCAATTCCCTCTTACCAGTTCCGAGGTTAATGGCATGCAACATAAGCCCTTACAGACTGAGCTACACTGCCACCAACACCACCACCACACAGCACAAAATGTCAACTAAATTTAAATTCAGATGTTTTAAGGTTGGACAAAACTAGCTACTTCTCTTGCAACTCATATTCTGTGCAGGGAAACCATAACTATACAGTAGCCTAAAGCTGAGCTGGTCACCTTTTTAACAGCTTTTTTCACATATTTTAATGTAGAATATTTTTCCTATTGTGTTATGGTCTACTGCTTTGAAGGTCCAATGCTCTGGTGTGTTTTGACTGTTTACATCATGTATTAGTTGTCTAGTTAGAAAGGATTTAACTTATGTTGAACGGAAGAAAACAACATTTTTGTTGCTGTTGAGGATCGAATGCAACTCTTTCTCCCTCCCCTTTGGAAACGCTAAGATCTGAGGTGTTGGGGAGGCTACAGGAGGCTGTGATAATGATCTCTGCTCTGATTTGTTGACCAAATGGTGTCTGATGGGAAGGGGGAGAAAGGGATAAAGGCTGTAAAGTGGACTTTCAAAACAGTTATGGCATTTGCCTGTGATGCCGAAAACACACATGTAGGTGGAGACTGGATAGCTGTAACATCATAAACCCAAGGAAGTAAAAACAGAGCATTTTAAGGGGCATTTTCTTGAAAGAGACGGAGAATTCCTCTTTGAACTGAGAGTTTAGTAAGAGATAGCATGGTCCTCTGCTCCCCCAAGCCCATTCAAGCAATATAAAAGAAAGAAAGTTAATCTTGCAGGATATGGGAACTTAAATATAAGCAGTAGACCATAAAAAACAACTCTACTGCTTATATTGAGTAGCTTACATTTTTAATGATGTACTTTTAGTCTGCTTTGCATTGTTTTTGCTGTTTGTTTTGTGATTGTTCTGCCACATTAGACCTTTAATTGTCCCCTGGTGCTAATAAAGGCTTAGATTTGAGACTAGAAATGAATCAATTTGTGTAAAAGTGGCCTAATTTGGGGTCTAGCCACATGATTGTGCAACATTTATAGCTAGGGAAGTTGTGTATCTAGTTGCTCTGAAGGTGATTTCTTTAAATGCAATGTAATGGTCTAAGTGCTCCTTTTTATTTATAATAGAAACAACAACATTAGTACTAATTTGAACCTTTTTACAGGCAGGGTTTCAGTTTAAAACTTGTTATAAGAAACCCCGGTTCACCTTAATTTTGACGACCATTCTCTTGGCAAGTCTCCCTCTTAATGACACAGCGCACTTGTATTTAACAGAATCTCGGGGATTGGATAATCACCTGTAATGACCCACACCTGTGTGCCATTCAGCACAGCTGCTGCTCATCAGCATTCTCTCAGCTAGAAACAAAAGCCGTGAGGACAGGTAAAGGTGAGCATCTGTGAGGCCAGGATTGTTCCAGCTTGTACACTTCTCAGCAAAGTTGTCCCTAGAGGATAAGCAAACACGGCCAAGGTGACTGTGGTGTAACAACATGTCCCCTTATTCCAACCACCGAGTTTGGATGTTGTTCTAAATTACTTTTTGATAACAGGACTGTATTACACTCTAAATCATCCCTCCTTGCGCCTGAGAGCGAGCATTTCGAGTTTTTATATGCTCTTTAGCATGTTACGTGTCTCTTCCATGTGATAGAATACTCTTGTATGCACAAAAGTAAAGTCTGCAGCCCCTAGACTCTCCAATCCCCCCTGCGAACAGCACCAGTAGCTTCCTGAAATAACTGATCCTCCTTCCCCCCTGTAGAGACCTACCACTGTGACATCAATATTTCAAGCCTTTTGACTCAGGGCAGCAAATCCAGTTCAGAATGCAAAACAGCTGGAAATGAGCAGACCAGTTTCAGCAGAGAGAATAGACTGAGCGCATATGGGGAAGGGGCCTTAAAGTGACAGGAGCACTAGATGGTGTTAGACAGAATGAGAAGAGAGGTGGATCAGGGGTACTTAGAGATAATTTGGCAGTTTTTTAAACAGTAGTGTTTGCAAACATACTCTACCAGTTATCAAAATAAGGAGTTTAAACCACAGTAAAGGGAAAATATGACTGTTTTAAAGCGCTATTCCCAAATAGGGATGGGAATCGAAAAATAATCTCAGTTAAGAATTGATAACAACTACCTCATAGAAGCAATATCATTAGTCTTTCTGCATATCAATTCCCTTATCAGTTCATTCCACTTTGTTCTGCATACTTTGGAAATCCAGGATTTCACACTTTATTTAGAAGCTGACTAGATGAACAAATAATTCAACAAATAATAATTTTTCACTAGGAATATCAGCAGGAATTGATAAAGAAATGGATTCAAGAATCATTAAAGAATTGTTGACAAGCAGAAGCATTAATGGGATTTGTATTAACAAAATTGAATCAATTTCTATCTCTTGACCCAGATATATCCAGAGTATGTGTTTACAGTTTCAGAAACTTAACTAATTTTTTGTTTGTTACATGCCCATAAACCCCTCTGTTTCAGCCTTGCTCAGAACAGGCTGTTTTAGTGTAAATCCTTGTGAACAGGGTCTGACCACACCTCTTTTAGGAGATGGGCGTGGCTTAAGCTTTCTTGCTTGAGTTTCTTCCAGTAGAGCTGTAAACAAAGCTAACACCTGGACAATGAAAAATCCCAGACTTTGAGTACGCTTTCAGTCAAGCTAACCAATGTGCTCCTAACTTCCACTTGGCCTACAAAAATCAGTTATTCCTGCACCAGTCTTTACCATTCACATTATGACTCTGGCTGACGTGGCTCCTGTAGTGGCTAATGAGATTTTGGTGATGGTCGGTGCCACTCTGGAGTATAATGCTGGTGGTGCTGTTGTTACAATGTAAAACAGTTCATACATTAGCTTACTAGCATGGATTTAAACAGTGTACCAACCCGAAATAGACAAGGATGTACATCTAATTTCCAATAACAGAGCTAGCAAAATTAAACAAGCCAAATAGATACCATTGTGTGCTCAATGTACCAGTAAGCCAAACTAAAGTAAATATTTTACTCCAATGTATATCAAACACAACCAGAAGCAAAAATAGCAAAAATACCATGAATTGAATTGAATCTGGACTGGTTATAAAATATCTGGATGATTTCTTTTGCTGTAAGCGCCTGACAAATGGCCTTTCACTGAAACCAAAATGCAGCGCACACAGACCACACATCATGTTAGATTTACAATAAGCACACCTAAGAAGATAAATGGAGACAGTGATGCATGCTGCACAATGGAACAACTCGACCCTCCCTCCTGTTCCCTCTGCTCAGAAACACTCTGAATCACAAACAGCATGTCTGAAACAGATGTTCAAACTTTCAGTGAGGCTCACAGAACAACTTCAGTTTCTCAGTGAGGAGCAAAATGAAAAATGCTGACTCATGTTTCATTTTTTTCAGACAATGAAGAATTTTCTATTGATTTGGCTTTGTATTCAGAAACAATAGGATTTAAATGAAACAATGACTGGAACGAGAGTGCTGGATTTAGGTTTTAAAGTCTTTCTGAATTGCTATTGTTCACGTTCAGCAGAGAAATTGTCCACTACACCCGTTCTCCTTGACCAGTGGGGATTAGCTTAGGAATCAGACAGACAGTTTAGCTTTGGCACTTTACATTCTGACGGTGTGTGTTTGTGAGGCTCTCAGAGAGTTTATGGTTTGGTGTCTTCTTTTGAGCCTCACAAAAAACAAAAACAACTAGAACAAAAGAAAAGCACTCGGAGAGGGCAGACCTCTTCCAGCGCCACAGTCCTCACCCATATTGTGATTTTCATCATAAATATTAGTCCTACCTTTATTATATCAAAATATTTAGATTCCTTGACCATGAAAACACAGCATTAGCAATTGGATTCATAGGGCCCTAATTTCGTGGCGCATCGCAGGGTGCGCAAGCCTGGTGCACCCCGCGCAGTGTTAATTTCGTCCAGTGCCCAAAAACTGTGCGGAAAGTGCGCTGAAAGCTCGCCAGCTCCAACTTGGTCTGTTCTTGGCGCAGGCAAAGCGCACCCTCCGCAGCTGTAATTTGGTGACAGGCGCACATGTGCGCACACGTCAACAAAGCCTCAGAGGCACATTTCCAGAGTGTCAGGCACATTTTAATGCAATAAACAATCACAGCAATCACTATTTAATGTAACCGTCTGAACCAGCATATACATTTGTATCTATATTAACTGTTTCGTCACATCTGATGTCGGATTAAAGCTGTTTGTCATAATGGAAACTTAACCTGATGGCATCTGGAAGTTTGATGCACATCTTACAAGTCAACAATAAACAGCCTTAGCATCTGAGAATGAGTATATATCTGGCTTCTCTAATTTCATTAAATGTCATTAAATTCAAAGAAAAGAGGGAGAAAAAAGACGAAGAAAAAAGTGAAAATAAATGTATGTCACTCAGGATTTACCTGTGATTTCCCATATTCCTCTATTTACGTCTTTATTTTAAAAGTGATCTAAAAAGATGGAGTACATTATTGCAATGAGGATGAGGAGGAGACACCGGGAGAGTATACAGTGTATCACTAAAGGCTCTGCTATTTGGCGATGACAAACCAGGAGTGCAGGTGGATCACAAGTATTATGAATGGATAAGCCAGCGGGTGGGAAACTGTCTCTTTATTTTATACTCCTATTAATGACAAACGAACAGATTACATCTGTCCTGGGAGCTGGCCCACATGGTGACGCGCTTCGTGGCCTCTGATGTGCGCCCCGATGGCCAGTCAGTTCTCTCAGTTGCTGAAGGGACAGCAGCTCTGACCGTCTCCACTACCGGGTCTTTCCAGCACACTGTTTCCGCGGTGGAAGGGATCATTCAGACCAATTAGACGCTGCACCTCTGCCGCAGCACATTTAAAGGCAAGGAGAGGCGGTCATTTGATTGGTGAAGACAGCACTCGGCTGTGTTAAACCCACTCACGTCTTTTCTCCTCCCTGTCTGGCACTTGCGCGGAGGGGCAGGGATGGAGGCGTGGATGCGCCTCTCTGTGCCTGGAGTGCGCCTCTCTTGGCACTGCAGGAAACTTGCAAAGTGCGCTGGTCACACCCTGTCCACGCAGCGAAGGCCTGTGCAGGGCAGGTGCGCCTGCGCCTGGTCAACGAAATAAGAGCCCATAATGATATCTATTTTAGTTCAGTAGTTATTCACAAAAATAGCATTTTTTGTCATGGTGGATCCAGACGGTGATCTGGATCATTCCCAAAATCTAATCATTTGTTCCTTTTCCCAATCCTAACATTTCCTGAAAGTTAATCGAAATCAGTTCATAACTTTTGAGTTATGTTGCTAAAAGAGAAATAAACAAACAAACATATAAACTAACAAAAAAAAAACAATCAAACAGACAGCGACAATAACATACCTCTTTGGCTGAGGTACAAATGTAAAATTATTTGTTCATTCTGCTAGGTCCAATGAAACTTTAAACTTAGTATTTATAGTCTGTGGCTGGTGGTGAATATTGTACAGAGCTGTCAACTACTGTGTTAAACTTTGGATTAAATCAACTATTTCTACATTATAAAACTATATTAAACGTATAAAAATACATTTATTTTAATTACACAAATAAAGTTATATGTGTTCCCTCTTCACCCCTGTTATTTAGCTGATTTCTTTTTCTGATCATGAAAATAAAAGTAAACAGCAGCTTAGCTCATGGCTAGCACCAATAAATCAGCTTTCATTAACAGACTGTAAGTGGTCCAATGAATGAGTTATTTGGTGTTACTCTTTTTCACATAAGAAATGAACGCACACAAGAAATGTGCTACATCCACATAACTACTCTAAATTATTTATTTCTTTATTGCTGTATAAATGTAATGGGATCAATGCTGATGCTAATATTGCATCAGGGACATCCTCAGCTGTACTCATGATGCATTAGCTATTACGTTTCATGAAGTAAAGCTTGAAAAAGTGTTTGCTTGCTTCAATGATGATATTAATAACTTAAATTGTCGCATCTCATTCTGTTTTAGTAAAACTGCAGGGTTTGACGCTAGCTTTAGCTTTCATTAGCGAGTAACAACTAATAAAAGCTGTGATTCTAACCCAAAATAAATGCCTTTTTTCAACTGTTTTGCCAATATCTACATCAAAATAAAAACACAATGTGTCAAACATTAGCACTTGGAAGCTTTGCTTGCCCTTCACATGCTAACTGTGAGAACAAAAGGCTAACAATGTTGCAATAAAGTCAAATACTGAGGGTGTAGCTTAGCTCACAGACCATTATAACTCTTATTAAAAACTCAATCAGGCAAAAAAATCATTTAAGGCCAGCTTTGCCACATAAACTGTCAAATATATGTCGTAAGAAACTTAGAAGTAATTCCAATTATTATGGCATATTAAAGAATATGAAGACAAACAACAGTTATGAGCAAATTATTTTTAACAAATACTGGATTGAATGCAGCTCAAGGACAAGATATTCAATGTTTAGACTTATGAACTTTATTATATTTTATAAAATATACACACTATCTGAATTTCACGTCTGCAAAATATTCTAAAAGGAGTAAGGACGGGGCAAGGACAGACAAGTTGTGGAATAGCTTGTTTTTGCTGTAACAGAATGATCTGATGCATTATGAAGTGCAAAATATGAAACTAATATAAATGTAAATTTTCTCCTGTCCCAACTTTTTGGAGCATGTTGCATCATATTCAGAGTGTGTATATTATAAAAACAATAATTTGATCTGTCTAACCATTTGGAATCTTGTTCTTTTAAGCTAAAGTCAACTAAATAGACGTTATTACTTTTTTTTGAGCATGTTTAATTCAATATAGCAACGCAGGACAAGTGTACCTTGTAACAAACACATCAATAAGAATGTGAAAATAGTAGCAAAAGATAAAATAAGAAACAAAACCAAGAAAATATCTACTGCATTCAACAAAATAGAGGTTGTAACAAAGTTTCTTCTATTTTTATCATATTTATCACATATACATGAGACCTTTAATTCCTCTTTGAACCTGAATAAAACTTAAATTCTCTTTAAAAAGTTTGAAAATTACCATATTAACATGTAATTCTGAGTGAAAATGATCATTCTAAACGATACTCAACTCAGTTACATGCATATTAAATAATTCCTCGATCATGTATACTTCATTCCACCTGACATTAATTCTGGTCGTTCTACCCACATTCGTTCTCTTGTCCTGTCGCAATGACGTACGCGACAAGAACAGGATGGCCGCCCAAAGCAAGTGATGGGCTGGAACCAAGACAATTTAGAAGATTTGGAAATAATGAAAAGAATGACGTAAGCATAAAAATGTGGACCTTTCCAAAGTTTCAGCATCCAAGTTGGATGTAGTTTTCCCGACAGAGACGCTGGGGACGCTGAACTGGAGTTTTTCTTCTAGTAGACGAAAATACGTCACTACGTCATGTGAGCCCCCTGTCCAATCAGGACCATTCCCAACCCCCAGGCCTTGAATGAATTTAACCAGGAAGTCCCATTGAGATTAACAAATCTCTTTTGCAAGAGAGACCTGGCCAAACTAGCAGCCGTACAGAGTCACAGTACATAGAAAATGACAACACAATCAACAGGTTTAAAATAAATAAGCATGTACACATCTGCTTTCAAGAAAATCAAGCACATACCTCTGTCACCACATTCTTAATGATGCTCTTAAATTCATTAAGAGATATCATTGAATCCAGTTTTAGCTCTTTTTGAAGATTATTCCTCAATCAAGGTGCATTAAAAGAAAAAGCAGTATTCCCCGGGTCTGTAAAAACTCTGGGTACAGAGAAGAGCAGCAAGTTAGAGGATCGTAGGTGGTACCCAGTAGAGCTGCTATACAGAAAGGAACAGAGGTAAGATGGAAGTTTTCCCAGAATTGCTTTATAAATAAAAATCAGCCAGTGTTGTTGACTACGAATTGCTAGTGAAGTCCAACCAACCAAATCAGAAAGAATACAGTGATGGGTGAGAGATTTTGCATTGGTTATGAAGCAAAGATGCATGATACACTGAATCAAGGGTCCGCAGTGTGGAGGCAGACGCATGCATATACAGGATATCAACATAATCAATCACAGCCAATGATGTAGCCTCCACAAGTTTTTTCTTGGCATTAAAAGTAAAACAGGATTTATTTCTAAAATAAAAGCCAATCTTCATTCAAAGCTTTTCTTTACTAGGTTTGTGATGTGTACATTAAATGAGAGTTTGCTGTCCATCCAAATACCCAAGTACTCATAGGAGGTCACATTTTCAATACAGTTTCCTTCAGAAGTAAAAACATTAAAATTATTCACCTGTTGCAAGTTACCTCTTGAGAAGACCATGAACTTTGTTTTTTGAGCATTTAAATCTAGCTTTAGAGTTTGTAGAGTAGTTTTAAAGGACTGAAATGCTGTCGGAAGCTCTTGCACCGCTTTTGTTAGAGTTTGCATGGGTGTAGATGACAGTGTCATCAGCATATAGATGTATTTTGGCCTTTATGTCCTTTTCCAGGTCATTTATAAAAATAGAAAACAGAATGGGTCTCAGAATAGATCCCTGGGGGACACCTTTAGTGATTGGAAGACATTCAGATTTATGGCCCTCTGCATAGACACGCTGAGTTCGGCTGGTAAAATAATTTTTAAACCAATTAACAGTCTTGGAACTTAAACCAGCAGCTCTAGGTTTCATTAATAACAGTTCATGGTTTACTGAATCAAATGCCTTGGACAGATCAATAAATAAGGCAGCAGAATGTTGTTTTCTGTCCAAGGCACAAATGACATCATTTACAACAACCATAGCAGCAGTGATGGTACTGCAACCAGATCTAAAACCTGACTGAAAGTCACTTAATATATTAATTAATTTGGAATTACAGAACATCATGTAACTGTGCCCATTGAGATGTTGTCCCAACTGTTCTGGAATTGGCATTTGAGCTTGAAGGCTGATTTGTTACCTTCAAGAATTTATCCAGTATGTCTCTCACGGCTGAAGCTTGCTTAAAAGTAGAGAAAGCCACACATCATCTCTTTAATTCCTTCATTCTAGAGGAAAGGTTGCACAAGCATTCTGCCCACTGAGAATCATTAGCTGTTCATGTGTTCGCATAAATCATCCCTCATCGACCGCGCTGCTCACAGATTCATTCGAAATCGCAGCGTGTCCATACTGAATGAGGCCGACGCAGACAAAAACATGTCATACTCAATCCTGTTTCCATGATGGACTTTTCCGGACTGTTGGAGAGCCCCTTGTCAAGATTATTTCCAATCATGGCGGAGCATTTATTATCGCCAACCTCTTATCTCTCCCCTCCTCTCAGATAATGACAACGCTGGAGAAACAAACGGGTGACCTTCATCCAAACCCTTCTCTGGAAAGACACTGACAGGCGTAACGTTTGCTTTCATGACAGTTTATTCTTGTATTGTCCCTGAACGACACTTGCTGTGATGTCAAAGGAAATTTTACTGTTCGACTGTCTGCTTGATTATTGTATTTGTGGAAAGCTAGAAAGTTATGCATTATTGACTTAGGATAAAAGTTTAAGGTCTGCGATGTTGACAAGACTAACTCGTGAAATTATTTAATAGAAGATTAATCTTTAACCCTATCGAAATGTTTAAGATTGTCTAAAACACAATTTATTTAGTAGATCGGAAGGATATTATTCTGTGGTCATTCATTATACAATATTTGTCACAAGATGATTTTATACAAATCAGAATTCTTGTATTAGGTAGCGACTGAAAAGGCATAGGTAGAAGCAAGATGCTAATCTGGGCCTAGCCTACAATCAACGACATTAACAACATCAATACATAATCAACACTTACAATACTCAAAAATAATGGTAGAAACCATTTTTTCTGAAGATATTGCATAAGTTACAGTTTTTAAGCTCATATTTGCATCAGTCCATAGTTTAACCCCAACAGAAACAGAAACAAATATCTTTTTTGTACCCTTTCGACCTTTCCGAACAGAAAACTTTCAAATGCCTCTTAAATCATATTGAATCTCCTGAATTGTATAGAAACTTTGCACAGCACTTGGAAGGGAGTCTAGTTTTGCTGTAAATTTTAATGTTATTTTATCCAAAAACAAATCAGAAAATTTCATTGTGATTTTAAAAATAAAGGATCAGTATGAGTATAGGAGTTGGTGTTATTAATGGTGCATATGGTTCTTTTTTAAAATAACTAATGAATTTATATTTGTTTTATATGTTGATCCCCACGCTTCTTTACAGTAAGACATGGAAGGAACAATATGCAAATAATAGATTATTTGTTATGCTTTATCATTTAAAACAGATCTAGATTTTGACAGAATTGCAACTGACTTTGAATTTTTACCTTTTATATAATCAGTGCTGTTTCCATTTGAACTTACTGTCAATTGCAACCCTAAAATAGTTTCTTTCTACGCAAACGTTACTGATTTTAATTGTCATTTTCACGTCACGTCACGTCACGTCACGTCACGTCACGTCACGTCACGTCACGTCACGTCACGTCACGTCACGTCTTCTCCCGCTTATCCGTGGTCGGGTCGCGGGGGCAGCAACCTGAGCAGGGAAGCCCAGACTTCCCTCTCCCCGGCCACCTCGTCCAGCTCTTCCCGGGGGATCCCGAGGCGTTCCCAGGCCAGCCGAGAGACATAGTCTCTCCAGCGTGTCCTGGGTCTACCCCGGGGCCGCCTTCCGGTGGGACTTGCCTGGAACACCTCACCAGGGAGTTGTCCAGGAGGCATCCGAACCAGATGCCCGAGCCACCTCATCTGGCTCCTCTCAACGCGTAGGAGCAGTGGCTCTACTCCGAGCTCCTCCCGAATGACCGAACTTCTCACCCTATCTCTAAGGGAGAGCCCAGCCACCCTGCGAAGGAAGCCGCTTGTACTCACAATCTCGTTTTCTCGGTCACAACCCACAGCTCATGACCGTAAATGAGGATAGGGGTGAAGATCGACTGGTAATATAATTTTCCCATTTATTTTATTTTGATTTCCAAAAACCATGAATTTAGTTTTTGTTACATTAAGAGATATTTTATTATCTTCATTACTAGTTGCCAAAATGGAGGTGCTCAGTAGTATTTGTTGTGATCTGCTAGAAATGCTGAGTTTCTAATCTGGGATCAGTTGCCTTATCTTGCTTTAAAGCAGCGATATGTGACAATAACACCTTAAATTAGTACTTTCAAAATCAATGTGATAATCAATGGACCCTCAAGAGCAAATGACAGCTTTCAAGAGTGCCCAATTGCCCAAATATAGCAATATGTAAGTTTGCCAACAAGCTCTATGACCCAAGTTCCCACTTGGGCAGTTTTTCCATGTTTGCTAATAACTCAACAGCTTCTCAATTGATTTTGTCAACATTTTCAAGGATTGTTGGTTATGATACAAAAGAGGACTGATTAGAGTTTGGTGGTGCTCTGAATCCAGATGCAGTCTCCGAAAATTTTAAGGGTTTGTTAACGATGCAAGACAGGACAGTTTTCCACATTTTTGATTCTAACTTGCTCGATAATGCTGGGAATGCCTTGGTGGAGGTTTGTGCTCTTCTGCTCTACTCTATCCAGAATGTTTTTACAAGAGTTTTTTTTACATTGTAAAACACACCAGATTTCCACTTTTCACCAAATACTAAAGTTCTAGATGGATTTTGATCTATAAATCTGATGTGATGTAACATGTTGGGAGAAATGATGAGATTTTGGTGATGATCCAAATCTAGACAGTCATCACGGATTTTTGTTTACAGTATGTAATTCACAAGTAAGGACCACACCATCAACAGGATGAATTTGACAATTATTTATTGTGTACAGTGGATAACAAACAACATAGTAGGTAGGTGAAGCGGATAACGGTTTGAGGAAACTTCGTGGAGAATTCGCCATAGCGAACCCCCTCTTTAAGGCCCCGAGGAAGAAAGGAAGAAAGAAGTTTTAGGTAAGGGGAGGAAGGGAGGGATGTGTCGAGTGTGCGAAACAAGAGGGATATGGTCGGTTAGAATTTATAGGAACACAGGAAGAGGCGTGGTTGAGGTGCGGTCCACTCCCGTAATTCTGCTGAAAGCTCCACTTTCGAAGTTTTGCACATCCTCTATAATAGCACACATAACAATGTCAGAAATGGATGAATACCTTCTTTTATGGTCTTAGAATTTGCTGTGGGCCATCTACAAGTGGACTGCTGGCCACAGTTGGATCCCAGACCATAGTTTGGGAACCCCTGTTACAGAGGTTTGGCAGTGATTGAAACATTGGGTCTTTATTGCTTGATGGAAAATATTAAGAAGAGGATGTATTGCAGTTAAATATTGCTTACTAATCTTGTTTGAAGAGGATGTGAACATGTCAGTCCTATTTCTACTCATTTAGTGTTGTCAGAAGCAATTAGAGTGAAAATTCTGTGCAATGTAATAATTTTGTAAATGTGTCCAATGATTTTTCTCCTAATGAGGACACATCATCGTGGCTCTCCCTTTTTTCAGACTTGTAACACATTTCACTCCCTTTATATTTTCTGTCTCTTTTCATCTCCTGACTTCTATTTTACTTGACAATTCTCAGAGTCAAGCTTAAGATTAACTGCCTCCATTCATTAACAAATCCAATATTTTAAGCTGAGTGGATTCCCATTATTTCTTTCCAGACACCGAACTCTGCCTTGCATTCATTTAATTCCCCCATGTATGAAATAACATCCTGCCGAGTGCAGCCAAGCCATTAAGGCTAGTTTTGCGGTGGCATGATAAGTGGATGTATAAGGAACGATGATTAAATGATCGCGGCAGCCTTCCTCCCACTCTCTCATTAAGGGTTTCCCGTCCTCCTCCGCGCCAATACAATCACAACAAGGACCTTTTGACTACAACACTACAGCGGGATTTGCTATTGATTGTTAGAAAACAAGAGCAACAAAGGCGGTGTCTTCTAAGAGCAGGATGCTGTGAGGAACTGAAAGGGCTGGCATGGATGACTGCAAGGTTTTTGTCAGAAAAGTCTGCCTTTGACTGCAGCTAAGCCCCAATTTAAACTCTAAATATGTTAACTGTTGAAATGTGTCTCACGTTTGTAGGCTTTGTAGGTTTGTAACTGACGACATTTGATCCATTGTTGAGATTTTTTAAATAATACTCCAGTCATTGTATTTGCTTGAATATGACCACCCCACTTTTCTTTCTTTATCTTTTAAGTATATATTTTTGAGCTTTTATGCCTTTCTTTAGAGGAGGAAGAGGTCAGGGTTGTTAAAGACTCCAAGGGATGCAGAGGGGGAGTCATAGGCTGGATATAATCCCAGAAATGGTGTTGTGTTTCTGCTTCTTTACTGTAATATTTAAGTATTTCAGGTTTAATTTTTCAGATTACACAATCAGGAAGCAGATAAGCAGATATGCAGGTCAACCAGTCGGTTGACTCGCCCATTAAGGACACAGATCACTCCATCAACACCCACTTTATAATTTTGCCACCAGGTCGCAGAGTCACAACACTGAGATGGAGAAGGGCACGTTTTAACAAAGCTTTGAACCATCTGCCATCTCCATCCTTGACAAATCAACCAACTGATTAATGCGTCTCTCATGATATAAATATGTGTGTTCTATGTTTCCTAAAAGTTTGTCTCTCATTTGACAGCCTGTGGAAGTATTTTCCTATCAAGTCTATGAAGTTGTCTATCTTGTTCTGGGCATGAATGATTTATTGTACTTCTGCGACTTTTTTTTTTCATTCAAAAACATCAGTGAGTAGAATTTCCTAAAATAACCTTTCATTATTTCACAGGCATATTTCTTTGTATTTACTCATCTTGCTAGCTTTAAGAAGTCGCATGTGTGTGTGTGTGTGTTGTGTAACTGAAATAAATACATAAGGATAAAATTGTTTTCAAAAAAAGGCACCAACTAAAATAATCATTAACGCCAATTATTTTTATTTTTTTTATTTTTTTATCTCAAACTTGAAAAAAGAAAACAAAAGGAAATAAAGAAATAACAAACAACAAAAAACAAAACCAAACAAGTAATATGTAAACCAAACTGTACTGTTACTGTACATCAACAAATTAAGCATGTGAGCAAATTTGACAAAAATTAGAAAAATATATGCCAAAACTGTTTGTCTCATTTTCAATGCCATATGAAGGTCCTTAGCATGGAAATAGATTGGAAGATTCTTGAGTCCAGGATTGATTTCTCTGTGGTTCTTAATAATTTACAATATGCAAAGTGTTGTGATATTAAACATTGTGATATCTTGCGTTAGCATTTACTACTATTTCTGAAATGTGGCAAACCAGCTTGTGTTCATCCATGTTTACTTTACTGGGACTAAATCTTTCTTTCCTGGTGACCAGTGACCTGAGGGTGACCCATGATATCTTCTATAATTGCAGAGAAGTCAAATTATCTTGATAGCCAAAAATGCTTAACATTTCTGGCGGTTTGTGAGCTCCCAACCACAAAGAAGTTAGCTTTGTAGTGATGACAGTCATCAGCGTAACAATGTTTCCAAAGCATAAGAAGAGAGAACTGGGAAATTGCTTTGGAGCTTTTATGGTGTTGATCAAATATAAAGTTTGCAATATGCAAAATACATTATTTTTATTTCTTTTTTGCTTCTGTGATGCAATTATTAAAGTTTTGTCTGTCCTTCCAATATCTTATAATTACATTCAAATAAAATTAAGGACTTTGGATGTGGTTGCCCTTCCTTAAAGAATTTTGGACAGGATCTTGTCAAACTAGCTGTATCCAAACTTTATACCAGTGGTATAGATGATACAGATTTTTGAACTTTTGTGCTCTACTTACAGAGTTATGAATGACAAACAACAAAAGAGATGACCATGGCTCTTCACTTACAAAAATAGTTTAATTCCCCAGGACAACCAACCAGAATTCACATTTATAATGGATTTACTCATTTCCTGCTCAAACACAATCCCATCATGTCCCTCACTGCCCCCTCCTTGCATGTAGATTTGTTATTAACCTTTAGCCCAATTAAAATCTTTAATCCTACCAGGCTGGAGGCAAAGCAAACCCCGGATGGGCTCAGTCTCTCTGACATGCTGATTCACTCCTCCAGGACTCAAACCATAGAAGTCCGTGCTTTGTAGCTCCCATTGATTTCTGTAGGGACGTTTATTCCACCAACTCTGGAATGATTTACATTATCTCCTCAATTAGCAAATGAGAAGGAAATCTGCTGCGTTTTCCTCGTTACACATCCTTTCCTGACATCCTTAGCTTGACTGTGCTTTGAAAACCAAAGCCACGCTCTGTGCACTCATGCTATTTGTAATTTTTTGTGACAGCAGTTTTGGTCATTTGCTCTTAATTCAAAGGATCGACAGAGTGGATTTTTTTCAGCGATGAGCTCATACATCAGTGTTAGATTGGCAGGCATTTTATCTCAGGAACTGAACTAATGAATTTTCTTTTGAGGGCTGATCTTGAGTTAATTTAAGAAATGTAGCCCTTCTAATCACAGGCCCCAACACTGCAGCTCTAAAACAACTTAATTTTCAGATGTCATCTTACTTAAGTTTTCAAATATTTGAAAATCCACTGCTTTGGGCTTAAATTTGGAATTTTCTATTGAACAAAATTTCATGGACTACATAATGGGCTGTCTTCATGGCAAAAATATGGATTCGCTCATTATCCAAGCAATATTTGACATTAAAACTACCAAAGTGTTCATTTTTCAGATCTTCTTCTATAACTTTATAATCTTGCCCAGTCGCTAGTTCTGCCTTGTTAAATGGCAGATTCATCTTGCCAATTCCAATATACAATGACTAAAAGCAGCACAGCCCAATCAGAGTCCTTCAGAGCAGGAAGAGCTAGGAGCTAAGAGCGCAACAACAGCGAGAAATGACTGTTCAAGATTGGCACTGATGCTAACAGCTTGAGTAGATGTTTTGATCAGATCTTCACTTGGACTCATTCCTGCAGGGCTCTATTGCTTGAAGATAAAACATGTTATCATGCAAAGATGGTTAACACAACAATAGTGCATTTTGCAGGAAGACAGAACATAGCTACAGAGGTGGGAGGTTATGTTACGCATCATTTGAGAGGCTTTGGTCTGTCTGACAAGGAGCAGTGTGAAAGCAAATCACGTGAAAACTGAAATGTTGCAACATTGCAACTTCTCCCCCAAACTTTTTTTCTTTCCATGCCTTGCCTTATTCCAGAGTCTATGGCAAGCAGGTAGACACCATTCTTTAAACTGTGCGTGTACTTACAAGGGAGAGACCGCTGAGCTTGCCACTGCTAATTAGCTTAGTTCAAACACTGGGAGTCAATTGGTAGCATTAGCCTGTCTCTGCCTACAGTCATCAGATAAACTCTTCAGCAACTCTAGACGGTCCTTTGTGCTTGGTGTGACTCTTTTTTTTTTACGACATCATGTTACATTATCGGTTTTTAGCTATTTTTTTATTTACTAGTCTATTTTTAGACTACCAATAGCATTTTACGTAATTTTTGATTGAAATACATACAAAACTAAACCTCAGAGACATGCTTTGTTTGTTGACCTACATACAAGCATCCATGGTGGTTTGTGCATGCACTTTGCAGTTTAGTTTGGTATGTATTTCTTTTGACAATTACATAATGTGCTAATCTAAGTCAAACTATTTGTAGACTAAGATTAGCACTCTATGTAATTTTTGAAAAAAATATTTTAGTAAAATTATTAATTGCAACTCAATTGCAAGGCGCATGTGCAAACCACTGTGGATGTGCTAGTAACGAGGCCAACAAAACAAACTATATATGTGGTGGTATGTTCATATGTATATTCTTTTGAAATTCACATTAAATGCTAATCTTAGTCTTAAAATTGCTAACTTTACAAAACGTAGTAAAAAAAAAATTCACAAGAAGCACACAGGACCGTTTAGAGTTGCTGAAGAGTTTATCTGATGGCTGTAGGCAGAGGCAGGCTAACAATACCCATTGACTCCCAGTGTTTGAGCTAAGCTACTAGTTGTGGGCGAACTTTGCACATCTTTTTCTTGTTACTGCACACACAGTTGAAAGAATGGCGTCTACCTACTTGTCATGGATGCAAGAGTAAGGAAAGACACTATCATAAATGTTGGTCTAATGCTGCGTTCACACCGCATCGCCCACTGATGTAGCGTCGCGCATCCATAAATACCTCATTTTGGTCAACATTGCCGTTGGCCGTCGCTCGGTGATGTCACGTCCGCTCGAGTTTCACCACAATCATATCATATATCATATAATAGGATGTATAAGCGGACATTATTCCAGCTGTATCCTTTTCATCACTATCAACTACAAAACAGTGCAGCTGATGCCCTGCAGCAGCATTATCTGTGAGCTTACCGCGGTCCGTCTAGGCGGAACTAATGTCCTCACTGACTAATGTTTCCCACAAGGACATGGATTTTTACTCTGTAGTCCGGATGAATAACTGTCTGTTTAGGGTACCGTCACATGTGCACACACCGCTGATTGATCCACTGTTTTTTTACTTTGACATCGCGCGACAAGCTATGTCAGGGTGGGCAACTATAAATGCCAACAGGGCCACATTCCATTTTTTTCTGTGGCCGAGGGCCGCACTGTTACATATAGTTGACCCTCCCAATAAGAAAAATATATAAGTAAACAAAAAATAGCTTAACAAAGGATTATACCAACACAATATTTTCTAGCTAAAACTAATTTAAGCTTCTTTTTAATGCTTACCAGCTTTTAAAGCTCAAAATTATTACCATTACCATGCTTTCCAAATGTGTTATTTTTACCAATACTATAAATTGTATTTTAATATCTCATAAAATGTTTTTTGAGATACATTCATAGCAAAGTAAGAACTTTAATTACTTCTAAAAACACAAAGCATGTACCAGCAATTTAAGGTTAGGGTATCCGAATTTATGCATTACATAGTACTGGTTACTCATGATGAATCATGTTCAGCAACTGTTGTTTTGTTTCTTCATATTTCCACATTGTTTGGGTTTTTTTTGGCAAATGACTGGTGGGCCACATTGAGTGACTTGAAGGGCCACATATGGCCCCTGGGCTGCCAGTTGCCCACCCCTGAGCTATGTGGTCGTGTGAAAAGCGGCTGTCGCATCGCAGGAGGGTTAGCCCCGCCCCATCGCCAGGTAAAGGGTAGAGACAGGAACTAGTGCATCTTACCCAGCATGTAAAGGTTTATTCAACAAAATCACATCTGTAGAGGGCCCAGCCAGTCCTACAGGAAGACCTGACCATTGTTAAAATGACATGAAAATAAGTGTTCTTGTTGTCATAGTTGTTTCAGTTCTTCAGGGTAGAGACATTGGAGTTTTAAATCTGAGAAGAGTCTGTTGAGGGATCGATAACAACAGGTCAGACAGAGCGGAGGCATTCAGGTAAATTTATCTCAAAGGAGAGACAGACACAGTGCAGACAGAGGAGCTCATTTCCTGCTGTGACTTCCTATTTTAGCATAATCAATTCTGACTTTCTCAAACTTGAACCCTGACGGCCAAAAGACGTCTATTTGAATGTTTTAAAAGTCAATTATCCTCCAGAGGCCGTCACACTAACACAAAAATGTTAAAAGAAGAAGCTGACAGACACTCCAATGGTTCATAATTCTTCACCGACTTCATATCCCCTTTAAATTCTGCCTGGCTGGATTTTCAAATCACTAATAAGGTATCCAATGTTCTCCAGAGCACAAGCCTGACACCTCTTTGTGATCAGCAGGCCGTTCTCAAAAATACCTGAGCATAATAGGCCCCGAGCAGCAGGCGAGTGAAGACATCCAGTCAACCGGCCGAGGAGACGGATGTAGCCGGCTGGTCCCAGCTGCTCATTAGCAGGAACAGGTCCGGTTATCCTGACAAGTCTGATATGTCTCCCCTCGCCACGGAGTCGAATAAATCCAGACGTTTCTCGACCGCTCAGGCACAGCCGAGAGCCATGGGAGAGTCATGAATATTTCACCAAAAACATCCCTGCATTGTTATTTCCCAGAGCTCTAAGCGTGTGCGGATAATTTTCTCGATGTTTTAGAAACAAGTTCAGGATGTGCACGAGCTTTAATGTGTCACGCAGAAGAAGAGAAATCCTCAGAGAACGCCTGTCTCTTCAGAGTTTACAGCTCCCATGTTGACGTCCTCCCACTGCATCCTCACACCTGCTTTGTCTCCTTCTCGCACATATTCTCTCCGGCTGTCAACACTCATCCCACTGACATTGATATGCGTTTACGTGTGAGGAGGTTCTCCATCCAACAGGGAGAAAACACACACTAGAGCAGCACTGTGCTCCGGTAAACATGGCTCACCTTCACACATGTGTTGGGCAAACAGGATGGAAGTGTGAACACAAAAATACGGAAAAATCTTCTGTGTACAACCAGAAGTAGGAATTTTAAAATAAACGCTCACTGCTGCTAATATTACGTAAGCCCGATCAACTGGTCATTAACACATACATCTAATCAGTCAATCACAAGGCAGCTAGTCAGTCCAATTAGTTACTGAGTCCATGATAAGTAGATAGACTCCATTCTTTTGACTGTGCATTCAGTAACAAGGTAAAGACGGGCAAGAGCTAATTAGCTTAGCTTGGTCCATATTGAGTCCACCAGTGTGAAGGCGACCTTAAACGCTTGAGAGCCCAGTTTTGACTTTGACTATGTCTACACGCTTGAAGGGATACGCCACATTTTTTTGTTTCCATGTCTTGCCTCATTCTCAGGTCCATCACAAGCAGAAAGACACCATTTTTTGATTGTGTGAGCAGTAACAAGGATGAGAAAGCAGAGGTGGCCACTGCTAATTAGCTTAGCTCAAACACTGGGAGTCAATGGGAAGCGTTAGCCTGCCTTTTGTCTACAGTTATCAGAAAACTCTGCTTTTTGTGACCCTTTTTTACTGCATCATGTTATGCTATCTATTTTTTTGACTAAGATTAGCTCATTATGAAATATTCCAAAGAAGTACATACAGAACTAAACCACGGGGCGTATGTGCAGACCACCACGGACATTTTTGTAAGTAGGTCAACAAAACAAAGCACGTCTCTGCAGTTTTGTTTTGTATTAACTTCTTTCAAAAATTACATAAAATGTTAATCTTAGTACATAAATTAGGTAACATGATGCAGTAAAACAAGAGTTTATCTGATGACTGTAGGCAGAGGCAGACTAACGCTACCCACTGTCTCAAAGTGTTCGAACTAAGCTAACTAGCGGTGGGTGCATTCTGCCCGTCTCTTCCTTGTTACTGCAGGCACAGTCCAAAGAATCGTTATTACCTATTTGTTATGTACTCAGGAGTGAGTTAAGTTATGATAGCAAAAACAATGTTGGCGTACCCTTCAAGCATGTAGGCAGGGTCACAGTCCAAACTGAGCTCTCGAGTGTCTCAGGTCACCTTCACACATTAAGTTTGGTGGACTCAGAACGGACCAAGATCTCTGAGGAATGTTTCCAGCACCCTGTTGGATCTCTGCGATGAATAATCAAGGCGAATCTGTAGGCAAAGGAGGTCCAACCTGGTACTAGCAGGGTGTAATGTGGCCTGTGACCTGACACCATTTCAGAACACACAGACATTACAGCTTCTTCTCGTCCATTTGTCCAACCAACTGCACAGTCTGCCACCGCCAGTATCACCCCTCATTTCTTTGAATGTCCCAAGATGCGACGGAGTAGACACGTGGGAGTGAGTCATGGGTGCTGCCACGGCCCCTTGAACCCCTCCGCCTTCACTGTCTGGCGGGAATGACTAAGACCTACGAATGACACACCCACGCATGTCAGAGCTGCGAGGAAAGCCCCATGCATGGAGCAGGGTGGATAATACCTTTTTAACATCTTCTATTTTGAAGATATAATCCAGGATCTGTCATGCATAATTTGCTTATTTACAAAAATTGGAATGAGAAGGTTGGAGCGCTTAATGCTCTTGATGAACTGTGATTACAAATGTCTTAAACTGCCACCTCTTCGTAACGTTTTATTAATAGCCTGTACATAAACCCCTATAAGGAAAGCTTTATCTGTGCATTTGCTGTGCTTGTGCATCAGAAGAAGCCTCATCTTTAATGCGGGGAAATCCTAATTGTGCCCTGACGAGATCGATTCAATCTGCCCTTTAGTTCGTGACATAACATTTAAGTGGAACATTCAACTCCCCCCTCTCTTCATGGGCACTCAAGCACGCTCACAAACACGCACAATCCATCCACACAAACCCCAAGAGCAGCAGCTGGAGCTTGTTAATTGCGAGCGCTAAATTCAAACGCTATCCTTATCTTGGCTGGCAGTGGCATAAATATTAATACATCATAAAGAGGCATAAAAAGGCTTGCCTGGCCTCATTTGGATCCATATATATGCAGCTGTTAGTGTCTGTTGGGTTGAAAAAGGGGTCGTCGTTTATTAAAGGAGGAGAGTTGAAGAAAGAAAAGGCCTTGTTAGTGGCTTCTGCAGGGCCATTTTCTGCCTGTGCAAGAGAGAGAGTGAAATGTCAAGGATGGACAAGGTAAAGGCAGTTCATCCTTGAGTAGGAGAAGATATTTAAGCAAAGGTTGAACAGCATTTTTAAGGCATTTCTAACTGTTTGCAACTATGAGTAAGGGTAAAACACAAAGTCCAATGTTTTTGTTATTCAATCTATGACATCAAAATTAAATCAAATCAGTTTCCCCATATGTCAGAGTGGACATTAGCGCAAAGCATGGCAAACCCTAACGAAAGTCTTGAGAAATCAACCTAATTAGAAAGGAATAGTCATGAAGCCAGTAGACCTCTACCTTCAACCCCAGAATTTGTGCCATTCATCCTTGCATCAGAGTTGATATTTGAGCAAAGCTTGAAGTGCAACATTTTCATTTTTAACCCTTTGCATCCATGAATAAGAATCAAAATTGAAGTCCAATGATTTTGACCTCCAAACTATGCTGTCACAATCATGTCAAATTGTTTTTTTTTCATATGTCAGAGTGGACATTTGCAAAGCATGACAAACCCTCAAAGCAGTCTTGAGAAATCAACCTAAAAAGTAAAGAACAGTCAAGAAGCCCATTGACATTTTACCTTAAACCTTATAATTTGTATAGTTCAGTCTTGCATCAGAGTTGACATTTGAGCAAAGGTTGAACAGCATTTCCATGGCATTTTTAAAATTTTGCATCCATGAGTAAGGGTCAAATATGAAGTCCACTGATTTTGGCATTCAAATTGTGACATTCAAATCAAAATGAATCAGTTACATCAGAGTGGACATTTGCGTTAAGCATGACAAAAAAAACCTTAAGAGCAGTATTGAGAAATCAACCTTATTAGCATGGAATAGTCAAGAGGCCTGTACACCCTTACTTTGAACCTCAGCATTGGTAAGGTTCATCCTTGCATCAGATAGAACATTTGGTCAAAGGCTGAAGTGAATTATTTAGGTATTTTTAAAACTTTGTTTCCATGGGTAAGGGTCAAACATGCAGTTCAGTTACTTTTGCATTTGAATTATGACATCCAAATCAAAATGAATCAGTTTCTTCATACATCAGAGTGGACATTTGTGCAAAGCATGGCAGAACAACCCTTAAAGCAGTCTTGAGAAATCAACCTTATTAGCAAGGAACAGTCAAGAGGCTTGTACACCATTACTTTCAACCTCAGCATTGGTGAAGTTCATCGTTGCATCAGATAGGACGTTTGGGCAAAGGTTGGAGTAAATTATTTAGGCATTTTTAAACTTTTGCATCCATGAGAAAGGGTCAAACATGTGGTTCAATGACTTTGGCATTCAAATTATTACATCCAAATCAAATAAGATCAGTTTCTCCATTCGTCAGAGTGGACATTTGCTTAAAGCATGGCAAAAACCTCTCAAGGCAATCTTGAGATATCGATCCAATTAGTAAGGAATAGTCAAAGAGCCCATACCCTTATTTTGAACCTCAGAACTGGTGCAGTACATCTTTGTATCAGAGTGGACATTTTTGCAATACTTCAATTCATCTAATCTGCAGTACAAATGGATCAATTCAGGTTGGAGAGCACACAGGACAGCACTTTGCCATCCATCATTCCTGATGAATCCTGCATCATCGCAGCGTCAACTCTACCTGATTCATTTTTGTTTATGTGCTACGAATTTTAAGAATGCAAGGGTGCAAACCCTCTGCCCTGAGCCACCAGAGACAAGGGAATGGAATTCCTTGCAGTTGCGTGACCAACTCCTATTACCAGATGGATCAGCTTGATTTAATGTCTGTAATCAGGCTGATCCATCTTACCAAGCCCGAATCAACAACTTTTGTGACAGGGCCATCAGTATGTTAGAGCAGAAAGAGGCAAGAGTAACAAGCGAGACAACAGCAGAAAGGGGCTGTTTGGACAAAGATTAGCATTTATGCTAACGGCGTCAGAAGCAGTTTTTTTTTTTTCCAGATTTGGATGCAATTTCTTTATTAAAACAAACCAAACAATAACAACACTATAAACTCACTATAGAGGGACATTTTAGCTCCACTTCAGACAAGTTTTGCAGAGAGTTTGATTGACCAAGTGGCCCACTTTCACGGTTTTAAAAAAGGTAACACTGGCTGCATTATCTTATTGGCCTGAAACTTAACTATTGTCCAATCACCTGTTGAATATGTTTTTGAAAAGTAATGCCCATTACCAAACACTCTCTATGGGCTCTTTCCTTAATGGACCAGTGATTTGAATAGTCCATCTTGTATGTCAGGTTAGATTTGACATTAACAAGTAAGGGATAAAAATTACAACTCATTGCCTTGACTTTTTACCTATAACCTTTAAAGAACAACAAATTTATCCCCAAGTTGGGGAGAACATTTTTGCAAAGTTTGAGAAAAATCCCTTGAAATACTCTCGAGATATTGAGTTCACAAGGATCAGATAAATGAATGACTGTTCGAGCAGAGGAGCTTCAGAAAAGTGTTTCCCCTTTGGCCTCGACTGTCACAGATGTGGAGGCAGAAAATGAGCAATGAATGAGGATAAAGCTGGGAAATTGAGCTAGTGGCATCATCCAATTGTCAGAAAAATCAAAATAACTGATCCTGGAAGACGTATAGAGAAAATGTGGAAAAACATCTGCTCCCCAGTAGAAGTTTTGACCCCAGTCGATGCACACGTACTTTATCATTTCCTGCACACGCTTGCCCTGTCCTTGGTTCTCAGCTGTCTGGGGTGCAGCAGACGGCAGAAGTGCTGTTGCTTGCTGTTCTTCTCTCCGCCCGGCCTGGTGTCTGCTGCCTGCGACTGCTGAGAGCCGAGTGGGGATGGCAGGTGTTGACAGAGGAGCACCTGAAGGGATTTTATCACCGCCGCTTTCCAGCTGCTCGCCACGCCACGTAATCAACGCCGACGTCACAAAGCAAAGAGAAAAGAGCCTGAGAAGGAAAAACAAATGCTCATTTGTGTGTAAAAATGGGTGAAAAAGAGATTTAGAGGATGATTGCTTCCCTGCAAAAGTAAACAGAAACATAATTAGCTGTTAGCAAGCTAATTAGCCCCATCAGAGATTGTAAACAACACAAATTCACAGGCCAGAGCACTAAAAATATAACACCATGCCATTGTATGGAGGTATGTCAACTTTAAAAAACACATCTTTAAAATCTTGGTGGTGAAGTAGGTCCTGGTTTATTGCTAATTAGCTATAGCCGAGATTGACATCATTTACCATTTACTTTAATGATAGTACTGTTGTAACAGAGTTGCTATAAAACAGGGTCAAGCAGTTAATAATCCTACAATCATAGCAGCTAATTGGCAGCTAGCATGCCAATTAGCTGCAACCAAAACTGATTAAATATGTAAATATCCATCAAGTTTAATCTGCAACACCATTTTACTGGATGAAGCTGATAACGGAAAAACATTAAGGCTAGCTTTGAGGAAGTAAAATATTGAAAACCCACATCAGCAGTTGCCTAAGCTAACAAGTTTTATGCAAACTAACTCACTGTGATGGGACTGTTAACCGCTCAAATTCACGACCTTGCTATTTTATAGAGAAAAACTTGACAGTACTGACTCCTAAAAACAAAAAAGTGTGAAAAAAACTTTAAAAAGCTGAAGTGTATCTTGGTCTTTGGAGTAACCTAAAACAAAACAGTAAATTACTCGCAAACAGCTAGCTAGCAGTTAGCAAGCCTTTTAGCAGTGATGAAGCTTCTAAATATTGAAAATCAAGCTAGTACATCACACAAGTGCCTGAAATGAGACAACACCAGTACAACTTTAATATTAAATATCACATGAGGGAACAGCTAATTAATGGAGAGTTAGCTATTTAGCATTAATACAGAGATTAAACCCCCAAATTCACAAGTGTGTACATAGCTCTGAAACAGTACTGCAGAGGACTGAACTCAAACAAGCCAAACACAAAACTTGCAGCTGTAGCAGCAAAGCTAATTAACCCAGCAGTAGTGCACTCGCTAAGCTAATTGGCAGGGAGTGAGCGGGAAGGCTGGACTATTGTTGGCAGCGTGTTTCAGACGAGAGCTCGCCTTTTTGACATGTGAATAGGCCGAGGGAAATGGAGACAAATTATTGCAGCCTTATTGATTGACTGACCGAATGAGATGGAGAAGGCAGACGCTGAGAAAACGAGTAGGAGGGAGACACAGGTGAGGAGAAAAAGCATTTAGAGAGGAGGAGGTGGAGGAGGGAGGGAGGATAAGAGGGGGGGCAGTCAGAAGGATTGACTTTAGCTTGCTGTATCAGGGCCTATTTTGTCAGCACAAGCTGCTTTAAAGCAATCTGTGGAGAAATGTGCAGACTGGCTCATCTTTAAATGTCACATTCGCTGAATCACTGTTTATATCCTCTACAGTTTGTCACTTAAAAATGCTACAAAATGTAAACAAAACTGCTGGATCAAATTTCAGAAAAATGGGGCAGGTACATGTGCTCTTTCTCTTCTTAGTCTAAAACAAACCAAAGTCCAAAAGTGTTGGGACATTGTGTAAAATGTAAATAAAAACATCCATCCATCCATTATCTCTACTGCTTCTTCCTTTTGTGGTTGCAGGGGGCTGGTACCCATCCCACCTGACATTGAGCGAGGCCAATCACAGGGCCACATAGAGAGACATATTGTACAACCATTCACTGTCACACTCAAACCTGAGGGCATTTTGCAGTCACCAATTTGCCTAATGAGCATGTTTTTGTTCTGCGGGAGGAAGCAGGAGTTTCCAGAGAGAACACTTGCATGCACAAAAAGAACATACAAACTCCACATAGGAAGAGAGTTGAATCAGGACTACCCCCCTCCCCCCTCACTGTGAGGCACTACCTGCTGTGCCACCGTGCTTCCCTAAATAAAAACAGAATACAACTAGAACAGACCTTCGCCAGCACCACAGTCCTCTCCCATATTGTGATTTTTACCATAAATATTAGTCCTACCTTTATTTCATGTAATTATTTAGATCCCTTGACCATGAAAACATACCATTAGCAATTGGATTCATAATGATATCTATTTTAGTTTAGTAGTTATTCACAAAAATCACATTTTTCGTCATGGTGGATCCAGACACTGATCCGGATCAACACCAAAATTGAATCAGATCTTCCATTTCCTGAAAATTTCATCAAAATCCATCCATTATTTTTTGAGTTATTTTGTTCACAGACAGACAAACTCTTCCGAAAACATAACCTCCTTGGTGGAGGTTTCCAAATCCTCTTCAAACTCTAATCAGTTGAATCCACAACAAAGACAAGATTTTTCATGTTTAAGCTGAAAAACTTCTTGTTGTTTTGGCAAATATTGCGATAAAAAAGGAGTCCATCCTTGTCTTTGCTGTGTATTCAGTCGGTCTGCATACTTCCACCTACCTAATATAAACCGTCTCCGCCCCTCCCTCACCTCTCACACCACGGCCATCCCGGTCCACAACCTCGTCACCTTCCGGATCGATTATTGCCACCCACTCCTCTTTGGTGCCCCCCACAAATCCTTCCATAAACTTCAAATGGTTCAAAACTCTGCAGCCCGGATCATCACCAAAACCCCCTCCTTTCATCACATCACCCCCGTCCTCCAGCAGCTTCACTGGCTCCCCATTAAGTTCAGAATTCACTTCAAAATCCTGCTGTATACTTTCAAGGCCATCCACAACCTCGCCCCCCCTACCTGTCTGATCTCCTCCACATCGCCACCCCCTCTCGCTCACTCAGGTCGTCCTCCTTCCTCCATCTCTCTGTGCCCTCTTCCCGGCTCAGCACCATGGGTAGCAGGGCTTTCAGCCGCTCTGCTCCCAAACTCTGGAACTCTCTCCCCCCGGACCTCAGAAACATTGACTCCCTTCCCCACTTCAAATCAAAACTCATAAACCCATCTGTTCCAAACTGCATATTCTCTTTAATTTTCCACCCTCATTTGACTGTGTCACTCTTGTATGTTGTTTTTATTTATTTTAATTGTGATTTTAATGCATTGTGTTTTTATTATGTATTTTGTAAAGTGTCCTTGGGTGCTAAGAAAGGCGCTTTTAAATAAAATGTATTATTTTTATTAAAATATGTCTAAAAAGAATTAGCAAATCATTGTCTTCTGTTTTGATGTTTTGTCCCAAGTTCATGGAACTGGGTTTATGGATAGTGATAAAAGTATTTATTTGTATTAATGACATTACATGTTTGTTTTTGCCTTTTTTTCATGCAAAAAGCATCAGGCCACTAATAAACACATTCCACTCACTGGTGTCACTAAGTAACATTATTTTTTATTTAGGCAAAAATAGAAAAATTGAAAGCTAAATTCAGTGTTGCTAACTGGACCGTCTACATGCTCACACATATACAATCACTGGCTCTCCTGCAATGTTGCTGCTTCTTTCAACACTCTGATGATACAAACCCTGCAAGCATAATGAGACCCAGATTTACTGTTAAAACAGTGACCGTGTTAACTGGTGACATTTATAATATAAAGTAGAAAACGAGGGGGGAGGAAGAGTAAAATGTCAAATTAAATGTGTGAAAAACTGTTATAAAACCAAGAAAAATCACCATAATGTAAGGCCAGAACAGGGGATGTGGCTCAGATGTTTCCTTTATATTCTCATGCATTTAATTGTTAGTATCAAATCCACTTATAATTGTGCTGCCCTATTTTTGTTTTTATTTTTCCATGATTATTTCCTCTCTTGTACACAGTGTCTTTCACTGACAAATTTATGTTCATAAGAAAAATGCATGCATTCCTTTGCTGTGAAATGACAGTGAATGCTGTCAGAGGGCCCTGTTGCAGTTGTCATTGCAAACTTTGTACATATGTAGTCATGACTTTGCTTTTTTGTCTAAAGATTGGTTTAAACTTGAAAAACATGTTCTGGGAATATCTGGACCTGTATTAATTTGATGAGAATGTGTAAATAAGGACCAATCTGGTAGCATTTGGCCATTTATAAACTTTTTAATTGTCATTATCTGACCCTTTTGATATTGGTTTGACCATTAGGACTAATCCTGTAGTGTTAAGTCATGTTATATTGTCACCATCTGCTGCTCTAACCACTGTTTGTTGTATTTTGTTCCATTTTCTCTTAATAAGTCCTTTTCCAAGGGTGATTATATTAACAAAATTAAGTTCACAGAATAATACAGGTGTTGTGCTGAAATGCACAAACAGTAGATGCTGTAGGGCCCCCATAGGGAGGTTTCCTACTGAATCACAAACTTTATGTAGTTTGAGCCATGACTTTTGTTCAAAGCAATGGCTTGAAGTCAAAGTTTTAAAAATGTCAAAAACATGTATGGCGACATCTGGACACAGTGTAAACTTGTTCAAAAGAAACAGAATATGGGGCCTGAGGCCACATTGTAAGCATTAAAGGTGTAATCAGCAATGTGGGAGAAAATGAGTGAAGAGGTTGTTGATAAACAAATTTAGACCCGCCTCTCCTTTCATACCTCACCCCTGGCTCCACCCCCGAAAGCTGATGGATGTGCATCCTCATGGAAACGGCCGTAGAAACTGCGTAGCTGACCAACGTAGCTAAGGTAACCCCGACTCGTCAGAAAGCTCGACTTCCATTATTGATAACATCACAACAACAGTACATTTTGGCAGATTAGACGATAAGATGAATGCCAGACGGCTGTTACTGTTATGTGAAGCACCACAAAGCTAATGTTGCTTACCTATTCAGCAGAAAGACGGCGACATCCGCGTCCGTTTTCAGGTCTTTAAATTCGCGGAGTTCCCTCCACCGTCGGAAAGCAACATCGATGTTGACCCAGGTCTTCACTCTCTCATGGTCATAGCCCTTCTTTTTCACTTTTCACCCCTCTGACCTTTTTCTTTTGGGCTGTTTTTCAGCCATTGCTGCTGCACATATTGTATCTCTCTCTTATGCTAACTGCACACGCTACACAACCTACGACTCCCCCTCCCCCCTCTGTCTGATCTGTGCATGAGTATGATCGCCCCCTGGATGTGGGGGGTTGTACCCTGTTTTGGTGACTCAGCCAGAGCCACAGTATTTACCTGCTGAAATTCAGAGCCAAGGCTGTGTATTGAAACCAGACTTTTTTTTCCCAACATGCTGTCAGTGGGGACATCTTGTGGATGGAGAGGAGAAATACGATGATTTTGACAAATACTGCATTAGATTAGAGGATTAGAAGATAGCTGACTACACCTTTAAGTCATAACAATCGAATCGGACTTTTCATTATTTGCCTTGTTTCCCGTTGTTTTATGTTTTACTCAACAGATTATTCCTTTAAATATTCTTTGAGGACTGATATTTACAAACAGGTTCTCACAATAATGTTAGATGGATTACTCTGTAGTCAGATAGGGCCCCCTTAGGGAGGTCTTATTCTGTCACTGCAAATTTTGCACATATTTGAGCCTTAGCTTTGATTTAAAGTTCTAAGTTTGATTCAAGCATCCAACATATATCTGGGGACCCCAGGGACCAATGTTAACTTGTTAAAAGTCAAATACATACAGGGCTGGACTAGTAGCATTTGGCTATGTCATTTCAATTCTCATTTTCTGCTAGGCTCACCATTGTCCCCCCCCCCCCCCCCCCCCCCGCTTTTTCTGGATAATTTCTTTTCCAGGGGTGACCTCTATTGTCAAATTTAAGTTGATGCAGGTGTTGCTCTGCAATGCACAAAGAGCAGGTGCTGTCAGATGGGTCAACCTTTGGGAGGACTTCAGAAATACTGGCCCAGGGCCAATAAAGTTTCTTACTGTCACTGCAAACTTTGTGCATTTTGAGCCATGACTTTGGCTTAAATTCTTAAGTTTTCTTTGAACATTAGAACATCTGGGGAGATCTGGACATAGTGCAAGCTTGTTGAAAAGGAGCAAAATATGGGGCCGCTAAGAAGAGACTTGCAGGATTTAGTCGTTTCAATAAAAATTCTCTCTCCACTTTACTGCTTTTTACACTGTTTTCCCCTAAATTATTGAGTGTTTTTTTTGTTTGAGGTTAACTTTTCTTGACAAAACTTAGTTTACAGGAATAATGCAGAGTGCTTTGCAGTGCAATAAGAGTGAGTGTTGTTGATGGGGCCCCCTTAGGGAGACTTCCTAATGTCACTGCAAAATTTGCACATTTTGATCCATGGCTGTAGTTTGAAGTTGTAATATCTCTGTGTACCGAGGCATCCCCTTTTATTATAGCTGAGAAACACATATTTTTTCAGCCAAGACACAATGTGTTGTATCCATTTTGAATGCATTTTATCTCCAAGCATGTGTGCACAGAGGCTTGTTATGCACCATATTATTCTTTAAAGCATTCTTTAATGTTTACACCACATTAGCCTAATTGATTTCCCTGGCAAACAGCAGCAATGTTGCTCACAGCGAGACTTCTTTATCTTATTCCTCCTGCTTCTCTTTTCTCTTCAGCACAGTGATTTATTCATCCCGGGGTTAGGAGCGTCACTGCCTTCACAGTCCCATACCCTCCCAATCAGTCACTGTGCTGTCCAAGGCTCTCGGCTGTCCACTAAGCTCTCTCTTAAAGCGGGCCATGTGGAGGTAATGGCATGCCCATGTGTAAATTAGGTAATTGACAATTTCTGTTTACAAGGTATAGCCTGAGTAAATGTGAAAGATAATACCCATTGCAAAGAGCCAGCCACAGATTTTTTTTTTTTTTTATTGAGGCGATTTCCCTAGCACAGGCAGCTTGTTAAGACTAATGTGTTTATCTCATAGCATGGCTGCCACATCACACAAACCCAAATGCATGCTAGGACATGGGTCGAAGTAGCTTTGTGACAGCTTACTTGAACAAAAACAGTCACATACAGTATGATGCTTTTACATAACAGAGGGGATGACAAAAAAGCAGACTTGGTATTTATCTCCTAATTAGGCTTGGTTATGAGTATGTGTTTGTACGCGAGCGCACTAACTCCCGTCCCTTGTTGGCAACTCAAAAGGAATGAGCAATAAAAGAGGTGGCAAGGGATTTTTTTCTAATTGACAAGCTGTCTAATTCATCCCGTCTTCCTGCAGATGCACCAGTGCAGAGAGCGAATATGCAGGAACTAATTGCCCTCAACAGAAAAGTGCTGAAATTCCGTTATGATATCTTTATAATGAGTGTGGCGCTGTCAATTCTGGGCTTTTGTTCTCAGTTTTTTATGCCCATAGTAGCCCAAGGAAATAATGACACACACATATTGAAAAATTGGGAGCCAAATAATGTAGGTGCAGTGGAAGCGCAGGGACTCGGAGAGGTGTTTTGAAGTGCGAGAGACACAGAAAATAGGGCTAATTTAAATTGCCAGATGTGATTGGGTTCCATTGTGTGGTCGGCGTTCTGCTAATGGGTGGCAGTCAAAGGGAGAGCTGGGGGAGGAATAAGAGAGCGGGAGAAAAAAAGCGGGCGAAAAGCCTTGATGTGCCGAGCTTATTAGGGCAGGGCTGCTGAATTGGACTTGATCACTGGGGGATTCTTCGGCAAAGCCAATATACCAGCTCACTGAAAAATGCTGCAATGTGACTTTCCTGCATCCACGCTGCACTAACACACAGTCGTTCACAAAATGACACAATTACAAGGATTTATATGGAGTTCCCACGCAGATTTAATCCAGATAAACACACAAACACATCCACTCGGTTGGAAGATTTCACGGCTTCCTCTTCAGCTCAGGAAAAGCGATACGTAGGTGGTGGGGGGGACCCAACTGGGCTCTAAATTAGTCCAGCAGAGCTTCTTTTCTCCATCTCTGCTTACTGAGCAGCGACAAAATGTATGCACAGCTTTCTCTGAGTGCAATATGTCACACCAACTGGCATCCAATTCTACTTTGTTGTCTCAGTCTGCTTAGCTTAGCATGAAGCTATAACTTTTGGAGCTTTTTGTTTCCTGTTTATTTCCATTGTGATAGCTAATGGTGTTGTTTGGAAGAGTTTCATAGTCTGCTTATAGATATTTCTTGACTTACAGACAATGTTGAGAAGTGATGTGTTGAAACTATCTGGGATTTTCCTTTATTTTTTTCTAGTTAACAAAAAACGTATTTGTTTTTCTCGTCTGATGCAGCTGCACCTTTTGAAACTAGAAACGCAATCGGAGAGCACAGACCTCTGCCAGCACCACAATCCTCACCCATATTGTGATTTTCAACATAAATATTAGTCCTACCTTTATTTCATGTAAATATTTAGATTCCTTGACCATGAAAACATACCATTAGCAATTGGATTCATAATGATATCTATTTTAGTTGAGCAGTTATTCACAAAAATCACATTTTTCATCATGGCGGCCAGACGCTGATCAGGATCAGCACCAAAATTGTCTCAGTTCTTCCTTCTCCCATGCTGAACATTTCCTGAAAATTTCATCAAAATCCATCCATTACTTTTTGAGTTATTTTGTTCACAGACAGACGGACGGACGGATAGACAGACGGACAAACAAACTCTCCTGAAAACATAACCTCCTTAGTAGAGGTAAAAATACAAAAAATGTTCCCAAGAATATTCCACCATAGTATTTGGGTTATGTAAAAGTTTAAGGATGTCCAAAGACTAATTGAGCAGTTTTTCTTTGTGTGGTGTCTTTTTCGCAGTGGCGGCTGCTGGTCAGTCAGGGAGGGGAAGCTCATTTGTTTTTCTGGCCTACATCATAAATTTATTCATTTATGTAAATGATCTGTGACCCTGTTGTACCAACTAGGTGTCTTTTCCTGGGATTTTATTCCCCAAAACCCACTTTTGACCACACAACACATTTTATTTGTGACAGCACTTCCAGTGAGCCAGCTCACCTTGTCATACCAGGAATGCTGAAAAGACCTGATACTTTTCCCCACCTTTTGAACTAAATAATTCTGAGGAGTTGATCTGCCCTGCTGTTTAATTATTTTATTTAGCATCTTTTAAAAACATGTTTAAAAAGTGTATCAAATGGCCTCGCCAAAATCTGGTCTACAACATTCATACTATCTGCCATGATGTGTAGCTTGCTAGAAGCTGGAGCTGCTACGTGAGACCACTGTTTGACAGGCTGTGAGTGAGAGGCAGAGAAGATCCCCAGCCACAGCTGCTCGTTGGTGAAAAGAAAAGGTGGCAGGAGAGAATCTTCAAACACAACGCTAGTCGTTTTTAAGAAAGATAAAGTCGCTGGCGATCGATAAATCCTCCGTATCAGTCCAGAACAACTGAATGTAAAACTTCGAAGATACCCCGGTGAAGGGTGAGCCTTCAAGGTCGCTGATTGGCTCATTTCATTGTCAATCAGAAAAGGATTCGGCCTCAGACAGATCATCCAATCATCATGCAGAAGCTGAGCGTCCAGGCCAGCCCACTGCCTCATAGACCCCCAGAGACGCTGAGCGTCCGATGGGCGGGACAAAGCCCAGCATTTATCCAATGACCGTCCAGTTTCCACAGTGGAACAACCCACTCTATATTTAAGCGCTGAAGTCTGAAGACGCTCAGCGTCCGACTGTGTTGAATCGCTGAGACGCTGCGGGGATGAATGAGAAGGAAGTCGCGCCAGTTACCTGTGATAAGTAGCTGATTCTGAACAAAAGATGAAGGTATTCTAGCTCATATTAGGTCAATGAAATGTACACACAGCAGGACATATCACCACTTTTTTGGGGGACATTTTAGGGGAAGCTGAGCTTCCCTTGCAGTCTTAGAGCAATCGCCACTGCTTTTGCGTCATGTTTTTGTGTTACCTGCCTAGGATCTGCGGATGTAAATTAGCATAGATGCTATAACCCGGCATGTTTACATCTATTGTTATTGAAACAGATGTTCATTAATGTGCACTGTACCCATTAAATAAATAAACTTTTTTCCACTACTGTATATCTGCACAACAGTGTTGGAACTGCGTTGTTTAGGTACTTTAGCTAGCTAGCATAAATACGAGTGCTAAAATCATCTGAGAACCAGTGTACAACAATATGTTGAATTGTTATTCCTGGATTGTATTCTTTGGTCATACCAAAGAAAGACTTTTGGTCTTCAAGGTAATTTCAACCATCTTGTCAAATAATAATAATAACAACTTTATTTTATTTTATTTAGCATCTTTAAAAACAGATGTTTAAAAAGTGCTTTAACAGACAAAAGTAAGGCAGAAAAAGGCAGAACTCTGCATACAACAAAATCAACAACCAGGTCAACAGAGACCAAGAGAGTCAAAGGAAAAGGCACAGAGGGTCCTGTTACTTAAAGCAACAAGAGGAAAGAAAATAGCAAACTGGTAAGCTTGAAACAGATAAAGTAATTAAGGAATATATCAAATCCGTAAAGTGCACCATGTCAACACAAACAGATAAACATCGGTGAAGAATGTATTTTGTTTAGTGTATAATGACAAGGAGACAACAAGGCCATAGAAAATAGATTTATAGATACAAAGATAATCTTATGACTGTTGAAAGTCGACGACATCACATCAAGAAGATGGAAAAGAAGATTGTTTTTGCTCAAACACCTGCTGTATGAATTTTAACATGGTGTCAAGCAATAATGAAATAAAGAGATCAACATGAAGGCTACATAAGCATTTAAATCAAAGAGGACATGAACACTGGTATTGATTCTGATGTTATAATACCGATTAGTCACACTGCCATGTTCACCATGCTAAATCAATCAGGTGTTGGCAAACGAGAAGCATCAAGTGTAAATCCAAACCGTCTGATGCCATAATGGGCGACGCATGGAGCTCTGAAGACGACGTGCTGTTGATGAGCAAGACAAGAGGAGATCTCTTTTTTTCCTCCCCTTCTCCCCCTTTCTTCCCCCCTCCTTTCATCTGTCCAACAAAGCATCCTTTAATCACTCTGACTTTGAACACAAGCCCTTAATGGCTCCCAGGGGTCGGCGGCCATCTTGACAAATTCCTTCTGTCCAGAATAGAAAGTGATACAATTTTAATAGGGATTCTTTTGCTGAGATATCACATATATAGTGATGGAAGAATGATGAAAAGCTACACAGTGATAAAATATTTAGAGGGAGTAGGAAGGGCTATAAAGGCCATATAGAACATAATGGCTAATTATTCAACTCATCGGCCTTCATCTCCTAAGAACTTGACATCTGTTGGAGGTATTTGACCTCTTCTTAGCAGCGTGGTTTGAAGTGGACAGGATAACTTTAAAACCAGAGAAATAGATAAACACTTAAGAAAAAGAAGCTTCATTTTCTTCGATTGAGTCAGATTTTTAAACCTAGATAACCATGAACCTTAATTTAAAAAGATTTTCACACAGTTCAAAATGTGAAATATAACAAAATAATATTTTGTAAGTCCTTTTCAAAGTGTATATAACTAAATACAAAAAACCTAGAAATGTGCTGAACTATGCCTGCAACAAGTTACAAAAATAAATAAATACATAAATAAATAAGAAGTCTGACAAAACTTGCACCAAAACAGAGGCTCAAAATGAACACAATTTGCAATGACAGTAGGAAACCCCCCAAATGGGCCCCAATGGAACAGCAATGACTTGTGCCGCCAAATATGATGTGCATAATCTCTGTGAAACTTAGAAATAAAGAGGAATTCATCATTTTTGTACAAAGAGAGGCTGTTTTTTGGCAATTATGTGAATTTAATTTCACCACTCATTCTTTGTTGCACCTTTTTATTTGTGTCTAAGAATCCTTGAAACATAATTTGCGCCACAGTATGCCACTCCAGGCTTCTTTTGTCTTTTTGTTGGTTGTGGAAGCAGAGAATGATACGAAAAAGCAGCTTAATTAACCTTAAGAATGAGTTGTTGAGAACACTGAAAGATACAAATATCAAGATTTGGACTGAAAAACAACAACTATGTTGCAAATATGTCACAGCGCAAGCAATTTCCCGTTAGTGATTAAGTCGTGGTTGTCTGAATACAAATAAGATTTTAATTATAAACGCTTTAGTATTTAAGGTGGCAGATCTGAAAACAGTCACATTGAAAAGCAAATGCCTTCTTTTGTCAGCAGAATTAGTCATTAGCGCTTCTTTTGTTCGTAATGAATTGCAGGAGTGGTGACAATGCTAAATGAGTCTCTCCTTTATGTCCTAAATCACATCCTTTCATAAGAACATATGACAGCGAGAAAGACAAAAACCTCCTCCGAGTCAGACTTTACATTGTGCTGCTGCATTGATTAGGACAGTTTAATGACTGGAGGAACACATCAAGATTCAGAAGGATGACTTCATTTAGAGTGAGTCAAATCATAAGAAATGAGTGACTAATGCAGTTTTTGTTTAGGAATGGCACCAAATTAGATGTTCCCTCATGCAGCTGTGGACTAAAAATGTCCTCACATCCTGTAAGAACCCAGTGGGGGCTGTCATGCCGTCCTCAGAGCTGCTCTGTTACTTACTGTCAGCAGCTCAGCTCAAGGATTTGTCTCTGGATGACATCATCAGTGAAGTCTTTTTCAATGCTTCTTGCAGCCCAAAGAGGGAAAGTGAGCTGTAAAAATCATTTAAATGGATGTTTAACTTAGAGTAAAGCAGAAAAATGAATCCCTTTGTTTTGGGGATACTAATGTGGATTAATTTAGGCCCTGTCCACATGGAGACAAAAGCTTTTTCACTGTTGATGATGTTCTTTGTAAAGATGGCATTGTTTCAAGAAATGTGTCCGTCCATATGTAAACTCTAAAGCTGCTGTAGTACGATAGGCCTGTTAGTAACACCGCTACCGACATAGTAGAAAACCAAAGTCTAAAACATTGCACACGTTATGAAAACTTTAACACTGGCGTATACTGTTTTCAGTGTCCTCTTGTTGCCAATTTTGGTTGCAGAGTAATGGAAGAGTTTGCTGCTAAAGTCAAAACAAGCTCACTAACTTCTGCAGCATGAACAACACCATATTTTGCTATTGTTGCCGGGGTTAGCAAATGTGGTTTAAAGAAGAGATGGGGTCATGTCGACATTGTTTATAAAGTTATCCATACTTGTTTTCCACACTCATTGATTTATCCACAGTAGGACTCATTTCCAAGTGTGCGTTTTTTGGGAACCTGATGCGCCTGAATTTGTGGACTGCGTCTTAGATAAGCGCGATTAGCTACAGATGAGCATCAGACAGGTAAATGCAAAAACAAAGCAACCAATCAGAAAACACAATGATAAAAAAGTAACGTTATCTCTAAAAAGCCCATGAAAAACAGAGAAAAAACCCAACAATAAATGAAAAACAAAGCAGCAAAATAAACTTAACGTTATTAATACAAGACTAGCCACTTAAACTTCCACCCCTTTTCTTGACTGAGTTTTGACTGGTCAATTACTGGAATGTGCTTGGACCTACCCACCATCATGGCTGCAAGAAGGTCCCGCATATTGATGTGACAAAGACATAGATGCTGCTTAATCCTAATGTTACTCTATTAATGGTGCTTTCAATTTACTTTGGAACTTTGATGTGAAACTAGAATTTACACTATCACACTGTTAATCCAAAGCCAAGCAGAAACTCTAACCAAAGGGCCCAGTGATGGGTCTTTTGACCATTTACAGACACATGATTAACATGCAGTCATTTAGTTCTGTGGATGGACCACTGTTGTCAATAGACTATAATGCAATTAAGCTGATAATTACAGTCAATATGTATTTTAAGCCACTCATGTAACAAACAGAGAGTGAGGCTCAAAAGATGGAAAAAAAAAGTACCACCTAACAAGATAATTTTACAGCTATTATGGCTTCTTCCTTCAGCCCCCCAAAATAGACCTACCAGTGTGACAGCATATAATTGTCCACACCATGTTTAACACATTTAAAGCCATATAAACCCCCAAATGCTAAGATATGGGCTCTTCAAAACAAAGGTCTTAAATCAACATAAGACGTGGGGTTTCTTGTAAAGACTTGTCATAAATATAAGGTGTCTATCCAGTGTTAATAATGTCGCCTAATTGTTTTCATCATAGTTTTTGTCCCTGACGAAAACTAGACCATGACTACAACAAAACAAGTGCACATGGACTAAAACTAAAACTAAATTATCTCATATTTTCATCAGCAGGTGGAAACTAGACTAAAATGTTTGACATCCAAATCTAATCAGATTTAATTTCGTCATGTAGAAAGAAGGGAAAAGTTAGGAAAATATCCAATCATAGCTACTTTGGTTGTGTGGAAAGGCTGTAAGAGTTAAGAGGGACATTCAGTTACAACTGCTTTAGCTTCGTGATGGCAGTATCCAGGTGTAAAACATGACTTCAGAAATTCAAGGAAACCTTAAAAATGCCTTACACTTTGCACTTCATGTATTTAGTTGACTAAATTTAGAGTACATTTTGTTGACTAAAATAGCTGTGAAATTTCACTGACTAAAACTAGACCAAAATTAAAAAAATTTTGAAGACCTAATTATGACTTGAACTAAGATATATCTTAGGCAAAAGACTAAAATTAAACTGTAAAGTGTTGTCAAAGTTAACACTGTCTATCAACTGGCAGAGGAATTTAAGAGATAGACTTTGCAAAACTTTCTGCCACAGACTTCTTCTTACCATCAATCATCTCTATCATTTCTGATGCAAGACACACGAGCTATCTATTGAAACAGACCTTTACCAGGTGGAGATGCTGGTTAATGTCATGAAACGCTCCAGCACATAGTCTGCTCCCTTTTAGCTCTTCCCTCCCAAAATACTTCATCTGAAAAATGTTTCAAAAAGACTAAATTTATGATTAAGTTATGCGTAACTCTCAGGTATCCCCCCTATTATTCCAACCTGTATCTGAAGCTAAACAAATGCTAAAAACAGAAGTGCTGTAAACATGTTAAAATGTAGGAAGACAACTCCACAACAATTACATTCTTCCGTGCACGCTGCAGTTCCAGCACACCCCAATCCACCAGTGATTTCCATCCCCTGACACAGCTGCCACACTACAGGGTGCTGCCGCTGACATGTGCCAATCTGACTTGTTTACACTGGTTAATTGCTTAAAGGCACTTCCCCCAGACTCTGCGCTCCCATCATGGCAACAAGACACTATGATTAGATGGTTCTTGTTTGTGCTGCTGGAGAAAACACAGGGTTCAGACAGGGAACACGATGCAGTGCCCACTAATTATGCCTGTTTTTGAATTCAAGCAATGGACGTTTGCCCCTTAACCACAAGCTAGCATGTTGTCGTCATGTAGGAACAAGGAGTAATTTTGATAACTTTATACTTTACTTTACCAGTGATGTTGCTTTATTCCACATATTCATCTGTGTGGGGAGTGACAATGTGGATTAAAAACTGAGTCAACACAAAAATGCATTTTAGAGGGAATCCATCCCTTGTTACTGGCCCTGCTCGTTAGCATCCCTGTTTGCCAGCACCCTCAGGGAAAAGAGTTCCTCTGTGAGCTTCCAGGGCCGGCTGTCATCACAAATATGGTCTAAGAGGACCCCTGGGCTTCGTTAAACTCACATTATTTTCCCCCAAATGAGACTTGGACAGGATAAAATGTCAGTCACAGCCAGTGGAGAAAGGTAACGTGTGTCATAGCTAAAATATCTGATTGGATAGATTTAAAGTTATGCTAACAGGCATATGCTAAGATCTTGGGAGTGAGATATCTGTTAGAGCCTTATCCTTTGCTCGTAGACAGAATATCTGAAAATATAGTTGATTGGTTTTGCATCAGACTTAGTACAAATGTAGACTGAATTAGAAATAAAATAATTAAATTTTAGGGGCCAAAGCTCAAGGTCACAGAGACATATAAGGTTACAACTCTTATCATCATAAGTTTTTGTGTATGCAACTTTGTAACCTAAAAAATAGGGATACTTCTTGAGATTCTCTTCCAATTTTGAACTAATGTGCACCAAGACAAAGCGAGAGATTGATCAGACTGACTGTCGCTAACTAACTGCCAATAAGGACTACAAACACGGTTGAGGCCCCAACAGTAAGCCTTTCTGATCATTTTCACTGGTTAGTAATTCATACACCATTGCCATAGCCACGAGGACCAACTTGATCAGGTCATTATATTAAGAGGAAATTCTCAAACAAGTGGTCACAAGACGCTGTTAGTCAGGATTTTTCCCTTTATAGTCCTAAGATAGCTCAGTTTCAGGTTCGTACCTACACCTGACATTTATACAAAATAAAGACGACAAACAGCAGCTGGATGCAATCAAATGGAGCTTTACTTCTTCTTGCCCGGACAAGGAGCACAACAATACAGAGTGACAAGCAGTCTGAGAGTTGAACTGAAAACTTGTACAGTGTCATCTTCTTTTTATAACATTGTATATGGTCATGTGAGGTTGTTTTTGGTGAGGCAGATGGCCTTGCAGGTGCAGTAAGTTCAGCAAGTTCATGGGAATAACTCAAGTTTCTGGGAAGAAAAGGTAACAAGAGGGCTATGTACGGTCATGTAGTGTGTGTGCATGTGTGGGAAAGCAGTCTCTAGTAAGAAGAGGGCTACGTAAGGTCATGGACGAGTTATTTCAGGTCATGTCACAAAAGCAATATATACAAGAGTCAAATTTTTCCTCACACTTTGCATTGGGAATATTGTAGTTTCCTTTCAATCAATCAATCTTAATTTGTGTTGCGCCAATTCATACAAGTTTTATCTCAAGACACTTTACCATAGCGCATAAAACTCTTCATTTTATGGATACACATATATGCACATATAAAATACACATAAACATATATATACAAATATATACATCCAACACCCAACATGAATCTATAACAATAATAAATCCCTCCATCAAGGCGGCAAGAAAAAACCTTCTAAGTTGAGCTGCTATGTTGTAGTTCAATAGTAGCTTACTAATAGCTTTTTGCTCCAGCTGATAATGTTTGAGCTTAAAAATAGTGAAAAGTAGGTTTGTTACTGAAGATTAAAACAGGCAAGTTTTTATAAAATTTTTCTTTGAAACAAAAAAAAAAATTCCACAACCTTTAAGAAGTTTGAAGTCGAGCAGAACTTCTACCTTGGCCTTCAATAATGTATCATCCCTTCAAGCACTATATCCCTCAGTTAGTTTTTAAGAGCCTTAAATCAAACTTAGCTCATTTGTCCTCTCTGACTTGACTATGAATTGATTACAGTTTGGAGGTATAAGATCAGAGACCAAGTTACCAACCTCTGTACTTCGACTTTCTTGCAATGTCTACCTCACTAAGGCATACAAATGTGATGCAGTAATTCTAATTATCCTTGTTTTATTGCTCATGTCATCAGCCTACCACACTAAATTATCTTTGGGTGATTGTAATGCTGTATAATGAAGACAAAAAGAGTAAATTGGCAATTTGTGAAGCAGAATAACAATGTTGGGATTTAAATTGTGGGTCAACTCAGTAAGCTTGTCAGACTGTAATATTTAACTCTCCCGGCTGTGATTTAATGTCTCGTGGGTTCAGTTTCAACTCAGTTAATTCAGAAAATGAATTGCTGCCCAGTAGTTGTGTTAATTACTTCTTGAACTGTTTTCCAGCTAACTAAATGTCCCCCAATCATGCCACAGACAGCACATTGTTGTGGCTAATAGCGCAATGCCTCATTGACTATTTGCTAATCTGCTCATAAGAGAAACCATAGGACAAGCAATTTCTTCAGCTGGCAGAATTAAGTCAGAGATTAAATCCTTCAAAGTGTGTGGGTGCTTGTTTTCTCATGGTCTGAACATCCACGGTGTTAATTAGCATCCCGGGCTATTCTTGCTAGTGGCTAAAAGCAACATTAGCCAGAATGAGAAACAATAATTTAATGCTGATGAGATTCTTCTCCCCCATTATTGCTCTAAAACCAATAATATGCTGCTAGATTCCTGTAGGAGGGAGATTAGGAAGTGGCTGAATCATGAGCTAAAACCCTCCTGATGGAAAATCCTTTTAACTGTCTGATCAAAAGAAGAATCTGGCTTTAATGGGAGGATGAGGCTTTTGCTAGCTTAAATTTCTCCTTAGCAGGGTGTCAGGAGGAGTATGGCAGGGATGAAATAGAAGGGCTTATCAATATCAAAATACCCATTAAAAATGTGGTCTTCGGATGGATAATATGGGTTTACAATACTTTACTTTACTTTAAACAGATCAAAACCCTGTTTATGCCTTGTTTTTAGTCTTGTATGACAGCTACGGATGTATGATCAGTCTGTCTATGACACTAGCTACCAACACAGCCATTACATGACAGAACAACATGACTGAAATCATTGTGTCAAAAATAGATAGACAACTTATTTTTAACCATTAAAATGTATAAAACCTGTCAACTGAATTTAGAGGAATAGCCTGTGGGCTAGTTTTCAGTCAGTAGCTAAGCTAACACAATGTCTCAGGAAAAGTTTAATTTCTCTTGGCTACAAGTGAGATGGCTGCTCATACAGATTAGCATAGATGCTATTAGCTACAGCCTTCATTTTTATTAGATCAGGATCACGTACAGTATCTTTGTCAAATGTCAAACAAACACGAACACATGTTTTTGCTCCAACATGATTTGATGAAAGTTTGTCTTGTGTATTGACTCACATTTTGTATTTTTCGCCACAGTAGCGCCTGCCTACTGCAATGTCTTATTGCCTGATTAATGTAGTGTAAGAATAATCGTCCAATCATCTGTTTGCTTCCATGATTTCTAAAGGTATTACACCATAGGCAGCCCAACCTGACTGTCCTTAAGGAATATGTCTGGATATGCCTTAATTTTCTGACCAACCCTCATGCTGAAACAACACTCTGGTACTTTTTGAGGCTTAATGCAGCCAGAGGTCGAGAGGATTTCGCTGTGAACAAAGTGCATCTAACAGGGAGACAAGACAACACACTTTTTAGGATTACTTGGACTAAATAATCGGTTGCTACTAGTCAAGAACTGGGTAATGCCCTCTGTTGGTAGTGGGGGTAAATCTGGTCAAGGCGCTGAATCATCATCTCATCAATAATTTTCTGCTTTCACTAAAATATGACAGTAAAAATACACAAATAATTTCATGGTGTAATTTAACATCAGACAATCTAATGGTATTTGGATTGGTCTCTTGACTACGTAGTGCAGAAGAGCTTTTGAAACTGCATTGATATAACTGACTCAAAACAGAGGCGTAAAACTGAGTAATGCCCCTTGATGGTAGTGAGGGGTAAATCTGGTCAAGGCGTTGAATCATCATCTCATCAATAATTTTCTGCTTTCACTAAAATATGACAGTAAAAATACACAAATAATTTCATGGTGTAATTTAACATCAGACAATCTAATGGTATTTTTCCAACAATGATGACACCGTCTTACATAAATCAGACCCACCTTTACAGCTTTAAAACATCCATTATCTCATGTTAGTGGACTTTGCAAGTGAAAAAATGAGACGTGCCCCTTCTGCATTAAAGGAAGCACGGTGGCGCCTTAGGGTGTCATCATAAAACCCTAGATGATGTGCTAATCTATGGGGCCCAGTATGTGTCGGGATCGACCGCATTGAGATGCAAAGCTGCAATGGAAAGCGCCTCTTTCCTCCTTCTATGATGCTGGAGCTTTCCTGTTTGACACAGGATTAATAACAACAATACAGAGATTTATTCGCCGGCGTAAAGCTTGAGGTCTCTCTTGCTTCCTGTCTCTTCTTTGGCTTTAATATTTAACTAATTCCCGCACACTAGCACGACATTCAAGCAGAAGATGGGTCGAATAGGAACACATATTGTAACCTTTTTGAAGCCATTCTTTGCCTCAAGGCACTTTGATGTCGGGGTGCTGCTCATAAACCAGCCTCAATTTTATTTGCAGGGGAAAAATACAGACAAACGTAACAAAATAAGCATTCCTCAGACAAGAGCTGGAACTCATTGTGATTCATCCTTGTGGACTAACAAGGCATCGCTCACAGAGCCTTTTTTATGCTTTTAAAAGCAGGCCACCAATGGCACACAACTTAATCAAATTTGTCAAAGAGAACAACAGATGAAAGCTCGTCTGAGGCATTTCCTTGTTTTGTGTGTGAGCGTGTGGCTCCATCTCTTTGCTCTTTTTTTTCCCTGTATGTGTGTGAACGTGCATCCGTATCAATCCATCCAATCTCCTTGCTGAGCAGCCTCTTGAGAAGTGCTGTGGTGGCTCAATTAGTGGAGAAGCCAGCCAATTACAAAGCCTCTTTATCCTTCTTCCCTTCCTTCCTTCTTACTTCCATTTGTGTTGTTTCCCCCCCAAAGAATTTTCGACTATTTGAAGTAATAGAAGTAAATTATACATGTGCAAAATAAGTGAGTGAAGAAAACAGAAGAAAAATATGAATCATGCTGCCTCAAAAACAGCAACAGTTCTTCTGGGTAAACTTGCACAAAGTCATAGGCTCAAAACTGGGTGAGGAACAGCCAAACTCTGCTTCTATGGTGAGCTTATGGAAGACAGTTTCATGTCACAAATCATTCATCTTGCAAAGGCTGTGGGGCCATTTACATGAGGCCTAAAACAATCAATTCCAATGAGTTTTCATTGCATTTTGGCCTTGCGTCTACATGGGAACACTATGCGGAGTGCCTGAATCCGGAAACTAATGAAAACAGGGCCAAGAGTGGAGAGTTTTCAATACTCTCCTCCATGCAGCACAGTGTCAACCAAAATACGCTCTGAAACGCAGTAGTCTTTCACATGAAGGTTGCACATACCAGGAACAACAGCAGCTTCAGCCGTCTGCCAAGTTACACATGTGCTGCTAACTGTGCTCGGTTTGTTATCCAGACAAAACTATCCAGACAGATTCATTGTCCAGAAAAGAAACTCCTGCGTCTTTGTGTGTGTCCACTCGCCATTGTTGTTTGTGAAAAGCTTTTCTTGTTCGTATGTGTATTGTAGCAACGCTGCCTCTCTGCAAACCTACACCGCCATCTACTGAACCAGCATACACACTACAGCGGTTTCATTCGTCTCCAGCGTCTCCGTCTGAACACGGATCAACTTAGTATATGTAAAGAAAAAATCTTTAAGTCACAGAGTCTCCGTGTAAACATAGCACGACTGAGCACAACAGTAAGACACAAGGTAGTTATGCTACATCAGCAAGGTCTCCTTTGGATTTGAAGAGGTTCTGTTCAAGCTCAATCCAAGATACACAAAGAAATGGCAAATGTTAAAGCACCTAGCTGCAGTTATTGTGCAGCCTTAATGTGACCATTTTAGGTGTCTCAGTTAAAAGGGCTTGTGTCCAAACAACTGCACAGTCCTAAATCTGCCTGATTCAGTCTCTGTAATGAGGCAGATCCGTCTTGCCAAGCTTTGATCTATGCTATGATTATGAGTGAAGACAGTGGGAGTTACATGTTAGGTGTCTGCTTACACAGATAAGCATAGATGCTTTTAGCTTTAGTCTGCATTTTTATCAGATTGGGGCATTTCTTTATCAAATGTCAAACAAACTTCAACACATGCTTTATAACCACATTTCTTCCACAAAGACCACTTTTGCTGCTGTGGAGTAGGTGGGTATACAACAACACTGTTGAAGGCCCGAGCTGCAGTGATCAGCCTTGGAAACTTGGACGGATAAAAGACACATCATGCTTAAGGAAATCCGAATATGTCCTGCAGTGTCGTCAGAAACCAATGGAGCCTAGGGACAACCATGTATTTGTCGAGAAATGGTCACAGACGGACACCAACAGACTGAACAAACTGATCTGCAAGGCTGGTGATGTTCTAGAGGTGTAGCTGGACTGACAGCAGTGAGGAAGAGGAGGATGCTGTCTAAGCTGCAGGACATTTCAGAAAATCCATCTCACCTCTCCATGATGTACCACAGGAAGCCACTTCTGCCTATGACTTTATAACTGCTCCCTATAGTTTTACTCAAATTCTGGAGAATAAAAAAGTTTTACTATTTTCTACTCTGTTCATTCATGTTCAAAGTGCTCCAATTACATCCAATACACTGATATGCACTTCTTATGTTTGTCCTTAAAGGGACAGTTCAGGATATTTTGAAGTTGGGTTGTGTGAGGTACATGGCATGAGCCTGAATACAACCCCGCTTAAGAAAGAACTAGAAAAGCACTCAGAACGCAGACCTCTGCCAGCGCCATAGTCCTCACTCATATTGTGATTTTCACCATAAATATCACTCCTACCTTTATTTCATCTTATTATTTAGATTCCTTGATCATGTAAACATACAAAAAATTCCTGGATCCTCACTATGACCCCAAAATCTAATCATTTGGTCCTTGTTCCAAGCTGGACATTTACTGAAAATTTCATCAAAATCCTTCCATAATGTTTTGAGTACTGTTGCGAACAGAGAAACACACAAACAAAAAAACAAACAGGTAACGAAGATAACTATCCCTTTTACAAATGCAATAACCATAAAGTCAAACTGTGCTCTTATATTGATATAAAATATATTGTTATATTTAATGGTGAATTTTTTGCCCTTTGTTTATGGTCTCACTTTTACTTATTTGAATTATTTTTTCTTCATTAAGGAGAAATTGTTACTCCTACATGATTATGTACGTTGTACTTCTTGCTTAAAGGTGTAGTCAGCGATGTGGGAGAAAACAGGTGGAGAAGTTGTTTATAAATGAATGTAGACCCGCCTCTCCCTTCATACCTCACCCCTGGCTCCACCTCCGAAAGCTGATGGACGTGCATCGTCATGGAAACGTCCATAGAAACTGCGTAGCTGACCAATGTAGCTAAGGTAACCCCAACTCAGACAACTCGACTGTCTTTATTGATAACATCACAACAACAGTACATTCCGGCAGATTAGACAATAAGATGAATGCCTGACGGCTGTTACTGTTATGTGAAGCACCACAAAGCTAATGTTGCTTACCTATTCAGCAGAAAGATGGGGACATCCGCATCCGTTTTCAGGTCTTTCAGTTCGCGGAGTTCCCTCCACCGTCGGAAAGCAACACCAATGTTGACCCGGGTCTTCGCTCTTTCATGGTCATAGCCCTTCTTTTTCATTTCTGCTCCTCTGACCCTTTTCTTTTGGGTTGTTTTTCAGCCATTGCTACTGCACCTATTGTATCTCTCTCTCTTACGCTAACTGCGCACGCTACGTAACCTCCCCCTCCCCCCTCTGTCTGATCTGCGCATGAGTATGATCGCCCCCTGGATGTGGGGGGGTGTACCCTGTTTTGGTGGCTCAGCCCGAGCCACAGTATTTACCTGCTGAAATTCAGAGCCAAGGCTGTGTATTGAAACCGGACTTTTTTTCAACATGCTGTCAGCGGTGACATTTTGTGGATGGAGAGGAGAAATATGGGGATTTTGACAAATAGTGCTTTAGATTAGAGGATTAGAAGATCGCTGTCTACACCTTTAATGATTTTTACCTCCGCCAGGACGTTATGTTGTTGGCGGCATCTGTTAGTTAATTTGTTAGTTTGTTTACTTCATGTTATGAACAGATTTCAATGAAATATTTAGAAAATGTCTGGATTGGGACAAGGAACAAATTATTAGATTTTAGGAGTCATCCAGATCACCGTCTGGATCCGCCATGATGTAAAATGAGATTTTCGTGAATCACTACTGAACTAAAATAGATATCATTATGAAATCCTATTACTAATGGTATGTTTTCATGTTCAAGGAATCTAAATATTTCAATAAAATAAAGGTAGGACTAATATTTATGGTGAAAATCACAACATAGGTGAAGACTGTGGCGCTGGCTTTTCTATTTTTTTTCTCTTGTCTTATTGTAATGTCTTTTTCTGGAATTCTTACAGCTGTATTTTGTATAGACACAACTGAAACAACCAAATTCCCCTCTGAGTAGTATTTATGATTCAGAAACCAGTGGGACACAGGTACCTTCACAGGTACCAGGTATCATTTTTGTCCAGAGCAGTTTCATTATTTTGTTTTTTTTGACACGATTCTTTTGAGCAACAATTCAAAAGCGATGTCTGATTTTTATTAGTTAATTTTAAGTAAATTTTTATGTATTACTACTTTTGTCAGTTTCAAGTTATTTCAGCAACCATTGTGGGTTTTCCTTTCTTTAATGGAAGCATACAGACATTTTTGTCCACGTCTGTATCTACTCCACAAGAACAATAGTGGTCTTCACGGAAGAATCGTGGTCATTAATGTGGATACCAGGCCAAGTTATAATAACTAAGCACCAAATATGAACTGGGGTGCAGAATAGGAAGCATCTGGTCTGATGGGTAAAAGTCTGAAATATTTGGCTATGGGCAGAGGGCACTTTGTTTACTGAGAGACTGGAGAGTGGTACAATAATGAGTGTCTGCAGGCAACAGCAAAGCATGGCAGAAGTACCTTTCAAGTTTGAGTTAGCGTTCCTGCAAGTGAAGTTGGCAATGTGGTCAGTAATAATGGAGTCCTCAGTGCTGGGAAATACAATCATTATCTATTTTTGCAGGCAAAAAAGAACAAGGAGTCCTGCAGATGATGGTATGTTCCCCCATGAGCCCTGATCTCAGCATCATGGAGAGTGTCTGGGATGCTTGAAGAGAAAGAAGGATCTTCAGTCTACAATGATAAGAGGTTAGTTCTCCTAGATATTTGTTAAAACTTGCGTTCAATAGCTGCGTGCGAGTGCAAGACCTGATGCTGTTTTTGAGGCTGTGCGTGACTTCATTTTTTCTTAACTCCATTTTTCACACTTTTGCCAAGCATTGTATCCAGAAATGCGAGTGGACACAAGCTCACAAAGCATACAGAGCGCTGCATCACCTTTTGGCCTCAGCCATCCACACCAATACATCTCAGATTTTATATCCTGTGAAGGTGAAAGCTAGAGGAGCCAATTAGAGCACACAAAACCATCCAGGGCTTCTTTTTTCACCTTCACCTCACACGATATCCAGCCTACCTCACAGCAGCAGGCTTTTCATGAAAAACATGACTAACACGGTTTCGACCAGTATGTTGGGACCTTTTAAATATGTCTGTTACATTTTGTGTTGTTGACCATGTTGATAGACTGTCACTTGGATGAAGTCTAACAAGCCTGACGACCCTGTTACTGGAAATCCACTGAGCTTAAAGTGGTGCTATTGGAGACCCATCAGCTCCACAAAGACTATTTCCACGTATGACAGTTCATAACTGAAACTGTAGGGCGCCATGATGGAACTGTCAACACCTGGTTCGGTTATCATGCAAGGTGCCAAAAAGCCATTATTGCGAAAGCTTTTCAATTTACATTGTGACTTCAATCGCCAACTTAAAAACCAAGAACTTATTTTGCATTTGAGGTTTAGAGAAATGTACTTGAATGTGCTTGATTTTAAGGTTGGAGATATTATGTTTTCAAGTTGTCTTTCTGTTTGTCTTTGAGGGCTGAATCTTGTGAATGAAATATATTGAAAAAGTCTTCCATGGATTTTCTTGAAACTTTGACGACGTGTCCACATACACTCAAAAACGGTTCCCTTAGACTTTAAAGGTCATTATTCAAAGGTCTGATCCTGGAACACAGAGCTGGCAGATTCATCTCATACATTTAATGTAATCAAATATCAGACCTTTAGTCCCACGTAACCATTAACACCCAAGTCTGCAGTGTCATAGACGTGTCCCTTTAGTGAACCATTAGACTTACAACTGTTCGCGTTGTTCATATATCATACTTAAGATAATATAGAGCAGTGGATGGCACTGGTTGATTAGCATTAGTTGTGACAAGGTGAGTAACAAACAGTTTAATTGCTGAGTTAGCATATAAATAGTGCAGTGACACTTGTGCACAATGCCACGCAATGGACGGGCTGGTACTGCTAGAAGATTACACTAATGGTAGGATAAGGATGGAGAGAGTCTTTAGGGACTACCAAGATTTCCTGGCCCATGATGATGTCTGCCTAATTAGCCAATTTATACTCTCCAGAGCAGAGCTCTTGGATCTATGCACTGAACTGGGCCCAGTGTTGGACAAAACCACCCACCAGAACCGCACCATCCCTGTGCGTATACAGGTGCCGACCACTCTGGGGTTTCCAGCAACCAGCTCCTTCCAGTAGGGATTATCCTACAGATATGTGTTTGATATGATTACCGATATACACTGCCAAGTCACTGCCTGGATTTAACTAAGCATATAGATACAAGCCTCCGATTGGATAATTACTGCATGTATAATTATCTTTCAGCTGGCAAGAAATTATTTAACTCAAGCTGATGCAACGAGTAGCTTCTCATTTCTTAAACAATCATGTAGAAAGGTGCATTCTGTGGTCATGGAAAATACGTTCGTCTGTTTGAGAAGGGTCATCGAGCAGAGAAAACAGCTGAGGAGATTGCGGAAACTACTAAAATTGGGTTAAGAGCTGTCCAACACATTATTAAGAACTGGAAGGATAGCGGGGAACCACAGTAGGACTTGGGGGTATGTTTAATGGTTAAGTAAGAGCATTTCCACATGTACAGTGCAAAGGGAACTCAAGGGATTGGGACTGAACAGCTGTGTAGCCTTAAGAAAACCACTAATCAGTAAGGCTAACCAGAAAATAAGGCTTCAGTTTACTAGGGAGCACAAAGATTGGACTCTGGAGGACTGGAAAAAGGTCATGTGGTCTGATGAGTCCAGATTTACCCTGTTCCAGAGTGACGGGAGCATCAGAGTAAGAAGAGAGGCAGGTGAAGTGATGCACCCACCATGCCTAGTGCCAACTGTACAAGCCTGTGGTGGCAAAAATTAATGCAACACTGGATGGAAATAAATCTTGTGACATTGCAGGTTATCAAAACCACAACAAATGCTGTAATCAAAGCTAAAGGTGGTTCAATAAATTAATAGAGTGTGTAACCTTGTTTTTAGTGTCGACCTTTTTATGGCCAGGCATTGTATAATGTTACAATTTCTGTCTAAAACCCCTTTTGGGTATGATATACAGTTAAATTCTCTCCTTAGGTCTGGGATATCACAGTCATGCCTCAGCACAGTAATACCAGCCATTTTGGATGCATTTTAACCATGACCAGTCAATATAACAAGGTTCCTTACACTGTGGGTGAACAGGCCAACATTAAAAGGCAATTTGAAGCAATGTCTGGTTTCCTAAATGTAATTGGCACAATTGACTACTAACGGTGCTAAAAGAGCTCAGAGTGAATTGAATTTGTCAACACAACTCATTCATCCTGACCTACAGCAGCACAGCAATACAAAAACATTCATGAGGTGCTTTGCATTGACCATTCATGGGAAAATGTGGGTGCAGAAAACGGGATGTGAGGTGAATCTACCTGTGCAACCATTGAGGTGGAATGAGATTTTTAAAGGGAAAAGTGCTCGCAGTTATAAACTTGTACGGTTTTATAATTCAGATTATTTTTTGGCGCACGCCATTTTCAGCTCTCGGACTCACGTACACTTTAAGTATGGATCCTACGCAATGTTTTATAAATGAAGCCCCTGATGTTTACCCTGATGGGACTTTCTTCTGAGTCAAAGCTGAATTAATTCGATTTCAGAAGTCAAAGATCAAAGTTGCAGAGTTATGTTTACTCAGAGTTCTTTCATCCATAAGTTTGAGGCTGCAAAAATACAAGAATGCTTTTTACAGCTGTCCTTTAAATTTTCAGAAATGTTCTACTAATGCCTCAAGACCACCGGTCAAAAAGTCATGGTCATGCAGCCTCTCCACCAACCTTTACTTGTGAGTGCAATAAATTAAGAATGCTTCTAGAAGTGTTTATCAAACTTTGCCTAGATGTCCACATTGTCAAAAATCAACTGAATGGACTTTGAAGGTCGTAGATTAAAGTACAAGTTCTTGGACTTCCATGATCACCATTTGCTTGATCAACAATAGCAATGAACAATATATGAAAAACTCTTTGAGGGATTTCCTGCAAGCTTTACACAACAGTCCAACATGGCACAAGTATTAAAAGACTCAATTTTGCATGTCATGGTTCAAAGAGATTTCTTCAGATAGCTTTTAGGAGCTCCTGCTCATGTGTCTACTTGCACTGATAAGATTTTGAAGATTATAAGTCAAAGGTTATCAGACATCATGTTTACCAGCTGCTTGAGGAGCCTGATCTCAGAAATGCTTTCCTGGATTTTCCCTCCATTTAAACTCGAGGACAAACTCATTCAATGTTTTTCGGGTGGCAAAGTCAAAAGTCATTGGGCCTTGTGATCGGATCTTGCTCGTAACTTGAGAATTCTTTTAGGGATTTATTTGGAGTTAAAATCATGACAAAACCACACCAAACATGTTTTACTCACGCCTGACAATTCACACTCAAACTGATTTGAAAATACAAACATCATTCACAAACGAATGCATTTTCTTTTGAATAATGAGAAACATATGCACCTATCAAACAAATTTATACATAAAAAGAAGCATATTTTTTCAAGTACAAATAATATTTTTCAAGTACGAAAAACTACGAAAAACTCATGTGACTTTTGGCACTAATTTTCCACCTTGCTGATTCGTACACAAAAGTTCTCTGATCCACACACATACCAGCAAGGTGTCATCAATGTCCTGTAATTCACACTCCACAGCAGCAGATGGCGCTGTTGTTTCAATCTACGACTGCAAATTAGGCTAAATGTGCGTTCACACCAAAGAGGCATTTAAAGCTATAGCCATACATAATGTTAATAACTTGCAAGCACGCCTTAAGATGGACTTTTTAAGCGCCAAAGAGGCCAAATATTTTAGCACTATCTGGAGTTCATCGTGCACTGACGCCAACGTAAAAATCTTGCTTGTCATTTAAAGGAGCTGCCATTAACGCTTCTTCACAGCAGCAGCTGCTTGCTGTTGTTCAACTTCAGCTTAAAACATAGCATGAACATAACGTAAAATCACCATCTAATCAGTCACGAGCGGATTGACAGGCAGGAAGCAATTTACAAAGGAGAGAATACTGATTTATCCACGACATCAAACTTTTACAGAGTTGAATATACAAAAATCTTGTGGTGGAAAGGAGCGTGTTTTTGCACAGTGTGTGTGTGTGACATGCTCTTCTGTCTTCCCTCATCTTCCCTGTTCTCTGCTTCATCAAGGTTGGAGGTGGAAGGACACTCCTCCAAGAATGGGTCCAAAAACCCATCACGGAGGCATACTGCCACACACGTGCCCACACCTCCAGCAGACCCACTTCTCCTCCTGTCTTTCTCTCCTCCTTCCTGTAGTGGTCCTCAGACCTATCCATTTTTTCTGCATTCTTCCGCTAATAGAGAGAGAACAGACGATTTTTGTCTTTTAAATGGTAACCGTTTTCAAATTCTGCTGATAAAATGCTTTGTTGTGCAGCATGTCATCCATGACTCGAGCGCCGGAACTAGGTTACATGAGTTGTCCCTTTGTTTCTCTCCCTCCTTGGTCTTCTTGACCCTCTCTTGATTGGTTGCTTGCGCCGCTGAATTTTCCCTGTCTTGTTGCGGATTATTTGTCTTGATCTCAGTACTCTTTTCTTGTTCTAGGCTTCAGATCATGTTGCCGCCTTTAGGTCGCTTGCTCACCCGGTTTGTTATTGTTTCAAAGATATCTAATTTAAACTATAGCCATACATAATGTTAATAACTTGATACGTCTTGGTCTTAAGATGGACTTTTTAAGTAAAGACAACCAAGTTTGTCTTGGCACTATCTGAGGAGTTCATCTGCACTTTACCTCCAACAGTCGAACATTAATGCTTTTAATGCTGTGCAGTGAAAAACATTAACACTAACTTCGCCACTTCACTTCAATGTAAAAGTTGATTCAAAAAATATAAACCTAAATAGTCTTTCTTCAAATATTCAGTATAAAATTCCTGACGTTAGTGTTTCTCACCACACAACACAGCATGTAAAAGCATTGATATTTCCCTGTTGGAGGAAAAGTGCAGATTGAGGTGCACAAAGCTGGTTTGCTTGCAGTATGTAACCCCCACTGTGGCTGTTTCTGCTTTCATTTTAACCTCCTGGAGTGTTTATTACTGCTACATGTGTCAGGATCTGTGTTTTGTCAAGTTTCCCGGTCTGTTTTCATGTTTTATATCTTGTCTTTGTGCTCCCTGTTTTATTTTGAAAGTCACTTTTCCTTTCTTGTCTTTGTGGGTTTTACTTCCTGTCCCAGCTTGTCACATCTGCTCCTTGATTGTTTCTCTCCCAGCTGTGTCTCGTTGACCCTCATTACCTTTTGTATATAACCCTCGTGTTTTCCCCTGTCTTGTTGCCGGATTGTTACGTACCAGTACTCTTTCTAGGCGATTTAGTTCATGTTTGATGGGTATGTCATACCTCCTTTGTTCTAGACCTAGCTTTTTGTCTCTCGTTTTGTCTGTCTGACTACCTGCCTTGTGTACCGTATCCTGCTTGTCTGATTGCCCGCTTTGTGTACCGAACCTTGGATTGTGCATTAAACTCTGGTTTTTGAACTCTGATACGGACTTTGTGGTATTCTTGTTTGGGTGTTCATGACGACATGAACAAATCTTGTTTAATATCTTCACCTAATGTCGTAAAGGAATTAGCAACATCGCAAAAAAAAAAAAAAAGAATTGCGCCAGTGACTACATTTCGCTTTCTGTATTTTTTTCACAACAAAAGCCTCCAGTTAAGTTGTTGTATCAAACCATTTAACGTGAAGCAGTGAAAGCAGGGTGTTTGTTTGATCTACAGTAACTTAACACAACTCCTCAGATGGCACCAACACAAATGTGTGTGGACTGAGGTCGTCTTCACTTCAAATTCCACCTTAAGACCAAGATGCATCAAATTACTAAGTTTATGTGTGGCTATAGTTGAATTTAAATATGTAAGAAACAGAACGAAAAGGTAAGTTAGCCTTATCTTCAGCCTTAAATTTAAACAACAGCACCACCTGCTGCTGTGGAGTGCAAGTTGCAGGGCATTGCTTAGAAACTTTACTGTATGTGTGTGGACCAGAGCGCATTTGCGTGTGGATGTGCAAGGTAGAAAATTAGTGCCAAAAGTCTCGTGACCATGTTAAGATTGTGCCAAAACTCTCGTAGCTGTAGAATTGATTTTTGTTCTTTGAGACCAAACTGATTGAAGTAGGGAGGTAAAAGGTCTGAGACTAAGTGAAGCTTCACTCTACTTCCACTCTTTGGCAAAGGTATAAATCTGTCATATAGAGGTCCTAGTTTCAACAAAACTTTTCCCCTCACAGAACTCCTACACTCACCCTCATGAACACATGAAACAACCTGACCCTTTACACTCTCTGTCCAACAATCAGCACAAGCGTAAACAACCAGGGACTGAAAACAAGAGAAACCGCCTGGCATCTTCACGATGTCAGCTAAATCAAGCCTTCAGCTGCCGAGGCTTTCTGAAGCCTTGAGGCTAAACACTACAGTTTGGAGCTCAATAAGCGTCTGTTAGCCTCAGGGGCAGCTCACTGAATGAAAGAGGATATTGGGGAGATTGTTTAGTATTATCATCATTCATCACCACTCCTCGGATGGTTGTTACAATACGGGGCCTGGTTATTGCTCCCTCTGTGAGAGGAAGACTAGCAGCTGTCACTGATAAAGATATATGAGATGATTGGAGAGATTGTAGAGAGGAAAAAATCGTGGTGTTAACAGGAGTGGATGGCAACAAGATGGATTAGTAAGAGGAAAGAGAGGTAAGGGAGACATGCTAGTTGGCGAGTTTGCTTTTTCACATTTTTATCCGTCATCTCTTCACAGTCTAATCAATTTGCTGTGCTCATAAAGAAGAATACGGGTGGAGGGATGGATAAACAAACTGGTAAAGAGGGGGGAAGTTTGGGTTTGGTAATGCTTGGACACCCTCAAGGCAGAAGAAGCAGCAAAAGAAGACAAGTGCAGGGATTAAACTGAACTCCAGTCTATACAGCACCACCCACTCTGTTCTAGTGAGCTGATACAGCTCTGCAGCTATCAACTACAGCCTAGTTTATACTTATGTGTCTACACTATGCTATACTTCTCTGCACAGTCTTAAGCAATCTTGTTTGTAAGTGTGTCCTCATTGCCCTGTGTTACTCTGCCAAAGTGGGTGGGTGATGTTACTTTCCTGCCAGGTTGCTGCTTGAGAGTTTTCCTTGGAATGAGAATTTGGGATAGTTTGGATTTCTGTTTGATTAAAACAAAGTTCTTCATTCTGAGTTTTGGTCATGAATGATTTTGGCCTCTAGTTTGGCAACTCCATTTTAAAGTCTGCTTTTTGAACTAGAACAAAGTCAACAAGGACAGGCACTCATCTTTCATCAAGGTAAAAGTTATATAACTTTTCAATAGTGTACCTTACCTTCACAAATTCCACGTGAATTAGTTGAGCAAAGCAAGGACACATTTGCTTTCATTATGTCAGCCACTGAGAGATATGGATATGGAAGTGCACACTTTTTTTCAGTTAAATTTTATTTCACATCTAATAAGACATACAATGAAAGCAACAGTTGACATTATGTAAGAGCAATAACTAGAAAAGTAAAAAACGGGCTGATCTACCAGGCTACTGTCTGCAGTTGTGTTAGCAGAACCCTCTGCTTGCATTGCAAGAGAAGCTGGGAAATGTAGTGACATAGGCTTGAACAACATTGACGTAAGCTAGTAAAAAAACTACAATCCCATAATGAGGTAGATGAATGGGATTTTCCATTATAAACTTTCAATGTTTTTTTGTGATGTCAATCTGGATTGGATCAGCACCAGAATGTAATGGCTTTTTCCTTGGGCTAAGCACACCTCTGGGAAAAGTTTCATGTAAATCCATCCAAAAGTTTCTGTGTAATCATGCAGACAAATGGAAAGACCCTGGCAAAAAAAAAAAAAAATCCCTCCTTGGCAGAGCTAATGATGAGCTAAAAGCACTCAGGATTTTTTAATGTGGTCTTTGATCATTTGCTGATTGTAAGTTCAGTGACAAACACAAATTTGTAAAACTTAAAAAAAATCCGTGTAGACATGGAAATGCAAGGTCAGTGTTTTTAGATGCATCCACTCTTCGACCGTTTTTCAAAATATGCATTTTTGGGCACCCAAAATGCCATATCTGTGTGGGAGAAATGCCTGTACAATCAAAATCTTATGCAGATTCATCTAAATTTGTTTCTGTGGGTGGCCCCTTATTGACAGGAATTGATGTTAGCACACTGCTAACTTCTTTCTTTCTAACCTTTATTTAACCAGGACGGTCCCATTGAGATTAAGAACCTCTTTTTCAAGGGAGTCCTGGCCAAGAGGCAGCAAAGTTACAAAGTAAAATTAAGGCAATTTACAATCAACAATTAATATTACAAAAAACAGTTACAATTTGAGCTCCTGAAGTGTGTGTTGGACAACATCAAAAGCTTTCTGCAAAAATTCAATAGCTTTAGCAGGGGTTATGCCAAAACAGTATATAATAGTGTTGTCGGCATAAAAATGCAAATTGGCGTCCGACACATTTTGCCCTAATTCATTAATGTACTTAATGAATAGGAGAGGCCCTAATACTAAACCTTGTGGAACCCCCTTGTGGACACTCACAAATTCAGAACACAGACCGTCACATTTAACACACTCTCTGTTCTGTTAACACACTGTAACTTCCTGTTAGCCTATGAATACGTCATCCTTGCACCACAGCTATTCTATAGCGCATAGTCTTTTAAAATGCAAACCCACCTCCACATTGTAGAACTCACTCCTGCACCTCTCTATAGTGTACCCTGTACAGACATAAGAACCTCCATTTTTACAGCCATAGCCTTCAGACAACACTGAGGACTGTAAAGATGTCTGGTCTCTTTTTTGTGATGTCAGGCTTAAAGCTGGAGGTAAATGACGCCAGGATGGAGCAGCAGGAAAGGAGCCCACAGTCACTGACATCATCATATCCCAGAGTGATGTCACTGGAGAGAGGTCACACGGTCACTCTCTGTGAGCTTTAAATAGCCCGCTGTCTTCCTTATCTCGCCTACCCCCCCGCTACTCACGACATCCTGTCATTCTCCCCTCCGCTCATTTGTCCCCTTCGTCTTCTATCCTCAACATTTTTTCCCCTCCAATCGCGGGACAATACAGCGGTGGCTTATCTCACTCACTCCTCTCCCTCCTATTTGTCTCCCTCTCTCCTACATCACCCCCTCCTCCCCTTTCTCCCACGTCTTTTAGCAAAAGGATGGAGGTGGTGGGGAGTTGTAAAGCGGGGGGTTCAGCGCGGCCACATTGCAGGCTCTTTGCTAGATTAATTTGTGGGGGCTCTGGCCTGCGCTGCACTGCTTACTGTACGCAGTGAAAGTCACTCAGGGATTAACAGCAGGCAGGAAGGCGACAGCCCCCACCTACTTGCTGCCTCTGCAGAAACACCCCCCCTCCATCTCCCTCCCAAACCTAACCTCCATCCCTCTTTCCTCTCTCACTCAAAAACACTTTCTGCAGCTCTCATACCTCGTTCTCTATCCCAACCCTCCTTCTATTCTCCCTTTCCGTCCCATCAACCCCCTCTCTAGTTAATTACTGTAATGGGCCGGCCGTCCTTGGGGGGTAGTTGGAGGGCAGAGGGTGGAACCAGAGGAGATGCTGTATGGTTCGGCTCCGTCATGGCTTCTTACCTTCGGCACTGACACATAAATTACTGTACATTGTTTCAGACATTAAGACACATGGTCATAAGTGCAGTAGACACCCATGTGTGTCAACTAGGGCTGGGACAATCTCTCTTGTAAGCACAATTTTTTTCACTAATCTTGGAGGCTAATTTGATTGACATTGTGATACCTTAAGAGATACGCCAACATTTTTTTTTTTTATGTCTTGCCTCACTTCCAAGTCCATGACAAGCAGATAGACACTATTCTTATGACTGTGTGTGCAGTAACAAGGAGAACACGTGCAGAACTTGCCTATCACAAAGTAGCTTAGCTCCAACACTGGCAGTCAATGGGTAGTGTTAGCCTGCCTTTTCCTACAGTCAT